>CM038041.1:69255175-70455175 GCA_021397845.1 Areca catechu | reverse complement strand
CCCTATATGGGTCAGGATATTGGGTTCTCCTAGGGTTGGACTCCCTATATAGGTCAGAATATTGGGTTCTCCTAGGGTTGGGCTCTCTATATGGGTCAGAGTATTGGGTTTTCCTAGGATTGGACTCCCTATATGGGTTAGAGTATTGGGTTCTCCTAGGATTGGACTCCCTATATGGGTCAGAGTATTGGGTTTTCCTGGGTTCAGTATCATAATAAGGGTCATGGTAAGGGGTTCTTCTAGGTTCAGTATTATAGTATGGGTCAGGCTGAGGGGCTCTCCTAGGTTCAACCTCTCGGTATGGATCAGGGTTTGGGGTCCTCCTAGGTTGAGGATTGTAGTACGGGTCTGGATAAGGGGCTCTCCTAGGTTCGACCTCTTGGTATGGGTCAGGGTCTGGGGTCCTCCTAGGCTGAGGGTTATAGTATGGGTCAGGATGAGGGGCTCTCCTAGGTTCGACCTCAGGGTATGAATTAGGGTTTGGGGTCCTCCTAGGTTGAGGGGAATTAGGATCTGGCTCAGACTGTGATCCATGGGTTTTTCCTGGGGTTCCTACCCAGACTTTTAACTGATCAAACCTATTGGCAAGATGGTCAATTCTATCATTTGTTTGAATACCAGACTGAGTTAACTGGATCATCTGGTTAGCCATCTGGGCCATTTGATCAGCTAGGACTTTCATTTGGGCTTGCAAATTTTCCATGGGTTCAGACATTTGTGAAGGAGGTGGGTGATATGAAACTCCTAATCTAGTGCTCATGCAAGACTTGATCAAACCAACTATAACTGACTAGACCTAGAGTCCAAAACTGGATGCTCAATCAGGGTGGCAAACTAGCCTATAGTAACCCTGTACTCAGCCAGGCAGGTGTAAGGGGAGTGTTAGGTCCCTGATTGCCAATCCTAGACACCAATCAGAGATTGGCCAGGTAGGTGGACCAGCATACAAGCCCTTCGGGATTGAATCCCTAAACCACCATTCTAGACACCAAGCATAAGGCACACACAGGTTAGCTTGACACAGTGATCTAACACGTAGCCCGGACCTGACCAGTTGGTGTCCCTAGCCCACTAGGGCAAATTAAGTCTAGTTAATTTTAGGTTAAGGCTTAGGACAGAATGCAAGGGATGTGGTTTTGGGCTAAGGAGAGGTGATCAAATCCTCCCCCCATCTGATATAGCAAGAGTGCCCTTAAAAGTAAATTATGCAATGATGGCAGGCAAATGAGGATGCAAATTAGGGTTTAGATGTTTTTTTGGTATTTTTGGAGAATATGTATTTTTTTTTTGGTATTTTCTTAAATAGAATAAAACTTGCAAATCATGGCCTAATATGCTGGAAATATACTAAAATTAAAAGATATGCAAAAGATGCTAAACAAAACCCTAAAACTTCCAAACTTGTCTTGCTGAAAAAATAGAGCCAAAAATTTGCAGGTTGTATTTCAGCTTGAAAAATATTCACAAGACATAATAAAATCTTAAAAAATTCATAAAATTACTGTGAATTATGATGAATCCAGCAAAACAAATTTCAGAATTTTAGGAGTTTTTTTTCAGGGATAAATAATTAAGTTAATAGAGCATATACTAACTAAACAATTATAGAAAATAAGCCCTAATCTAAGCTCTGATACCAAATGATGGGGGACTAATATGCATGCAATTCTTTTTGTATGTTTTACATGTTGAGTTAGGTGATTAATTCCCAAATTTTAGATCAAAATTATTTGTAGAAAATTTTGTATGAATTTTTGAAGATCAGCATGCAGATTAGGACCTAGAAAAGTAGCAAAGAAGGACCGCCGGGGCTGAGAAGCCTCGGTTAGGGCAAGTTCTCCTACAATAAAACTACTAGAGGTAGAGGGGTGTACCTGACAATGTCTGTGAAGATCGTAGCGAAGGGGTCTCTTGTTCCTCGATGGATGCGGACTGGAAAACCGAGCCAATGAACCGCGAATACCCGACTTTCTGCTCGGTGGTCCGATTGAGGCTTGACTGGAGTCGTTGGATTTGTAGGAACTCAGGGACCTGCAAACGACCTGTCAGGGGTTAGAAAATTTATAAAGGAACAAGAAAACAAAGCAAAAACAGCAAGGGAAGGCTTCTTTTAGAGTGCGCATCCAGGGATCTGGAGGGTTTGTTGGCAACAGGAAGATGATTGCAAACACCGGGAAGAAGAACTCTCACAAACCCCTTTATGCACACAGCAGGGTATCACACAACTCAATAGAAGAACTCAAGGTTTTAATTCATATCAAAAGTTCCTTTATACAAGAGTCTAGGGTCCTTTAAATAGACCCTTAACCTTGGGCTCCAAGTAAGGGCACATAAATCTTTACATAAGAATCATTTTCCCTCTCAAACCCTAGCTAGAAAATAAGGAAACATTAGGTAGAAAAATCCCTAAAGATTCTCTTGACTTGGCCAACACTCCAAGGACTCCTAGGGGGGCATGTTGGGCTTCTAAGAGCAGCAAGGGGACAGCCCAAAGGGGCCCGGGTGCATGGGTTTGGGCCTCTGGAAGCTGGGGTGGCCTGGTAGCCAGGTAGCAGGAATATTCCCTGGTATCTTGCTTCTTAAGGGCTTGGACTTGGTTCCTGGGCTTGATTTCTTTGGGCTAGGATGCATATGGGCCTCTAAAATCATGGATTCCTTGGTATATGAATATATTTTGGCATTTGGAAGGGAATCTGGGCATCTGGAGGGCATCTGCAAGGAATTAGGGATTTTTGAATTTTCCTCCTAGGGTCTTCAAATCTTCAAGCTGGGTTGGACTTGGGCTATACTTCCATGTCTTCAATCTGGTTGGACTTGGTCTTCACTTGTATGATGTGGTCTTGAGTCTTCAATATGGTTGAATTGGATTCAAAAAAATAAAATTAGCTCGACATGAGCTGACTAACACTAGACTGAACTAGCTCAACAAGAGCTGACTAGTACAGAACTGAAATAACAACTCAAAAGACTCAAATAACAACTAAGATGGACTCAGATGGGCTATGCCCTTATTACAGATGGACTCATAAATTATTGATCAATTCATAGAGGGTTGAAAAGCCTCTGTCTTATTCTGGTGCCTCCGGTGTCCGCACCACACGCCTCGTCCGTTGTGTGTCACAAAAGGGGGAAGACTGGTGAGACCTCGGGCCGAGCATGGGAGCTCTCCTTTCAGGGCATTGATGATGGGCTTCTAGCCATTTCAGGCCCCCCCCGCAAGGATTCTGTTCCTCGGTTGTGAAGCCCTGTTTAACTGATGTAAACGAGGTTTCTCGTGCATTGCAGGTCGTATTGGCACCCCCTACGGGGTGCGGTGTGTGCAAGCTCTAGTGGCAACCTCGTGACCCATATCTCTGCCTCCCCAAGGCCTTGCAAAGTAGGGCTGACTTCGATCGAGGTGGTCCCATCAGGGAGCGCCACCTGGCGGAGGAGCAGGGGCTACCAGCTTCGGCCGAGGTGGACCCCTCCTGGGTGGACACCTGGCGAAGTGGCAGAGAGAGGCTCGACTTCGGTCGAGATGGGCCCGTCATGGGGTGCCACCTGGTGAAGGTGCAGGAGCTGCCAGCTTGGCCGAGATGGACCCCTCCTGGGTGGACACCTGGCGGAGCGGCAGAGAGGTGATCGACTTTGGTCGAGGTGGAACAGCTTTGAGGTACCACCTGGCGAGGGAGCAGGAGGGCCTGGCTCGACCTTGGTAGAGGTGGACCCATCTTGGGGTGCCACCTGGCGAGGGAGCAGAAGGTCGCCAGCTTTAGCCGAGGTGGACCCCTCCTGGGTGGATACCTGGCGGAGTGGCAGAAAGGTGCTCGACTTTGGTCGAGGTGGACCCGTCTTGGGGTGCCACCTAGCGAAGGAGCAGGAGGGCCAGGCTCGACCTCGGCTGAGCTGGACCCATCTTGGGGTGCCACCTGGCGAGGGAGAAAATGCCGCCAGCTTCGGTTGAGGTGGACCCCTCCTGGGTGGACACCTGGCGGAGCAGCGGAGAGGGGCTCGACTTTGGTCGAGGTGGATCTGTCTTGGGGTGCCACCTGGTGAAGGAGCAGGAGGGCTCGGCTCAACCTCGGTAAAGGAGGACCCGTCTTGGGGTGCCACCTGGCGAGGGAGCAAAAGGTCGCCAGCTTCAGCCAAGATGGACCCCTTCCTGGGTGGACACCTGGCGGAGTGACGGAGAGGGGCTCGACTTCGGCCGAGGTGGACCCGTCTTGGGGTGCCACCTGGCGAAGGAGCAGGAGGGCCTGGCTCGACCTCGGTAGAGGTGGACCCATCTTGGGGTGACACATGGCGAAGGAACAAAGGCCACCAGCTTCGCTGAGGTGGACCCCTCCTAGGTGGACACCTGGCGGAATGGTGAAGAGGGGCTCGACTTCGGCCGAGGTGGACCAATCTTGGGGTGCCACCTGGCGAAGGAGCAGGAGGGCCTAGATCGACCTCGGTAGAGGTGGACCCATCTTGGGGTACCACCTGGCGAGGAAGCAAAAGGACACCAGCTTCGGTAGAGGTGGACCCCTCCTGGGTGGACATCTGGTGGAGCGGTAGAGAGGGGCTCGACTTCGACCGACGTGGACCCGTCTTGGGGTGCCACCTAGCAAAGGAGTAGGAGGGCCTGGTTTGACCTCGGCAGAGGTGGACCCGTCTTGGGGTGCCACTTGGCAAGGGAGCAAAGGCCGCCAGCTTCGGTCGAGGTTGACCCCTCCTCAGTGGACACCTGGCAGAGCGGCGAAGAGGGGCTCGACTTCAACCGAGGTGGACCCGTCTTGGTGTTCCACCTGGCGAAGGAGCAGCAGGGCCTGGCTTGATCTCGACAGAGGTGGACCCATATTGGGGTGCCACCTGGTGAGAGAGCAAAGGTCGCCTGCTTCGACCGAGGTCGACGCCTCCTGGGTGAACACCTGGCAAAGCAGGGAAGAGGGGCTCGACCTCGACCGAGGTGGACCCGTCATGGGGTGCCACCTGGCAAAAAAATAGGAGGGCCTGGCTTGACCTCGGTAGAGGTGGACCCATCTTGGGGTGCCACCTGGCGAGTGAGCAAAGGCCACCAGCTTCGACCGAGGTGGACCCCTCTTTGATGGACACCTGGTGGAGCGGCGAAGAGGGGCTCGACTTCGACCGAGATGGACCCGTCTTGGGGTGCGACCTGGCAAAGAAGTAGGAGGGCTTGGCTGGACCTCGGCAGAGGTGGACCCATCTTGGGGTGCCACCTGGCGAGGGAGCAGAAGGTCACCAGCTTCGGCCGAGGTGGACCCCTCCGGGTGGACACTTGGCGGAGCGGTAGAGAGGGGCTCGACTTCGATCGAGGTGGACTCTTCTTGGGGTGCCACCTGACGAAGGAGCAGGATGTCCTAGCTCGACCTCGGCAGAGGTGGACTTATCTTGGGGTGCCACCTGGCGAGGGAACAGAAGGCTGCCAACTTCGACTGAGGTGGACCCCTCCTGGGTGGACACTTGGCATAGCGACGAAGAGGGGCTCGACCTCGGCCGAGGAGGACCTGTCTTGGGGTGCCACCTGGCGAAGGAGCAGGAGGGCCTGGCTCGACCTCGGCAGAGGTGGACCCGTCTTGGGGTGCAACCTGGTGAAGGAGCAGGAGGGCCTGGCTCGACCTCGGCAGAGGTGGACCCGTCTTGGGGTGCCACCTGGCGAGGGAGCAAAGGCTGCTAGCTTCAGCCAAGGTGGACCCCTCCTGGGTGGACACCTGGCGGAGCGGCAGAGAGGGGCTCGACTTCGGTCGTGATGGACCCATCATAGGGTGCCACCTAGCGAAGGAGCAAGAGGGCCTGGCTTCACCTCGGTAGAGGTGGACCTGTCTTGGGGTGCCACCTGGCAAGGGAGCAAAGGTCGCCAGCTTCGATCGAGGTGGACCCCTCCTAGATGGACACCTGGCAGAGCGGCGAAGAGGGGCTTGACTTCGGTCGAGGTGGACCCATCTTGGGATGCCACCTGGCGGAGGAGCAGGATGGCCTGGCTTGACCTCAATAGAGGTGGACCCCTCTTGGGTGGACACCTGGTGGAGCGACGAAGAGGGGCTTGACTTCGGCCGAGGTGGACCCGTCTTGGGGTGCCACCTGGCGAAGGAGCGGGAGGGCCTGGCTCGACCTCGGCAGAGGTGGACCCATCTTGGTGTGCCACTTGGCGAGGGAGTAGAAGGCTGCCAGCTTCGGTCGAGGTGGACCCCTCCTGGGTGGACACATGGCGGAGCGGCAGAGAGGGGCTCGACTTCGGCCGAGGTGGACCCGTCTTGGGGTGCCACCTGGCGAAGGAGCAGGAGGACCTGGCTCGACATCGGCAGAGGTGGAGCCGTCTTGAGGTGCCACCTGCCGAGGGAGCAGAAGGCCGCTAGCTTCAACCGAGGTGGACCCCTCCTAGGTGGATACCTGGCGGAGCGGCAGAGAGGGTCTCGTCTTCGGCCGAGGTGGACCCGTCTTGGGGTGCCATTTGGCGAAGGAGCAGGAGGGCTTGGCTCGACCTCGGCAGAGGTGGACCAGTCTTGGGGTGCCACCTGGCAAAGGTGCTGGAGTGCCTAGCTTGACCTCGGCAGAGGTGGACCCATCTTGGGGTGCCACCAGGCGAGGGAGTAGAAGGCCGCCAACTTCGGCTGAGGTGGACCCCTCCTGGGTGGACACCTGGCGAAGTGGCAGGGAGGGGCTCGACTTTGACCGAGGTGGACCCGTCTTGGTGTGCCACCTGGCGAAGGAGCAGGAGTGCCTGGCTCGACCTCGATAGAGATGGACCCATCTTGGGGTGCTACTTGGCAAGGGAGCAAAGGCCGCCAGCTTTGACCGAGGTGGGCCCCTCCTTGGTGGACACCTGGTGGAGCAGCGAAGAGGGGCCCGACTTCGATCGAGGTGGACCCGTCTTGGGGTGCCACCTAGTGAAGGAGCAGGAGGGCCAGGCTCGACCTCGGTAGAGGTGGACCTATCTTGGGGTGCCTCCTGGCGAGGGAGCAGAAGGTCGCCAGCTTCGACCGAGGTGGACACCTCCTGGGTGGACACCTGGCGAAGTGGCAGAGAGGGGCTCGACTTCGGTCAAGGTGGACCCATCTTGGGGTGCCACCTGGCGAAGGAGTAGGAGTTTTGAAATAAAAATACACATGGCACCTGCGGCTTCCATCTGGATCTGACACACGATCCACGTCAGCGATGTAACCATATCAGTTGCCCCCCATCCCCAGGTCCCATCAAAGCGTCACGGCTTGGGACGTGGGGATTTAATGCGAGGATGATGTGGGAACGACAAAAATCCGTTGCCATAATTGCCATGATCCCTGCCGCCGCTTCTATTGCACCCGAGACCTTATGAGAGGCTGCCTCGTGCGCGCGTCTAACGGGCCATTAATATGCTGTTTCGAAAATGATTCAGTTTCCATTGGACCGAAGCGTCGATGTCGGGCATGCCTCCACATGGCGGTCATCTGATGGTTTGGGACAGAAAGAGGCGTACGACCACTGTGATTGAGTTTTAAAAAGGAGGGACACTTTTCGAAAATGAAGTCTCTCGGCTTTCTCACACTTCACCAGCAGTTGCAGCGATCTCCCTTCACCTTCAAAGGGCAGCCCATCTTTTGTTACAAATCATTTCGGTGAGTGCCTGCAACCCCTTCTCTTCTTCTTCCACCTTCTAGCCCCTGTGTCATCTCGAATTTCCTCTTCTTCTCGCTTCTTCTTCTCTAATGGCACGTCGTCGTCATGTCTCTTCAAACCCGGATGAGGTCGGTCCTTCCCAGCCGAGGACTCCATCATCCTCTTCCTCAGAGGGGGAAGAGATCCCGGTCAAGGTTCGGAGGCAAATTCGGCCGGGGACTTTGACCATAGGTGTCCCTAGGAATCCTAGGTCTCCCCGTGCAATCCCTGTGCTTCCCATTTCTTCTCTTCCTCCTCCGGCGGTGGATGTTACCTCTTCCGGCCCCTCCGGTTATGTTTCGACGATGACCGAAGATGACCTTTCTTGGATCCGGGATACCTATGGGGTCCCGGGTTCAATCCGTCTTTCCCTCCCGGGACCCAAGGACCGAGTGACCTCGAGTGGTCCTAGGAGGGTCGCCTTCTACGAGGACTTCCTTGTTGGGGGTCTTCGTTTCCACCTTCATCCTTTCTTCCTCTCTTTCCTCAGTCATTATCGTCTTGTCCCGGCTCAGTTGGCTCCTAATGCCATCCGGGTCATCTTCGCCTTCATCGTCTTCTGCCACTTCCATGGGTTTGTTTCCCGGTTCTCCCTTTTCAGGGCTCTCTTTATCCTGAAATGTCACTCTGCCGATGATGGCTGGTGGTACATCTCGTCCTGGCCTAGGTGCCTTAGGTTTGACCTCCCCTCATCGATCAGGGGTTGGAAGAACCGCTTCTTCTTTGCCTCGGCCGAGGATGTCGACTGGGGCTGGAGTGAGCCGGACCGGTCCCCGAACTGGAACTCCCAGGTTGAGCCGGCGAATTAGGATGACACACACTGCTGCTGGGTGACATGGTCCCAGCTCTCGAGGTTCTGCTCTCAGAGCAAAACTTATTCGAGGCAAGGATCAGTCCCATCCGGGAGCTGGGTAAGACCCGGATCTTCCTCCTTCGCCTTTATTTTTTACTTTGCACTTCTTTTCTTTAAACTGGCCTAACTAATCTCTTCTTTCAGGTATGAAGTTCTTGATTGAGAGCCTGATGGAGGGCGCCTTGAAGAGGGATGCTGCCGAGGTGATCGAGGAGGCCCCAGCAAAGCGGGCTCGCATTGAGATGAGCGGTGGGCCCACGCCCACTCTTGCTGCCACCGGACCCGAGGCGGTGGGTTCGGTTTCTAGGCCGGATGTCCCTGTCATCGAGCTCGACAGGGCCAGGGAAGAGAGGAGGTCGGATCCTCCTCGGGCAATGCCTGCCCCAGCTGTTGCGCCGGTCATCTCCACTATGGCCACCAGGGCGGCAGTGGCCCTGCCAATGGCTGCACCACCCGGCGAAGGGGCGGCGGCCCCACCTGCTGTTGATGCCCACGTCCTGCCTCCAAGTCTTGTCACCAACTCTTCCGTCATCCGCGACCAAGTGCTCGTGGAAATGATGATGGAATTCGCCAGCACCTCCTGGGATCGCCATCTAAGGGTCGACCGGGACTACACTGATGCACTGCTGGGGATCCTCCCCCAGCTCTTCACGGTGAGTCCCGAGTTCTCCTTCTTTAAAGTTCCAGTTGGATCTTACTAACCTCTTTCTTTTTCCTTTTTTCTTTTTATGCAGATTAGGATGGACGTTCTCCTACTGAGGAACTTCCTATCGGGCTATGCCAAGAAGGATGCCGAGAAGGAGAAGAGACTCAGCAAACTGGTGGCCGACGTGAAGGACCTCATGGAGAAGGGGGTTGAACTACGGGGGAAGAACCAGGCCCTCCAAGCTGACCTGGGTCGCGTCGAGGGGCGCGTGAAGGAGCTCGAGACCTCTCTATCCGAGGAGAGGATCTCGAACCAGCACCGCACGGAGGAAGATGCGGCGGAGAAGTCCCACCTCAGGGCCCAGTCCCAGTCATTGGAGCACCGGGTGGAAGAGCTCCTGAAGGACCTGAGCGCATCCAAGGAGCAGACCGCCCGAGTCAGCAGGCTACTGGAGGCGTCGAAGAAGGAGGCACAGGAGGCCATGCCGAGGTTCCGGGCCTCCGATGTCTTCAGTGCGGAGGTTCACGAGGCGGTTGTGGACTCCTTCCTAAAGTGCTTCCAGGTCTACCGGGAGAAGATGAGCTCCTTCTTCCCCGAGCTCGATCTCAGTGGGGTCGTACTGGGCGGCCGAAGGGAGGAGCCCACCGAGGCAGCTCCAGTTGCAGCCGGTGATGAGGTGGTGGCTCCCGAGTAGCCTCCAGTCGACGGCGCCGGTGGAAAGGGTGCCGCGCAGCCCCAGGAGGACGCGGCGGCGATGAAGCAGCCCTGAAGCTTCACACCTTTTCTTCGTTTTTGTGGTTATGTATTCCTTTTTCTTTTTTTTGGAGGTCTTCCGGCCTGTCGGACCCTCCTTTTTTTGTAAGGAATTTTCTACTATAAATGAAAATTATCTTTTTCATTAACTTGTTCTTTCTTTTTCTTATTTCTTTCCTTCTTCTTTTTTTTTGTGCATCTTCTGGACTGAACCCCGGTGCTAGCTACTGGACTAAGTCCCGTAGTGCATTCCGAGCTGAACTCCAGGATTGCGTGGGCGAACTAGGTTCTGCTCCATCTTCCAGACCGAAGTCCAGGACTTCGCTTTGAAACTAGGCTCCTTGCAAACTTCCAGACTGAACCCCAGGGCCGCGGGCCAAAATTGCGCCCTGCGCGGCTAACCGAGTGGTGCGGGCACCAGACTCAGAAGAAGACTTCAGAGCTCCATCTGGATCTCTGATTGACATTGCCCGAGAAATTAGGGTTTGTAATAAAGGTTGACCTGGTCAACCAGTTTATTTATTTTTATTTATTTCTTGAGTCACCATTTAAATTTTGTTGAGTCATGTTGACTCGGTGCAAGCCCCGATGTGGTTTCAATTTGGTCCAAAATGGTGCCACATTTGTCTTCCAATCAAATCAAGGTTCAAGCAAGTGGAGGCCACACTCCAAGCCACACGCCCAGCCACACTCCGAGCACACGCTAGAGTCCAGGAGGCGCCACAGAGGCATTCCAGTGTCATGGTCCCCACACCCAAAGAAGAAAAAATCAAATTGGAAGCTAATTTAAAGGAGGCGCCCATACCTGCCTATTTTACCTAAGCAAAGAAGGAAGAAAACTTCTCTTGGAGAAGAAATCAAAGAAGGACATCCAATTGAAGTTCAAATCAAAATCAAAGAGCTTAACTTGGAGTGGAAGAAAAGAAGAAATGCCATAAGAAGAGGAGGACTCCAAATCCAAATCCAACTCCAAAGGAGGCGCCATAAAAATTCCAAAAAAAATTCCTTTATGGCTGTCCCAATTTTTTTTGAAGTCTTGGTCGACCAAGAGAGGGGGTTTTCTACCTAATCTAGAGGTTGGAAGAGTTTAGTCCCACATGGAAATTTGTACAAGCTAGGAGAAAATTTTAGGTCTATATAATAGACCTCTCTTTGTAACTTTGAAATCAATGAAGAAAATTATTTTTTTTGCTACTCTCTTGTGTTGAGTGACCTAGGTTTCTCTTCTTCCGCACTATTCTAAGTGTTGAGCTCCGTGAGGAGATAATCCGGGTTCCATTGGAGCCTTGAGGAGGTGAGAGATCTCCATCTTTATCCAAAACCCTAGGTTAGCCACTTGAAATTCCAAAACCCTAGCCACCCTTCATTATTTTCAATCCATCAAACCCTAGATCCATCCATCTCCCACGGCATCTCTCTCTCTACAAGTCCAGGCCATCCACCTTCATCCAGATCCAATCCGGCAACTTCAGATCCAGAGCAAGTTCCAAGGAAAATCACATCAACATCCAGGAGAATCCAGTTTTCAGCAATTTCAATCTTCAAGTTCATCAACCTGGTAAATCTTTCCCTTGACTCTCTGATTCCATCAATTGTTTTTCTTCTCTTCTAGATCTTGAGTTCAGGAGAAGCCAACCCGCCAAAGGACCAGTACTGGAGGATCCATTGCGAAGAAATCTGAATCCGAGGATCCAACAATCTGCTCGGGAGAGTTCTTCCACCAAAATCTGTGAAGATCATTGTCTGGTTAGGTAAACCATCTCTTCTCTTTATTTCTGTTCTGCTGAAAGTTTGGAGCGAAACCCTAGGTCTGGGAGTTTCTCAACCCCCTGCGATCCGTTGCTCCTGAACTACTCTGATAATTTAGTTTCCTTAAAATTGTGCTTTCAATTATCATATTAGTATCTTTCAATGTTAGGTTAACTTTTCTTTGATTTGAAGCCAACTTCTACAAACATATAAAAACAACAAAAAAATTAGTTAATCTTAATTTACTTCCGCATCGCATTCCTTTATTTGTTCTGCATCATTTTTGGTATCAGAGCCCAGTCTAGGGTTTCTGATTTGCTTGCTTGCTTTGATTGTTCTCTTTTTATTTTGTCTGCTCGAAGTAGACTCCCCAGGACGTCTGGTCCTAGGAACTAAGCGAGGTGCAAGCCTCCTCCTCCCATTCCATGGGGTGTTCCTAGGGCATGTAGGGGATCCATTGGGTTATAACTTCGTAGCAGGGATTATAAACGGGGAAGACAATCTAGTTGCAGCCCGTAATTTCCCTGTTATCTGAATTATTTCTCCCTGCATAAAACTTCAAATTGCATGATTTTTGCTTCGTTGAAACCAGTATAATTGAACCTATTTCTCATAATTTTTCTGTGATTTATTGGTTTCGGTAAAAATTCTGAGAATTAAAATACAGCAACTCTGTTTTTTGTGTTCTGCAATTCAATTCTTTTTGGAGTGATCATCTCATAATTTACTTAAGGGCAATTGAGCATCTAAGATAAGGGGAGGAGTTGATTACCTCTCCTTAGCCCAAAACCACCATCCAATCATTCGAACCTAGACCTAATTTAAAATCAGTTAGACCTAATTTGCCCTAGTGGGCTAGGGACACCAATTGGTCGGGTCTAGGCTAGTGTTGAGTCAGTTTGCCGAGTTATTCTGTGTGTGCTTAGCACTCAGTGTCTAGAATGGTGGTTTAAGGACTACGTCCCGAAGGGCTTGTGTGCTGGTCCGCCTACCTGGCCAATCACTGATTGGTGTCTAGGATTGGCATTCAGGGACCTAACACTCCCCTTACACCTGCCTGGCTGAGTCCTGAGTTACTACAGGCTAGCTTGCCACTCTGATTGGGCATCTAGTTTGGACTCTAGGTCTAGTGATCCAGTAGTCGATTTAGTCTAGTCTCATTTTGTGTGCTTGCTTGAATCATCATGTCTACCAGAAACGGAGTGCCATATCAACCTGGTCAAACCCAACCTGATTTAGAGGCCATGATCAAAACTCTTACTGAAAGTATGGCTAAAATGAATCAGGATATGACAAACACTGTGGCCCAGTTTAGCGCACAAATTCATGAGGATCTTACCCAACTTAGGGACCGAGTCCAAGTACTTGAAGAACCTAGACATCGGAATTGGACTCCTGACCCCGATTTTAATGTGCCTCAACCTTACCCACATCAGGAGCCAAGAAGGCCTTTATATAGAGATCCTGAACCTAATCATAGGAGGCCTGACCCAGAGCCTGAAGATAGAGATGATAGGTTCATCAGGAACATCAAATTAGATGCACCCACTTTTGATGGTAGTCTGAACCCTAAGGTGTATTCTGATTGGGAGGGTGAGATGGACCAATACTTTGAGTGGTATGCTATGTCTGAGGAGAGAAAATACAAGTTTGCCAAGATGAAATTAGTGCGTCAAGCTAGGTTATACTGGGAGAACATTGAGC
The DNA here is from genome assembly GCA_021397845.1 of Areca catechu. Taxonomy (NCBI): domain Eukaryota; kingdom Viridiplantae; phylum Streptophyta; class Magnoliopsida; order Arecales; family Arecaceae; genus Areca; species Areca catechu. The sequence goes on along the minus strand of CM038041.1, from coordinate 70,441,856 downwards.
TAACCACTAGGAGACGGAATGTTGAGCCCATAACCACTTGGCAGGGTATGAAAGAAAAACTGAGAGATAAATACCTACCCATTTCATACCAGCAAAACCTGTTAGACCAATGGCAAAACCTGAAACAAGGAAACCGATCTGTCTCAGACTACATAGCTACTTTTGATGAATACCTAATGAGATGTGATGTGAGTGAAGCCCACGAAGTCACTTTGTCTAGATTTAGGGCTGGACTGAGGGAAGATATCAAGAGAGAACTATTTCTGAGAGAGGTTACTGATCTAGACCAAGCCTACCAGATTGCACTGAACACTGAGAAATTTCAGAGAGGACCTATACCTTCTAGGGTTAGTGCCCCAATCCCAAGGAATGGACCTAGCCAAGTTATCCCTAGTAAACCTTTTCAGGGTACTTCTACCCCTAGGCCCATGGACAAAGGTAAGGCACCTGACACCCAGAGAACCCCTAGTTCAAATATCACCTGTTTTAAGTGTCAGAAACCAGGTCACATTTCCAGTCAGTGTACTGCCATAGCCTGTTTCAAGTGTCATAAGGTAGGTCATGTTGCTAGCCAGTGCCCTCGGAGATCCCTTTACATAGAAGAGGGAGAGAATGATAATTCCGAGCCCAGTAAGGAATTTGAAGAAGAAGTTTATGAGGCCGGAATGAATTTGGTTGAGGAGTATGAAGGAGAGGAGGAACCCAATGAATCTGACCAATTAGGAGTTGTAAGATGCATCCTATCCCAGAATCTAGTTCAAGAGGATTGGCATAGGACTAACATCCTACAGACTTTTCTTAAATTAGGGGATAAGGTATGTAAGATCATCATAGATAGTGGGAGCTGTGTAAATGCCATCTCTACTAGCACTGTCAAGATGTTAGGCTTAATCCCAGTTCCCCATCCCAACCCCTATAAGGTTTCTTGGGTAGATTCTACCTCCATACCCATCCAGTCTAGATGTCAAGTCCAAATCCAAATGCAATCTTATCATGAAAAGATTTGGTGCGATGTCTTACCCATGGGGGTGAGCAGTATAATTCTCCGAAGACCTTGGTTGTATGATCATGATGCCACCCTCTTAGGAAAATCCAATACCTGTGTCTTTAGTTTCAATGGGAAGAAGATTACGATCCATTCAGTTCCCCCTAAGGACAAGGTAACTAAAGGAGCCGGTAAGGTTAAGGAGATGAAAACTGGAGTGAACCTAATCAGTGCTAAGGATCTAGAACAAGAAATTCATAGTGGTTCACCCATCTGGATGTTGACTGCTAAGGAACTTAGAACTTCGGAACCCTCAGAGCCTCCTCAAGAAGTTAAACCTGTGTTAAAAGAATTTGAGGATGTCTTTCCCGAGGATTTGCCAGACCACCTTCCATCTCTTAGAGATATCCAGCATGCCATAGATCTAATCCCAGGAGCGACTTTGCCCAACTTGCCCCATTACAGGATGAATCCATCTGAGCATGAAGAACTGCAAAAGCAGGTTGGAGAATTATTGAGGAAGGGGTTTATTAGAGAAAGTCTTAGCCCTTGTGCAGTCCTAGCCTTACTGAGCCCAAAGAAAGATGGCACGTGGAGGATGTGTGTTGACAGTCGTGCCATCAATAAAATTACAATCAAATATAGGTTTCCCATCCCTAGACTAGATGGCATGCTTGATATGATGGCTGGTGCAATGGTTTTTTCTAAGATTGATCTCAAAAGCGGCTATCATCAGGTTAGGATTAGACCCGGGGATGAATGGAAAACTGCTTTCAAAACTAAGGATGGTCTTTATGAATGGGTTGTTATGCCTTTTGGGTTGTCCAATGCCCCTAGTACTTTCATGAGAATTATGACCCAGGTACTTAGAGCTTTCATAGAAAAATTTGTGGTGGTCTATTTTGATGACATCCTGATCTATATTAAGCCCCAGCAGATCACCTAGGCCACCTTAGAGCAGTCTGCCATGTTTTGAGGAATGAGAGACTCTACGGTAATCTTAAGAAGTGTGAATTCATGACTAGTAGAGTTATCTTTCTTGGTTTTGTAGTAACCCCTGACGGCGTGGCAGCCGATCCTGAGAAGATTAGGTCCATAGTAGACTGGCCAGAGCCAACCAATGTGCATGAAGTTAGAAGTTTTCATGGCTTGGCTATCTTCTATAGGCGATTCATCAAGGGGTTTAGTACTTTAGCTGCTCCTATCACTGATTGTATTAGGAAGGGAGAATTTCATTGGACTAAGTCAGCCCATAAAGCCTTCCTAGATCTTAAGGAGAAAATGACCCAGGCACCCATTCTGAGATTACCCGATTTTTCTAAAGTATTTGAGGTTGCCTGTGATGCTTCAGGTGTAGGAATAGGTGGAGTCCTAAGCCAAGAGAATCATCCCATAGCATTCTTTAGTGAAAAACTTAATGATGCTAAGCTTAGGTATTCTACCTATGATAAGGAATTTTATGCGGTGGTGCAAGCTTTGCGTTACTGGAGACATTATTTGCTACCGCAGGAATTTGTACTATTTTCGGACCATGAGGCTCTTAGATTTCTGAACTCCCAAAAGAAGCTTAACCCTAGGCATGCTAAGTGGGTAGAATATATCCAGTCCTATACTTTTGTCCTGAAACATAAGGCTGGAGTTGAGAATAAGGTAGCTGATGCCCTTAGTCGCCGATCCCTGTTATTAACTTCTGTTAGAACTGAGGTCATAGGGTTTGAGCAAATCAAAGAGGAATATGAGTCTTGTCCGGATTTCACAACTGTGTATCAGGATCTAGTTCAAGGACCATCTAGTAATCACCAGGATTATACCCTTGTAGATGGTTTTTTGTTCTTCAAAAATAGGCTTTGCATCCCTAGAACTTCTCTTAGGGAATTTTTGATTTGGGAAATCCATGCTGGAGGTTTAGCCGGCCATTTTGGAAAAGACAAGACCATTCTAGCTATTGAAGACCACTTTTTCTGGCCTAGCTTGAAAAGGGATGTAGCTAATATTGTAGCTAGATGTCGAACCTGTGCTGTTGCCAAACAGCGAAAACAAAACACTGGCCTTTATACCCCACTCCCTGTCCCAGATCGTCCTTGGCAAGATGTGAGTATGGATTTTGTGTTAGGTTTACCTAAGACCCAGAGGAGACATGATTCTATCTGTGTCGTAGTCGACCGATTCTCTAAAATGGCCCACTTCTTGCCTTGTTCCCAAACCTTTGATGCGTCTAAGGTAGCCACACTTTTCTTCAATGAGATAGTTAGACTCCATGGCCTACCTAAGACAATCGTTTCAGATAGGGATGTCCGGTTCACCAGTTACTTTTGGAAGACCCTTTGGCATAAGTTAGGGACAAAACTTAAGTTTTCAACTACCTATCATCCCCAAACTGATGGCCAAACTGAAGTAGTGAACCGTAGCCTAGGAAATCTGCTGAGATGTCTTGTTGGTGAAAACACCAGAAATTGGAATTTATACCTACCAAGGGCAGAATTTGCGTACAATGACTCGGTCAATAGGTCTACGGGTAAGAGTCCATTTGAAATTGTACATGGGTACAAACCTCACACACCTCTTGACCTAGTCCCTTTACCTGTCCACACTCGAGTCTCCGAATCTGCTGAGAATTTTGCACAGCATGTAAAAGACTTGCATAAAGAAATTCATGCCAAAATAAATTTAAGAAATGAAACTTATAAGAAGTTGGCTGATACTCAAAGGTGAGTCAAATCTTTTGTTGAGGGAGACTATGTGATGATTAGGTTAAGGCCTGAACGGTTTCCTCCTGGAACCGTTAGAAAGTTACATGCTAGGGGAGCTGGACCATTTAGAGTGGTAAAGAGAGTAGGATCCAATGCCTATGTTCTCGAGTTGCCTCCAGAACTAGGCATTAGCTCTACTTTCAACATTACAGACTTAGTAGAGTACAGGGAGCCAGCTGTGATTCCAGTGAGCCTTTTGAGCCTAACCCTATCATTGAGAGTGATCCCGACCCTGTGTGTCCACCAACAAACTGGCCTGTGAGGAAAGAGCAGATTGAAAAGATCATGGATGATCAGGTTATCTCTACTCGTAATCGAGGATACCAAAGGTACCTGGTCCGCTGGCAAGGAAGGCCAGATTCTGATGACTCTTGGATCTCCTGAGAAGAATTACAAGAATTGGACCCAGACCTCTTGGAGAGATACCAGAGCCAACTTGAGCCTTACTCGACAGGGTCGAGTTTCTCCCACCTCGGGAGAATTGGTGCGGGCACCAGACTCAGAAGAAGACTTCAGAGCTCCATCTGGATCTCTGATTGACATTGCCCGAGAAATTAGGGTTTGTAATAAAGGTTGACCTGGTCAACCAGTTTATTTATTTTTATTTATTTCTTGAGTCACCATTTAAATTTTGTTGAGTCATGTTGACTCGGTGCAAGTCCCGATGTGGTTTCAATTTGGTCCAAAATGGTGCCACATTTGTCTTCCAATCAAATCAAGGTTCAAGCAAGTGGAGGCCACACTCCAAGCCACACGCCCAGCCACACTCCGAGCACACGCCAGAGTCCAGGAGGCGCCACAAAGGCATCCCAGTGTCATGGTCCCCACACCCAAAGAAAAAAAAATCAAATTGGAAGCTAATTTAAAGGAGGCGCCCATACCTGCCTATTTTACCTAAGCAAAGAAGGAAGAAAACTTCTCTTGGAGAAGAAATCAAAGAAGGACATCCAATTGAAGTTCAAATCAAAATCAAAGAGCTTAACTTGGAGTGGAAGAAAAGAAGAAATGCCATAAGAAGAGGAGGACTCCAAATCCAAATCCAACTCCAAAGGAGGCGCCATAAAAATTCCAAAAAAATTCCTTTATGGCCGTCCCAATTTTTTTTGAAGTCTTGGTCAACCAAGAGAGGGGGTTTTCTACCTAATCTAGAGGTTGGAAGAGTTTAGTCCCACATGAGAATTTGTACAAGCTAGGAGAAAATTTTAGGTCTATATAATAGACCTCTCTTTGTAACTTTGAAATCAATGAAGAAAATTATTTTTTTTACTACTCTCTTGTGTTGAGTGACCTAGGTTTCTCTTCTTCCGCACTATTCTAAGTGTTGAGCTCCGTGAGGGGGTAATCCGGGTTCCATTGGAGCCTTGAGGAGGTGAGAGATCTCCATCTTTATCCAAAACCCTAGGTTAGCCACTTGAAATTCCAAAACCCTAGCCACCCTTCATTATTTTCAATCCATCAAACCCTAGATCCATCCATCTCCCACGGCATCTCTCTCTCTACAAGTCCAGGCCGTCCACCTTCATCCAGATCCAGTCTGGCAACTTCAGATCCAGAGCAAGTTCCAAGGAAAATCACATCAACATCCAGGAGAATCCAGTTTTCAGCAATTTCAATCTTCAAGTTCATCAACCTGGTAAATCTTTTCCTTGACTCTCTGATTCCATCAATTGTTTTTCTTCTCTTCTAGATCTTGAGTTCAGGAGAAGCCAACCCGCCAAAGGACCAATACTGGAGGATCCATTGCGAAGAAATCTGAATCCGAGGATCCAACAATCTGCTCGGGAGAGTTCTTCCACCAAAATCTGTGAAGATCATTGTCTGGTTAGGTAAACCATCTCTTCTCTTTATTTCTGTTCTGCTGAAAGTTCGGAGCGAAACCCTAGGTCTGGGAGTTTCTCAACCCCCAGCGATCCGTTGCTCCTGAACTACTCTGATAATTTAGTTTCCTTAAAATTGTGCTTTCAATTATCATATTAGTATCTTTCAATGTTAGGTTAACTTTTCTTTGATTTGAAGCCAACTTCTACAAACATATAAAAACAACAAAAAAATTAGTTAATCTTAATTTACTTCCGCATCACATTCCTTTATTTGTTCTGCATCACCGAGCTGTTCTCCGAGATTTCGTAGGACTGGGACCTAAGTCTCCAGGACCTCTTCTGCACTGAACTCCGGGGCCTCATTTTGGAATTTAATTCCGTGCGACACTCGAGACTAAACTCTGGGATTTTTATGGGAGGGACCTCGTGCCTTCGCGGATCTTCCGCCGCGTCCATGCTCGCCAAACTTAAAGCCGGATGGCTTTTGCCCTATGAGACGAGAGTAGAAATTTGGTGAAAAAGATTTTATTATTGAAGTTTGAGGGGTCTTATACTATTGGTAGTACATCCTCAAGTTTGAGGCATTCTAGGTCCGGGGGAACCGGGATCCGCCTAGCTCCTTCAGGTAGTACGCCCCGTGGGGGAGTGCCTCCACCACCCTTTAGGGGCCCTCCCAATTTGGGGAGAGCTTTCTGCATTCCCGAGATTGGGAAGCTTTAGCGTGGCGTAGCACTAAGTCTCCCTGGTGGAAGGACTTCGGTCGTACTCTGGAGTTGTAGTATCTGGCCACTCGTTGCCGATAAGCCACCATCCGAACTCGGGCCTTGTCCCTTGTTTCTTCAAGGAGGTCCAGGTTCAGCAGCATCCTGGCTGGGTTCTCTGCCTCGTCATACTACTCCACGTGCAGGGTTGGTAGGCTGAGTTCGATTGGAATAACCGCTTCTGCCTCGAAGACTAGGTTGAACAGGGTCTCATCCGTAGCCATCCTTGGGGTAGTGTGATATGCCCAAAGGATGCTCGGGAGCTCTTCTGCCCACCTCCCCTTGGCCTGGTCTAGTCTTGTCCAGAGGCCCTGCAAGATGGTCTAGTTTGTCACCTCGGCCTCTCCATTTGTCTGAGGATGTGCCACCGAGGTGAAGCGATGGTGAATGCCGAGGTCGTTACAAAACTCCTTGAACTCTCGATAATTGAACTGACATCTGTTGTCGGTGATGATGGTATGGGGTAGGCCGAAGTGGCAGATAATCGACTTCCACAGGAACTTGGTGACATTTGCCTCCATGATCTGGGCCAAGGGCTCGGCATCGACCCACTTCGTGAAATAGTCAATAGCCACGATCAGGAACTTTCGTTGCCCGGATGCCGGAGAAAAAGGTCCTAGGAGATCCATGCCCCATTGAGCGAACGGCCATGGGGCGGAGAGCTGAGAGAGTGGAGCAGCAGGCTATCGTTGCACCACGGTGTGTCGCTGACATCGGTCGCATCTTTTTACGAAGTCAGCCACGTCTTCTTTCATTGTTTTCCAGAAATAACCTTGACGAAGGGCCTTATATACTAGTGTCCTGCCCCCCACATGGTTCCCATAGATGCCTTCGTAGATCTCCTGAAGCATGAGTGCGGCATCCGTGGGTCTCAGACACTTGAGGAGCGGGTAAGAGTAGGATCTCCAACACAGTAGCCCATCCATCAAGATGAACCGTGCGGCCTTCCTTTTGATAAGGCAAGCCGCCACATGGTCCTCTGGCAAGGTGCCTTTTGGTGCGGGCACCAGACTCAGAAGAAGACTTCAGGGCTTCATTTGGATCTCTGATTGACCTTGCCCGAAGAATTAGGATTTTCTGGTTTTGTAATAAGGGTTGACTTGGTCAACTCAATTTTAGTTTGAGTCTGTATTTCCCTGTAATTTAAATTTTGTTGAGTCCTAGTAGTGGTCTAGGTCTTCTCCAGGGTGCCATATTTTCTTCCAGGCTCAAGTAAGTGGGCACCACATCTCCATCCAGTGTACTTTGGTCCCCACACCACAAGAAAGCAGGTCCCTTCTTCCATGCACCACTTAAGGAGAAATCAATTTAGGATCCTCAATCCAAGGAGGCACCCAAAATATTTCCATAAGAGCCAAGCTATGAAAAGAAAGGAGCAAAGCTTGGGGAGCAAGACTAGGAGGCGCCCAAATATTTCCAGATAAAACCAGGCATGGAAGGAAGAAAATCTTTCTTGAAGAGCAAGGCTAGGAGGCGCCACCTACTTACCATTTGGAGCCACCAATCAACACTTATGGAAGCTCTTGGCCAGCCATATGAGAAGAAATTGATTCTACAAACCTAATTTGAGGATCCATCCTATTAGTCCCATATGGGAAGATGTAAAACCCTGACCTCTTGTAAAGATCTATAAAATAAATCCCTCTTGTAAGTTTTAAAGGACACTAATGAATGAATTCAAATTTTGTGTGAGCAACTTTATGTTTCTCTCTTCCGCACTTGCATTCAGGTGTTGAGCTCCATGAGGGAGTAAATCCGGGTTCCCTAGGAACCTTGAGGAGGTGTGAGATCTCCAACTCCAAAACCCTAGGTTAGCCACTTCAACTCCAAACCCTAGCCGCCCATCATCCTCTTCATTCCACCAAACCCTAGCCTACCCCATCTCTCACGGCCTCTCTCTCCAAGTAGAGGCCGACCACCAGCATCCAGGTCTAGTTCGACCACTTCGAATACAGAGCAAACCCTAGAGAAAGTCAGATCAGCATCCAGAAGAATCAGGATTTCAGCAACATCAACTTTCGAGTTCTCCTATCTGGTAAATCCTTCCTTGAGTATCTGGTTCCATAACTTGTTCTTCCTCTTTCTCAGATCTTGAGTTCAGAAGAAGCCAACTCTGCCAAAGGACCAGTATTGGAGAATCCATTACAAAGATATCCGAATTCGGGGATCCAACAATCTGCTCAAGAGAGTCCTTCCACTAAACTCTGTGAATATCACTGCCTGGTCTGTAACCCTTATCTTCTCTTTACTTCTGTCCTGTTGAAAGTTTAGAGCAAAACCATAGGTCTGGGAGTTTCTCAACCCCCAACGACCCTTTACTTCTGAACTACTCTGATAATCTAGTTTCTTTGAATTGTGCTTTCAATTATTATATAGTTTCTTTCAATTTAGTTTAACTTTCTTTGAGTTTAAGCCAACTTCAGAACATTAAAAAAAAAAAAGAATTAGTCTTAATTTACTTCCACATCACATCGCCTCTCTTTCGTTCTGCATCAATTTTGGTATCAGAGCCCTGTCTAGGGTTTCTGACTTGCTTGCATGTTTTGAGTGTCTCTCTTTTTTACTTTGTCTGCTCGAAGTAAACTCCCCAGGATGTCCGGTCCTAGGAACAAAGCGAGGTGCAAGCCTCCTCTTCCCATTCCACGGGGTGTTCCTAGGGTGTGTAGGGGATCCGCTGGGTTACAACTTCGTAGCAGGAATTGTAAACGGGGGAAGCATTCTATTTTTAGCTTGTAACTATCCTATTACAAGAATTGTTTCTTATTATAGATAACTCCAAATTGCATGATTTTTGTTTTTCTGGAACCAGTATAATTCAAAATATTTTACATAATTTTACTGTAATTTATTGGTTTCTGTGAAATTTCTGAGAGTTAAATTACAGCAATTCTATTTCTATGTTTCTGCAATTCAATTTTTGAGTGATCATCTCCTAATTCATCTTAAGGGCAATTGAGCATCAAAGATAAGGGGAGGAGTTGATAACCTCTCCTTAGCCTAAAACCACCACCCATTCATTCGATCCTAAGCCTAATTTTAAAATTTATTAGACTTAATTTGCCCTAGTGGGCTAGGGACACCAACAAGTCGGGTCTAGGCTAATGTTGAGTCAGTTTGTCTAGTTACTCTGTGTGTGCTTTGTACTCAGTGTCTAGAACGGTGGTTCAGGGATTCTATCCTGAAGGGCTTGTGTGCTGGTCCGCCTACCTGGCCAATCTCTGATTGGTGTCTAGGATTGGCATTTAGGGACCTAACACTCCCCTAACACCTGCCTGGCTGGGTCCCGAGTTACTACAGGCTAGCTTGCCACTCTGATTGGGCATCTAGTTTGGGCTCTAGGTTTAGTTAGCCCGTAGTCGTTTCAGTCGAGTCTCATTTGGTGTGTTTGCTTGCATCATCATGTCTACCCAGAATAGAGTACCCTACCAACCTGGTCAAACCCAACCTGATTTAGATGCCATGGTTAGAGCTCTTACTGAAAGTATGAACAAATTGAGTCAGGATATGACTGCTACTGTTGCCCAGTTTAAAGAACAAGTCCATGAGGGTTTTACCCAGCTTAGGGATCGAGTCCAAGTACTTGAGGAACCTAGGCATCAGAATTGGACTCCTGACCCAGATTTTAATGTGCCTCAACCTCACCCACACCAGGAGCCTAGAAGACCTTTATACAGAGATCCTGAACCTAATCATAGGAGGCCTGACCCAGAGCCTGAAGATAGAGATGATAGGTTCATTCAGAACATCAAATTAGATGCACCCACTTTTGATAGTAGCTTAAACCCTAAGGTGTATTCTGATTGGGAGGGTGAGATGGACCAGTACTTTGAGTGGTATGCCATGTCTGAGGAAAGGAAGTTCAAGTTTGCCAAGATGAAGTTAGTACGTCAAGCTAGGTTATATTGGGGGAACATTGAGCTAACCACTAGAAGATGAAATGTTGAGCCCATAACCACTTGGCAGGGTATGAAAGAGAAGCTTAGAGATAAGTACCTACCCATTTCATACCAGTAGAATCTGTTAGACCAATGGCAGACCTTGAAACAAGGGAACCGATCTGTCTCAGACTACATAACCACCTTTGATGAATATCTGATGAGATATGATGTGAGTGAAGCCCATGAGGTCACTTTGTCTAGGTTTAGGGCTGGACTTAGGGAAGACATAAAGAGGGAGTTGTTTCTGAGAGAGGTTACTGACCTAGACCAAGCCTATCAGATTGCACTGAACACTGAGAAATTTTCGAGAGGACCTATGCCTTCTAGGGTTAGTGCCCCAATCCCAAGAAATGGACCTAGCCAAGTTACCCCTAGCAAACCTAGTCAGGGTATTCCCACCCCTAGGCCCATGGACAAAGGTAAGGCACCTGACACCCAGAGAACCCCTAGTATCACCTGTTTTAAGTGCCAGAAACCCGGTCATATCTCTAGCCAGTGCACAGCCATAGCCAGTTTTAAGTGCCATAGGATAGGTCATGTTTCTAGCCAGTGCCCTCGTAGATCCCTTTTGGTGTGGGCACCAGACTCAGAAGAAGACTTCAGAGCTCCATCTGGATCTCTGATTGACATTGCCCGAGAAATTAGGATTTGTAATAAAGGTTGACCTGGTCAACCAGTTTATTTATTTTTATTTATTTCTTGAGTCACCATTTAAATTTTGTTGAGTCATGTTGACTCGGTGCAAGTCCCGATGTGGTTTCAATTTGGTCCAAAATGGTGCCACATTTGTCTTCCAATCAAATCAAGGTTCAAGCAAGTGGAGGCCACACTCCAAGCCACATGCCCAGCCACACTCCGAGCACACGCCAGAGTCCAGGAGGCACCACAGAGGCATCCCAGTGTCATGGTCCCCACACCCAAAGAAGAAAAAATCAAATTGGAAGCTAATTTAAAGGAGGCGCCCATACCTGCCTATTTTACCTAAGCAAAGAAGGAAGAAAACTTCTCTTGGAGAAGAAATCAAAGAAGGACATCCAATTGAAGTTCAAATCAAAAACAAAGAGCTTAACTTGGAGTGGAAGAAAAGAAGAAATGCCATAAGAAGAGGAGGACTCCAAATCCAAATCCAACTCCAAAGGAGGCGCCATAAAAATTCAAAAAAAATTCCTTTATGGCCGTCCCAATTTTTTTGAAGTCTTGGTCGACCAAGAGAGGGGGTTTTCTACCTAATCTAAAGGTTGGAAGAGTTTAGTCCCACATGGGAATTTGTACAAACTAGGAGAAAATTTTAGGTCTATATAATAGACCTCTCTTTGTAACTTTGAAAATGAATGAAGAAAATTATTTTTTTGCTACTCTCTTGTGTTGAGTGACCTAGGTTTCTCTTCTTCCGCACTATTCTAAGTGTTGAGCTCCGTGAGGGGGTAATCCGGGTTCCATTGGAGCCTTGAGGAGGTGAGAGATCTCCATCTTTATCCAAAACCCTAGGTTAGCCACTTGAAATCCCAAAACCCTAGCCACCCTTCATTATTTTCAATCCATCAAACCCTAGATCCATCCATCTCCCACGGCCTCTCTCTCTCTACAAGTCCAGGCCATCCACCTTCATCCAGATCCAGTTCGGCTACTTCAGATCCAGAGCAAGTTCCAAGGAAAATCACATCAGCTTCCAGGAGAATCCAGTTTTCAGCAATTTCAATCTTCAAGTTCATCAACCTGGTAAATTCTTCCCTTGACTCTCTGATTCCATCAATTGTTTTTCTTCTCTTCCAGATCTTGAGTTCAGGAGAAGCCAACCCGCCAAAGGACCAGTACTGGAGGATCCATTGCGAAGAAATCTGAATCCGAGGATCCAACAATCTGCTCGGGAGAGTTCTTCCACCAAAATCTGTGAAGATCATTGTCTGGTTAGGTAAACCATCTCTTCTCTTTATTTCTGTTCTGCTGAAAGTTCGGAGCGAAACCCTAGGTCTGGGAGTTTCTCAACCCCCAGTGATCCATTGCTTCTGAACTACTCTGATAATTTAGTTTCCTTAAAATTGTGCTTTCAATTATCATATTAGTATCTTTCAATGTTAGGTTAACTTTTCTTTGATTTGAAGCCAACTTCTACAAACATATAAAAACAACAAAAAAAATTTTTAATCTTAATTTACTTCCGCATCGCATTCCTTTATTTGTTCTGCATCACCTTTACATAGAAGAAGGAGAGGAAAAGAATTCCAGGCCCAATGAAGAATTTGAAGAAGAAGTTTATGAGGCCGGAATGAATTTGGTTGATGAGTATGAAGGAGAGGAGGAATCCACAAAGTCTGACTAGTTAGGGGTTGCGAGATGCATCCTGTCCTAGAGTAGAGTTCAGGAGGATTGGCGTAGGACTAACATCCTACAGACTTTCCTTAAACTAGGGGATAAGGTATGTAAGATCATCATAGATAGTGGGAGCTGTGTGAATGCCATTTCTGCTAGCACTGTCAAAATGTTAGGCTTAACCCCAGTCCCCCACCCCAACCCCTATAAGGTTTCTTGGGTAGACTCTACCTCTATACCCATCCAGTCTAGATGTCAGGTCCAAATCCAAATGCAATCCTATCAAGAGAAGATTTGGTGTGATGTCTTGCCCATGGGGGTGAGCAGTATAATTCTTGGGAGACCTTGGTTATATGATCATGATGCCACCCTCTTAGGAAAATCCAATACCTGTGTCTTTAGTTTTAATGAGAAAAAAATCACAATCCATTCAATCCCTCCTAAGGACAAGGTAGCTAAAGGACCCAATAAGGTCAGAAAGATGAAGACTGGAGTGAACCTAATTAGTGCTAAGGATCTAGAACAAGAAATTCATAGTGGTTCACCCATTTGGATGTTGACTGCTAAGGAACTTAGGACTCCTACACCCTTAGAGCCTCCTCAGGAAGTTCGACCTTTGTTAGAAGAATTTGATGATGTTTTTCCCGAGGATCTGCCAGCCCACCTTCCACCTCTTAGGGATATCCAGCATTCCATAGATTTAATCCCAGGAGCTACTTTACCCAACTTGCCCCATTATAGGATGAATCCATCTGAGCATAAGGAACTGCAAAAGCAGGTTAGAGAATTATTGAAAAAGGGGTTCATTAGAGAGAGTCTTAGCCCTTGTGCAGTCCCTGCACTACTGACCCCAAAGAAGGATGGCACATGGAGGATGTGTGTTGATAGTCGTGCCATCAACAAAATCACAATCAAGTATAGGTTCCCCATCCCTAGACTAGATGACATGCTAGATATGATGGCCGGTGCAATGATTTTTTCCAAAATTGATCTCAAGAGCGGCTATCATCAGGTTAGGATTAGACCAGGGGATGAGTGGAAAACCACTTTCAAAACTAAGGATGGTCTCTACGAATAGGTTGTTATGCCCTTTCGGTTGTCCAATGCCCCTAGTACTTTCATGAGGATTATGACCCAGGTGCTTAGAGCTTTCATAGGAAAGTTTGTAGTGGTCTATTTTGATGACATCCTGATCTATAGTAAGACCCCTGCAGACCACCTAGGCCACCTTAGACAAGTCTGCCAAGTTTTGAGGAATGATAGTCTCTACGGTAATCTCAAAAAGTGTGAATTCATGACCAGTAGAGTTATCTTCCTTGGTTTTGTAGTAACCCCTAATGGCGTGGCTGCCGATCCAGAGAAGATTAGGTCCATAGTAGAATGGCCAGAGCCGACCAGTGTGCATGAAGTCAGAAGTTTCCACGACTTGGCTACCTTTTATAGACGATTCATAAAGGGGTTTAGTACTGTAGTTTCTCCTATCACAGACTGTATTAGGAAGGGAGAATTTCAGTGGACTAAAGCAGCCCATAAAGCCTTCCTAGATCTTAAGGATAGGATGACCCAGGCACCCATTTTGAGGTTACCTGACTTTTCTAAAGTATTTGAGGTTGCATGTGATGCTTCAGGAGTAGGTATAGGTGGAGTCCTAAGCCAAGAGAATCATCTCGTAGCATTCTTTAGTGAAAAACTTAATGATGCTAAGCTTAGGTATTCTACCTATGATAAAGAATTTTATGCGGTAGTGCAAACTTTGCGTTACTGGAGACATTATTTGCTACCGCAGGAATTTATGCTGTTTTCAGACCATGAGGCTCTTAGATTCTTGAATTCCCAGAAGAAGCTTAACCCTAGGCATGCTAAGTGGGTAGAGTATATCCAGTCCTATACTTTTGTTTTGAAACATAAGGCTGGGACTGAAAATAAGGTAGCTGATGCCCTTAGTCGTCGATCTTTGTTATTGAATTCTGTTAGGGCTGAAGTCGTAGGATTTGAGCAGATCAAAGAGGAATATGAGTCGTGTCCAGATTTTAAGACTGTGTACCAGGATCTAGCTCAAGGACCATCTAGTGATCATAAGGATTATACCCTTTTAGATGGCTTTTTGTTCTTTAAAAATAGGCTTTGCATCCCTAGAACTTCTCTTAGGGAATTTTTGATTTGGGAAATTCATGCTGGAGGTCTAGCTGGCCATTTCGGAAAAGACAAGACCACCCTGGCTATTGAAGACCACTTTTTCTGGCCTAGCTTAAAAAGAGATGTAGCACACATTGTGGCTAGGTGTCGGACCTGCGCTGTTGCCAAACAGCGAAAACAGAACACCGACCTTTATACCCCACTCCCTGTCCCAGATCATCCTTGGCAAGATGTTATGGTGCGGGCACCAGACTCAGAAGAAGACTTCAGGGCTTCATCTGGATCTCTGATTGACCTTGCCCGAAGAATTAGGATTTTCTGGTTTTGTAATAAGGGTTGACCTGATCAACTCAAATTTGAGTCTGTAATTTTGTCATTTCAATTTTTGTTGGATCATGTTGACTCAGTCCAAGTCCAAGGCCTAGGTAGGTGTCATTCCCTTTGTCATAGGGCACCACATTTTCCAGCTACAAGTGGGTGCCACACTCCCTGCCACATCTCCATCCAGTGTACCTTGGTCC
Organism: Areca catechu; assembly: GCA_021397845.1. Taxonomy (NCBI): domain Eukaryota; kingdom Viridiplantae; phylum Streptophyta; class Magnoliopsida; order Arecales; family Arecaceae; genus Areca; species Areca catechu. The sequence goes on along the minus strand of CM038041.1, from coordinate 70,426,635 downwards.
CCACGCCTCAAGTAAGCAGGTTCTTTTTTCTTGCACCACTTGGGGGAGAAATCCATCAAGATACCTAGTGGAGACATGCAAGATGAGAATGTAACGATGCAACCCTAAAGGAGATTAGCATAGATTAACTTAGCAATTTTCTTATTTGCATATGATTAGTTCAGCATATAATATCAAAGGAGGTCTAATGAAGAGAACTCGAACGATCAAACGTAAACCTAATTATTGAGACTATCAAAATAACAAAGAAATAGGAATAAGATTCGAACCACACAAGTTAAGCTAGGCAAATTTAATATTTCAGACCTAATCGACACTAAAACATACTTGGCATTAATCTTTCAAGTAGTTCAAGATCACTCATGAAGAGACCTCCCAAATGACAAGACCATACTACAAATTGAGGGCACTTCTTGTTTTCTGGATTGTGGCAAGTAATTCCTTCCTCTTGAATTCGGAATCCCGGAGAACCCTATACAAAGAAACCTCAAGATTAGGAACTTGGTAAAAATATGTTAGTCATGAAATGGAGAAACTAAAGAAGAGTCGAGGAAGCATTGTTGAAGAATAATCTTGCCGCCATGGTAGATCACTTGAAATGGATTAGGCCGGCCTCCTTGTGATGGTCTTCTTGATCAACCTTGAATATTGAAGAGCTAGCTTGAGATTGGAGAAGAAGGAGGGTGTCTTAGGCGTTGGAGATGGAAGAGGAGAAACTAGGGTTGGCGTGGGGTAGGGAGAAGAATTTAAAACTACCATGGTGCAGAACAAAAGAAGAGATGCGATGCGGAAGTAAATTAAGACAAATTCTTTTTTTTTTTTTTATTTTCAAAAGTCAGCTTTGACTCAAAGGAAAGTTAAACTAAATTGAAAGAAACTATGTAATAATTGAAAGTACAATTTAAAAGAAACTAGGTTATCAGAGTAGTTCAGAAGTAAAGGATCGCTGGAGGTTGAGAAACTCCCAGACCTAGGGTTTCGCTCTGAACTTTCAACAGGACAGAAGTAAAGAGAAGAGAAGGATTACAGACCAGGCAGTGATCTTCACAGAGTTTAGTGGAAGGACTCTCTTGAGCAGATTGTTGGATCCCCGGATTCAGATATCTTCGCAATGGATCCTCCAATACTGGTCCTTTGGCAGAGTTGGCTTCTCCTAAACTCAAGATCTGGGAAAGAAGAGGAATAATTTATGGAACCAGATACTCAAGGAAGGATTTACCAGATTGAAGAACTTGAAAGCTGATGTTGCTGAAATCCGGATTCTCCTGGAGGCTGATCTGACTTCCTCTGGGAATTGCTCTGAATATGAAGTATCCGGACTGGACCCGGATGATGGTGGTCAGCCTTGACTTAGATAGGGTGGCCGTGAGAGATGGGGTAGGCTAGGGTTTGGTGGAAAGAAGAAAATGAAGGGCGACTAGGGTTTGGAAGTGAAGTGGCTAACCTAGGGTTTTGGGGTTGGAGATCTCACACCTCCTCAAGGTTCCTGGGGAACCCGAATTTACTCCCTCACGGAGATCAACACCTGGATGCAAGTGCGGAAGAGAGAAACACAAAGTTTGCTCACACATAAATTGGATTCATTCATTAGATATTTTTAAAACTTACAAGAGGGATTTATTTTATAGGTCTTTACAAGAGGTCAGGGTTTTACATCTTCCCATGTGGGACTAATAGGGTGGATCTTCAAATTAGGTTTGTAGAATCAATTCCTCCCCATATGGCCGGCCAAGAGGTTCCATAAATGTTGATTGAAAGCTTCAAATGGTAAGTAGGTGGCGCCTCCTAGCTTTGCTCTTCAAGAAATATTTTTTTCCTTCCATGGCTCAACTCTTTTGGACACCTCCTTTTCTTTCTCCCCAAGTCATGGCTCTTCCCAACTTTGCTTTGGGCTTTTTTGGCATGGATTGGGCGCCCCCTTGAAGTGCTCCCCAAGAAATGCTTCTTTCCTCCTTTAGCTTGGCCTTTTAAGGTACATATGGGGCGCCTCCTTTATTTTGGCTTCAAGAAAATTTCTTGCTCCCTTGGGTGTGGGGACCAAGACACTGGAATGGATTTGTGGCACCTCCTAGACTTGGCATGTGGCTGGCAGTGTGGCTGGGAGTGTGGCGCCCACTTGCTTGGGCTTGGGAGAAAATGTGACACCCTGGAGAAGACCTAGACCACTACTAGGACTTGAACTGAGTCAACATGACTCAACAAAATTTAAATTATAGGGAAATACAAACTCAACTAAAATTGAGTTGACCAAGTCAACCCTTATTACAAAACTAGAAAACCCTAATTCTTCGGACAAGATCAATCAGAGATCCAGATGGAGCCCTGAAGTCTTCTTCTGAGTCTGGTGCCCGCACCATACCACTTAGGCACATAGAACTCACATAGAAGAAAATTTTTAATTTTTCTTTTCCATCATCCTTTTACAAGAAGACTAAGAGTCTTTTATAGACTATTAAGCCATTTTAAATTCAAACTACACCAAATATCATGGAGAAAAATTTGTGGAGAAAAATATGGGGCGTCCCATGAAGAGTGGAGGAAGTTGTGGAGGAGGTTGTAGCCAATTCAATTTCAAATTCCCCTTTTCTTCTCTTGGGCGGCAACCTTGGATGGTGAGGTGGCATGTGTGATGTGGCAGCAATCTTGGATGGTGAGGTGGCATGTGTGATGTGGCAGCAACCTTGGATGATGAGGTGGCATGTGTCATGTGGCATGTGGTCCCCACATGAGGTGGCTTTGGTCTTGCTTTGGAGTATAAGTCTTGAGTCTTCTTTAGTCTTCAAATGTGGTTTGGTTTGATTCTTCATGGATTGGACTTGACTCATTTGGACCCAACTCTTAAATACAAGGTTAATCAGGCTGGACTAGTCCCAACATCAAATTGAAATGGACTCGAATTACATAATTATTTGGACTCAAAATTAAAGAAAGAAAAAATTACAGGACTTTCTTTTACTCATCCAACCATAAGGACTCGGATTTGACTTGAATTGGTTGGAGTCTCTTCCTGATTCTGGTGCCCACACCAATTCTCCCAGGGTGGAAGGAACTCGACCCTATCGAGTGAGGGTTGGCTTGATAAGCTTCTAATGCATCCGGGTCGATTTGTTGTAGGTCCTCTCGGGAAATCCAGGAGTCTTCAAATTCAGGACATCCTTGCCATCTAACCAGATAACGTTGGTAGCCTCTATTCCTAGTAGTAATGATCTGGTCATCCAAGATCCTTTCAATTCTCTCCTTTCTCTCAGGAACACTTGGTGGTGGACACTCATTTGGTGTTTCACTCTCAAAAGAAATATTAGGACCAAAAAGCTCACTAGGTATCAATGCAGGTTCTTTGTATTCTTTTAAGTCTGAAACGTTAAATGTTGAACTAATGCCATAACTTGGTGGTAATTCTAATACATAAGCATTTGGTCCAATTTTCTTTATTATTTTGAAAGGTCTGGCTCCCCGGGCATGGAGTTTCTTCATAGTTCCCGGCAGAAACCTTTCAGGTTTAAGTTTGATCATGACGGAGTCCCCTTCATTAAATTCTTTTAATCGTTTATGTGAATTAGTCATATGCTGATAGAGTTCATTGCTTGCTTGAATCTTTTGGCTAATATCCTTATGCAATTCCCTAATATGCTGTGCATATGACTCGGCAAACTCGGACACCCATGCATGTGTGGGTAAAGGAGCTAGGTCTAAAGGCTTCCTAGGTCGGTATCCATGGACCACTTCGAACGGACTTTTCCCAATAGACCTATTAACTGAGCTGTTATAGGCAAATTCAGCACGAGGAAGAAATAGGTCCCAGTTTCCTAGGTTGTCACCAACTAAGCATCTCAACAGATTTCCTAAGCTTCGGTTTACTACCTCAGTCTGGCCATTGGTTTGAGGATGATAGGCAGTAGAGAATTTCAGCTTGGTACCGAGCATGTGCCAGAGGGTTTTCCAGAAATAGCTAGTAAATTTGACATCTCTATCGGACACAATGGTTTTGGGTAAACCATGAAGCCTAACCACCTGATCTAAGAAAAGCTTGGCCACTTTCGAAGCGTCTAAAGTTTGAGAACACGGGATGAAGTGCGCCATTTTGGAGAAACGATCGACAACCACAAAAACAGAGTCATCTTTCCTAGAAGTTTTAGGTAGACCTACCACAAAATCCATACTGATATCTTGCCATGGACCAACAGGGACAGGTAAGGGCGTGTACAGACCGATGTTCTGTCTTTGCTGTTTTGCAACAGCACAGGTCCGACACTGAGCTATGATCTGGGCAACGTTCTTTTTAAGACCAGGCCAAAAAAATTGTTCTTCCATTGCTAGGATGGTTTTGTTCCTGCCAAAATGTCCTGCTAAACCTCTAGCATGGACTTCCCAGATCAGAAATTCCCTAACAGAGGTCTTGGGAATACACAACTGATTTCCTTTGAAAAGGTATCCATCTAACAGTGTATAATCACTAGGCTCACTAGATGGTCTTTGTTGGAGGGATTGATAGATGTGACCAAAATCAGGACATGTGGGATATTCATCTTTCAATCTATCGAACCCTACTACTTCAGTGCTCACAGAGGTTAACAACATAGAACGGCGGCTCAACGCATCAGCAACCCTATTTTCAGTATCGGCACGATGTTTCAAAACGAACGTGTAAGCTTGTATGAATTCTACCCATTTCCCGTGCCTAGGATTTAATTTCTTTTGAGAACTAAGGAACCTAAGAGCTTCATGGTCAAAAAATAGGACAAACTCTTGCGGTAGAAGATAATGCCTCCAATAACGTAATGCCTGAACTACCGCATACAACTCCCTATCATAGGTGGAATACCTTAGTCTCTCTTCATTTAACTTCTCACTGAAATATTCTACTGGGTGATTCTCTTGACTCAAGACACCTCCAATTCCTACCCCAGAAGCATCACAAGCAACCTCGAACACTTTGGTAAAATCGGGTAACCTCGGGATGGGTGCGTGTGTCATTTTTTCCTTAATTGTTAGGAAGGCTTTGTCTGCTGCTTTAGTCCATTCAAAAGATCCCTTCCTAATACAATCAGTGATTGGAGCCACTATCGTACTGAACCCTCTAATGAATCTCCTATAGAAGGTGGCTAAACCATGGAAACTACGGACATCATGGATCTCTTGGGTACAGGCCACTCTACTATTGACTTAATTTTTGCAGGGTCAGCGGACACTCCTTCAGATGTTACTACGAATCCTAGAAAGATAACTCTATGTGTTAAGAATTCACACTTCTTGATATTGGCATAGAGGCTATCCTTTCTAAGGACTTGGCAAACTTGCCTTAGGTGGGTTAAATGGTCTGCCTTAGTCTTGCTATAGATAAGAATGTCATCAAAGTAGACCACCACAAATTTTTCGATGAATGTTTTCAACACCTGATTCATAATTCTCATAAAGGTGCTGGGTGCATTGGACAGACCGAACGACATGACTAACCACTCATATAATCCATCTTTAGTCTTAAAAGTGATCTTCTATTCATCTCCAGGCCTAATCCTAACCTGGTGATAGCCACTCTTTAAGCCTATCTTGGAGAAAATTGTTGATCCGGCTAATATATCTAACATATCGTCCAGTCTTGGGATTGGAAACCTATATCTGATAGTAATCTTGTTGATGGCACGGCTGTCTACACACATCCTCCAGGTACCATCCTTTTTAGGGGTTAACAAGGCAGGGACTGCACAAGGGCTTAAACTTTCTCTAACAAACCCCTTTCTAAGAAGTTCACTAACTTGCCTTTGTAACTCCTGATGTTCAGTTGGATTCATCCTATAATGAGGCAAATTAGGTAAAGTCGCGCCAGGGACTAAATCTATGGCATGCTGTATGTCCCTTAAAGGTGGAAGATTATCGGGAAGATCCTCGGGAAACACGTCTTCAAAGTCTTTCAATAATTGGACCACCTCTTGAGGGTGTTCTACAGGGGTGTGGTCCATAGTTTCCTTAGCAGCTACCATCCAAATAGGTGCTCCCTCATTAATGTCTTTTTCTAATTCTCTTGCACCTATCAAATTTAATCCAGTCTTTTTTTCTTTCAGGCTGCTAATTCCTCTTTTGGTGTTGTCCTTAGGCTGGGTTGGATGAATGACAATTTTTTTGCCATTGAAATTGAAAGCACAGGAATTTGATCGACCAAAAATGGTCACATCATGATCAAACAGCCATGGCCTGCCTAAGATGATGCTACTTACCCCCATTGGAAGCACATCACACCAGATCTTTTCCTGATAGGATTGAAGCTGGACTTGAACCTGACATCTTGACTTGATTGGTATAGAAGTGGAATCGATCCAGGACACCTTATATGGATTGGGATGTGGTACAACGGGTAATCCTAGACTTTTGGCTGCGTTAGTGGAAATGGCATTGACACAGCTTCTACTATCGATCACGATCTTACAAACCTTTTCTCCTATTTTGACAAATGTGTGCAGGATGCTAGTCCTACGCCAGTCTTCCTGCTCCTTGGTCTGTGTCATGATACATCTCACAACTCCTAACACATCTGATGAATCTACATTTTCTTCATCTCCTTCATACTCATCAGCCAAGCAATCCCCTACTTCATAAACCTCCTCTTCATCATTCTCCAGGGGTTCTGATTCACCTTCTTCTGCCTCCCCTATATGTAAAGCTCTAGAGGGACATTGGCTCACGAAATGACCTGGTTTACGACACTTATAGCAGACTCGCTCCCTCTCACCTCGAACTTCAGGGCTCTTTCCTTTGTCTTCTCTAGGAATTGGGGGAATGGCAGGGTTGTGCCTAGGGGTTGGATTCGAGCTGGATCTTGGTCTATTGGTTGTACCAGGGACTGAACTAGGCCTGCTAACAGGAGGGTTAAACCTAATAGGTTCAGGTCGTCTAAATGTAGCTCTCCTTTGTAACCTCTCATAATCCGTGGCAACTTGGTATGCCTGATCTAAATCATGGACTTCCCTTAAAAATAGTTTCCCTTTTATATCATCATTCAACCCTGATCTAAACCTTGATAAAGTGGCTGCTTCAGACTCGACTACGTTGCATCGCATCACAAACTCATCAAATTTAGCAACGTATTCAGAAACGGTCTTATTACCCTGTGTCAATCGTTGCCACTGATCTAATAACCTTTGCTGATAAGACATAGGCAGATATTTCTCTCTATGTTTCCTCTTCATATCCCTCCATGTTGCTATAGGTAAATCTCCCCTTTGCCTTGATATGCGTTCCACGTTTCTCCAATATAACCGAGCCTGACGAACTAGTCTGATTTTGGCAAACTTAAATCTTCTCTCTTCAGACATATCATACCAGTCAAAATACTGGTCCATGTCAGCCTCCCAGTCTGTGTACACCTTAGGATCTAAGCTTCCCTCAAAGGTTGGTGCATCTAGACGGATGTTCCTTAGGGCCCGATCATCCTGATCAAAAGTATCATAGTGAGGCCTTCTAGGAGGTGGCTCTGGAGTATGATCAACATAATCCTAATGCAGTCTTCTTTGAATTGGGTCAGGTGTGTGTTCCTGTCGTTGGGCCCTAGGATGAACTGAAGGTAATCTGGATGAAGGTGGTTCAGTTGGGGTTAACCTAGCTTCTTCTAGGATTCCTACCCTTTCCTCGAACTGACCAAATTTAGCATCCAAACGGTCCATCTTCTCGATCATAGTTCTCATAAGTCTTTCCATACTAGTATCCATGGATGAACTAGGTTGGGCTTGTGAAGGGTAGTAAGGTGTGCCTGACCTAGTTGTCATGCAAACAATTAGATTCAGACCCGAACTACGAGTTTTCTAAACCGGTTAGTCCAAATAAACTGAGTTGACTAGATACAATCAAATCAACAGCTAGTCTCTTCCACTGGCCAGTCAGGAGGTGGGTCTGTGGGAGGTTCCCCCAGCTTTCACTGGGTCCTAATTAAAAACCACAAGAACCGCTTAAGCTTGAGCCACTTAACCTCTATCCTTGAAAACCAGCTTTCAATAATAGATTAAGAAATGGGTTGCACAAGCTTTCCCAATTGAATTGAACTGGACCTAGAGTTCCAAGCTAGTTGCCTAATCAAGGTGGCAAGCTAGATTGTAGTAACTCTATACTTGGCCAGGTTTTAGAACAAGGGGAGTGTGAGATCCTGTCTCTGGCCTACCTAGGCCCGGTGGAATTGGCCTGATAGACAGATCAGCACCCAAGCCCTTAGTCCCAATGCTAGACACCAAGTAATAGGGCACACACAAGACTAGTTGACACAATGAGTTGACAATAACCCGGGCTCGACCAAATTGATGTTCCTAACCCACTAGGGCAATTAATGTCTAATCAATTTTAGTTAGGGATTGGGTCGATATGCAATTTGGTGATTTTTGGGCTAGGGACAGGTGATGAAATCCTGACCCTATGTCAATTTCATGCCCTTAATTTGATTTGTCATGAGATGCATGCAAATTTCAAATTTCAGGTGCAGAAGTAGTGTGTTGCAGTTTAAAAGTGGTGTTGATAAGTGCAGAAAAAAAATATCAAAAAAATATAAAAAAATCACAGAAAACTCCTAACTTCTAGATGACATACCAGATGAAACAAAAATTCAAAATAAAATCTATACTATTCTAGGTAGATTCCGAAATGAAGATAATGAAAAGGAACAGAACAGAACAGAAACCCTAATAACACTGATGGACTACAGGAATTTTCATTTTTTTTATAAATTTTTCTCAGAGTGAAATTTAAAACGGTGATAAGCAACTTAAAATGGAGCAGGAAAAAAAATATTCCAACGAGGAATGTGATACTTGCCTTTGGAGTTGCAGGCGGATTACAGTCAGCCTACAAAAAATACAGCAAGCAAAAAAACAGAACGTGCCCAATGCAAAATTCACAAATGAAATCTAAGAAGTCCTTTGGCTTTCTTTTTCATGGGTCAATCACAATGACACCCTGACACGCCTTAGGAGATCCCCGTGGAATGGGAAGAGAGGGTGTTTAAACCCTACTTTCTCCTAAGACTGGACGGCCTGGTAACGCCCCCGATCCAAGTACTTCAAGGACTTAATGCTATGCAATCAGGAACATATTCTACCATGCTCTGATACCAAAAATGGTGGGGACATGCAAGATGAGAATGTAACGATGCAACCCTAAAGGAGATTAGCATAGATTAACTTAGCAATTTTCTTATTTGCATATGATTAGTTCAGCATATAATATCAAAGGAGGTCTAATGAAGAGAACTCGAACGATCAAACGTAAACCTAATTATTGAGACTATCAAAATAACAAAGAAATAGGAATAAGATTCGAACCACACAAGTTAAGCTAGGCAAATTTAATATTTCAGACTTAATCGACACTAGAACATACCTGGCATTAATCTTTCAAGTAGTTCAAGATCACTCATGAAGAGACCTCCCAAATGACAAGACCATACTACAAATTGAGGGCACTTCTTGTTTTCTAGATTGTGGCAAGTAATTCCTTCCTCTTGAATTCGGAATCCCGGAGAACCCTATACAAAGAAACCTCAAGATTAGAAACTTGGTAAAAATACGTTAGTCATGAAATGGAGAAACTAAAGAAGAGTCGAGGAAGCATTGTTGAAGAATAATCTTGGCACCATGGTTGATCACTTGAAATAGATTAGGCCGGCCTCCTTGTGATGGTCTTCTTGATCAACCTTGAATATTGAAGAGCTAGCTTGAGATTGGAGAAGAAAAAGGATGTCTTAGGCGTTGGAGATGGAGGAGGAGAAACTAGGGTTGGCGTGGGATAGGGAGAAGAATTTAAAACTACCACTTAGGCACATAGAACTCACATAGAAGAAAATTTTTAATTTTTCTTTTCCATCATCCTTTTACAAGAAGACTAAGAGTCTTTTATAGACTATTAAGCCATTTTGAATTCAAACTACACCAAATATCATGGAGAAAAATTTATGGAGAAAAATATGTGGCGTCCCATGAAGAGTGGAGGAAGTTGTGGAGGAGGTTGTAGCCAATTCAATTTCAAATTCCCCTTTTCTTCTCTTGGGCGGCAACCTTGGATGGTGAGGTGGCATGTGTGATGTGGCAGCAATCTTGGATGGTGAGGTGGCTTGTGTGATGTGGCAGCAACCTTGGATGATGAGGTGGCATGTGTCATGTGGCATGTGGTCCCCACTTGAGGTGGCTTTGGTCTTGCTTTGGAGTATAAGTCTTGAGTCTTCTTTAGTCTTCAAATGTGGTTTGGTTTGATTCTTCATGGATTGGACTTGACTCATTTGGACCCAACTCTTAAATACAAGGTTAATCAGGCTGGACTAGTCCCAACATAAAATTGAAATGGACTCGAATTACATAATTATTTGGACTCAAAATTAAAGAAAGAAAAAATTACAGGACTTTCTTTAACTCATCCAACCATAAGGATTCGGATTTGACTTGAATTGGTTGGAGTCTCTTCCTGATTCTGGTGCCCACACCAATACCTCAATCCAAGGAGGAGCCAACTTCTTTCCAGATAAACCCAAGCCAGGATGGGAAGAATTTTTCTTGAAGAGATGATCAAGGAGGTGCCCCATAATGTTCCATAAAAATCCAAGTTATAAAAGGAAAGAGAGCATGTCTTGGGGAGAAAATCAAGGAGGCACCCAAAAGTTTCCAAAAGTGCCAAAGCTATGAAAGGAAGAAGCCTAAACTTATGGAGCAAGACTAGGAGGTGTCCAAAAGAGCAAAACCATGAAGGGAAAATCCTTGATTCATGGAGAGATACGAGGAGACACCCCCATAACCTGCCATTTGGAGCTGATTTTCAAGTTTTCTTGGAGTTTTTGGGCTGCCCACTCATGGAAGGAGTCTTGGGAAGAGAATTTGATGCCTAAAGTATGGGTTAGTCCTATTAGTCCCACATGGGAAATGTATAAAATTTTATTTCTTTGTTATGTCTATATATTCAACTCTATGTAACTCTTGAATATAATGATGAATGAATTCAATTTATGTGTGAGCAAATATTGTGTTTCTCTCTTCTGCACTTGTATTCAGGTGTTGAGCTCCATGAGGGAGTAAATCCGAGTTCCCTAGGAACCTTGAGGAGGTGTGAGATCTCCAACCCCAAAACCCTAGGTTAGCCACTTCACTTCCAAACCCTAGCCATCCATCATCTTCTTCCTTCCACCAAACCCTAACCTACCCCATCTTCTCACGGCCCCTCTCTCCAAGTAGAGGCCGACCACCAACATCCAGGTCCAGATCGGCTACTTCGAATATAGAGCAAATCCCAGAGGAAGTTAGATCAGCATCCAGGAGAATCAGGATTTCAGCAACATCAATTTTTCAAGTTCTTCTTATCTAGTAAATCCTTTCTTTGAGTATCTGGTTCCTTAACTTGTTCTTCTTCTTTCCCAGATCCTGAGTTCAGGAGAAGCCAATTCTTCCAAAGGACCAATATTGGAGGATCCATTGTGAAGATATCCGAATCTGAGGATCCAACAATCTGCTCAAGAGAGTCCTTCCACTAAACTCTGAGAAGATCATTGCCTGGTTTGTAACCCTTCTCTTCTCTTTACTTCTGTCCTGTTGAAAGTTCAGAGCGAAACCCTAGGTCTGGGAGTTTCTCAACCCCCAGCGATCTTTTACTTCTGAACTACTCTGATAACCTAGTTTCTTTAAATTGTGCTTTCAATTATTACATAGTTTCTTTCAATTTAGTTTAACATTCCTTTGAGTCAAAGCCGACTTCTGAAAATATTAAAAAAACAACAAAAAAAAGAATTAGTCTTAATTAACTTTCGCATCGCATCATCTTTTTGTTCTGCATCATTTTTGGTTTCAGAGCCTTTCGTTCTGCATCATTTTGGTATCAGAGCCCTGTCTAGGGTTCTTGCTTGTGTGATTATTTTTTTTCGTTCCCTTTTACTTTTGCTGCCTGGAGTAGACTCCCCTGGCCGTCCGGTCCTAGGAACAAGCAAGATGCAAGCCTCCTCCTCCAATTCCATGGGGGTTCCTAGGGCGTGTAGGGGTGCCGCTGGGTTATAACTTCTGGGCAGGGATTGTAAACGGGACACACGTTCTATTTTCTTCCAGTAACTGCCCTGTTACTCGAATTGTTTCTCCCTATAGAAAAATCCAAATTAAGTAATTCTTGTTTTTCTAAAACCAGTATAATTGAAAGTAATTTATATAAAATTTTCATGATTTATTAATTTCTGTATATTTTCTGAGATCAATTTTACTGCTGTTCTATTTTTTTTTTTTTTGCAAGCTGTTTTTATTTGAGTGTGCATAAAATGAATCTATCTTAAGGGCACCGAAGTTGCAACATAAGGAGAGGATTGAGACCCTCTCCTTAGCCCAAAACCACCTCCCGTGCATTCGAACCTAAGCCTTAATCTTAAAATTAATTAGACCTAATTTGCCCTAGTGGGCTAGGGACACCAACAAGTCGGGTCTAGGCTAGTGTTGAGTCAGTTTGTCTAGTTACTCTGTGTGTGCTTTGTACTCAGTGTCTAGAACGGTGGCTCAGGGATTCTATCTCGAAGGGCTTGTGTGTTGGTCCGCCTACCTGGCCAATCACTGATTGGTGTCTAGGATTGGCAATTAGGGACCTAACACTCCCCTTACACCTGCCTGGCTGAGTCCCGAGTTACTACAGGCTAGCTTGCCACTCTGATTGGGCATCTAGTTTGGGCTCTAGGTCTAGTTAGCCCGTAGTCGTTTCAGTCGAGTCTCATTTGGTGTGCTTGCTTGCATCATCATGTCCACCCGGAACGGAGTATCCTACCAACCTGGTCAAACCCAACCTGATTTAGAGGCCATGATTAGAACTCTTACCGAAAGTATGACCAAATTGAGTCAGGATATGAATGAGGGTTTTGCCCAGTTTAGAGACCGAGCCTAGGGACTTGAGAAACATAGACATCAAAATTGGACCCCTGATCCAAAATTCAATAGACCCCAACCTCACCCATGCCAGGAGCCTAGGAGGACCTTATACCGTGATCCCGAGCATAACCCTAGGAGCCTATATCCATACTTGGTTGACTCAGAAAAGGGACCCGTTAGGAACACCGAACCTTATGCACCCACTTTTGATGGAAGACAAGAGACATATATTAAGTGGGAAGAACAAATGGATTGGTATTTTGAGTGCACTAACATATCGGAATTAGGACAAGTTAGGTTGGCCAAAACCAAGTTCACCAAACATGCTAGGTCACATTGGTATGCTATTGAGCGTGAGAGTTATCAAAGAAAAGAGGAAATATATACTTGGAGAGATATGAGAAGTAAGTTGAGAGATAGGTACCTAGGTAGATCCTATGAGAAAAGACTTTTAGACCAATGGTACCAATTGCGACAAGGTAATAGGCCTGTGTCTAAATATATCGAGGACTTCCAGTGGTATGACATGAAATGCAATACCATTGAGATCGAAGCTCAGATCACATCGAGGTTTAGGGTTGGGTTACACCCAGACATTTATAGGAAGCTATGCCTTGAAAAGACCAATAAGTTAGACCGAGCCTACCAAGAAGCCCAAGACTATGAGTGGTCTTTAAGATATAACCAATCAAGTACTTTGGACTTAAAGCTAACCTCTACCAACTTGAGTCAAGTTCCGATTGATCCAACATCCGTAGTGAACCAGACTTTTATTTGTCAATTCCCACTTGTGTCACCTCTTGACCAGAAGGATAACACTAAGAAGGAGTTAGGCATGGCCATCCCAAAATTAGTTGACCCGACCAGAGCCGTACTTAAAGAGGAATCAAAGGAGAATAGATTAGAACCTTTCAGTGAGATTGAGGAAGAAATATATGAGCCTGACATAAGTTTGATAGATGAATATGAAGAAGAAGAATTTGAGGATATCTCTCCCGATAATTCAATTAACCAACTCTTACCTAATGGGGTTATTGAGGGGACCCCTGCCACTCAAGGAATTCAGGAGCTAACCCTAAGAGAAGACCCTTTTGAGGAAGTTCAGGAAGAGGAAATTACACCAAATGAAAGTTTAAGTGAGAATACCCCTGAACTCATTGAGGAATCCGAAGAAGACACCCCTGAGTCAAATCTGGTAGAGAAGTGTGAAGAAGGAAGGGGTTCACAAGAATTGCCCATTGAGAAGGTCCAAGAACAAGAAAAAGATAGTAGCTTAGAGGACTTTCTAGATAAACATTCCAAAGACCTTCCTGATAACCTTCCACCTTCTATGAGCACCCAGCCTATTCTAGAACTTGCACTTGTAGACCCTCCTAGAGCAAATCATGAGGTTTGGATGAGTGCACCTATAGAACAATGTCCTCATTTTAAGGTCGTCATGAATAACCAAGGTTTGTTTCTTGTTTCCGATAAGCCACCTCAAAACTCTGATTCTTATTTCCTACCCTTCCCTGAATCTTCTCATGTTTCTAGAGCTATGGGATTACACTTTACTGAGATCTCTAGGTTGCAAGACTCCTTAGAACCTATTAGGTTTGCCACCTACTTCTGGAAGACCTTATGGCACCTACTAGGCATCCATAATAAGTTTTCATGCTCTGCATGCCCTCCTCCGACCCAAGGTCAAACCTAGAGAGCCTTAGTTTGTTAGGTTTAGACCTAGGGTTCCTTTGTAATAAAGTCCATTCTTTAGGAATGCGTCGTCAGTCTAGTTTAGTTTTTCTTGACCCTTTACTAGGCTTTGGCTTAGATTTTGGTTTGATTGAGAGCACCAGGAATTGGAATTTGTATTTTGTCCAGGGCTGAAAATGCATTCAATGTTTCGATCAATAGGTCTATAGGCTAGAGTCCCTTTGAAATTGTTCATAGATACAAGCCTCACACACCACTTGATCTGATTTCACTATTAGCCCACACACACAAGTCTCTTGATGCACTTTCATAGCATGTAAAGGACTTGCATAAAGAAATTCATGCCAAAATAACTTTAAGTAATGAAACTTATAAGAAGTTGGCTGATTCTCAAAGACGAGTCAAAACTTTTGTTGAGAGAGACTATGTAATGATTAGGTTAAGGCCTGAGCGGTTTTCTCCTGGAACTGTTAGAAAGTTACGTGCTAGAGAAGCTGGACCATTTTGAGTAGTAAAGAGAGTAGGATCCAATGCCTATGTGCTCGAGTTGCCTCCAGAACTAGGCAATAGCTCTACTTTCAACATTACAGACCTAGTAGAGTACATGGAGCCAGATGTGATTCCCAGTGAGCCTTTTGAACCTAATCCTATTATTGAGAGTGATCCCGACCCTGTGTGTCCACCAACAAACTGGCCCGTGAGGAAAGAGCAGATTGAAAAGATCCTGGATGATCAGGTTATCTCTACTCGTAATCGAGGATACCAAAGATACCTAATCCGTTGGCAAGGAAGGCCAGACTCTGATGACTCTTGGATCTCCCGAGAAGAATTACAGGATTTGGATCCAGATCTCTTGGAGAGATACCAGAGCCAACTTGAGCCTTACTCGACAAGGTCGAGTTCCTCCCACCCCGGGAGAATTGGTGCGGGCACCAGACTCATAAGAAGACTTCAGGGCTCCATCTGGATCTCTGATTGACCTTGCCCGAAGAATTAGGGTTTTCTGGTTTTGTAATAAGGGTTGACCTGATCAACTCAAATTTGAGTCTGTAATTTTGTCATTTCAATTTTGTTGGATCATGTTGACTCAATCCAAGTCCAAGGCCTAGGTAGGTGTCATTCCCTTTTCCATAGGGCACCACATTTTCCAGCTACAAGTGGGTGCCACACTCCCTGCCACATCTCCATCCAGTGTACCTTGGTCCCCACGCCTCAAGTAAGCAGGTTCTTTTTTCTTGCACCACTTGGGGGAGAAGTCCATCAAGATACCTCAATCCAAGGAGGAGCCAACTTCTTTCCAGATAAACCCAAGCCAAGATGGCAAGAATTTTTCTTGAAGAGAGGATCAAGGAGGAGCCCCACAATGTTTCATAAAAATCCAAGTTATAAAAGGAAAGAGAGCATGTCTTGGGGAGAAAATCAAGGAGGCACCCAAAAGTTTCCAAAAGTGCCAAAGCCATGAAAGGAAGAAGCCTAAACTTGTGGAGCAAGACTAGGAGGTGTCCAAAAGAGCCAAACCATGAAGGGAAAATCCTTGATTCATGGAGAGATACGAGGAGACACCCCCATAACCTACCATTTGGAGCTGATTTTCAATTTTTATTGGAGTTTTTGGGTTGCCCACTCATGGAATAAGCCTAAACTTGTGGAGCAAGACTAGGAGGTGTCCAAAAGAGCAAAACCATGAAGGGAAAATCCTTGATTCATGGAGAGATACGAGGAGACACCCCCATAACCTGCCATTTGGAGCTGATTTTCAATTTTTCTTGGAGTTTTTGGGTTGCCCACTCATGGAAGGAGTCTTGGGAAGAGAATTTGATGCCTAAAGTGTGGGTTAGTCCTATTAGTCCCACATGGGAAATGTATAAAATTTTATTTCTTTGTTACGTCTATATATTCAACTCTATGTAACTCTTGAATATAATGATGAATGAATTCAATTTATATGTGAGCAAACTTTGTGTTTCTCTCTTCTGCACTTGTATTCAGGTGTTGAGCTCCGTGAGGGAGTAAATCCGGGTTCCCTAGGAACCTTGAGGAGGTGTGAGATCTCTAACCCCAAAACCCTAGGTTAGCCACTTCACTTCCAAACCCTAGCCGTCCATCATCTTCTTCCTTCCACCAAACCCTAACCTACCCCATCTTCTCACGGCCCCTCTCTCCAAGTAGAGGCCGACCACCAGCATCTAGGTCCAGATCGGCTACTTCGAATATAGAGCAAATCCCAGAGGAAGTCAGATCAGCATCCAGGAGAATCAGGATTTCAGTAACATCAATTTTTCAAGTTCTTCTTATCTGGTAAATCCTTTCTTTGAGTATCTGGTTCCTTAACTTGTTCTTCTTCTTTCCCAGATCCTGAGTTCAGGAGAAGCCAACTCTTCCAAAGGACCAGTATTGGAGGATCCATTGTGAAGATATCCGAATCTGAGGATCCAACAATCTGCTCAAGAGAGTCCTTCCACTAAACTCTGAGAAGATCATTGCCTGGTCTGTAACCCTTCTCTTCTCTTTACTTCTGTCCTGTTGAAAGTTCAGAGCGAAACCCTAGGTCTGGGAGTTTCTCAACCCCCAGCGATCCTTTACTTCTGAACTACTTTGATAACCTAGTTTCTTTAATTGTGCTTTCAATTATTACATAGTTTCTTTCAATTTAGTTTAACTTTCCTTTGAGTCAAAGCCGACTTCTGAAAATATTAAAAAAATAATAAAAAAAAGAATTAGTCTTAATTAACTTCCGCATCGCATCATCTTTTTGTTCTGCATCATTTTTGGTTTCAGAGCCTTCGTTCTGCATCATGTGAGCATGGACTTTGTGTTAGGCTTGCCTAAGACCCAGAGGAGGCATGACTCTATCTGTGTTGTAGTCGACCGATTTTCTAAGATGGCCCATTTCTTGCCTTGTTCCCAAACATTTGATGCATCTAAGGTAACCACCCTGTTCTTTAATGAGATAGTTCGACTCCATGGCCTACCTAAGACAATTATTTCTGATAGGGATGTCTGGTTCACCAGCTATTTCTAGAAAACCCTTTAGCATAAGTTAGGGACAAAACTTAAGTTTTCAACTGCCTATCATCCCCAAACTGATGGCCAAACCAAAGTAGTGAACTATAGTTTAGGCAATTTATTAAGGTGTCTTGTTGGTGAAAACATTAGGAACTGGGATTTGTACTTACCTAGGGCTCAATTTGCATACAACGACTCGGTCAATAGGTCTACAGGTAAGAGTCCATTTGAAATTGTGCATGGTTACAAACCTCACACACCTCTTGACCTAGCTCCTTTACCAGTCCACACACGAGTCTCAGAGTCTACTTAAGTTTTTGCACAGCATATAAAAGACTTTCATAAAGGAATTCATGCCAAAATAAATTTAAGTAATGAAACTTATAAGAAGTTGGCTGATTCTCAAAGGCGAGTCAAAACTTTTGTTGAGGGAGACTATGTAATGATTAGGTTAAGGCCTGAACGGTTTCCTCCTGGAACTGTTAGAAAGTTACATGCTAGAGGAGCTGGTCCATTTAGAGTAGTGAAGAGAGTAGGGTCCAATGCCTATGTGCTCGAGTTGCCTTCAGAACTAGGCATTAGCTCCACTTTCAACATTACAGACCTAGTAGAGTATAGAGAGCCAGCTGTGATTTCCAGTGAGCCTTTTGAGCCTAATCCTGCTCTTGAGAGTGAACCCAACCCTGTGTGTCCACCAACAAACTGGCCTGTGAGGAAAGAGCAGATTGAAAAGATCCTGGATGATCAGGTTATCTCTACTCATAATCGAGGATACCAAAGATACCTGGTCCGCTGGCAAGGAAGGCCAGATTCTGATGACTCTTGGATCTCCCGAGAAGAATTACAAGAATTGGACCCAGACCTCTTGGAGAGATACCAGAGACAACATGATCCATACTCGACAGGGTCGAGTTCCTCCCACCCCGGGAGAATTGGTGTGGGCACCAGACTCAGAAGAAGACTTCAGGGATCTATTTGGATCTCTGATTGACCTTGTCCGAAGAATTAAGGTTTTCTAATTTTGTAATAAGGGTTGACTTGGTCAACTCAATTTTAGTTTGAGTCTGTATTTCCCTACAATTTAAATTTTGTTGAGTCCTAGTAGTGGTCTAGGTCTTCTCTAGGGTGCCACATTTTCTTCCAGGCTCAAGTAAGTGGGCGCTACACTCCCAGCCACACGCCAGAGTCCAAGGGGCGTCACATCTCCATCCAGTGTACTTTGGTCCCCACACCACAAGAAAGCAGGTCCCTTCTTTCATGCACCACTTAAGGAGAAATCAATTTAGGATCCTCAATCCAAGGAGGCGCCCAAAATATTTCCATAAGAGCCAAGCTATGAAAAGAAAGGAGCAAAGCTTGGGGAGCAAGACTAGGAGGCACCCAAATATTTCCAGATAAAACCAGGCATGGAAGGAAGAAAATTTTTCTTGAAGAGCAAGGCTAGGAGGCACCACCTACTTACCATTTGAAGCCACCAATCAACACTTATGGAAGCTCTTGGCTAGCCATATGAGAAGAAATTGATTCTACAAACCTAATTTGAGGATCCATCCAATTAGTCCCACATGGGAAGATGTAAAACCATGACCTCTTGTAAAGACCTATAAAATAAATCCCTCTTGTAAGTTTTAAAGGACATTGATGAATGAATTCAAATTTTGTGTGAGCAACTTTATGTTATTCTCTTCCGCACTTGCATTCAGGTGTTGAGCTCCATGAGGGAGTAAATCCGGGTTCCCTAGGAACCTTGAGGAGGTGTGAGATCTCCAATCCCAAAACCCTAGGTTAGCCACTTCAACTCCAAACCCTAGCCACCCATCATCCTCTTCATTCCACCAAACCCTAGCCTACCCCATCTCTCACAGCCTTTCTCTCCAAGTAGAGGCTGACCACCAGCATCCAGGTCTAGTTCGGCCACTTCGAATACAGAGCAAACCCCAGAGGAAGTCAGATCAGCATCCAGGAGAATCAGGATTTCAGCAACATCAACTTTCGAGTTCTCCTATCTGGTAAATCCTTCCTTAAGTATCTGGTTCCATAACTTGTTCTTCCTCTTTCCCAGATCTTGAGTTCAGAAGAAGCCAACTCTGCCAAAGGACCAGTATTGGAGGATCCATTGCGAAGATATCCGAATCCGGGGATCCAACAATCTGCTCAAGAGAGTCCTTCCACTAAACTCTGTGAAGATCACTGCCTGGTCTGTAACCCTTCTCTTCTCTTTACTTCTGTCCTGTTGAAAGTTTAGAGCGAAACCCTAGGTCTGGGAGTTTCTCAACTCCCAGCGACCCTTTACTTCTGAACTACTCTGATAATATAGTTTCTTTGAATTGTGCTTTCAATTATTATATAGTTTCTTTCAATTTAGTTTAACTTTCTTTGAGTTTAAGCCAACTTCAGAACATTAAAAAAAAAAAAAGAATTAGTCTTAATTTACTTCCACATCGCATCGTCTCTCTTTCGTTCTGCATCACCTTTGGTGATGTACTTGATGTACTTATCCATCCAGCTGGGCTTTTGGTTGACTTGCTGGACCTCCATGGGTGTCTTATAGCTCGGGGCCTTGAGATGCTCGACATAGGCGCAGCTCAGTGCTGAGTCCGGCAGGGTTACCAGGCGGGAGAGGGCGTCCGCGCGGGCATTTTCCACACGAGGGATATGCGAGAGCTGAAGCGCCGAAATCCCACCGTGCTCGTTCGCATGAGCTCTAGGTACTTTGCCATTTGCGGGTCTCGCACCTCGTACTCCCCCAAGACCTGCCCGGCCACCTATTGCGAGTCGGTGAAGACCCTAAGGTTGGCCACGCCCAGCTCGCGGGACACTCTTAGCCCCGTGAGCAGCACTTCATACTCCGCCTGGTTATTGGTGGTGGCAAACCGGAAGCTGAGCGCAACTCGGCGACGACCCCCTCGCCGTTGGCGATGATGAGTCCAGCTTCGCTCCCACTGGAGTTTGAGGCTTTGTCAACATGAAGGATCCAGATGCCCTCCTCCGGTCCTGGTTCTGGCTGTCGATCTTAGGGGCTTTACTCCGGCCCCTTGCCTAGGCCTGCACACTCAACCAAGGAATCAGCAAGTACCTGTTCCTTCATGGCCGACCTCGGCCTGTAGGTGATGTCGAACTCGCTGAGCTTGAGTGCCCACTTTGCTAGGTGCCCAGACGTGTCAGGTCGGCTGAGCACCGCCTTCAGTGGCTGATCTGTCAGGACCGCAATGGGGTGCGCTTGGAAATAAAGCCTGAGATGTTAAGCGGACATGGTTAGCACAAAAATCAGTTTCTTAGGCCGGGATTACTTGAGCTCTGCATCGCGGAGGAGTTTGCTCATGTAATACACCGACCTTTGCATCCCCTTGTCATCCGTCTAAACCAGAACTGAACTGACGGCCTCCGGGGTGACCACCAGGTACAAGAGGAGCTCCTCTCCTTCCTCGGGCCTGGAAAGCAGCGGTGGAGATGCCAGCATCCTCTTCAGCTCATCAAATGCCTTCTAGCACTCCTTCGTCCAGGTGAAGTCGTTCATCTTCCTCAACGCTTTGAAAAAGGGTTGGCAGCGGTCAGCGGACCTTAAGATAAACCGACTCAGGGTGGCTATGCGGTCGGTGAGTCGCTGCACTTGCTTCTTGGAGGTGGGTTGCTCCATGTCCAGGATCGCCTGGACCTTCTTTGGGTTGGCTTCTATTCCTCTTTGGGTCACCATGAACCCCATGAACTTTCCTGCGGCCATGCCAAAATCGCACTTTGCCAAGTTTAATTTCATCTGGTGAAGCCAGAGGTTATTGAAGGTCTCCGCCAGGTCACCGACATGGTCCGAAGTGGGCTTGCCCATCACCAGCATGTTGTCCACGTACACCTGCATGTTGCGGCCAATTTGGTCATTGAAGACCTTGTTGACCAGCCGTTGGTACGTGGCCCTGGCATTCTTAAGGCCGAACGGCATCATCTTATAATAGTAAGTTCCACGATCGGTGACGAAAGTAGTGTGCTCCTCGTCCTCCGGGTGCATTCGGATCTGGTTGTACCCGGAGAAGGCATCCATGAAAGAGAGGAGGAAATGCCGTGAAGTAGTGTCCACGAGCTGATCGATCTTTGGAAGAGGAAAACTGTCCTTCGGGCAAGCTCGATTGAGGTCGGTGTAGTCCACACAGATCCTCCATTTGTCGTTGCTCTTCTTCACCATGACCACATTCACCAACCAACTGGGATACTGTACCTCTCGTACAAAGCTGGCAGCGAGAAGCTTCTCTACTTCTTCATTGATGGCCTTCTGCCTCTCCGTAGCAAAACTCCTCTTCTTCTGGCGGACAGGGCGGCACCTTGGATCAATGTTCAACCGGTGGGTGATGACTTCTGAGGGGATACCGGGCATGTCAGCAGCGGACCAGGCGAACACATCAGCGTTTGCTTGGAGGAATTCCAGCAAACAAGCCCGCTCTTCTTCCAGGAGCTGGGCTCCTATCTGCACTGCCTTCTGAGGGTCCGAGCCGAGAGGGTACGTCAACAAGCGCTCCATGGGCCCTCCCCTGGGATCTTGCTTTCTTAGGTCGAGGTCATTGACGTCGGAGCCGAGCTCAGCACTCTGGGCCCCCGGGACCATCTGCAGACAATGCGGGATGGGTTGGGCCGTCCCCCTCATCACTCCCATCCCAGAGGCAGTGGAGAACTGTACCAGCAACCTCTTAGTAGAAATAATAGCATCCAGTTGGTTGAGCCCTGGATGGCCGAGGATGGCATTATAAGGTGATGGGAGCTTGACGACGGTAAAAGTCATCATGACCGTACTCTACCGAGGTAGGGATCCGGTAGTGACAGGGAGAGTGATCTCTCCTTCGACCCCCATAGAATCTCCGGTGAAGCCCACAAGAGGGGTGTGCACTGGCTTTAATTGATTATAAGATAAATTCATTCGGGAGAAAGCATTGTAGAAAAGCATGTCAGTAGAGCTCCCACTATCCACCATAATGTAATGTACAGGATGCTTCACGATGGTCATCTTGACCACCACTGCATCATTGTTTACATTTTCATTTTTATTCCCCTTTTCAAAGGGGAGTACATTCTCTGGGTCTCCCACCTCCCGGGCTCTCTTCGTCGCATGCCCAATCCCCCAAGAGATCATGCCCACCGGCTTCTCCATTGGGTGATTGTCAATTGCAAGGATGGGGGGAAGGGCTGCGAGCGGCTGACCTCCACCGGGGCTTCATTCCTCACGAACTTCATGAGGTAGCCCCTCTTGATCAGCTCCTCAATCTCTCGCTTCAGATTGTGGCACTCCTCCGTGTCATGGCTGTGCTCGCGGTGAAATTGACAATATTTTGTCTTGTCACGGATGTTCCTTGGGTTCTGAGGAGGAGGTCGGCGGAGATAGTGCTCACCCTCAATCTCCATGAGGATCTTTATTTTGGGAGTGAGGAGAGGGGTGAACGTTCTCTCTGGGGCAGCACCGTTCTTCGGCTTCAGGCCTAGACAAAAATCTGCAGGTGATCTAGGCCTCCGGGTCCCGGGGACATCCCTTGGGGCAGGCTTCTTTGAAGGCTTCCCGTCTAGCTCTCGCCTGGTGCGATCAACCTCCTCCGCTCGGATGTACTTGTGGACGCAGAGGAGGAGCTCAGAGTACATCTTGGGGGGCTTCTTGTCTAGGGAATACGTTAGACGGGAGGTCTTGAGCCCGCACTTCAATGCTAGCATGGCGACGGGCTCGTCCAGACTGCAAATTTCCAGGGCGGCGATCTTAAAGCAGGTGATGTAGTCCCATGCAGCTCCTGGTCCTGCTGGCAGATAGAAAAGAGGCTATCCACCTCTCTTGGCACCTTCCGGCAAGCATCGAAGTGCGCCACAAACTTTCCTTCCAGCTGATGGAAGGAGCTGATGGATTCCAGCTCGAGGCAGGTGAACCAAACTCGAGCAGCCTTCCGGAGAGTGGTTGGGAAGGAGATGCATAGAAGGGCGTCCATTGCTCCCTGGACCCTCATAAGAGCCTTATAGCTCTCTAAGTGGTCCAAGGGGTCGGTGGTCCCATCATAGGGATCCACCTGAGGCATACGGAATCGATTTGGGATCGGTTCCTCTTGGATTTCCAGGGAGAAGGGTGGCTGGGCGTTGTAGCCCGCTGGATCGGTGGGGGAGCTCTGCATGTCGGCAAAGCGGCGGGAGAACTCCGCCAGCTTGCGCTCATGCTCCTCCAGGTGCCTCTCGGCCTGGTGCCTAATGGCCTCATCGGTGGAATCTTCCACAGAGGCCACTAGAGAATGGGGTGTCGATCGGTCTCGATGGGGGGCCTTGCATCGATGGTGCCTGCTACACCGCACTGCTTCGGCATCGTTGGCCGGGGATCAACTCTCGTGATCCGTCGAACCGGAGTGGTTTCTCTTTGCGGGAGTCTGGTGGCTCCTGCGGGGGTTGGAAACTGCCCGTGGATGGGAGGGCCTGCCTTGGATGGAGCGCAGGCTCCCGCGGGGGTCCCCGGTTGGGGCTGAGTGGCCAGAGAGCACTGCTGATGCTGCAATTGCTGCATAGCAGTAGTCAAAGTTTGCAGCTGCTGGATGACAGCTACGAACGGAACGTCCACCGAGGATGGCTGAGGAGGAGGAGTGGCAGGAAGTTCCTTCTCCGGGCTGTGCGGCCCTTGGGGAGAGGAACCTCTCCTACTCGACTGGTGGATGCTACTTGTCTGCACATCACCACCATGGTTGGAGCACGCTTTCGCCCATTGAGAGCTTGATCGTACAGGGGTTACAATTTTGCCTCCCCTTCCTGGCGTGTCAATCTATTACCGATCTCACCGCAGTGGCCTGTAGCTCAAGAGCTGGCGCCGATTCTCAGATTCTATCACCTCGAGGTCTCCAAGCTTCTGGACCTACAAAATAAAGTCAGAGACTCGGGCCGGGGATTCTGGTGGGGGCACTCCGACGGTCAAGTAAGAGAGCAGCAAGATGGAACAGGACCTCCAAGACGGGTTCCCAGAGGATTCCTGTGCTTAGAGGAGATGTAAATGAAAGTAGTGTGGGGAAGAGGGGAGTTGAAGCCCGGCTTCCTGCACTGGGTTCACCGAGCTCACACCTGAGGACTTCCTGGGGTCCCCCGGATCGTTCTATCAATGTTCTCACCCTTTTTTGACTTACCTCTCCGTCTATTTTTACCATCCCTTTTATACTACCGGACCGCCTTCAGCCCATGTCTCCTTCTAGGGGCTCCTCGAGATCTCTGGGTCTTCTTCCCCCCTTCTTCTTTGAGTCCGGGAGTTAAGTGGCCGGCATGCCTCGTTCGTCGTGTGTCACGAAAGGGGGAAGACTGGTGAGACCTCGGGCCGAGCACGGGAGCTCTCCTTTAGGGGCGTTGATGATGGGCTTCTTGCCGTTTCAGGCCCCTGCCTGCAAGGATTCTGTTCCTCGATTGCGCGGTCCCGTTTAACTGATGTAAATAAGGTTTCGCATGTCACTGCAGGCCGTACGAGCGCCCCTTACAGGAAATGGCATGCACCGATCTAGTGGAGACCAAACAACCCGTGTCTATGCCTCCCCGAGGCCTTGCAGAGTAGGGCTGACTTCGGCCGAGGTTGTCCCGTCAAGGGGCACCACCTGGCGGAGGAGCAGGGGCTGCCAGCTTTGGCCGAGGTAGAACCCTCCTGGGTGGACACCTGGCGGAGTGGCAGAGAGAGGCTCGACTTTGGCTAAGGTGGACCCATCATGAGGTGCCACCTGGCGAAGGAGCAGGAGCTGCCAGCTTGGCCGAGATGGACCCCTCCTAGGTGGACACCTGGCGGAGCAGCAGAGAGGTGCTTGACTTCAATCGAGGTGGAACCGCTTTGGGGTGCCACCTGGAGAGGGAGCAGGAGGGCCTAGCTTGACCTCAACAGAGGTGGACCTGTCTTGTGGTGCCACCTGGCGAGGGAGCAGAAGGCCACCAGCTTCAGTCGAGGTGGACCCCTCTTGGGAGGACACCTGGCGGAGCGGCAGAGAGGAGCTCGACTTCGGTCGAGGTGGACCCGTCTTGGGGTGCCACCTAGTGAAGGAGCAGGAGGGCCTGGATCAACCTTGGCTGAGGTGGACCCGTCTTGGGGTGCCACCTTGTGAGGGAGCAAAGGCCGCCAGCTTCGGTAGAGGTGGACCCCTCCTAGGTGGACACCTGGCGAAGCGGCGGAGACGAGCTCGACATCGGCTGAGGTGGACCCGTCTTGGGGTGCCACCTGGTGAAGGAGCAGGAGGGCCTGGCTTGACCTCAGCAGAGGTGGACCCGTCTTGGGGTGGCACCTAGCGAGGGAGCAGAAGGCCGCCAGCTTCAACCGAGGTGGACCCCTCCTGGGTGGACACCTAGCAGAGTGGCAGAGAGGGGCTCGACTTCGATCGAGGTGGACCGATCTTGGGATGCTACATGGCGAAGGAGCAGGAGGGCCTACCTCGACCTCGGCAGAGGTGGACCAGTCTTGGGGTGCCCCCTGGAGAGGGAGCAAAGGTCGCCAGCTCTGGCCGAGGTGGACCCCTCCTGGGTGGACACCTGGCGGAGCGACGAAGAGGGGCTCGACTTTGACCGAGGTGGATCCGTCTTGGGGTACCAACTGGCGAAGGAGCAGGAGGGCCTGGCTCGACCTCGGTAGTGGTGGACCCGTCTTGGGGTGCCACCTGACGAGGGAGCAGAAGGTCGCCAGCTTCGGCCAAGGTGGACCCCTCTTGGGTGGACACCTGGCGGAGCGGTAGAAAGGGGCTCGACTTCGGCCGAGGTGGACCCATCTTAGCATGCCACCTGGCGAAAAAGCAGGAGGGCCTGGCTCGGTCTCGGCAGAGGTGGACCCGTCTTAGGGTGCCACCTGACGAGGGAGTGAAGGCCGCCAGCTTTGGCCAAGGTGGACCCCTCCTAGGTGGACACCTGGCAGAGCGACGAAGAGGGGCTCGACTTCGACCGAGGTGGACCTGTCTTGGGGTGCCACCTGGCGAAGGAGCAGGAGGGCCTGGTTCGACCTCGGTAGAGGTGGACCCATCTTGGGGTGCCACATGGCGAGGGAGCTGAAGGCCACCAGCTTCAGCTAATGTGGACCCCTCATGGGTTGACACCTGGCGGAGTGGCAGAGAGGGGCTCAACTTCAGTCGAGGTGGACCCATGTTGGGGTGCCACCAGGTGAAGGAGCAAGAGGGCCCGGCTCGCCCTCAGCAGAGGTGGACCAGTCTTGGGGTGCCTCCTGGTGAGGGAGCAAAGGCTGCCAGCTTCGACCGAGATGGACCCCTCCTGGGTGGACACCTGGCGGAGCGGCAGATAGAGGCTCGACTTCGACCGAGGTGGACCCATCTTGGGGTGCCACCTGGAGAAGGAGCAGGATGGCCTAGCTCGACCTCGGCAGAGGTGGACCCATCTTGGAGTGCCACCTGGCGAGGGAGCAAAGGCTGCCAGCTTCGACCGAGGTGGACCCCTCCAGGGTGGACACCTGGCGGAGCGGCGAAGAGGGGCTCGACTTCGACCGAGGTGGACCAGTCTTGGGGTGCCACCTTGCGAAGGAGCAAGAGGGCCTGGCTCGACCTTAGCAGAGTTGGACACATCTTGGGGTGCCACCTATCGAGGGAGCAAAGGCCGCCAGCTTCGGCCGAGGTGGACCCGTCCTGGGTGGACACCTGGCGGAGCGGCGAAGAGGGGATCGACTTCGATCGAGGTGGACCCATATTGGGGTGCCACCTCGCGAAGGAGCAAGAGGGCCTGGCTCGACCTCGACAGAGGTGGACCCGTCTTGGGGTGCCACCTGGCGAGGGAGCAGAAGGTCGCCAGCTTTGGCCAAGGTGGACCCCTCCTAGGAGGACACCTTGCGGAGCGGCATAGAGGGGCTCAACTTCGATCGAGGTGGACCCATCTTGGGATGCCACCTGGTGAAGGAGCAAGAGGGCCTGGCTCGACCTCGGCAGAGGTGGACCCATCTTGGGGTGCCACCTAATGAGGGAGCAGAAGGCTGCCAGCTTCGACCGAGGTGGACCCCTCCTGGGTGGACTCCTGGCGGAGCGGCAGAGAGGGGCTCGACTTCAACACAGGTGGACCCATCTTGGGATGCCACCTGGCGATGGAGCAGGAGGGCCTGGCTTAACCTCGGTAAAGGTGGACCCATCTTGGGGTGCCACCTGGCGAGGGAGCAAAGGCCGCTAGCTTCGGCCGAGGTAGACCCCTCCTGGGTGGACACCTAGCCGAGCGGCGAAGAGGGCTCGACTTCGACCGAGGTAGACCCGCCTTGGGGTGCCACCTGGCGAAGGAGCAGGAGCGCCTGGCTTGACCTCGGCAGAGGTGGACCCATCTTGGGGTGCCACCTAGCGAGGGAGCAGAAGGCCGCCAGCTTCGATCGAGGTGGACCCCTCCTAGGTGGATACCTGGTGGAGTGGCAGAGAGGGGCTCGACATCGGCCAAGGTGGACCCGTCTTGGGGTGCAACGAGGTGAAGGATCAAGAGGACCTAGCTCGACCTCCGCAGAGGTGGACCCATCTTGGGGTGCCACCTAGCGAGTGAGCAAAGGCTGCCAGCTTTGGCCGAGATGGACCCCTCCTGGGTGGACACCTGTCGGAGCGGCAGAGAGGGGCTCGACTTCGATCGAGGTAGACCCAACTTGGGGTGCCACCTGGCAAAGGTGCAGGCGGGCCTGGCTCAACCTTAACAGAGGTGGACCCATCTTGGTGTGCCACCTGGCGAGAAAGCAAAGGCTGCTAGCTTCGACTGAGGTGGTCCCCTCCTAGGTGGATACCTGGAGGAGCGATGAAGAGAGGCTCGACTTCGGTCGAGGTGGACCCGTCTTGGGTTGCCACCTGGCGAAGGAGTAGGAGGGCCTGGCTTGACCTCGACAGAGGTGGACCCGTCTTGGGGTGCCACCTATCGAGGGAGCAAAGGCCGCCAACTTCGACCGAGGTGGACCCCTCCAGGGTGGACACCTAGCGGAGCGACGAAGAGGAGCTCGACTTCGGCCGAGGTGGACCCATCTTGGGGAGCCACCTGATGAAGGAGTAGGAGGGCCTGGCTCGGTCTCGGCAGAGGTGGACCCATCTTAGGGTGACACCTGACAAGGGAGCGAAGGCCACCAGCTTTGGCCAAGGTGGACCCCTCCTAGGTGGACACCTGGCGGAGAGGCGATGATGCAGAACGAATGCTCTGATACCAAAAATGATGCAGAATAGATATGTGGAATGCGGAAGCAAATTAAAATTAATGTATATATATATATTTTTTAATATATTTTCAAAAGTCGGCTTTGACTCAAAGGAAAGATAAACTAATGTTGAAAGAAACTAAGAAATGACAGAGAGCACAATTAAAAGGAGTGGATTATCAGAGTAACTCAAAAGTAGGATCACTGGGGATTGAGAAACCCCCAGATCTAGGGTTTGCTCTAAGTTTCAACGAAACAGACAAAGTGAGAAGGGAAGGTTCTTGTTACCTAGCAGTGATATCTCTCGTTGCTTCAATTGGAGGACACTCTCGAGCAGATTGAAGGATCCTTGGAGACGGGGTATCTTCGCAATGGATCCTCGGATTGTAGTCCTATGGCAAGGTTGGCCTCCTTCTCGAACTCAGGATCTGGAAGAAGAAGAACAAAAGAAGAACCAGAAACTCAAGGAAAGACACTAACTTGAGGACTTAATGAAGATTGTTGGATGTAGAAGTTCCGGAGATCTTGATACTGATCTGACTCTCCTTTGAACTGGCTCTATAGTTGAAACAGTTGATCTGAACCTGGATGCTGGTGACCAGCTTCGATGTGGAAGAGAGGGGCCGTGGGATGAAGATGGAAAATTAGGGTTTGGTGGTGGTGGAGTAGAGATGGATGGACTAAGCTAGGGTTTTGGGGTTGGAGATCTCACACCTCCTCAAGGTTCCTAGGGAACCCGGATTTATTCCCTCACGGAGCTCAACACTTGAATACAAGTGCGGAAGAGAGAAACACAAAGTTGCTCACAAAGAAATTGATTTCATTCATCATTTTTTTAATTCAAGAGTTACATAGAGTTGAATATATAGACATAACAAAGAAATAAAATTTTATACATTTCCCATGTGGGACTAATAGGACTAACCCACACTTTAGGCATCAAATTCTCTTCCCAAGACTCCTTCCATGAGTGGGCAGCCCAAAAACTCCAAGAAAACTTGAAAATCAGCTCCAAATGGCAGGTTATGGGGGTGTCTCCAGTATCTCTCCATGAATCAAGGATTTTTCCTTCATGGTTTGGCTCTTTTGGACACCTCCTAGTCTTGCTCCACAAGTTTAGGCTTCTTCCTTTCATGGCTTTGGAACTTTTGGAAACTTTTGGGTGCCTCCTTGATTTTCTCCCCAAGACATGCTCTCTTCCCTTTTATAACTTGGATTTTTAAGGAACATTGTGGGGCACCTCCTTGATCCTCTCTTCAAGAAAAATTCTTGCCATCCTGGCTTGGGTTTATCTGGAAAGAAGTTGGCTCCTCCTTGGATTGAGGTATCTTGATGGATTTCTCCCCCAAGTGGTGCAAGAAAAAAAGAACCTGCTTACTTGAGGCGTGGGGACCAAGGTACACTGGATGGAGATGTGGCAGGGAGTGTGGCACCCACTTGTAGCTGGAAAATGTGGTGCCCTATGGCAAAGGGAATGACACCTACCTGGGCCTTGGACTTGGACTAAGTCAACATGACCCAACAAAAATTGAAATGACAAAATTATAGACTCAAATTGAGTTGATCAGGTCAACCCTTATTACAAAACCAGAAAACCCTAATTCTTCGGGCAAGGTCAATCAGAGATCCAGATGGAGCCCTGAAGTCTTCTTCTGAGTCTGGTGCCCGCACCAATTCTCCCGGAGTGGGAGGAACTCGACCTTGTCGAGTAAGGCTTAAGTTGGCTCTGGTATCTCTCTAAGAGGTCTGGATCCAAATCTTGTAGTTCTTCTCGGGAGATCCAAGAGTCATCAGAGTCTGGCCTTCCTTGCCAGCGGACCAAGTATCTTTGGTATCCTCGATTACGAGTAGAGATAACCTGATCATCCAGGATCTTTTCAATCTGCTCTTTCCTCACAGGTCAGTTTGTTGGTGGATACACAGGGTCGGGATCACTCTCAATAACAGGATTAGGTTCAAAAGGCTCACTGGAAATCACAGCTGGCTCCCTGTACTCTACTAGGTCTGTAATGTTGAAAGTAGAGCTATTGCCTAGTTCTGGAGGCAACTCAAGCACATAGGCATTGGATCCTACTCTCTTCACTACTCTAAATGGTCCAGCTCCTCTAGCATGTAACTTTCTAACAGTTCCAGGAGAAAACCGCTCAGGCCTTAACCTAATCATTACATAGTCTCTCTCAACAAAAGTTTTGACTCGTCTTTGAGAATCAGCCAACTTCTTATAAGTTTCACGAATTTCTTTATGCAAGTCCTTTACATGTTATGCAAGTGCATCAAGAGACTTGTGTGTGTGGGCTAATAGTGAAATCAGATCAAATGGTGTGTGAGGCTTGTATCCATGAACAATTTCAAAGGGACTCTAGCCTATAGACCTATTGATCGAAACATTGAATGCAATTTCAGCCCTGGATAAAATACAAATCCCAATTCCTGGTGCTCTCAATCAAACCAAAATCTGAGCCAAAGCCTAGTAAAGGGTCAAGAAAACTAAACTAGACTGACGACGCATTCCAAAAGAATGGACTTTATTACTAAGGAACCCTAGGTCTAAACCTAACAAACTAAGGCTCTCTAGGTTTGACCTTGGGTCGGAGGAGGGCATGCAGAGCATGAAAACTTATTATGGATGCCTAGTAGGTGCCATAAGGTCTTCCAGAAGTAGGTGGCAAACCTAATAGGTTCTGACACGTGGTTCACTCTAAAGGCTTCGACAAAGTATACTTGGATGGTGTAAGAAGCATTTGAAGTCCTACAGAAAGGGAGGAGATATGAGGTGGAGTCTCGAATTACCTGTTGACTAAAGGTGGTGACCTGAAGGTTTGAATGGTGATCTATGAGTGTCAACTGGTCATCCTTACGAAAGGAAAAGTTTGCTTCTCCCAGGAATGGATCAAGAGATGGTTCGGGAAGTAGCCTAGGACATGTGATTGCAATAGTTAAGATTTGTTCTCTAAGCAAATAATGATCCACTTTCTCAAGAACTGGATTAGAGAATGATTCATGGGAGGGCCTATGGATGATGACCTCAAGACTTGAAATTTGACCTATGGGTGCGGAAAGGTATACTCTATAGAAGGGTAGGTCAGTCATGCGAAGGAAGGGGTCTGGGGCCATAAGGAGGACTTCTACAGGACTAGGTGAATCAATCCGCTCAAGATAAGGATGTTCAACTGAGATTACGGGAGAGACCTTAGTGGCTGGGCATGGGACAAGGTCCAATTGTAAGAGGCTTGATTCAGTCATCCTAAGGAGAGGATCTACCATAGGGTGGGCAAACTTAAACAGTTCAGTGCAAAGATCTTCAATTGGTACTTGGAGAATGACTGTCATTAGAGGGTACGAACTGATAGCTCGGGCTAACACTATGAGTTCTTCCTGGGGGTATTTGACTAAAGGAACCTGATTCTCACAAATCTCTTGAATTTCTGAACTAGGTCCTACCACTTGGTTGCTCTCCAAGGTCTCCTCAGGTAACGAACCAATAATATCGATGTCACATTCTTCAAGTTCTTCCCCCTCATATTCATCAACTAGACTCAAGCCAGCATCATATACTTCCTCGATGCCATCTTCAATGGGTTTCGGGTCAGTGGTAATCGGGTCAACTGATTCTAGGCTTGTCATACCTAACCTTTCTTCCTCATTGGTAGGCTTGGGTTCTCCCTCATTAATGTCATCCTTAGGATTCTTACCACTTAGCTGTGCACAAGCCAGTCCTATGCATGGGCACTGACTAGATTTATGGCCTCTTTCTCCACAAAACAAACATTCTTGCGATATAGGAACCTGGGTCACACTGGGTTTCAAGCTAGTAGAGACCTTACTTGGGCATGGGTGTGGATCTAAATGGTTTGATCTAGAAGACTTAGGTTGTTGAGTGACTGGTCTAGAATATTGTAAGGACCTCTCATAGACACGATCCACACTATAGATATCATGGTTAGGCTTCCTAAGGTTATGCTCAGGATCACGGTATAAGGTCCTCCTAGGCTCCTGGCATGGATGAGGTTGGGGCCTATTAAATTTTGGATTAGGGGTCCAATTTTGATGTCTACGTTTCTCAAGTACTTGGACTCGATCCCTAAGCTGGGTAAAATTCTCATGGACATGTTCTTTACACTGGGTAACAGTAGCAGTCATATCCTGACTCAATTTGTTCATACTTTCAGTAAGAGCTCTAACCATGGCCTCTAAATCAGGTTGGGTTTGACCAGGTTGGTAGGGTACTCCATTCTGGGTAGTCATGATGATGCAAGCAAACACACAGAATGTGACTAGACTAAAGCGACTACTGGCTCACTAGACCTAGAGTCCAAACTAGATGCCCAATCAGAGTGGCAAGCTAGCCTGTAGTAACTCGAGACTCAGCCAGGCAGGTGTAAGGGGAGTGTTAGGTCCCTAAATGCCAATCCTAGACACCAATCAGTGATTGGCCAGGTAGGCGAACCAGCACACAAGCCCTTCGGGATAGAATCCCTGAACCACCGTTCTAGACACTGAGTACAAAGTACACACAGAGTAACTAGACAAACTAACTCAACACTAGCCTTGACCCGACTTGTTGACGTCCCTAGCCCACTAGGATAAATTAAGTCTAATAAATTTTAAAATTAGGCTTAGGATCGAATGAGTGGGTGGTGGTTTTGGGCTAAGGAGAGGTTATCAACTCCTCCCTTTATCTTAGATGCTCAAATGCCCTTAAGATGAATTAGGAGATGATCACTCAAAAAAATGAATTGCAGAAACACAGAAACAGAGTTGCAGTAATTTAACTCTCAGAAATTTCACGGAAATCAATAAATCACAGGAAAATTATGTAAAATAGCTTCAATTATACTGGTTCCATCAAAACAAAAGTCATGCAATTTAGAGTTACCTGAAATGAGAAACAATTCTTGCAACAGGATAGTTATAGACTAAAAACAGGGTGCTTCCCCCGTTTACAATTCCTGCTACGAAGTTGTACCCCAGCAGATCCCCTACACGCCCTAGGAACACCCCGTGGAATGGGAAGAGAAGGTTTGCACCTCGCTTTGTTCCTAGGAATGGATGTCCTGGGGAGTCTACTTCGAGCAGACAAAGTAAAAAGGAGAGACTCTCAAACAAGCACACAAGACAGAAATCCTAGACAGGGCTCTGATACCAAAATTGATGCAGAACGAATGCTCTGATACCAAAAATGATGCAGAATAGATATGTGGAATGCGGAAGCAAATTAAAATTAATGTATATATATATATATATTAATATATTTTCAGAAGTCGGCTTTGACTTAAAGGAAAGATAAACTAATGTTGAAAGAAACTAAGAAATGACAGAGAGCACAATTAAAAGGAGTGGATTATCAGAGTAACTCAGAAGTAGGATCGCTTGGGATTGAGAAACCCCCAGATCTAGGGTTTGCTCTGAGTTTCAACGAAACAGACAAAGTGAGAAGGGAAGGTTCTTATTACCTAGTAGTGATATCTCTCGTTGCTTCAATTGGAGGACACTCTCGAGCAGATTGTAGGATCCTTGGAGATGGGGTATCTTCGCAATAGATCCTCGGATTGTAGTCCTATGGAAAGGTTGGCCTCCTTCTCGAACTCAGGATCTGGAAGAAGAAGAACAAAAGAAGAACCAGAAACTCAAGGAAAGACACTGACTTGAGGACTTAATGAAGATTGTTGGATGTAGAAGTTCCGGAGATCTTGATACTGATCTGACTCCCCTTTGAACTGGCTCTGTAGTTGAAACAGTTGATCTGAACCTGGATGCTGGTGACTGACTTCGATGTGGAAGAGAGGGGCCATGGGATGAAGATGGAAAATTAGGGTTTGGTGGTGGTGGAGTAGAGATGGGTGGACTAAGCTAGGGTTTTGGGGTTGGAGATCTCACACCTCCTCAAGGTTCCTAGGGAACCCGGATTTATTCCCTCACGGAGCTCAACACTTGAATACAAGTGCGGAAGAGAGAAACACAAAGTTGCTCACAAAGAAATTGATTTCATTCATCATTTTTTTAATTCAAGAGTTACATAGAGTTGAATATATAGACATAACAAAGAAATAAAATTTTATACATTTCCCATGTAGGATTAATAGGACTAACCCATACTTTAGGCATCAAATTCTCTTCCCAAGACTCCTTCCATGAGTGGGCAGCCCAAAAACTCTAAGAAAACTTGAAAATCAGCTCCAAATGGCAGGTTATGAGGGTGTCTTCTAGTATCTCTCCATGAATCAAGGATTTTCCCTTCATGGTTTGGCTCTTTTGGACACCTCCTTGATGCAGAACGGAAGCTGTGATACCAAAAATGATGCAGAACAAAGAACAAGGAAGCGTATGCGGAAGTAAATTTAAGATTAATTCTTTTTTTTTCTTTTTTTCTTTTTTTTTTATATTTCAGAAATTGGCTTTGACTCAAAGTAAAGCTAAACTAAGTTGAAGGAAACTAGGTAAGGATTGAAAGCACAATTTAGATGAAACTAAATTATCAGAGTAGTTCAAAAGTAACGGATCGCTGGGGGTTGAGAAACTCCCAGACCTAGGGTTTCGCTCTGAACTTTCAACAGAACAGAAATAGAGATGAGAGATGGTTTACTAACCAGACAGTGATCTTCTCAGGATTTTGGTGGAAGAACTCTCTCGAGCAGATTGTGGGATCCTCAGAGTCGGCTATCTTCGCAATGGATCCTCCAATACTGATCTTATGGTTTGGTCGGCTTCTCCTGGACTCAAGATCTGGGAAAGAAGAGGAACAAGTGATGGAATTCAGATACTCAAGAAAAGATTTACCAGGTTGAAGAACTTGAAAGCTGAAGTTGCTGAAATCAGGATTCTCCTGGAGGCCGATCTGACTTCCTCTTAGAATTGCTATAGATCTGAAGTATCTGGACTGGAGCTGGATGCTGGTGGCCGGCCTGGACTTGGAGAGGGTGGCCGTGAGAAGTGGAATAGACTAGGGCTTGGTGGAAAGAGAAGGGTGATGGCGGCTAGGGTTTGGGAGTGGAGTGGCTAACCTAGGGTTTGGGTTTTGGAGATCTCACACCTCCTCAAAGTTCCTGGGGAACCCGGATTTACTCCCTCATAGAGCTCAACACCTGGATGCAAGTGCGGAAGAGAGAAAACACAAAGTTTGCTCACAAAAAAATTTGGTTTCATTCATCTAATTTTTTAAACTTACAAGAGGGGTTTAATTTATAAGGCTTTACAAGGGATGAGAGTTTCACATCTTCCCATGTGGGACTAAAGGAGGAGATCTACAAATTAGGGCAAATCATTCATATATGGTTGGCCAAGGTACCAAAAAATTGGATTTGGGTTATAAAAGGCAGGTAGATGGCGCCTCCTTGCTTGGATCTTCAAGAAAATTTTTTTTCCTTCCCTGGATCAACTCTTTTGGACTCCTCCTTTTCTTCCTCCCTAAGTCAAGGTCCTTCACATCTTTGTTTTGGATGTTTTTGGCAGGTAGTGGGCGCCCCCTTGAAGTTCTCTTCCAAGAGAATTTCTTCCCATCTTTGCTTTGGATTTCTTGGGAAAGTCTTGGCCGCCCCCTTGATTTGTGGTCTCTTGGTGGACTTCTCTTTATCTGGCGCATGAGAGAAGGAAGTTGCCATCTGTGGAGTGGGGACCAAAGGCTGCTGGATGTAGATATGGCGCCCCTTGGACTGGGAGTGTGGCTGGGAGTGTGGTGTCCACTTGCTTGGCCTTGGGAGAAAATGTAACATCCCAGGTTGAAACCCTAGTCCACTACTGAGTCAACATGACTCAACAAAATAAAATGCAGGTAATGTAGACTCAAGCTAAATTGAGTTGATCTAGTCAACTCTTATTACAAACCAAAAACCCTAATTCTTCGGGCAAGGTTAATCAGAGATCCAGATGGAGCTCTGAAGTCTTCTTCTGAGTCTGGTGCCCGCACCACTCCTAGTCTTGCTCCACAAGTTTAGGCTTCTTCCTTTCATGGCTTTGGCACTTTTGGAAAC
Organism: Areca catechu; assembly: GCA_021397845.1. Lineage (NCBI taxonomy): Eukaryota > Viridiplantae > Streptophyta > Magnoliopsida > Arecales > Arecaceae > Areca > Areca catechu. The sequence continues at coordinate 70,390,021 of CM038041.1, read as the reverse complement.
TTTTGGGTGCCTCCTTGATTTTCTCCCCAAGACATGCTCTCTTCCCTTTTATAACTTAGATTTTTATGGAACATTGTGGGGTACCTCCTTGATCCTCTCTTCAAGAAAAATTCTTGCCATCCTGGCTTGGGTTTATCTGGAAAGAAGTTGGCTCCTCCTTGGATTGAGGTATCTTGATGGATTTCTCCCCCAAGTGGTGCAAGAAAAAAAGAACCTGCTTACTTGAGGCATGGGGACCAAGGTACACTAGATGGAGATGTGGCAGGAAGTGTGGCACCCACTTGTAGCTGGAAAATGTGGTGCCCTATGACAAAGGGAATGACACCTACCTGGGCCTTGGACTTGGACTGAGTCAACATGACCCAACAAAAATTGAAATGACAAAATTACAGACTCAAAATTGAGTTGATCAGGTCAACCCTTATTACAAAACCAGAAAACCCTAATTCTTCGGGCAAGGTCAATCAGAGATCCAGATGGAGCCCTAAAGTCTTCTTCTGAGTCTGGTGCTCGCACCAAGCGAAGAGGGGCTCGACTTCGACCGAGGTGGACCCGTCTTGGGGTGCCACCTGGCAAAGGATCAGGAGGGCCTAGCTTGACCTCGGTAGAGGTGGACCAATCTTGGGGTTCCACCTGGCGAGGGAGCAAAAGTTCGCCAGCTTCAGCCAAGGTGGACCCCTCCTATGTGGACACCTGGCGGAGCAGCAGAGAGGGGCTCGACTTCGGCCGAGGTTGACCCATCTTGGCTTGCCACCTGGCGAAGGAGCAGGAGGGCCTGGATTGGTCTCGGTAGAGGTGGTCCCGTCTTAGGGTTTCACCTGACGAGGGAGCGAAGGCTGCCAGCTTTGGCCAAGGTGGACCCCTTCTAGGTGGACACTTGGCGGAGCGGTGAAGAGGGCCTCGACTTCGACCGAGGTGGACCCGTCTTGGGGTGCCACCTGGCGAAGGAGCAGGAGGGCCTGGTTCGACCTCGGTAGAGTTGGACACGTCTTGGGGTGCCATCTATCGAGGGAGCAAAGGCCGCCAGCTTCGGCCGAGGTGGACCCCTCCTAGGTGGACACCTGGCGGAGCGGCCAAGAGGGGATCAACTTCGACCGAGGTGGACTCATCTTGGGGTGCCACCTTGCAAAGGAGCAGGAGGGCCTGGGTCGACCTCGATAGAGGTGGGCCCGTCTTGGGGTGCCACCTGGCGAGGGAGCAGAAGGTCGCTAGCTTCGACCGAGGTGGAACCTCCTTGGTGGACACTTGGCGGAGCGGCATAGAGGGGCTCAACTTCGGTCGAGGTGGGCCCGTCTTGGGGTGCCACCTGGTGAAAGAGCAGGAGTGCCTGGCTCGACCTCGACAGAGGTGGACCGGTTGTGTGGTGCCACCTGGCGAGGGAGCAGAAGGTCGCCAGCTTCAGCCGAGGTGGACCCCTCCTGGGTGGACAACTAGTAGAGCGACAGAGAGGGGCTCGACTTCGACCGAGGTGGACCCTTCTTTGGGTGCCACCTGGTGAAGTAGCAGGAGGGCTTGGCTTGACCTCGGTAGAGGTGGACCCATCTTGGGGTTCCACCTAGCGAGGGAGCAAAGGCTGCCAAATTCGACCAAGGTGGACCCCTCATGGGTGGACACCTAGCGGAGCAATGAAGAGGGGCTCGACTTTGGTCGAGGTGGACGCATCTTGGGGTGCCACCTGGCGAAGGAGCTAGAGGGCCTGGCTCGACCTAGGCAGAGGTGGACCCATCTTGGGGTGCCACCTGGCGAGGGAGCAGAAGGCCTCTTGCTTCGACCGAGGTGGACCACTCCTGGGTGCACACCTGGCGGAGCGGCAGAGAGGGGATCGACTTCGGCCGAGGTGGACCCGTCTTGGGGTGCCACCTGGTGAAGGAGCTGGAGGGCCTGGCTCGACCTAGGTAGAGGTGGACCTATCTTGGGATGCCACCTGGTGAGGGAGCAATGGCCGCCAGCTTCGGTCGAGATGGTCCCCTCCTGGGTGGACACTTGGTGGAGCGGCAGAGAGGGGCTCGACTTCGATCGAGGTGGACCCATCTTGGGGTGCCACCTGGCAAAGTAGCAGGAGGGCCTGGCTTAACCTTGACAGAGGTGGACCCGTCTTTGGGTGCTACCTGGCGAGGGAGCAGAAGGCCGCCAGCTTCGGCCGAGATAGACCCCTCCTAGGTGGACTCCTGGCGGAGCGGCAGAGAGGGGCTCGACTTCGACCGAGGTCGACCCATCTTGGGATGCCACCTGGCAAAGGAGCAGGAGGGCCTGGCTTGACCTCAGCAGAGGTGGACCCATCTTGGGGTGCCACCAGGCGAGGGAGCAAAGGCCGCTATCTTCGGCCGAGGTGGACCCCTCCTGGGTGGACACCTAGCCGAGCGGTGAAGAGGGGCTCGACTTCGACCAAGGTAGACCCATCTTGGGGTGCCACCTGGTGAAGGAGAAGGAGGGCTTAGCACGACCTTGACAGAGGTCAACCAGTCTTGGGGTGCCGCCTGGCGAGGGAGCAGAAGGCCGCCAGCTTTGGTCGAGGTGGACCCCTCCTGGGTGGATACCTGGCGGAGCGGTAGAGAAGGGCTCGACTTCGACCGAGGTGGACCCATCATGGGATGCCACCAGGCGAATGAGCAGGAGGGCCTGGCTCGACCTCGGCAGAGGTGGACCCTTCTTGGGGTGCCCCCTGTCGAGGGAGCAAAGGCAGCCAGCTTCGGCCATGGTGGACCCCTCTTGGGTGGAAACCTCGATGAGCGGCGAAGAGGGGCTCGACTTTGACCGAGGTGGACCTGTATTGGGGTGCCACCTAGCGAAGGAGCAGGAGGGCCTGGCTCAACCTCGGCATAGGTGGAGCCTTCTTATGGTGCCACCTGGCGCAGGAGCAGAAGTCCGCCAGCTTCGGCCGAGATGGATCCCTCCTTAGTAGACACCTGGCGGAGCGGCATAGAGGGGCTCAACATCGACCGACGTGGACCTATCATGGGGTCCCACCTGGCGAAGGAGTAGGAGGGCCTAGCTCAACCTCGGCAGAGGTGGGCCCATCTTGGGGTGCCACCTAGCGAGGGTGTAGAGGGCCGCCAGCTTCGGCCGAGATGGACCCCTCCTAGGTGGACACCTGGCGGAGCGGCAGAGACGAGCTCGACTTCGACCGAGGTGGACCCGTCTTGGGGTGCCACATGGTGAAGGAACAGGAGGGCAAGGCTCTACCTTGGCCGAGGTTGACCCGTCTTGGGGTGCCACCTGGCGAGGGAGCAAAGGTCGCCAGCTTCGGTCGAGGTGGACCCCTCCTTGGTGGACACCTAGCGGAGCGATGAAAAATGGCTCGACTTCGGCCGAGATTTACCCATCTTGAGGTGCCACCTAGCGAAGTAGCAGGAGGGCCTGGCTCGACCTCGGCAGATGTGGAAGCGTCTTGGGGTGCCACCTGGCGAGGGAGCAGAAGGCCGCCAGCTTCGGCCGACATGGATCCCTCCGGGTGGACACCTGGTGGAGCGGCAGAGAGGGGCTCGGCTTTGACCAACGTGGACCCATCTTGGGGTGCCACCTGGTGAAGGAGCAGGAGGGCCTGGCTCGACCTCAATAGAGGTGGACCCATCTTGGGGTTCCACCTGGCGAGGGAGCAAAGCCTGCCAGCTTCGGCCATGGTGGACTCCTCCTAGGTGGAAACCTGGCGGAGCGGCGAAGAGGGGCTCGACTTTGACTGAGGTGCACCTGTCTTGGGGTGCCACCTGGGGAAGGAGCAGGAGGGCCTGGTTCGATCTCTGCAGAGGTGGACCCATCTTGGGGTGCCACCTGGCGAGGGAGCAGAAGGCCGCCAGCTTCATCCACGGTGGACCCTCCTGGGTGGACACCTAGCAGAGCGACAGAGAGGGGCTCGACTTCGGCCGAGGTGGACCCGTGTTAGGGTGCCACCAGGCAAAGGAGCAGGAGGGCCTGGCTCGACCTCGGTAGAGGTGCACCCGTCTTTAGGTGCCACCTGGCGAGGGAGCAAAGTCCGCCAGCTTCGGCCGAGGTGGACCCCTCCTGGGTGGACACCTGGTAGAGTGGCAGAGAGGGGCTCGACTTCGATCGAGGTGGATGCGTCTTGGGGTGCCACCTGGCGAAGGAGCAGGAGGGCCTGGCTCGACCTTGGCAGAGGTGTACCCATCTTGGAGTGCCGAGGTGGACCCCTCTTGGGTGGACACATGGCGGAGCGGCAAAGAGGGGCTTGACTTTCGCCGAGGTTGACCAGTCTTGGGGTGCCACCTGGCGAAGGAGCAAGAGGGCCTGGCTTGACCTCGGTAGAGGTGGAGACGTCTTGGGGTGCCACCTATCGAGGGAGCAAAGGCCGCCAGCTTCGGCCGAGGTGGACCCCTCCTAGGTGGACACCTGTCGGAGCGACGAAGAGGGGCTCAGCTTCGACCGAGGTGAACCCATCTTGGGATGCTACCTAGTGAAGGAGAAGGAGGGCCTAGCTTGACCTTGGTAGAGGTGGACCCGCCTAGGGGTGCCACCTGGCGAGGGAGCAAAGGCCGCCAGCTTCGGTCGAGATGGACTCCTCCTAGGTGGACACCTGGAGGAGCGGCAGAGAGGGGCTCGACTTGGATCGAGGTGGACCCATCTTGGGGTGCCACTTGGCGAAGTAGCAGGAGGGCCTGGCACAACCTCGACAGTGGTGGACCCATCTTGGGGTGCCACCTGGCGAGGGAGCAGAAGGCCGCCAGCTTCAGTCGAGGTGGACCCCTCTTGGGTGGACACCTGGCGGAGTGGCAGAGAGGGGCTCGACTTTGGTCGAGGTTGACCCATATTTGGGTGCCACCTGGCGAAGGAGCAGGAGGGCCTGGCTCAACCTCATCAGAGGTGGACCTGTCTTGGGGTGCCACCTAATGAGGGAGCAATGGTCGCCAGATTCGATCGAGGTGGACCCCTCCTGGGTGGACACCTGTCAGAGCGGCAAAGAGGGGCACGACTTTGGCCGAGGTGGACCCATCTTGGGGTCCCACCTGACGAAGGTGTAGGAGGGCCTGGTTCGACCTCGGCAGAGGTAGACCCATCTTGGGATGCCACCTGGCGAGGGAGCAGAAGGCCGCCAGCTTCGACCAAGGTGGACCCCTCCTGGGTGGATACATGGCAGAGCAGCAGAGAGGGGCTCGACTTCTGCCAAGGTGGACCCGTGTTGGGGTGCCACCAGGTGAAGGAGTAGGAGGGCCTCGCTTGACCTCGATAGAGGTGGACCCGTCTTGGGGTGCCACCTGGCGAGGGAGCAAAGGCTGCCAGCTTCGGTCGAGGTGGACCCCACATAGGAGGACACCTGGTGGAGCGGCAGAGAGGGGCTCGACTTCGACCGAGGTGGACTCATCTTGGGATGCCTGGCGAAGGAGTAGGAGGGCTTGGCTCAACCTCGATAGAGGTGTACCTATCTTGGAGTGCCTCCTAGCGAGGAAGCAAAGGCTGCCAGCTTCGACCGAGATGGACCCCTCCTGGGTGGACACCTAGCAGAGCGGTGAAGAAGTGCTTGACTTCCATCGAGGTGGACCAGTCTTGGGGTGCCACCTGGCAAAGGAGCAAGAGGGCCTAGCTGGACCTCGACAGAGGTGGACACATCTTGGGGTGCCACCTGTCGAGGGAGCAAAGGCCGCCAGCTTCGACCGAGGTCGACCACTCCTAGGTGGACACCTGGCAGAGCGGCGAAGAGGGGATCGACTTCGGCCAAGGTGGACCCATCTTGGGGTGCCACCTGCTGAAGGAGCAGGAGGGCCTGGCTTGACCTCAGCAGAGGTGGACCCATCTTGGAGTGCCACCTGGCGAGGGAGCAGAAGGCTGCCAGCTTCGGCCGAGGTGGACCCCTCCATGGAGGACACCTGGCGGAGTAGCATAGAGGGGCTCCACTTTGGCCGAGGTGGACCCGTCTTGGGGTGCCACCTGGCGAAGGAGCAGGAGGGCCTAGCTCGACCTTGGTAGAGGTGGGCCCATCTTGGGGTACCACCTGGCGAGGCAGCAGATGGCCGCCAGCTTCGGCCGAGGTGGACCCCTCATGGGTGGACACCTGGTGGAGCGGCAGAGAGGGGCTCGACTTCGACCGAGGTGGACCCGTCATGGGGTTCCACCTGGCGAAGTAGCAGGAGGGCCTGGAACAACCTTGGTAGAGGTGGACCCGTCTTGGGGTGCCACCTGGCGAGGGAGGAAAGGCCGCCAGCTTCGATCGAGATGGACCCCTCCTGGGTGGATACCTGACGGAGTGATGAAGAGGGGCTCGACTTCGACCGAGGTTGACCCGTCTTGGGGTGCCACCTGGCGAAGGAGCAGGAGGGCCTGGCTCGACCTCAACAGAGGTGGACCCGTGTTGGGGTGCCATCTGGTGAGGGAGCAGAAGGCCGCTAGCTTCGGCCGAGGTGGACCCCTCCTGGGTGCACACCTGGCGGAGCGGCAGAGAGGGGCTCGACATCGGCCATGGTGGACCCGTCTTGGGGTGCCACCTGGTGAAGGAGCAGGAGGGCCTGGCTCGACCTCGGTAGAGGTGGACCCGTCTTGGGGTGCCACATGGCGAGGGAGTAGAGGGCCACCAGCTTCTGTCAATGTGGACCCCTCATGGGTTGACACCTAGCAGAGCGGTAGAGAGGGGCTCGACTTCGGTCGAGGTGGACCCGTGTTGGGGTGCCACCAGGTGAAGGAGCAAGAGGGCCCGGCTTGACCTCGGCAGAGGTGGACTAGTCTTGGGGTGCCTCCTGGCGAGTGAGCAAGGCTGCCAGCTTCGACCGAGGTGGACCCCTCCTGGGTGGACACCTGGCCGAGCCGCAGAGAGAGGCTCGACTTCGGCCGAGGTGGACCCATCTAGGGGTGCCACCTGGCGAAGGAGCAGGAGGGCCTGGCTCGACCTCGGCAGAGGTGGACCCGTCTTGGATTGCCAACTGGCGAGGGAGTAAAGGCTGCCAGCTTCGACCGAGGTGGACCCCTCCACGGTGGACACCTGGCGGAGTGGCGAAGAGGGGCTCGACTTCGACCGAGGTGGACCTGTCTTGGGGTGCCACCTGGCGAAGAAGCAGGAGGGCCTGGCTCGACCTCGGTAGAGGTGGACCCATCTTGGGGTGCCACCTGACGAGGGAGCAGAAGGCCACCAGATTCGGCCGAGGTGGACCCCTCCTGGGTGGACACCTAGCGGAGCGGCAGAGAGGGGCTTGACTTCAGTCGAGGTGGATCCGTCTTGGGGTGCCACCAGGCGAAGGAGCAAGAGGGCCTGGCTCGACCTCGGCAGAGGTGGTCCCGTCTTGGGGTGCCACCTGGAGAGGGAGCAAAGGCCACCAACTTCGGCCGAGATGGACCCCTCCAGTGTGGGCACCTGGCGGAGTAGCAGAGAGGGGCTCGACTTCGACCGAGGTGGACCCGTCTTGGTGATGCGGAAAAAAGAAGGGATGAAGATGATGATGATGCTAGCACGGATGATGCAAAGGTGGTTATATCTTGTTTTCTTTTTAGGGTTTTATCTTTGGTTCCCGATTGCAAGCAAAGAGAGCCTAGGAAAACTGAAAGAAAAGAAATCTACGCTAGCGGATCAATCCCTAAATAATGATAGACCAGGATCCAAAGATTAAGGAACCCCGTGATTAGGACTAGCTCGATACAATCAATACCTACCTAGGAGATAGGGATGCAAACCTTTCAACACTCTGATGCTCTTGGTGTAGAGATCGTTCAACCTTGACGGATGCAACCTAGATGTCCGAGCTGTCGAACCCGCGGATAGGCTGGCTTTCGATCGGGTGGTCACAGTGGCAAAGCAAACCTTCTCCGATGGTCGTGGCACCAAGGGGACCTGTAGGCAAACAAAGAGGATTATTTTTTTTTTTTTCTTTTTCCTTATAGATGATGGAAAGGTGGAAATAAAAACAAAGGAAAGGGTTGAGGAGATGGGGTTCGGATGATGGTGTCGGTGGAGATAACTTGGGGCCTCGCACCCCGCGACGTCCCGGAAGGATGAAGGAATGTGGTCTCTTACCACGCGATACCCTCGGGCGAAGGAATGTGGCCTCTCACCACTCGACGCTCGCAAGCGAAGGAACGTGGCCTCACACCACTCGACATCCCAGGGGACGAAGGAAGCTCTCACTCAACCTAGCCTAGGAGACAAGGATTGAAGAAGAGGAGGGAACACACAAGCTTTCTTTTCATTAATCATTCAATAATCTCTACAAGGAGAGATTGGGTCCCCTTTTATAGACACCCTAGAGTACATTCAAATTTCAAATGAAAACACCATTCAAATTTTGAACCCAAAATACAATCCAAATAAAAGTGGTGCCCAAAGCTTTGGAGGGAGTTCTTCAAGGCTGACCAAGAGGGGAGAATAATGGCATGGCAAGATACAAGGCTTGGGGAGGGGAGTTTGTCCCTTTGACTTCCTTATTTGCTTGCTCAGTTTGGTAGAAAACTTGAAGTAGGGCAAGCTTGGAGGGATGTGTCCCCTTTGGAGTCTTCTTCCATACCTAGATGGAGTGATTCATGGCCGACCAAGGGAGAAGAAGATTGGGTATGGCTTTATGCTTGGCTTGAAGAGGGGGCTTGATGCTTGGCCTTCCTTCCTTGTGTGCATAGTTTTGGAAAGAAGCTTGGATGGAGGCAAGCTTGGTGGAATGTGTCCTCCAAAATTTTTTCTAGGCTTGATCCTTGGCCGACCAAGGGAGAAGAAGATTGGGCGTTGCACATTTGATGGCTTGGCATGGGGAGTGTGCTCCTTGGTCTTCCTTTCTTGCATGAATATTTTAGAAAGAGGACTTGATTGGAGGGCTTGCTTTGTGGCTTGAATCTTCAACAACCCAAATATGATGGCTCATGGCATGATATGGGGAGGGGATAATGGAGGCGTGTGGAATGCTTATGGGGCGCCTCCTTGCTTCCATTCTTGGTTGCACAGGTGGCATTCATGTGGTGCCATGCAGCTGATGAAGTGGCAGTGTCAAGTCAAAGCTTGGTCCACTAAAATGGGCTTGATCCAAAGGAAAAGTTTTCTCTTATTGGGTTGGGACCCGAAGTTTAGGCAGACCCAGACTTGGATTAAAATAAATTACAGGAATCGAGTTGACCTAATCTTGACCCAATTGGTCAAGGTACAAGATTTAGACTTGGCTCAAAGCAAAGATAATTACAAAATTAAAGGCTTGAAGCCTTATTACAGGACTCAATGGGTAGAACCCTAATTAGAGATCCCCCGAAGGTTGAAGGGCTCAAGTCAAGCCATGATGCCCATATCACTTGGGGTGCCACCTGGCGAAGGAGCAGGAGTGCCTGGCTCGACCTCGATAGAGGTGGACCCATCTTGGGGTGCCACCTGGCGAGGGAGCAAAGGCTGCCAGCTTCGACCGAGTTGGTCCACTCCTAGGTGGACACCTAGCGGAGTGGAGAAGAGGGGCTCGACTTCGACTGAGGTGAACCCGTCTTGGGGTGCCACCTGGCGAAGGAGCAAGAGGGCCTGGCTCAACATCGGCAGAGGTGGACCTGTCTTGGGGTGCCACCTGTCGTGGGAGCAAAGGCCACCAGCTTCGACCGAGGTGGACCCCTCCTGGGTAGACACCTGGCTGAGCGGCGAAGAGGGGCTTGACTTCGACCGAGGTGGACCCATCTTGGGGTGCCACCTGGCAAAGGAGCAGGAGGGCCTGGCTCAACCTCGGCAAAGGTGGAGCCTTCTTGGGGTGCCACCTGGCGAGGGAGCAGAAGTCCGCCAGCTTCGGCCGAGGTTGACCCCTCCTTGGTAGACACCTGGCGAAGCGGCATTGAGGGGCTCAACTTCGACCGAAGTGGACACGTCTTGGGGTACCACCTGGCGAAGGAGCAGGAGGGCCTGGCTCGACCTCGACAGAGGTGGACCCGTCTTGGGGTGCCACCTGGCAAGGGAGCAGAGGGCCGCCAGCTTCGACCGAGGTGGACCCCTCCTGGGTGGACACCTGGCGGAGCGGTAGAGAGGGGCTCAACTTCGACCAAGGTGGACCCGTCTTGTGGTGCCACCTGGCGAGAGAGCAAAGGCCGCCAGCTTCGATCGAGGTGGACCCCTCTTAGGTGGACACCTAGCGGAGCGATGAAGTGGGGCTCGACTTCGGCCGAGGTGGACCCGTCTTGGGGTGCCACCTGGTGAAGGAGCAGGAGGGCCTGGCTCGTCCTCAGCAGAGGTGGACGTGTCTTGGGGTGTGCCACCTGGCGAGGGAGCAGAAGGCCGCCAGCTTCGATCGAGGTAGACCCCTCCTGGGTGGACACCTGGCGGAGCGGCAGAGAGGGGCTCGACTTTGACCGAGGTGGACCCGTCTTGGGGTGCCACCTGGTGAAGGAGTAGGCGGTCCTGGCTCGACCTCCATAGAGGTGGACCCATCTTGGGGTGCCACCTGGCGAGGGAGCAAAGGCCGCCAGCTTCGGTCGAGGTGGACCCCTCGTGGGTGGACACCTGGTGGAGGCACTGAAGAGGGGCTCGACTTCGGCCGAGGTGGACCCATCTTGGGATGCCACCTGACGAAGGAGCAAGAGGGCCTGGCTCGACCTCGGCAGAGGTGGACCCTTCTTGGGGTGCCACCTGGCGAGGGAGCAGAGGGCCGCCTGCTTCGACCGAGGTGGACCCCTCCTAGGTGGACACCTAGCAGAGCGGCAGAGTGAGGCTCGACTTCGGCCGTGGTGGACCTGTCTTGGGGTGCCACCTGATGAAGGAGCAGGAGGGCCAGGCTTGACGTTGGCAGAAGTGGACCCGTCTTCGAATGCGACCTAGTGAGGGAGTAAAGGCCGCTAGCTTCGGCCGAGGTGGACCCCTTCTTGGTGGACACCTGGTGAAGCGATGAAGAGGGGCTCGACTTCAGTCGAGATGGACCCGTCTTGGGGTGCCACCTGGCGAAGGAGCAGGAGGTCCTGGCTCGACCTCGGCAGAGGTGGTCTCGTCTTAGGGTGCCACCTGGCGAGGGAGTAGAAGGCCGCCAGCTTCGGTCGAGGTAGACCCCTCCTGGGTGGACACCTGGCAAAGCGGCAGAGAGGGGCTCGACTTCGACCGAGGTAGACCCGTCTTGGGATGCCACCTGGCCAAGGAGTAGGAGGGCCTGGTTTGACCTCGGCAGAGGTGGACCCATCTTGGGGTGCCACCTGGCGAGGGAGCAAAGGCCGCCAGCTTCGATCGAGATGGACCCCTCCTGGGTGGACACCTGGTGGAGGCGATGAAGAGGGACTCGACTTCGACCGAGGTAGACCCGTCTTGGGGTGCCACCTGGCGAAGGAGTAGGAGGGCCTGGCTCTATCTCAGCAGAGGTGGACCCATCTTGGGGTGCCACCTGGCGAGGGAGCAGAAGGTCGCTAGCTTCGACCGAGGTGGACCCCTCCTGGGTGGACACCTGGTGGAGCGGCAAAGAGGGGCTCGACTTCGACCGAGGTGGACCCGTCTTGGGGTGCCACCTGGCGAAGGAGCAGGAGGGCCTGGCTTGACCTCGGCAGATTTGGACCCGTCTTGGGGTGCCACCTGGCGAGGGAGCAAAGGCCGCCAGCTTCGGCCGAGGTGGACCCCTCCTGGATGGACACCTGGTGGAGCGGCGAAGAGGGTTCTACTTCAACTGAGGTGGACCCGTCTTGGGGTGCCACCTGGCAAGGAGCAGAAGGGCCTGGCTCGACCTCGGTAGAGGTGGAGCCGTCTTGGGGTGCCACCTAGCGAGGGAGCAAAAGGCCACCAGCTTCGACCGAGGTGGACCCCTCCTGGGTGGACACCTGGCGGAGCGGCAGAGAGGGGCTCGACTTCGACCGAGGTGGACCCATCTTGGGGTGCCACCTGGCGAATGAGCAGGAGTTCGGAAAGAAAAATCCACGTGGCACCTGCGGCTTCCATCTAGTTCTACCACATGATCCACGTCAGCGATGTAACCATATCAACTTGTTTTATGAAGATACCATCTAAAGTTTGCTTAATCTAAAGTCCGAGAAAGAAGTTTAGTTCACCCATCATACTCATCTCGAACTCATCCTATATAAGCTTAGCAAACTCTTGACAAAGAATTCATTAGTAGCACCGAAAATGATGTCATCAACATTTATTTATACTACTAATAAATCATTATCTCTCCTTTTCAAAAATAGTGTTTTGTCAACATTTCCTTTATAAAATTCATTTTCAATAAGAAATTTGCTTAACCTTTAATTCCATGCTCTAGGTGCTTGCTTCAATTCATAAAGTGATTTGTGTAGTTTGAAAACATGATCAGGATGTGCATGATTTTCAAAACCAGGTGGTTGTTCAACAAAAACCTTTTCATTTATAAAACCATTTAAGAAAGCACTCTTAACATCCGTTTGAAATAATTTGAAGTTCATAAAGCAGGCAAATACTAACAATAGTCTAAATGCTTCAAGTCTAGCAACAGGAGCAAAGGTTTCATCAAAGTTAATCCCTTCCTCCTGATTGTAGCCTTTAGCAACTAGCCTAACTTTATTTCTAATGACAATACCATTTTCATCTAATTTATTCCTAAATACCCATTTAGTGCCAATAATTGAAACATTAGATGGTCTTTCTACAAGTGTCCAAACATTATTTCTGTCAAATTGTATTAGTTCTTCTTGCATAGCATTGATCCAATTAGAGTATTTTTCAGCTTCTTCAAAATATTTAGATTCTTCTTGAGATACAAAAGCAATATAATCACATTCATTTCTAATAGAAGCTCGAGTTCTTACCCCTTTATGTGGATCACCTAAGATTAGTTCCTTAGGGTGTCCATAAGTATACCTCCACTCCTTAGGTAGATCTTGATGCATTGGAGTGTCATCTTCTTTCTCATCCTTGTCCTAATTTTCTTTATTTGGTTGAGCTTGATCATCCAATGTCAGCTTCTGAAGTTTGTCAGCACCTACACATTCATCAGATGTATCCTCTTTTCTTGAGAATTTGTTAGTAGATTCTTCAAATACAACATGTACTGACTCTTCTACAACTAAAGTCCATTTGTTAAATACTCTGTATGTCTTGCTTGATGTAGAGTATCCTAAGAAGATACCTTTATCAGACTTGGCATCGAACTTCCCTAAATGATTCTTTCCATTGTTCAAAATAAAATATTTACAACCAAAAACTCGAAAATATTTCAAAGTTGGTTTTCTTTGGTTCCAAAGCTCATATGGAGTTTTCTTTAAAATAGGGTGTATCAAAACTCGATTCAAAACATAACAGGCTGTATTTATAGCTTCAGCCCAAAAATACCTTGTCAAATCATTTTCACAAAGTATAGTGAGTGCCATTGCTTCTAAAGTACGATTTTTTCTTTCTACTACCGCATTCTGCTGAGGTGTCCTAGGTGCAGAGAAATTGTGTTCTATACCTTTTTCATTAGAAAAGTTTTCGAAATCTTGATTTTCAAATTCGGTTTCATGATCACTACGAATACAAATGACTGAAACACCTTTCTCATTTGAAACTTTTCTATAAAACTTTACGAATACAGAAAATGATTCATCTTTTTGTGCTAAAAAGAAAACCCTAGTAAATCTTAAAAAATCATCCACAATGACTAATCCATATCTCTTGCCTCCTAGACTTGATGTTCTAGTTGGTCCAAAGATATCCATATAGAGTAGTTCAAGTGGTCTACTAGTAGTTACAAATCCTTTTGGTTTAAAAGAAGTTTTGACTTGTTTTTCAAATTGACATGCTTGGCAAATTCTATCTTTTTCAAAACTGATTTCAGGTAAATCTCTAACTAAATTCTTTTTGGAAAGTTTTGAAATAAGGTACATACTAGCATGTCCTAACCTTTTATGCCATAACCAACTAGTCTCTTCCTTGGTAGAATTCATTGCAACAAGGAATTCTCCATTAAGCAAAGATAGATCATCAAGATCTACTAGATAAATATTTCCATGCCTTTTTTCAATGAATTGTACTCCATTTATATCTGGACTATAAATCATGCAATAAGATGATTTAAAAACTACTTGAAAATCTTTATCGCAAAACTGACTAATGCTCAAAAGATTATGCTTTAAACCATCTACTAAAAGTACATTACTGATACTATTAGAAGGAGTTATGTGAACTTTACCAATACTAATGATTTTACCTTTACCATTATCACCGAAGGTTACATTCCCTCCATTCAAAGCTTCATGAGAAGTAAATTGCTTCACGTCTCCTATCATGTGCCTTGAGCAACCACTATCAAGATACCAAATTCGTTTATTTTCCTTGGTTGCAAGACACACCTGCAATAAGATCAAGCTTTGATTTTAGGTACCCAAGCCAACTTGGATCCTTTAGGGTTAGCATTCAAAATGGTTCTTTTTGGAACCCACACTTTACCAAAAGACATGATTTTTCTGAAATTACATTGATATAATTTATGACCTAATTTTCTATAAGTAAAATAAGTAATACTAGATGATGCAGGTACAAAAAAGTTTTTGAAATACTTTTGTTGCTTTTGTGGTTTATATCCTAAACCTGCCTTGTTAAAAATAGCTCTTTGATTGTTTAAAAGTAAATTCAACTTTTCTGAACTATAAGTAAATTTGTCAATAAAAGGTTTTAATTTTTCAAGTTCATTTTTGTATTTAGCATTTTCAAGTTCTAAATCCTTGTTTTTCTTTAAAAGCTCATTATTAGAAATAATTTGTTTAGGCCTTTTTAAAACTTCATTTTCCATAACTAAAGCATTATTTTTCTTTTCCAAAACATCTAGTTTAGATTTCAAGGTATTAACATCATTTAGTAAAGAGTTATTTTCTGAAGAAAAATAGTTTGCATGCTTTTTCAGTTTCTAATTTTCAGATAAAACTAATTTATAATCATGCATAAGGTCTTCAAAAGCACTTCTAAGTTCATCAAAAGTAAAATTAGCTTCAGAGTCGGAACATACCTCTTCATTGTCCTGATATGCCATGTAGTAGAGATTTGTAATTTCAATCTGCTCTTCTTCTGAACTGGAGTCTTTGCTATCACTCCACGTGGCCATCATTGCTTTCTTCCTTAGTTTCTTCCTTGATTTCTTGAGGAGAGGACAATCAAATTTGTAGTAACCGGGCTTCTTGCACACGAAACATGTAGGTACTTCCTTCTCCTTTTCTTTTTCTTTCTCTTTTTCTTTTTCCTTTCCTTTTTTCTTGGATTGAAATTTCTTCTTGTGGGGAAACTTCCTCCTCTTCATGAATCTTCTAAATTTACGAGCAAGGAGGGCTTCTTTACCTTCTTCCTCTTCTTCATCTTCGGACTCATCAATCGAGGATTCTTCTTGAATATTATACTTGAAAGCAATCCCCTTCTTCTTCTTGTCCATGTCCATTAATTTTTGTTTTAGATTGAGCTCATAAGTCATGAGCGATCCCACTAGCTGCTCAAGAGGTAGCTTCTTCACATCCTTTGCTTCTTGAATTGCGGTCATCTTTGGATCCCATGACATCGAAAGTGACCTAAAAATTTTATTTATAAGATCAACATTAGATATGACTTTACCAAGACTTCTCATAGCATTTACAATATTTATAAAACATGTATATATTTCAGTGATAGATTCATTTGGTTCCATTCAGAACATCTCATATGTGTGCACTAACATATTGATCTTAGTGTTCTTCACTTGATTGATACCCTCATGGATAACTTCAAGTGCATCCCATATTTTTTTGGTGGACATACATGTAGATATCCTATTAAACTTACTAGGATCTAATGCACAATACAAGAGATTCATTGCCTTAGCATTGATCTCGGATTATTTAATGTCATTTTCATTCCAATCCTCTTCAAGTTTTGGGATGGAAACACCATTAACCACCATCGAAAGAATATGAGGACCCTTGTCAAATACTTTCCACAAATTATAATCTATAGAATACATATAAATTCTCATCCTAGTTTTCCAATAAGTATAATTTGTTCCATTGAAAAATGGAGATCTATTTGAGGCTTGTCCCTCAACTACACTAGTACCAATTGGGATTGCCAAAGATCTTTACTCAAGGCGATAAAGCCTATATACTGAGAACAAGGCTCTGATACCACTTGTTGCCCAGAGAGCAATCCAAGAGGGGGGGTGAATTGGGTCTCTAAAAATTTAAAGCTAAGCTTGATAACACAAGTAACAAACTTCACAAGACAATATATGCAATTCAATTCAACAAGGTACTAAAATTTAAGTGCAATGCTCTAAAGTAGTAGTGCAGTGGAAATTAAAAGCAATAAGCAAGAATGTAAAAAGCAAGGAGGGAAAGAACAAGCAATCACAAACACCACAAGCTATAGTGGTTCGGTGCCAACAATGCACCTACATCTACTCCCCAAAATCTTCTTGGAAATTCACTATAATCAAATGATTATAGCTGATTAGTTTTCCGGGCTCACTAATCAAAACCCGACTTATTTTACAAGGCTTACAAGTCACAACCTCACTTGGTTTTACGGGCTAACCAATAACCTAATTGGTTTTCACAAGGCTAACCAAAAACCTCTCTTGGTTTTCCGTGCTAACCAAGAACCTTAGTGGTTTTGCAGGCTAACCACCAACCTAATTGATTTTCAAGGCTTACCAATAACCTCACTTGATTTTCCAATAGGCTAACCAATAACCTTTACAAGATATAAGGTGGAGAAATAAAGAACCAATATAAGCTTTCAATAATAAAGCAAATAAGTCGATGTAGCTTGATGTAGTGTTGCTTTGCTCTTATTGAAGCCTTTTGAATGCACAAGATTGAATGATCTTCAATGCTCTTGATGGCTTTGAATGCTTGGAGGCTTCCTTTGGCTTGTGAGTGGTTGAACCTTGAATAAATAGGAGTTAAGGCTCTTCTCTCTTCTTTTCTCTCTAAACTCTTTTTGATATTCAATACATACATTCTTGATTTGATTTGGAGCCTTTAAATACCTTCACAAGCCCTCAAAACCGGAATATAGCCATTACACTTGAAAAACTAGCACAAGCCCTCAAAACCGGAATATAGCCGTTACACTTGAAAAACTAGCTGTTGGGGGCATTTAGGACGAGTTCTGTTTTTGAAAAAACTAGCCGTTATTGTTGCCAGAACTCCATGTATCGACACTTCCTCTTCATGTGTCGACATATAATGTCGACACATGTTCTTCTTGAGTCGACACAAGTTCAAACTGCTCCATTCAGATTCTCTGGAAAAATTAGTTGAGTCAACACATTCTCAGTTGAGTCGATACCTTGAGTCGACACCTTGTATTCATGTATCGACACATCAACTGTTTCTTCAACTTCTGCAAGTTTTGTGGCTTGAAGGTCTCAGGCGATGTGTTGATCCATGTGTTGACACCTTGAGTCGACACATAAGGTCCATGTGTCGACACATCAACTGTGCCATTTGAAACATTGCTACGTACCAGCCTGAGTCGACACTTCTTCTTCATGTATCGACACATCATGTCATGTGTCAACACCTTGAGTCGACACTTCATTGAAAAATTACAGAAATTGCTGAACTTGTACTGGAACATGTTTCCATTTGCCTTAGTCATCCATTCAACCATTTCTTTGAGTGTCCAAGTCTTGTTTTGAGCAGTCATTTCATTCAACCTTGGTTCTTCAACATAAATATACTTCTTCAAATTTTGTGAGCATCCTTTCAATGAAAACACACTTAAAGCAAATCATTAGTCCTCAAATTATACTGAACTGTTTTGCTTATCATCAAAATCAATTAGTGGAGTCAACAAAAATCTTCTCTCTCTAGAGAGTCAGAGGGGTATAAGCATCAAACCGATTGATGTAGTTCCTGCCGACCAAATTCCTAGGCCTTTGACCTTGCCATTGGATTGATCGAACTCCAGGAGGTCAGAATTCATCTTCCTTGACATTCTTCTTACTTGGTACCGATTTTCTCTCTATTTGTCACCGGTTCAAAGCCTGTTCTTCGGCCTGGGCATACTTTTGAGCACGGGCCAGTAACTCGGAATAATTAGTCAAAAATTTTTTATCCAAGAAAAATGTGAACCTAGAGGCTCGCAACCCCTTTTTCAAAGCAGACATCGCCACGTATTCATTGAGATCCGGAATCTCTAACATGGCAGAATTAAACCTTTTGATGTAGTCTCTCAAAGACTCCCCTTCTGACTGTTGGATAAAGAATAAGCTATCAGAATTTCTAGACATTTTCCTGCTTGTTCGGAAGTGAGAGACGAACAACTTCTCTAATTGACTAAAAGAATGGATGGTGTCTGGCTGTAGACTTGAATACCATATTCTTGCTGATTTCTTTAATGTCGCAGGGAAGGCAAGACAATGAAGTGCGTTTGATGCCCCCTGGATCAACATATGGGCTTTAAAGCTATCCAAATGATCCAAGGAGTCAAATGACCCATCATACATCTTAATTTATGGAACTCTGAAGTGATGTGGAATTCTTTCCTCCATAACCTTTTTAGAAAAAGGAGGTAAGATATCACAGCTTGGTGCTGCATCCTTTACTTTCCTCTGCTCAATAACTTTGGCAATCTGCAACTCCAGCTTTTCGAACTTCTTATTAAAATCATGTGCTCTTGCAAGATGTTGAACTTGGGTACTGTCAGGAGTCGATTCTTCAGATGACGTCGAACAAGATCGTAGACGTTTTCCCTTGTTCCGTTTCTTGGTGTAATGATGAGATCGGTGGCGATGCTTCAAAGGAGATTGTTGACCTGAAAAATATTGATAAGATGAATATTTTCTCGGACTGAGATGTTTGCTTATCTGAAGAGAAGGTTGCCGGCTACTTCTTAATACAGCAGGTCATGATGGCTCATTTGCAGCAATCTCTTGAAGGTTTTGTATTGCCGTAGTGAGTACTTCTACCTTGTCAAACAGAGTGTTTAACTTTTCTTGATCTATGTTTCCAGCAGGAAGAACTTCCATCTTTTCACCAAGAATGGGATCATTCCCCTTTGAAGGATGGGGAACATCTTTCACGAGCAGATTCCTTTTCCTACCTTTCACTATGCTTCCTTCTAGATTCTTGGAACTCTATCCCTAAGTTCCCCTACCTGGCATGCCAATCTATTGCATCCAGACAAACTTTGAAGAGGCTTGAGCTTGAATCAAGTTGAAGAGGGTCAAGTTGAGCTAATGGATCTAGCTCTTCGCCATCTTCTTGGAAGGTTTGTGTGCTGGGGCTGCTCTCAAACTTCGTCAATGGCATCTAAAGTGAACAGATGAAATCTGAAGAAAGGCTAGATGAAGGAGGTTTCAGAAAAAGAAAATCCCCCTCTCCATCGCACTCGAGGGTATTTATAGACCACAAGCTTAACCACTTACAGCTGGCGTCCAGATATTAAACAGTTAATTTAGGACATGAGCACATGCAACAAAAGGATATCCATAGTAGATCAACCCTTTCCCAGATGTTGAATGATTCCTGCATTATTTTGAACATTGATGATCAACTTTACCTCTCCTGGAAGTTAGTCAATCTTATACCCGTTTAGAATTGATCAGCTTTACGCTTCTTGGGCATTGATCGACCTTATGTTTCTTGGGCATTGATCGGCTTTACGCTTCTTGGGCGTTGTTCAATCTTATGCCTATTAGGCATTAATCGGCTTTACACCTCTTGGGCATTGATCAGTTCTACATCTCTTGGATGTTGATCGGCTTTACGTTTTTTGGACATTGATCAACTTTATCTCTTGGATGTTGATCGGCTCTACGCTTCTTGGACATTGATCAGCTTTACGCCTCTTGGATATTGATCAATTTTACGTCTCTTGAGCGTTGATCGTATTTGTGCCTATTGGGCATTGATCAGCTAGATTCAAATATTTACCAGATCAATATAAACAGACTAAGCTTGCCATATCTTAACAAATTTATTTTACCGATTCTATAACTTTTCTATAATAAAAAATAAATAAATATATAATAACAAAATTATTAAGATGGTAGTCTGATCGATAGAAACGCTATTTCATTACTGATCAGAATTCGGATGATTTGATTAAATTTAAAATTAATTCTGAAACTTAGGACCGTTGACGCCAGCAGGAGATCAGGATTTCTTCGGCGAAAGCCCTGAGACCGATTAAATACCACTGACAACTCCGGGGAAGCCTCGGGACGATGGATGCGGAAGGCCAGCAAAACCACCACCAACCAAAGGACCCTCGAATGAGCAAAGGCCTGAAGAGGGCTCTCGTCGTCCTCAACTGCCTCCTCCTGTGCGTCGGGGACACAGGCGGCCCGCTCCTCTCCCGCCTCTACTTCCGCCACGGCGGCCACCGCCAGTGGCTTGCTAGCTGGCTCGAGACCGGCGGCTGGCCCCTCATGCTCCTCCCCCTCTCCATCTCCTACCTCTACCGCCGCCGCCTCCCCTCCGACCACCACCACCACCCCACCAAGCTATTCTTCCTCACCCCTCGCCTCTTCCTCGCCTGCGCCGTCCTCGGCCTCCTCAACGGCGCCGACGACTTCCTCTACGCCTACGGCCTCTCCTTCCTCCCCGTCTCCACCTCGGCAATACTCATCTCTACTCAACTGGCCTTCACCGCTTTCTTTGCCTTCCTTATTGTGAAACAAAAGTTTACACCTTTTTCTATAAACTCTATTGCGTTGCTGAGTGTGGGGGCGGTGCTGCTCGGCCTCCACACGAGCTCGGACCGGCCGGATAACGTGAGCCGAGGGCAGTACTTGATGGGGTTCTTTCTGACGCTGGGTACGGCGGCGCTCTACGGATTTATACTGCCGCTGGTGGAGCTGACGTACCGGAAGGCGAGGCAGGTGATCACGTACACGCTGGTGATGGAGATGCAGCTGGTGATGGGGTTCTTTGCCACGGCTTTCTGTACCATTGGAATGCTGGTAAACAAGGACTTTGAGGTAATACTCTAGAAAATCTGAAAGTAAAAAAAAAAAAAAAGCATGCATTTTTCTTTTTTTTTTGGGAGAGGGTAAATAAATACATGCACTTTATCATCACTTAATGCATGATTCTTTTAGAAGTAAATGGTGGCAGCTATCAAAAGAAACAAGAAGGACCAAAGTAAAGAGGAGCAGCTGCGATCCTTTGTCGTGGGCGTGCCATACCATTGAGTGAGTGCCGTGCAGCTCCGACGACCATGTCACAAAAAAAATGGATAGCTACCAAACAGGGGCACCGAGGTTTATCAAAAAAAAAAAAAACAGGGACACCGAGGACTGCACGGTACTCTGTGGCGCAGGCGGATGGCAAAGTATTCGTTGCTCAAAAAGCGAAAAGAAAAAATAAATAAATAAATAGATTTTACAAATACCCCAAAGTTCTGTAGACCTAACTATGCTTATTTTTCTTAACGCCATGGTCTATTTTGGTCATTGACGGGACAAAGTTTTTGCAAATACGCTAAATTAGGTCCGTGAAGATTAGCTGAAATCTTTGTACATGGTTGTATTGAATAAACTATCTAGCATGGGTTAAGCCAGATCCATAAAAATTGATTGCCTTACCATCGAAGCAGATTGGTCTCAGCCATACATAACCATTGATCGATGGGTCTAATTTTGATCCCATATCTAAATCCATGAGCCTATAGATTTGGACGGTGTCCGGGTTGTATTCACGAAAGTGCGGTTTGGATGGATCCCCGTAGGATTCTTTTTTTTCAAGAATATTTTTTGTTTCGCGCAGAAAGTTAGAAATAAACAAAATTATATGCAAGCATGTATCAGAACTTAGACGTCGAACAAAATTAATTTATGGGGCTCCTAGTTGCTTGTGCCAGGGCTCTTGAATGCTTGCAAGGCACGACATCCGAAGGGTGCCGGGATGAGCTAAACAGCCGTAGTACTACCATTTTTTTAACTAGCTCGTTGATATGATAGACTTGGTGTTGTTGTTGGGATTATATATTGTTGTGTTTTGATTCGTAACTTTTGAGAAAAGGGCCAGCCATCCAGCCACCGTAACGGTTGGCTAGTTGAAATTTAAAACCAAAATATTAGTTTATATTATTTTAAAAATATCTAAAAATCCTTCCATCATTTTTAAAATAAATTAATTTTATTAAACCAATAATAATACTATAATCTTATGCTAAATAAAGATATCTTGCACTTTGAATAATAAGGATAATTTAAAATTGGTTATTGCTAAAGTAGTAGCGTGGTTGGTAGAGATTTTGTCTCATTATCAAATAGGTTGTGGATTCGAGACGGGATCTCATGGATGACTGGATTAAATTTAGGAATTATTTCCTAAGAGTTTGAGACAGAATCTCGTAAATGATTCGATTAAATCCAAAAATTATTTTTTGGGGACTCGATTAAATACAGGAATTATTTCTTAGGGGTTCGAAACAGGATCTCGTGGATAACTCGATTAAATCCAGAAATTATTTCTTGCGAGTGAGAAGTCAGGGTTTTCTTTTTTTTGTTTTCTCGTTCTACCAGCCTGCGTCTTAGTGGTTCAAGATGGGATCTCATGGGTGACTCGGTTAAATCCAGAAATTATTTTATGCGGCCTGCGACAGTTGGTATGAGTGAGAAGTCAGGATTCTCCTTTTTTGTTTTTCCGTTCTACCAGCCGGCGTCTTAGTTGTGTCAAGTTGATATACTCATCTTTGATGGAAAAAGGCTGTGAAATCCTAACCCCCTTAAATGCGAAGGTAGCTACACCAGATTTAACCCCCTATCTCTTTTGTTGAATAAAAAAAAAAGAAGTTGATCAATATGGTACGATAAATTAGTATTTGAACTGGCGATTCTATTTTGATTAGTTGGAGATATCTTCGATTGAACATATTTTCCCATGTAATATTCTTGCACCAATGAATGCTCAATATGTAAGGCTATAAATAGGTCGGGTTGATCCATGACCCAATCTGACCCGGCCCATTTAGATCTGATCCAATCATTTCTAGGGACCCATGGATCCAGATCGAGTCTTAAAATTAGACCCATTTTATTTTTTGGATCGGGATTGGGTTTACTGATTTTGGACCTGACTAGACCCGACTCGAGCATATTAATACTATTAGGATTATAACTATTTGAACTTTTAAATTATAATTTTAAACTTATATGTTTAACATAGAGATAGAGTTATAATTATTTTTATATCTTAATTTATTTTGAAAATAATATTGTTTGTTATTTATTTTATGATTAATAATAGTTGGCTATATAATAATTAAAATATAGTTATCTATATTTTATCCGAATTATACTGAAATCCAATTTTTTTAGGTTAGAACCGGATTATTTATGGACCCGATTCAACCTCAATAATCTATTGGATTGAAAACTTTGATAATGGATCCAACTAGACCCGATCCGATTTTTTAGTGGGTTGGGTCTAGATCTAATATTAGGATCCGATTAAAGAACCGGATCAAATTGGGATCACTCATGACCTGGTCCGATCCGATCCATTTGCACCCCTACTTTTATGGTCTTGTATTTGTAACTTTTTTATAATTGCTTTAAGAGTCAAGTCTTTAGCTTCGAGAAGCAGCCTCATTTCATACTTATATAAGTAGGTAGGCTTTATTGAAAGTATTCTTGTAACTAAAGCACTTCAACAGAATTCTGTTATAGGTCTATTTAGAGTATTCAGCTCATCTTGCCCTTTATATATTATAAGTACCAAGTACTTTTATCTTGAGAAAATTATAATATTTGTAATCACCTTTTGTACATTATAAGTACCAAGTACTTTATCTCATTAAACTCAAGACTTGATGTTGTATTAAGCTTAAGTTGAGGTTCCATTTAGTGATCTTAAAATATGGGCTCGAGTCCTCATCCTTTTTTATATTTTAGACACCAAATTCCAGGCAAGTTCCCTTATTAATGGATCTACCAAATTTTGACTAGATCTAACAAAGTCAACAATGATCACTCCATTTATAATTAATTGTCTTACATAGCTATGCCTTAGTTTAACATGTTTGGGCTTTCCATTATGTATTTCATTACATGCTCTTGATAGTGTGGCCTCACTATTATAATGTATAGATATAGGTGGCAATGATTTAAGCTATAAATTAATCTCATATAATAGATCTCTTAATCATTTAGCTTCTTTTCTTGATGAAGCTAGAGCAATTAACTTTATTATCATGGTAGAGTCTGCTATACATACTTGCTTTTTGGATCCTTAAAAAATTGCACCCTGTCAAGCATGAAGATCCATCATCTTGTTGAACCATGATCTTTTTTATTTGTAAGATCTATAATTAAAGCTATAATTCACAGGTTTTTTTAAACAATATTTTAAAACTCTATGTATGGCATGCCAATGCAAATTACTTGGATTATTTATATATTTACTTAACTTTCTAATACTAAAAGCAATGTTAGGCCTGGTACAAGTTAGCATACATTAAGTATCTAATAACTTTTTCATATTCTAATTATACAACATGCTTATCAGTATTTGAAACTAATTTAAGATTAGGATCAAAAGGTGTATTATGCAAATTACATACATCACTATATACTAATTTAAGTAGTTTTGTACATCTTTTTACTTTAGAAAAAAGATTTTTAATCATCATGGTAAGCATGCAAGTTTTATATTTATCAATAATTTTATTAAAGCATAGAATTAAACCTAGTTTAACCATTATTATGGAGGATATTTTTGGAGCCTCAGACCTATTGTGGTTGGGACATCTTCATGCTAGGCTAAGGCATTAAGCTGAGGCATAGTGGCTGAGGCATCTTTATATAAGCCTCGATTGGGTTGGCTGACCTGTATACAATCTAAAATCTTTTCATGCCAAGCTACATATTCCACTTGAGCCTTATCTCCCATATGACCAGCTCTAACACCTCTATTAATGGCTTCCTGATACATATGGCAACCATGCAGAAAAGTCCAAAAATGATAAATACTTCCATGTGGAGAGCATATAAAGGCTAAAATCTCATGCATGCTGTCACCAGTAATGGCCTCCTCTTTTCATGAAAATAGTAGTCAGCATTAATGACACTGCTAGAAACTACATCCCCCTCGTGATTCTTGAGAGCGGATTGTGATGATGATCCTGCAACAGCACAATTATGGCCCGACATTCCCATAATCATCCATTTTGTTGAGCTCTCTTATAAAGTTTCCATGCTTCAAGGACCTTTGGTAAGCAATTTTTTCATGCTCACTACTTCCCATCTATTCCAGATCGCTGACTTGAGCATCGGAGTATCCACATCGGGGTCCCTTCTAGCATAGACCTTTTCACAGGTTACTCCAGTGGCGACTCTAGCCATTTCAGTGGTGACTCTAGCCAATCAACCTCTTCTCCGACCTTAGAGCTGAATTCTGCCATAATAGATTGGCGCTAGAGGAAGGAACCAGGTTCATTTTTTAGAAAACCAAGTGAGCATATGATGGTGCTACACAAGGTTTCTCCATGGCATTCCAATGACACCTCTCCAGAAATAAGGGAGCTTGTTTTGATAGCAAGGTCTCCATGTCACCGTCACAACCAGCACTACCACCTCCATTAACCACAAAGATTAGCATGGATCAGTTCAATTCATTGTTCCAGTAGGTGTACATCTTGGCCATTACCATGCAGCAATTTAATGATGCCCTGTAGGAAGGACAGCCTATTCTTATTCCACAGTAGCAGCCCCTTATTGAGGCTTAGCAATCATGGCTACTTCCCTTGGCATTTCTTTCTTCATGAAATCTAAGTAGAAAAGGTGTATGCAATTAAGCAGGCCTTGAAATCAGAGTGGACCTAGAGATGGTGGCCATTGACGAATATGACATGAAGTTTTATTTTATTAATTTTATTTTATTTCATTTCATCCAGAGATGGTACATAGTATAAAAAATGAAAGAGAGAGGTGGCATCTCAGTCTCTGACTCCTGTCATTTTTATATCTATGATATACAGAAGGAAGAAAGAAAGAAGGGGGTGACATCTATCTCGAGTACTTTCCTGAAACAAGATTTTTGAAGGCTTTGTCTCCTCTCCTCCACCTCATTTTTTCACCAACCTTCCTCCCCACAAGAAACCACCAGACCATCTTCGCTACCTCCATGCAAAAAGCCATCGGCCTCTACCATCTCCTCCTCGTGGGAAGCCACTGGAAACTGCCACTGCCATTTCTACCATGACACATACGACGAACACCAGGATCTACTACTTTGCCATCTCCAAAAATGGTGATTGGAACCGTGAATGGAGAACCTCGTGTTGGCTACCGCTTTCAGATAGCACGTGCCACTTACCGCCATCGGGAGGAAGACCATGGGAAGCTCATCAGCTCGCTCCTCTCTATCTGCGGGAGCCACCGGCTCTTCTCCTCACAGGTGAGAAGTCCACCTGGGCTCCACCATGGATGTTGTTGATGGTGCCATCTATAACCTCCATCGCCTGTGACTCACCCTTGTCGATACCCTCATCAGCATCGCCCTTGGCCTCCTCTGAGCTGGCTGCGAAGGCTTTGCATGTTTTTCTGAGCAATTCTCAACCTTGATAGATGGCTCGGTGAACACCTCGATTGTAGAGATTTTGGCTGGATAGACGACCACCGTATCTTCGACCTTGACAGCATCGTTGATGATCGCCTCAGTTGTGAGGAGTCCCCTCCGGCTCTTTGGTTGGCTCGACGACCACCTTGGCCAAGGAAAGGCCTCAACACGTCATCGCCTCAGCTTCACCTTTGGCTTGGTCTCAATTGGATCGATGACCACCTTAGCCCACAGCTCCACCTCCTTCTTGGAGGTCTTCATCGGCTTCGACATCCTCCTTGGCTACGTCTCTAGCTCCACCTTTCCTGGACTGTCATATCACACCGACTGGCACATTATATTTTTTGTCGATGCTGGGTGAAGAATGTGGCCTTTGTCAAACTGCAGGAGGACCTTAACTTGGAGGAATGCTCGGACAAAGCCTGGGTGGTCTTGTTGCATCCTAAATGCATAAAGATCCAAACAAATCTCTATTAATATTATTTTATTTCTTAACGAAGGATGTAGGAGTTGCCGAGCATATGCCTCTTCTACTAGATCTCTCAGGCTGCACCCTTTGGTTCGGTGGCCACCCCAGTGATGTCATCAGCAAGGCAGCCCTTCTTCGGTTGACTGTCTCGATCACCAAGTCATTATAGATGGAGCTCGGTTTAGACTATACTAGTAATGGCTTCGACTCCACCATCCTTTAGCTTCAGTCGCACCTTGGCAAGCTAGCTCTTCTCTAGGTGGATTGGTAACAGCCTTGGCCATCAAGCAATAATAACTAAGGGGATGCCCTACAGCACTTCGACAAGATTACCAAAACTCATGATGTCTCTGCATCGGCAATATCTGCACGGAAGGTAATGCTACAGGCCATGCATATAAGCTTTCACTGGCTGGTCCTCTACATTGGCTTATACTTCTCCCATATTTTGTTCACTTGCTATTTTCGGCATCCTTGGTCTACAACTTTCTTGGTCTCTGCCTTTGCCTTGCCTTCCTCGCCTGCATTCTTGTCAGCACCAACCTCCATATGGCTGAATAGGACACGATCATGACCCTTCGTCACCCTACTATAAGGGCTTTATCTTCCTCCTCCAAGCTATCCTCAACCTTAGTGGTATCATCAACAACCCCCTTAGCTATAGAAGGCCTATCTTGGCTCGGTCTTATCTGGTTTGGCAACCACCTCGATCATAAAAAGCTTCCTTTGGCTCAAACCTAAAGGGATCGATGATCATCCCGGTTGTGCCACTTGTGTCGCCTCCTTCCTTTCAACCTTAGTGGCATTGTCGCACCACTGCCTCGACCTCAGAAGGCCTCTTTCAGCTCATTTTCGGCTTCATCGGTGATCACCCCAATCACAAAGTCACCAGGGTAAAGTTTGGTCTTTGTTGCATCGACGAGTATCCCGGTAGCAAAGTCACTATGAACGAGATCCTTGGTCACCTCCTCACTAACTCCTCCCCTGGCCTGGGAGATCCTCAATCAGTTGATCCTCATCTTGGCTAACCTTCGGTCTCGACTTGGTCAAGACTACAAACCTACAAAAAGCTATGGAGAAGCAACCTGTAGCATGTTGCTAGGGGGTGTTCGGTAGTGAATCTAGAAGCCAGGCATGTAGACCCTCTCCCATGTCGAAAGCATTCACATGGGACTCAACATACTTGCTTTTCAAGATATATTCTCCTTCATTGACTCATTATTTGAACTCCTATCTAAATCTAATTTTTTTGGAGAACTCCCATCTATCCATTCTTGCAAGTTTCATTTGTTGATCTTCATCCTGGTTAACCTTCGACCTAAAGGACCCTTGGCCTGATTCATCTGCTTAGCCCTGTTGATCTTCATCCTGGCTGACTCTTGGCCTTAGCCTGGCCAAGGTTTGCATAATTACAAAAGGCCAAGTAGAACCAAATAAGGCTCGAAATGATGAATATCGTTACTGGATGGTGTTTCAATGAAAAATCTATAAACTTATAAAATATAGGACCCTCAATGACAAGCCCAATACCAGAAAGCCTTTGATTACTCCGCCTTGATTATGAAGTCTCCAAGGTTAGAGCTCGATCTTGGCTGCATATGCGTGTGCCTCGGTAGCAAAGTCACTATGATTGGAACACTCGACTTAGGTGATTTTCAGCCAATTAATCTTTATCCTGGCTGACCCTTAGCCTGGAGGGCCTCGGTAGCAAAGTCATTATGTTTGGAATCTTCATTAGCTCTTTTGCTGACTTCTTTGATAGCTCCTTTATGTTTTGGCTTCTTAACAACATCTTTGCCAACTCCTCCCTAGGCCTGGGTGATCTTCAGCCAATTGATCTTCATTCTGGCTGGCCCTTGGTGTGGAGGACCTTCGACCTAATTGATCTCTTCAATCCAGTTGGTCTTCATCTTGGTTGACCCTCAATCTCGGCTTGGCCAATATGGAGGCTGATCTCTCGAAGCCGACCTCCTACCAGTCTGCAAGATTACAAAAGGCTACAGATAACCAAATAAGATCTAGGATGGTGAATATCATTACTGAAGGGTGGTTCAGTAATACATCCAAAAGCTTACATAACCCAACAACCTATCGCCTGACACAACTAGATGGAAAGCCTTTTTCTTGCTTATGAAGATCTAAAAATCTTTGGATGTACGAGTAGTAAAGCACCTTTTCTATTTAAATAAATAATTTATAATTATTGTATCTCTTTATAAATTTAGTAGGTTAGAGGTCTGACTCTCCTTATATGCCAGAAAGTTATTGGCTTGATGTTAAACACTCAAAAGCCTTTGGATGAGATTTAATTTTAACTTTCGAAAGTCTTGAGCTGGGATAACGTTGGAAAGCTACGCACTCGACATCGAATGCTCAAAAGCCTTTGCTGAGCTTTAATTTCAATACCTGAAAGTCTTAGACCAGGCCTCTCAATTTTAACTCCTAGAAGCCTTGGATCAGGATAATGTTGGAGAGCTATGTACCTGATGTCCAACACTAGAAAGTCTTTGATCGAGCCTTAATTTCAATGCCTGAAAGCCTTAGGCTAGGCCTTTCAATTTCAACTTCTGAAAGGCTTGGACCAAGACAACATCGGAGAGCTACACACCCGATATCCAATGCTCAAAAGTTTTTGGTTGAGCTTAAATTTCAACATCTGAAAGCCTTGGACTAGGTCTCTTAATTTCAACTCCTGAAAGCCTTGAACCGAGATAATGTTAGATTGAAGTGTGCCTGATGTCCAGTGCTTGAAAGTCTTTGATCAAGCCTCAATTTCAATGCCTGAAAGTCTTGAGCTAAGTCTCTCAATTTCAACTCCTGAAAGCCTTGGACCGGGATAATGTCGGAGAGCTGCATACCCGATGTCCAACACTCGAAAGTCTTTGGCTGAGCCTTAATTTCAATGCCTGAAAGCCTTAGGCCCGGCCTCTCAATTTCAACTCCCAAAACCTTAGGCAGGGATAATGTCGGAGAGCTATATACCCGACATCCAACATTCGAAAGTCTTTGACCGAGTCTCGATTTCAATGCTTAAAAGTCTTAGGCCAAAACTCTTGAAAATCTTGGACTGAGATAATGTCAGAGGCTACACACCCAATGTCCAATGGTTGAAAGTCTTTGGTCAAGCCTTAAGTTCAATACCTGAAAGTCTTGGAACAAACCTATCAATTTCAACTCCCAAAAGCTTTGGACTGGGACAATGTCAGAGAGCTACACGATCGACATTCAACGCTCGAAAGTATTTGGCTGAGCCTTAATTTCAATGCTCGAAAGTTTTAGGCCAGGCCTCTTAATTTCAACTCCTAAAAGCATTGTGTTAGGATAATATGGAAGAGCTGCATGCCTAACATCCAATGCTCGAAAGTCTTTGATCGAGTTTTAATTTTAATTCTTGAAAGCCTTGGGCCAAGTCTCTCAATTTCAACTCCTAAAAGCCTTGGTCAAGACAACATTGGAGAGCTATACGCCCGACATCCAACACTTGAAAACTTTTAGCCAAGTCTCAATTTCAATGCTTGAAAGCCTTAGGCTAGGCCTTTCATTTTCAACTCTCAAAAATATTGGGCTAGGACAAGATCGGAGAGCTACGCGCCCGACGTCCAATGCTTGAAAGTCTTTGATCGAGCCCCAATTTTAATACCTGAAAGCCTTGGACTAGGCCTTTCAATTTCAACTCTCAAAAGTCTTGGACCGGGACAATGTTGAAGAGCTATGTGCTAGACATTCAATGCTCGAAAGCCTTTGACCGAGTCTCAATTTTAACACCTAAAAGTCTTGGACCAAGCCTTTCAACTTCAACTCCTGAAAGTCTTGGGTCAGGACAATGTCGGAGAGCTATTTGCTTAACGTCCAATGCTCGAAAGTCTTTGACCGAATTATAATTATAACACTTCTAAGTCTTTGGCCAGGCCTCTTAACATCAACTTCTGAAACCTTTGGCTCGACATGAAGACCGAAAGATTGACATTCTTTAATATATGCCTTAGATTGGCTCGGCAATCTCTAATATATGCCTCGTTGGCTTAGCATTCTCTAATGTATGCCTCAGATTGGCTCGGCATTCTCTAATATATGTCATGGATTGGGTTAGCAATTTCTAACATTTGCCTTTGATTGACTTTGCATTCTTTAATTTTTATCTCAGATTGACTCGCATTCTTAAATAATTGCTCGAATCAGAATCGGCATTCTTGAATTATTACCCTAGCCTTGTTTTTCTAGGCAAAGCCTTCAATTTTTTATTAGCCATCTTAGCCAATCAGCTTTAATCTTGGAGATCTCTTCTTCAGCCTTTTGTTATCTAGCCTTTCACTTGGCCTTCTTCACCGCAATAGTGATATTATTAGCCTTTTTGATGTGGCCTTTATGGACAATTTTATAAAACCATGATAGACCAATGCTTACTGGCTAGCAAATGATGATATACCGGTACTGCTTATGCAAGATATGACATATTGTCAGCTTGAGAGTGAGCATCTCTAGGTCCGAGATATAGATTCAATGATACTCCCTTTATTGACCCCTTCCAAGCTCAGACTTGGGGATAGGGGGTATTGTTATGGGGAGACATTTTTAGAACCTGGAACCTATAGTGGCTGAGACATTTTCATGTCGAGCTGAGGCATTAAATTGAGACATAGTGGTTGAGGCATCTTCATATAAGTCTCAGATTGGGTTGGCTGACTTGTATGCAGAACTAAGACCTTTTCATGCCAAGTTGCTAGGTTCCACTTGAGCCTTATCATCCACATGGTTCGCTCTGATACCTTTATTAATGACCTCCTGATACATATAGCAACCATGCAGAAGAGATCAAAAATGATAAATACCCTCATGTGGGAAGCATATAAAGGCTAAAACTCCATGTCTACTGTCACCAATAATGGCTTCCTTTTGCGAGAACAGTTATTAGCATTAATAACATTACCAAAAACTGCACCCCTCCTCGTGATCTTTGAGAGTGGATAACGGCGATAATCTTGCAATGGTGCAATCACGGCCCGACATTCTTGGGATCACCCATTCTGCTCAACTCTCTCTTATAAAGCCCCTAAGGTCCAAGGACTTCGGGTAAACAAATTTTTCTATACTCACTACTTTCCATGTATTCCAAGTTGCTGACTTAAGTGACGGAGTGTCCGTGTTAAGGTCCCTCCCAGCTGTGGACCTTTTTGTAGGTTACTCCAACGGCGACTCTAATCAATCAACCTCTTCTTCGACCTTAGAGCTGGTATTTGCCACAACAACCATATCATGCATTCTTCTAAAATTTATATGAGCTAAATGATTGTCATAATTAAATAAAAAAAATCAATAATATAAGCACAAGAAACTTTATTTTTATTAATATTAAGCTCAAACATGTCCACATACATATTGCATTTTCTCATAAAGATCCCGTCCATAGCTAGAATAAATTTATTTATCTTAAACAGTACTAAATTGAACCCAAACTTGTCAAAGAGATTACCAGATACAAGATTTTTCCTAACTTCTGGTACATAATATACACCGTTAAAAGTAAGTGTCTTTTTAGAAATAAATTCGAGTTCTATGGTCCCTTTTCTCTTAACTTGTGCTTTTCCCACATAGATAATACTTCCATCTTCTATTGGTTCGAATTGCTTGAATAGATTATTGTCCTTGCACACAAGTCTAGTTGCACCAGATTTAATCTACCAAGCTCTATCATCTTCAAGAACATTGATTTCTGATATCATTGGAATAAAGTTTTCTTTCGTTACCGGTGCACCCTTTTTTCTAAGAAGACAACATTTTGCCTTGTGGTATCCACAGATTTTTCACAACGGAAGAATGCACCTTTCTTCTTCTTTTTATTTTTGTGAGTAATAGTAAATTGATAGGCTCTCTTCTTTATGGGTTTGTGTAATTGACTTTTCTCCACCACATGGACTTTGATAATGTGAGCATTTTGCTCTTTATTTTTATCTTGTTTACAATATTGCTCTTCAATACAGAGATGGTTAGCCAAGTCCTCAAAAGAGATATCCTCTTTCTTATGATTCAAACTTCTTTTAAAGTCTTTCCCTGATGGAGAAAGTTTGTGAATAATAGAGGACACAATTATGGTTTCATCCATTTGCATGTTATGCAACAATATAATTATTAAGAATATGCTCTATGTCATGCAATTGTTCCATAATAGATCTATTGTCAACCATTTATAATTATTAAATATGCTAACAAGGAACTTCTTGTCGGTTGCATCCTCTAACATGTATCTTCTTTCAAGTTTGTCGCATAGCTCTTTTGCAATAGTCACTTTTTGGTAGGTATCAAAGAGCATATCTAACATCTCATTCAGAATGTCTTTTGCATATGTAGTTAATTACCATTGTTCTACTTCTATCGTGTGTGGGCTTTTGCCATAGTTTCGTCTTTGTTCTCTTCTGGCCTCATTGTGTTGAAAACATAGACAATTTTGAGAGCTGTAAGAAGGAGCGCATCTTCTTTTGCCATATCAAAAAGTTCCCTCTATCAAAACTCATAAAATCTGTGGCCATCTCTCAAACTGTTGCAAATGCCATTTATTATAGAACGAAATAAAGTATTAAGATTATTGGATCAAATTGAGAAGAAAGATGGAAAATTTAAAAGGGACGATGGCTTCAAGCCATGTACTTGCCAAGGCTTTATTCGTCCTCACCAATCAGGTATGTAAGGGAAATATGCGACAAGCCTTAAAAGCTATAATTCTTACTCATGACTTCGGAGAAAAGGGCTGGCTACCACTCAATGGTTAGTTGGTTCCTGGTTGGGATTTAAAACCAAAACATTAGTTTATCTTATTTTGAAAATTTTTAACAATGAGCTCCTTTCTATTAGTTTTCTTTTATATATGTTTGCTTTGCTTTCTTGGTTCTTCTCTATGTTTCTTCAAATTTTTGAAAAAAATACTAACCAGAACACCAACCCAAAATGATATACCCTAGTAAAGGAACCATTTTTCAGTTCAAATCTTTTTGCACAACACAGTTTAGCATCATCACAAATAGCTACCACATCATTGATCTCAGAGATGAACAGCTCTCATTCATTCTTAGAATACAACAAGACACCATTAGTACGATGATACATTATGGTGATAAAGAAGAGTTGTTTGTATTCGAGATGAATGATATGATAGTTATTCATGATGATACTGTATTTTACAGTATAAAATTACACAATAGAGGATTCTATTTTATTATTTTTTGTTGGGTAGTGTTAACGCTGATCCTCATGGGTCGGATGGATTGCTTGGTTTGTTACTTCACCTCCTCGGGCTCCTGCAAAACAAATTCCTGTTCGGAATTTCTTCGATGTGGGACACTCCGATGTCTAAGTTAGCAGAGATCAGACTATAAAATGGAGAGCTCAAAGAAAGAGAGATGATGAAAAAGAAGAGTCAGCTTGGCATAAGCTAGTCACAGACTGGCTCATAATTGCCCAGTTTTGCTTATCTTGGAGGTCCCATCATACCACTTTTTATAGTCATTGCTATAACTGAAAGTAGTTAAGCCTTCTTGATTTCTGTCAGGGAAGTTAGTCAATGTAACTCCCCTTTAACTGATTGTAGTTACTATTGGGGATTAGTTATCTTGGTCTTACTGAAGCCATGGCTGCTAGTTATATGATTGGTTGGTTATAATAATCAAGTCCGTTCCGACGGCTTTAGGTTAAAGTAGATCAGCTACTCTCTTCGAAGTAGGCTGACTGTAGATCGATTATTTACTTCGGTGTTATTTATTTTAGAGCATGTGTTGTGGATCAACCACTCTCTTCGAAGTTATCCTCTTTGAACCATGTTGTAGATCGACCACTCTCTTTGGAGCGAGCTAGCTGTCCGTAGATCGGTCATATACTCCGAAGTCATTTATTTCGAAGCATATATTGTATTGTGGGTCGGCCATTCACTTCAGAGCCATTTGCTTCGGAGCCATTTACTTCGGCAATTTACTGAAAGCCGATCTCAAGTTGTACGTCGTCGCTAGTTGAGGCATAGCATCGATCCGTTCTCCCATCGGGTTTCGGGATTGTCATCGTATCAATCTGTCTAGTCGATCGGCCTAGCCAGGATCACTTGAATCTTTGAACCGGTAATTAGTCCCTTGAGCTGGTTTACCGCAACAGGTTGCAGCGAATTCGTGCTTATCAACGAAGAACTTTGATTGTAAGATTAAAATCGTAGTTGAATATTTTATTTTTATTCATCTCTTTTAAATATTTTGTAGTTCATTCCAAGGGAGGCAAGGCAGTATGGACTAGGGGAGGTTAAATACTATGTGGTGCTCGTCTGGAGCGCAATCTTGTGGCAATGTTTCTTCTTAGGCGCTGTAGGAGTCATCTTCTGTGTCAATACCTTGCTGGCTGGAATTATCATGGCCGTGCTCATTCCCGTGATCGAAATGTTTGCTGCGATCTTCTTACATGAGAAGTTTACCAGCGAGAAGGGTGTCTCCTTGGTCCTCTGCCTTTGGGGTCTGGCTTCCTACTCCTATGGAGAATACAGGGAAAATAAGGAGAAGAAGGAAGCAGCTCTTAAGGCTCGAACTACAGGGCTAACGACGGGCGGTTAACGCAGGACCAAGTTTGAATATATTTGTTCTTTTCTTTTCTAGTGCAAACGTAGCACAAAATCTTCCACCAGAACTTGTACATTTTGTCAGAACATTTCTGTATCATTCAGAGAATTAATTTGTCTCTTCTCAGCGAAAAGACTTGAAACAGTGTACGGGGGGCAATGTCATCACTCTGATGGTATGTGAATCACTTATTTGTGCAGGCCTAGAATTGTATAAGCCTGAAGTTTCTATATCTAATTAAGCTTATTCGAAATGCTTTGGAAAATTAGTAAATTAATTATTTAAAAAAAATAAACAAGATGATGTGCAGGATTGTGCTTAAAACGCCAATTTTGGATTATTTGCATATTAATTTCTCTCATGGGTTACCTTCGCATGCCGAGTTTATGACACAACCGTTCCATCTCTTTGTGTGCTCTGGTTCTGCCAATGTTAGAGGAGAATAAGTGATATAGTAGACAAGCTTGCCCATACAAGTTAATATGTATTAGGTTGATCCAAACCCCAAACCTCGCTCTCAAATATAGAAGCTTAGTATTGATAACTCGTGAACAAAAACTGTCCAAGATATTTCATTTACCTTTTTTTTTTTTGAAAGTGGAGATATTCCATTTACTTTAGCAAGAAACATAATCAATGTTATCAGAAAAATAAAATATAAAAAAACTTAAATTTTATGCAATGACCATGATAATTCATGAACTATAGAATATGATTTTAGCTGAATAATTACACACTTTAAAGCAAAAGGGTTTTCACTATTTTTTCAATTTTTAAATCCATGATTTTATTTTTTCTCCTTGAAAACCTCACCATGAAAGCACATTGCTAAAGATTATATATCTTTACCTTCTTCCTTCTACGGACCAAGTCACCCAACAATCATTCTCAAAGCCACCTTTCGCTGCTTGGCGACGTGGAATCTTTGGAAGGTCTTTGGAAACTTTTGAAATGTTGGCGACATTATAATGTCAATTTGGTAGATCCCCACCATGACATTTGAATAGGATCTGAGTGCGATTTACTAGTAAATACACTTATGGTTGAACTCGAGACCGCTGATCAGGTGGAAAGATGAGAACATGCAAGCTTGTGATGAATTTGATAGCAACTCATTAGAAATCCGTAACCAATCACTTTCAACAAGAGGTTAGCTCTCTTTTTATTGCCAATAAATTATTGCCAATAAATCATCCTTTACTGGACTCCGATGGTGCTTGAAGATCTTTTGGCTTACTCTAGTGGAATAAGATGCTATTCTTGGATACTCCACGGATGAGAACTTACAAGAATAGTTTCTTGACTAATGGTAACTAGCGGGGGACCTTTCGATATTCAAGTTAGTGAATGAGAGAGATGAGCTACAGCAGTCGAAGTTGAGAACAATGAGGGGACCGAATGAGTATGAGAATGGTAGTGAAAAATGTACCTTATAGAGATTCCTCTTATGATTTCATAGAGTTACACAGAATAATAGAATACCATTTTCGAGGTAGCCTCCTCTGATAGGTATAACAGATTTTTGATAGAATATTGGAATTGTGTTCCCTGAAATCTTTTCTATTGGCATCTTTCTATTAGGATGGCAGTATTTATAGGGATCTGATCTCCTTCGACCTTGTCCACCATGATCTATGTTGGGACAGTTATGATCGGTTAACTTTTGTGCACTTATTCTAGTATCATGGACTCCAACTATGATGATAGTGATGGGGATATCACCGGTACGGATCCTGGAGCAAGCACGAATCCTAGAGCTGCATGAATCTCGGAGGATATATAAAATAAATTTGTTTGGGATTTATCTTTTTCTTTTGTTTGAATTTTAAATTAGGATTTGGTTGGTTAAGATTGAGATATGGATAGGCTTATCTTATCCTATCTTGTATTTAAATTTGAATCATCTCTATCTTGTTTTCAAATTCAAATAAGGGTTGGACAGGTCTATAAATACCACCCTCAGTCCTTTATAAAAAAAAAGTTTGGTCAATAAAGAGTTTTTTTGAAAAGAGTTTTTCTTTTCGTTCGTCCTGTATGGGGAGGGTGAGAGGCCCGTCTGTCCTTCGCCTTCGGGCATTGAGGGATGAGAGACCCTAGTCCTTTGCTTTCGAACGTCGAGAGGTGAGAGACCCTAGTTATCCCCTTTTCCCCATCGAGTTTCCTTTAGGTCTTAGGGATTTTCCTTCACGGCCCCAGGTAGCGATTTGGGTGGGATGCCCTAGGCTCCACATGTAGTGAGATGGGTGGGATGCCCTAGGCTACATGTAGTGGGATGGGTGAGATGCCCTAGAGGTGAGATATCTCTCAAAGTCCTAGAGTGTCCAATTTTTCTACCCTCCATTCATATTTTTCCTTCGCCACCACCATAGAAAAATCAAAAAAAAAAATTTAAAAAAATAGGATACCCTAATCTTCAGTGATTTCTCAGCTCGCCGGCGATCCTACCTTGATCCTGTCACCCATCATTTTGGTATCAGAGCATAGGTCGGATTATGGTACATTTCTTTCCCAAATTCAGATCCCCTATCGGTTCTGCTGTTCTCTGTCTTTCCTGTGCTTGATCCACTGCCCATAACCTCCTCTCCAGCGAGATCCCGACGTTGATCTGCACCTTGCCACACCTTCAGAACTTCACCTTCTCTTACAACTTCTTCACCAGAGAGCCGCCGGTGTGCCTGAAGGTGCCGTCCTTCGATGATTGATCCTCTCCACCCATGAAGTCTCCACAGCTCGTGAAGACTGCTCTCCTCCCTTCCGCCCGGAGTCGCCCATAGCCAAGTCAACCTCCACTGCCTCGCTCAACTCCCTACTGCCATGACACCTGCAGTCTGCCCGGTCATCTTCACCATCACCGCTCGCCAGACTTCCCTCCTCCAAAGATGTCCTCGATTCTGCCGACACCTCCACCGATCCCGCCTCCGTGAATGGCTTCGCCTAGTAGGCCCACTCCATGGGCCTCGGCATGGACCGCACTGTCGTGAGCGGCTTCAGCCCTGACGCCATTCCCATCTATGCCACCCTCACCGAAGAGTTCACAATGTTTGACCGCTGGTTCGCTTCGGTCCCGGCGTCCACCCAGCCGAGCTCTCACCTTCTCTCCCCCCACCTCTCTCGCAAAACCCACTCCGCCTTTCGCCGCTCACTTCCTCTCTTCCCTCCTATTGTTCTATTGAGTGGTTTCCGATCAGATTGAAGCAATGGCCAGGAAGGGAGAAGGTCCGGTGATTGGCATCGATCTCAGCATGATCTACTCCTGCGTCGGGGTGTGGCAGCATGATCGGGTGGAAATCATCGCCAACGATCAGGGGAATCGCACCACCCCCTCTTACATGGCATTCACTGACACCGAGCATCTCATCGGCGATGCTGCCAAGAATCAGGTCACCATGAACCCCACTAACACCGTCTTTGATGCCAAGTGTTTAATTGGCAGGCGATTCTCTGATGTTTCTGTTCAAAGTGATGTTAAGCTCTGGTCCTTCAAGGTTGTTGCTGGCCCCAGTGACAAACCGATGATTGATGTCCAATATAAGGGTGAGGATAAGCTATTTGCGGCAGAAGAAATTTCTTCCATGGTTTTGATGAAGATGAAGGAAATTGCTAAGGCCTACTTGGGTTCCACTGTTAAGAATGCTGTTGTTACTATTCCTGCTTATTTCAATGATTCTCAGCACTAGGCTACTAAGAATGCTGGTATTATTTCTGGTCTCAATGTTATGAGAATCATCAATGAGCCCATAGCAGCTGCCATTGCTTATGATCTTGATAAGAAGGCTGGAAGTGTTGGTGAGAAGAATGTTCTATCTTTGACCTTGGTGGGGGCACTTTTGATGTCTCTCTGCTCACCATTGAAAAGGGCATTTTTGAGGTAAAGGCTACTGCTGGTGACACTCATCTTGGAGGAGAGGATTTTGATAACCGCATGGTCAACCACTTTGTTCAGGAGTTCAAGAGAAAGAACAAAAAGGACATCAGCGAAATCCCTAGGGCTCTTAGGAGGCTCAGGACATCGTGTGAGCGGACAAAGAGAACTTTCTCTTCCACTGCTTAGACGACTATGGAGATTGACTCCTTATATGAGGGCATCGATTTCTATGAACCATTACACGAGCTCGGTTCAAAGAGCTTAACATGGACTTATTCAGGAAGCGTATGGAAGCTGTTTGCCAGAATGACGAGCCACCTTAAGTAGTGAAGTTGCCGAGTCCAAATAAAAGGAATAAAAGGAAGGGATTGAATTGTCTCATGATGTGCCAGCAACCAGAACCTTGAGGAACAGGATTGTTGTGGTCTATGAAGATGAAGAGGAATTATGCAGACTTCCCCACACCCCCTTGCTACCGACTTCACTTAAGGGATCCTCGCACCAATCTCAAAGCTCTGCAGTATTCTTCATCAGGTTCTCTCCTATACCCTATTTCAGTTTGGTTCACTAGGCCATGTTTCAGAGTCGCACGGAGTTCAAAGCTACACCAATTTTGAAGCGCATAATTTTCAAAGCTGCACATTCTTTAAAGCGCACAAATCTCAGAGCAGAGCTAAAAAAATCATTCTACAAGTCATGTGCATCCTAGAGCCAGCCTAACTCGATGGAGTCGAGTTTTTCCCACCTCAGGAAAATGATGGGGACATCACCAGCATGGATCCCTGAGCAAGCACGAATCCTAGAGCTGCACGAATCTCAGAGGATATCCAAAATAAATTTGTTTGGAATTTATCTTTATCTTTTTTTGAATTTTAAATTAGGATTTGGTTGGTTAGGATTGAGATATGGATATGCTTATCTTATCCTATCTTGTATTTGAATTTGAATCATCTCTATCTTGTATTCAAATTAAAATGAGGGTTGGACAGGTCTATAAATACCACCTTCAGTCCTTTGTAAAAAAAAAAGTTTGGTCAATAAATAGTGTTTTGAAAAGAGTTTTTCTTTTCGTTTGCCCCATATGGGGAGGATGAGAGGCCCGTCTGTCCTTCGCCTTCGGGCATCGAGGGGTGAGAGACCCTAGTCCTTCGCCTTCGGGCATCGAGGGGTGAGAGACCCTAGTCCTTCGCTTTCAAACGTCGAGGGGTAAGAGACCCTAGTTATCCCCTTTTCCCCGTCGAGTCCCCTCTAGGTCTTAGGGATTTTCCTTCACGGCTCCAGATAGCGATTTGGGTGGTATAGTCTCAGGTAGGCAACCCAAGAGGGGGGGTGAATTGGGCTTTATAAAACTTTTGTACTATTTGCAAAGTGTGAACTAAAGCAAGTATGTGCTAATGCAATTCAAATGCTTGTGTATTTCAAATAAATGCAGCGAAAATAAAGAAATAAAAGTACAAGGAGAACAATCATACAAATACAAAGATTTATAGTGGTTCGGTGCCAACCAAGCACCTACATCCACTCCCCAAGAATCCCTTGGAAATTCCACTAAGTTTGGTTTTATAACTTAGGCTCACCAACAACCTTTACAACTTATTTTGTCTTCGGGCTCACAAGTCAAATCCTAGTTGGTTTCAAGGCTCACCAACAACCACTCTTGGTTTTACGGGATAACCAAGAACCTAAATAACTTGTTTTGGCTTCGGGCTCATAAGTAAAACCCTAGTTGGTTTCAAGGCTCACCAACAACCACTTTGGTTTTCAAGGCTTACCAAAAACCTCTTTGGTTTTCCAAGGCTCACCAAAAACCTTAAGTAAAATAATGTAAGAGCAAGTATAAATGAATATAATAAAAGCTTTCTAAAATAAAGCAAATATCTCTTTGAAGCCCGTTGAGAGTTGATGAAGATCTTGTCTTCAAGTTGATGAAGCCTTTGATTGATGCTTGTAGATGTAGACTTTGAACGCTTTCTTTGAAACTTGGAAGCTTGAAGGCTTTGAATCACTCAACTCTTGAATCCTTGAAGAATATTAAAAAAACTCACCAAAGGATTACTTCCCCATTTAATTTTTGATGTTTATATAGCCTCCCAACACTTAAATGACTGTTTATAGCCATTAGGGAGGAAAATATGGCCGTTGGAGCCAAGTTGGAGAAGTTTCGCAGCCTAGAAAACTAGCCGTTACTGTTCAAGTGTCGACACTTCACCTTCAGGTGTCGACACTTCAGTTTCAAGTGTCGACACTTCATTCTCCAGGTGTTGACACTTCACTTTCAAGTGTCGACACTTCAACTCCAGGTGTCGACACTTGACTAAAATGCTTTCTGAAGTTTTCTGTTTGTCTTAGGCCTTGAGTCGACACTTCACTCTTCAAGTATCGACACTTGATTCTTAGGTGTCGATACTTCATTTCCGGTATCGATACTTGCCTGTGCCATTGCTGAAACATCTTCAAATTGAAACTTTAACATCTTCAAGTTCTTCCATATTAATTTTAAAGTCCATATACTTGATTTTCCATTAATTTAAGGACTTTTTCAACTGAAATACAAGCATTTCTTCATTCAACATGGTTGAGTACTAAGATCTGAGAAATATACTTAAAATATAATTAGTACTCATATATACTTAAACATTTTGTCAATCATCAAAATCAAGACCAGAGTCAACAGGTGGGATGGCCTAGGCTCCACATGTAGTGAGTGGGTGGGATGCCCTAGGCTACATGTAGTGGGATGGGTGAGATGCCCTAGAGGTGAGATGTCTCTCCGTGAATGTAAGTTCCAAGTCCTAGAGTGTCCAATTTTTCTACCCTCCATTCCTATTTTTCCTTCACCACCACCATAGAAAAATCAAAAAAAAAATTAAAAAAAAAATAGGATACCCTAATCTTCGGTGACTTCTCAGCTCACCGATGATCCTACCCTGATCCCGTCCCCCATCAGATAGCTTGCCTATTGCTGAGAGAGGACCTTGCCAAGAGAGAGGGAGCCTTGACATTGTACCCTAGCATATCCACTAAGTTTGAAAGTTAGTTAAGCCCGAGTAAATGCTCAATGGATGCGTGTAAAGGAATGTCAGTTGGGCCAATTGTTTGTAGTCACTCGGTGTAAGATATTAGAGATAGTCAGTATAATGGCTGAACAAGCCACCTTTCGCTTGGTTAGTTCTCATATGAATTAATAGTCGGTACTCATCTTCTTCTTGATCAATAGTCTAACTGTCGTCTCCTCCTTTGTTGGTGGAATAGTTTGTGATCCAATGGGTTCTTGAGGCCGAATAAGTAGTTGCCACAACAAATGCCCTCCATTCTCGAGT
The DNA here is from genome assembly GCA_021397845.1 of Areca catechu. Taxonomy (NCBI): domain Eukaryota; kingdom Viridiplantae; phylum Streptophyta; class Magnoliopsida; order Arecales; family Arecaceae; genus Areca; species Areca catechu. The sequence continues at coordinate 70,347,442 of CM038041.1, read as the reverse complement.
CCAAAGCATCACGAAGTAAATTTGTTGGATTTTGTCATCTTTGGATGAAAGGTGTAATTCTCCATTGGCCTCGAGTGTTGGGCCTATCTTTTTATCCTCCAGGCATTGATTGGCTTCTTGGAAACCATCGTCTATCATCTGGTCACCTCAATCATGGGAGAAAGAAATCATTGGTGCAGTACTTGAAAGTACTCTACCATAACTCTTGAAATGGCTTGGTGATTCGTCCGATCATTTTCATCCAATAGGAGGGCACCACGTGGCTTGGCAACTTTGGCACTTTAAATGATTTGCATGGAACTTGGCTGCGAGAGTTAATCGACTAGCTAGGATTTTGGAGTGGTGTAGTGGTACTTACTTAGTCTAGAGTAGGCCACATGGCAAGATCTGTGAGTCTCGGCTAAAATCAGGGCTTTGATCTTGATTGTTGAGGCGAGTATAAATAAAGCTTTCCTACCCTAGCTCCTTTACTTCTGCTGTTGTGACTCCTTGCAGGGAAACCAGAGAAGAACTTTGGCTCTCTAAAGACTTTGCTCTCATGTTGGTTTTCCTTTACTTTCTTCATTTTCTTCATTGTCCCTCTCAGGTTGGTCTTTTTTTGCTTTCCTCATTTTCTTCATTGACCTTCTTTGAAGGTCCCTTCTCAGAGGTCTTATAGGTTGCCGTAGGGGTTTCCTTCCTTTTCCCTACCTACTCATGCCTTTCTATCTTCCACCTTCATCTAGTTCTTGGATAAAGAGATTTTTTTTTTTGATTTTCCTTCAATTTTTCTTTGATTCCTTGATTTTTCCTTTACTTGCTTTAGAGATGTCTTCTATCAAAGATGAAAGTCATTCGATAAGTAATGTTTCCAGACAACAAAGATCACAGGACTTTTCCTTAGATAGAGAGAGCTTAGAGAGTCCAGTAGAGGCAAGAATCTCTGCCCCCTCGAGGAGCTTGTCAAGGAAAGCAATAGCATGGCTGGACAATTCTTCCAATAGGGTCAATGTCCAAGGTCTCTACTATGACCAAAGATGATATTATCGGACTTCATAAAAAAAGTATAGGATCCTAGACATCTTTCACTTTTATGCATTGGGACCAAAGGACCGAGTAACCTCTGGCTTGCTCTGCCACTTGACAATGTACAAGGAGGATCTTCATGCCAGCCTTCATTTTTCTTTGCACCTCTTCATCTTGTGCATCCTAGACTTTTACCAAGTCATCCCCACACAACTTACACCGAACTCCTTTCAAATCTTAGTCTCTTTCATTGTTCTTTGTCATTTCATTGATATTTAGCCCCGAATATCTTTATTCTGGTCCTTTTTTATGTTGAAGAGGCACCCTAAGGTGAAAGGCTAGTGGTTTCTCGGCCCTCATTATAGGCATGCCTTCATCTCCAACCTGCCTTCTTCCATCCATCACTGGAAGAACAAATTCTTTTTTATTACTTCTGACCAACTATGGGGGGTTCACTGGGTTTGGAGAGAGCCTAATACTTCCTCAAATAAAAATGACTAGATCTTGGAATCTAATGAAGAGAAGTTCAAATTATGCAACGTGGAGGTTCCCCACCAGCGAAAGCTCTTACCAAGCAAAACTTTTATGATACCAATATGAGTTTGGTTAACTTGCTCAATAAGTTTCTTTCGGTGCTCCTTTTGCTTTGAGTCTCAACTTTGTTGCTAAGTTTGTTGTTCCTTGCAAGCATGAGGAAAGTTTCGGCTGACAAGATTCAAGAGGTTGTCAAGAAGAGGCCGGCCCCCATGATGGTCATCAAAAGAAGGTCGTCGCCAAAAAGTCATGCCCGAGGCCCTCTATTGGGGCCCCCTCTATTATTGCAAGGGCGCTGCCACCTCAACTAGGAAATGTTGCCCCGAGAACTCCACCAATAATGATGATGAGGTGGAGATCATAGGTGCCCATCCTACAACTTCTCAGGCCACATCTTTAGGGTACCAAATCTCTACTCCATCGGCATCGGAGGCTACACCAGCAAGGACGACAACTCCCCTAACTCCTTAGCCCTATGGGGGTCGAGTCTTCATGAAGGTTCTCGGGCCATAGGACATCAGTCACCCCCGTTAGAGATGGTGATGGGTGTGTCCACTAGGTCCACATTGAAAAAGATGACTCCACTCTGTAAGATCCTCGAGTTGCTCGAGAATTGGCAAAGTTGATGCTTCTTCCTCAGGACATGGATGACCGAATATCGCCTCCCCAAATGAGGTGATGAATCGCATCTATCTGACAGTAGTCAAGACAAGTTCTTCTCCACAGAGTCTTGTAGAATGTGTCAACATTAAGCAACTAACTTAGCAGTTTTTGCCCTCGTGCAGATTCTTCACGACATGTTGGCCATCCATAGGGCACTTGCCAAATATGCTGACCTTAGTAGCTCCTAGGAAGCCCAGGTTAAGGAGGTGGAGGATCGAGTGGCGGGCTATGACTAGCACTTAAAGGAGGCGATCGAGAGGGAGTAAAAATGAAAGGAGTTGGCCACCCTCTATAATTCATGCAACTCCTAAGAGGCCATTATTTAGGGATCGGAAACCCAAATAATTGAGAGGAATAGGGGGTTTGCTCAAGAGCAAGCACGTGCGACCGAGGTAGAGACTCAGCTAGTCTAAACAAAGGACCTTCCATGTATGGCCAATGAGAAGGCAATGCCACTAAAGAGTAGGTAGCATCCATAGCTATCTAGGTAGTAGAGGGGTATAAGGGGTTAAATGACTCCATAAATGATGCTGCCAAAGTTGAAAGGGATGCATATTTTATTTGTTGGGTTCATCAATTATAGGGACATTATGGCCTTGACCAACCTAGTGCTCGACCTGAGTACCATCCTAGCACCCAAGGAAGAAGAAGGAGCAAAAGGAGGAGGAGAAGAAACTAGTGCCTAGAGTATCAGAGTTGATGAAGCGGCTACCAAAGAGCTGATTGCAACTCTCGAAGCTTAGACTTAGAAAAATTTGTCCATCTTTTTGTACTCTTCTTCTTTTCTTGGATTTTTAAATCCAGCTCTTGTAAAAAACTTTATCATCAATGAAACTTTATATTTCCTTCTAATGAAGTCTCTGAGTGTTGAATGTCTTCATTTTTAAATAGATTTGCATCAAGTGCCTTAATCGATATAGTATCTCTTGCCAAGTAATCAATCCATAATGAAGCCAAGTCTCTTTATTAGTTAGGAAATCTATCATGGTGATTTGGGTGCTAACTTCCTAAAAAGAACCTCCGATTGTGGGACTTAGAATATTTTCTTTTGACTATTGGAAGTGAGTCATCTTCTAAATGTATCGATGCTTTCCTTGGGATGAGAGAGGATTAGTTAGTCATCATTTTAAACCTGACTATACAAAGTTAGTTGTTGCTTATTAATCGATTGCTAAGCAGTTGGAAGGGAGTGAGACCCATACAATAATGGGAGTAAGACTCAAATAAAAATGGGAGTAAAACTCGAATAAGAATGTGAGTAAAACTTGAATAAGAATGGAAGTAAAACCTAAATAAGATAAAGGTATTGAACATAGTCATTTTCTTTGACCAGTTGAAAGTCGATCAGAGGGAAGTGAGATCCGAATAAGATGGAGGTGTGAGAATATAGTCATCTTCTTTGACTAGTTGTTAATCGACTGGATAGAAGTGAGATCTAAGATGGAGGTTATGAATATAGCTATATATTCTTCGATTGGTTATTAGTCAGCTAGAGGGAAATGAGATCCAAGATGGAGGTGTAAGAACGTAGCCATCTTTTTCAATCGGGTACCAATCGATCAAATAGAAGTGAGACCCAAGATAGAGGTATTAGAATGTAGTCATCTTCTTTGACCAGATGTTAATCAGCTAGATGGAAGTGAGACCTAAGAGAGAGGTGTGAAAGTACAATCATCTTCTTTGATCAGGTGTTAGTCATTGAATGGGATTGAGATTTAAGATGGAGGTATGAAAATACAGCCATCTTCTTTGATCGGGTATCAATTGACCAGATGGGCTCAAGAAGCTTTAGTAGGATCAACGTTGGATGATTAAAGATTTAAACATCCAAATGAGACCTCTAGAAATATTATCAATTTTTTTTTTGTATTATCGAATAAAAATTGATACACCATTGGTAGTACATTTTGAAATTTTTAGCATTCCAAGCTCGAGGGATTGGAGTTCTATTAAGATCTTCTATTTGGTAAGCTCCTCGCCACAAGGCTTTAGTTACTCAGTAAGGTCCATTCTAGTTTGGAGACAATCTACCTTATTTAATAGGCCTTAAGACTTCCATATGCCATAGTACAAGATCTTTTAGATGAAAAATCTTTGGCCTTACTCAGGAATTATAATACAGAGCAACTCATTGTTAGTATGTGCCCCTTAGGTGGGCCTAGTTTTGAGTTTCCTCTAATAGATTGAGGTTGGCTTCAATTGGCTTAAGTTATTTGATTCATCGAAGTACTCAATCCACACGGTCGGGAGTCTGATTTTGACTGGAATTACTACTTCGATATCAAAAGCTAAGTTGAAGAGAGTCTCGTTAGTTGATGTCCAAGAAGTTGTATGGTATGCCCATAGTATCTTGGATAGCTCATCCACCCATCTACCTTTGACTTTATCTAGTTTAGTCTTGAGACCTTGAAGAATTATCCAATTCATGACTTCCACTTCTCCATTTGACTGAAGGTGCCCGATAGATGTAAATAGGTGTTGAATTTGAAGTTCGGCATAGAAGTCCTTGAATGTCTGATTATTGAATTGTTGACCATTATCGGTGATGATAACATGAAAAAGTGTAAATCAATAGATGATTGACTTCCAAAAGAAGTTTTTGACTTTGCTTTTAGTGATATATACCAAGGGTTCTACCTCTATCCACTTGATGAAGTAGTTGATGGTGACAATAAAAAACTTTCACTGATTGGATGCTAGAGGAAATGGACCAAGCATATCGATTCCCTAATAGGTGAAGGGTCAGGGAGAAGAAAGCTGAGCCAATTGACATGCTGGTTGCCACTAGATGTGGACATAATGCTGGCACTGCTCACACTTTCAAACAAGCTCTATGGCATCTTTTCACATGGTAAGACAATAGTATCCTTGCCTTAAAGCTTTATAAGCCAGGAACCTACCTTCCAAATGATTCCCATAGATTCCTTTGTAGATCTCCCAAGCACATAGTCAGCTTCGATGGACCACATGCACTTGAGCAGTAGGAATGAGAAAGACCTTTTATGGAGTTGTCCATCTGGTAGCACAAAGCTTTCCATTTGAATTTTTTGACCTCTGAGGGATTATCTAGAAGGATGCCTTTGGTGAGGAACTTGATGAATGGATCCATCCAGCTCGGTTCATGGATGACTTGCTAGACTCCTTGGTTTCATCGATGCTGAGAGCTTCTAGGTACTCGATGTAAGCATGACTGAGAAAGTTGTCTGCTAAGGTTGCCAGTCGAGAAAGTGTATTTACCATAGCATTTTCACACTAGTGGATATGGAATATACTAAAGTACTCGAGTATTGATGTTAGGGACTATACTTTATCAAGGAACTTAGCCATCATTTGGTCCCAAGCTTCATATTCGCTGGTTGCTTGACTAGCAACTATTTGAGAGTTGATGAAGACCCTTAGACTTTCTATCTCGAATTGCTTGGCGAGCTTCAACTTGGCTAGAAGAGCTTCATACTTAGCTTGGTTATTTATTACTTTGAATGAAAAGTGTAGAGTACACTAGGTAACCACTTTTTTCAAGTTTGTTAGGATGAGTCTGGCTCCACCCCCTTAAAAATTTGAAGCTTTATCCATGTAAACAATCCAGGTCATCCCTAGGTCAGGTTGCTTAACAAGTTGCTTGGCAGGTACTTCTTCAAGCTTGTTATCTGACCATGTATACTTAACAAGAAAGTCGGCTATGACTTGTGCCTTCATAGATGACATCAAATAATATGAGATGTCAAACTTATTGAGCTTGATTGCCTATTTAGCCATTCTCTTGAAGGTGTTGGGCCATTGTAAGATCACCTTAAGTGGTTGGTCAGTGAGGATAATGATTGAATGAGTTCAAAAGTAGGACCTAAGATACTGTGTATAGAGATGATTAGTATATAAACTATCTTATTAGGTTTAGAGTACCTGGTCTCTGTATTATGGAGTACTCATCTAGTATAGTAGATAGGCTTTTAGACTCCTTTGTCATCCATGTAAATAAGCATGGAGCTTACTACTTCTAAAGATGCAGTGAGGTACAAGTAGAGATTTTCTCCAACTTTGGACTTGGAAAGTAGGGGAGGAGACTCGAAAATTTTTTTTAGCTCCTCAAAAGCTCATTGGCATTCATTTGTCCAGTTGAAGATATGTATTTACTATATGATCTTGAAGAATAGCAAGCATCGCTCATTCGATCTTAAGATAAATCGATTGAGTGCAGTAATTCATCCAGTAAGATACTATACTTTTTCTTTGAAGTTGGATGCTAGATATCGAGTATTAGTTGAATCTTCTCTAGGTTTGCCTCGATGCTTTACTTAGTGACTATGAATCCAAGAAACTTGTTGGTTGTGATTTCGAAAGCGTATTTACTCGGATTCAACTTCATTTGATATTGGTGAAGGGGATTGAAGGTTTCCTCCAGGTCTGTGATATGGTTAGCTTCTTCGAAGTTTTTGACGAGCATGCCATTAATGTTGACCTCTATGTTTTGACTAATCTAGTCCTTGAAGACCTTGTTGACAAACATTGATAGATGGTTCTTGCATTTTTCAAATTGAAAGACATTACTTTATAATCATAAATATCTTTTTTAGTGATGAAAGATGTATTCTCCTTGTCCTTGAAATCTATCCTTATTTGATTATAGCCTAAGAAGGCATCTATAAAGCTGAGCAACTTATATTCAAAAGTGGCATGACTAATTGATCAATCTTCGATAGTGAAAAGCTATCTTTCGGGCATGCCTTATTTAGATCGATATAATTGATGTAGATTTTTTACTTGCCATTTGCTTTCTTGACCATGATAATATTTGACAGCCAGTTAGGATAGTGAGCCTCTTGAATAAATCTAGCCACCAAAAATTTGTCAACCTCCTCATCAATGGCCTTCTGCCCTTAGGAGTGAAGTTTCTCTTTTTTTGTCGGACAAATCTAAACTTCGGGTCGACATTCTATTTGTGGGTGATGACTTCTGTTGGGATTCCCAGCTTGTCTAATACCGAGCAAGCAAAGATATCCATATTTTGCTACAAAAATTTTAAGAGTTGGTTATAGTCTTCCTCAGGTAGAAGGGCCTCAATTTGCATAGTCTTTGTAGGATCGTCCTTTAAAAGAAAAAAGAGTAACTACCCAACTAGTTCTCCCCTTTTCTCGGGTTCTCTCTAGTCTAGTTGTTTAGCCACTGGTACTTCATTAGCTTTCTGCTTTTTGGGTGCCATCATGAAGCATTGTTAAACCATCACCTGTCTCCACACATCTCGTCGATTCCATTCCTTGTTGAAAAATGGATAAGAAGGTATTTGATTGAAATGATAGCATCTAGCCAATTTACCCTTGGCCATCTGAGGATAATGTTATATGTCAAGGGTAGTTGAATAATAGTAAAGGTAAGGAAGACGGTGCTTTGTCATGGTGGAGTTTTAGCTATGATGGGAAGGATAATTTCTCCTTTGACCATGACTAAGTTTTTAGAGAAGCCAACCAAGAGTGTAGAGACCTGTCTCAATTGTTTATCAGATAGATTCATCCAAATAAAAGCTTCATAAAATAAGATGTCGATCAACCTTCCATTATCTACTAAGATTTTTTTAATTTCATGTTTTGCTATTGTTATTTTGAGATGGCAACAGCATCATCATGGGGGTTGTGAACGCCAACTAAATCCCCATCGAAAAAAGAGATTACATTTTTTTCTCTATCCTTTCTCCTGGCCTCTTTGAACAGCACTCTACCTCCAGGAGATCATGCCAACTGCCCCTCTATCGACTAATTATTGATCTCAGCTTGAGTCAGCTATAGGGCAGGGCCTTTACCATCAAGCCAAGTTCCTCCGTAGACATTCTTCTCGAGGTATTCATGCTAAACAAGATCTTCAATCTCTCTCTTTAGCTGGAAATAGCCTTTGGTATTGTAGCCATGATCTCAATGGAAGTAATTGTACTTGCTTTTGTCATGGGATGCCAAACGCTTCATCATATGGGGCCATCATAGGTATTACTCTTTCTATCTCCATAAGAATTTTAGATCTGGGAGTGAGAAGAAGAGTGTAATTACCAGAATTGCTGGCAAGGTTCCTCGACCTGGGATTTTATTGGTCGGATGAGTTGGGCTTCTTAGATTGGGCTCTACTAGGCTCTCATCGGGCCTGCTTCTTCTTCGGCTTCCCATCAGTTTCTCATCGAGTGATAGCTCCCTCATCACATGCATGTACTTTTGTAGGTGGGTCATCAGAGACTTAGGGTAAGTCTTATCCAAAAAATATGTGAAGTGAAAGGTGTAGAGCCCTCTCTTCAGGACCAACATAGCCAAGGACTTATTCAAGTTGTAGACTTCTAATGTGGCCATCTTGAATCTGGCTATATGATGCAGAACGAAAGAGATGATGCGATGCGGAAGTAAATTAAGACTAATTCTTTTTTTTTTTTATATATTTTCAGAAGTTGGCTTTGACTCAAAGGAAAGTTAAACTAAATTGAAAGAAACTATGTAATAATTGAAAGCACAATTTAAAGAAACTAGGTTATCAGAGTAGTTCAGAAGTAAAGGATCGCTGGGAGTTGAGAAACTCCCAGACCTAGGGTTTTGCTCTAAACTTTCAACAGGATAGAAGTAAAGAGAAGGGAAGGGTTACAGACCAGGCAGTGATCTTCACAGAGTTTAGTGGAAGGACTCTCTTGAGCAGATTATTGGATCCCCGGATTCAGATATCTTCGCAATGGATCCTCCAATACTGGCCCTTTGGTAGAGTTGGCTTTTTCTGAACTCAAGATCTGGGAAAGAAGAATAACAAGTTATGAAACCAGATACTCAAGGAAAGATTTACCAGATAGAAGAACTTGAAAGTTGATGTTGCTGAAGTCCTGATTCTCCTGGATGCTGATCTGACTTCCTCTGGGATTTGCTCTGTCTTCAAAGCAGCCGAACTGGACCTGGATGCTGGTGGTCGGCCTCTACTTGGAGAGAGGGGCCGTGAGAGATGGGGTAGGCTAGGGTTTGGTGTAGTGAAGAGGATGATGGGCGGCTAGGGTTTGGAAGTGAAGTGGCTAACCTAGGGTTTTGGGGTTGGAGATCTCATACCTCCTCAAGGTTCCTGGGGAACCCGGATTTACTCCCTTACGGAGCTCAACACCTGGATGCAAGTGCGGAAGAGAGAAACACAAAGTTTGCTCACACATAAATTGGATTCATTCATCAGTTGTTTTCAAAACATACAAGAGGGATTTATTTTATAGGACTTTACAAGAGGTCAGGGTTTTACATCTTCCCATGTGGGACTAATAGGATGGATCTTCAAATTAGGTTTGTAGAATCAATTCCTTCCCATATGGCCGGCCAAGAGGTTCCATAAATGTTGATTGAAAGCTCCAAATGGTAAGTAGGTGGCGCCTCCTAGCCTTGCTTTTCAAGAAAATTTTTTTTTCCTTCCATGGCTCAACTCTTTTGGACACCTCCTTTTCTTTCTCCCCAAGTCATGGCTCTTCCCAACTTTGCTTTGGGCTTTTTAGGCATGGATTGGGCGCCCCCTTGAAGTGCTCCCCAAGAAATGCCTCTTTCCTCCTTTAGCTTGGCCTTTTAAGGTACATATGGGGCGCCTCCTTGATTTTGGCTTCAAGAAAAATTCTTGCTCCCTTGGGTGTGGGGACCAAGACACTGGGATGGAGATGTGGCGCCTCCTGGACTCTGGCGTGTGGCTGGGAGTGTGGTGCCCACTTGCTTGGGCTTGAGAGAAAATATGGCACCCTGGAGAAGACCTAGACCACTACTAGGACTTGAACTGAGTCAACATGACTCAACAAAATTTAAATTGCAGGAAAATATAGACTCAACTAAAATTGAGTTGACCAAGTCAACCCTTATTACAAAACCAGAAAACCCTAATTCTTTGGGCAAGGTCAATCAGAGATCCAGATGGAGCCCTGAAGTCTTCTTATGAGTCTGGTGCCCGCACCAATTCTCCCGGGGTGGGAGGAACTCGACCCTGTCAAGTGTGGATCAAGTTGGCTCTGGTATCTCTCCAAGAGGTCTTGGTCCAATTCTTGTAATTCTTCTCGGGAGATCCAAGAGTCATCAGAATCTGGCCTTCCTTGCCAGCGGACCAGGTATCTTTGGTATCCTCGATTACGAGTAGAGATAACCTGATCATCCAGGATCTTTTCAATCTTCTCTTTCCTCACAGGCCAGTTTGTTGGTGGACACACAGGGTTGGGTTCACTCTTAAGAGCAGGATTAGGCTCAAAAGGCTCACTGGGAATCACAGCTGGCTCTCTATACTCTACTAGGTCTGTAATGTTGAAAGTGGAGCTAATGCCTAGTTCTAAAGGCAACTCGAGCACATAGGCATTGGATCCTACTCTCTTCACCACTCTAAATGGTCCAGCTCCTCTAGCATGTAACTTTCTAACGGTTCCAGGAGGAAACCGTTTAGGCCTTAACCTAATCATTACATAGTCTCCCTCAAAAAAAGTTTTGACTCGCCTTTGAGAATCAGCCAACTTCTTATAAGTTTCATTACTTAAATTTATTTTGGCATGAATTTCTTTATGCAAGTCTTTTATATGCTGTGCAAAAACTTCAGCAGACTCAGAGACTCGTGTGTGGACTGGTAAAGGAGCTAGGTCAAGAGGTGTATGAGGTTTGTAACCATGCACAATTTCAAATGGACTCTTACCTGTAGACCTATTGACCGAGTCATTGTATGCAAATTCAGCTCTAGGTAAGCACAAATCCCAGTTCCTAATATTTTCACCAACAAGACAACTTAACAGATTGCCTAAACTACGGTTCACTACTTCGGTTTGGCCATCAGTTTGGGGATGATAGGCAGCTGAAAACTTAAGTTTTGTCCCTAACTTATGCCAAAGGGTTTTCCAAAAATAGCAGGTGAACCGGACATCCCTATCTGAAACAATTGTCTTAGGTAGGCCATGGAGTCGAACTATCTCATTAAAGAAAGGGGTGGCTACCTTAGACGCATCAAATGTTTGGGAACACGGCAAGAAATGGGCCATCTTGGAAAATCGGTCGACTACAACACAGATAGAGTCATGCCTCCTCTGGGTCTTAGGCAAACCTAACACAAAGTCCATGCTCACATCTTGCCAAGGACGATATGGGACAGGGAGTGGGGTATAAATGCTGGTGTTCTGTTTTCGCTGTTTGGCAACAGCGCAGGTCCGACACCTAGCCACAATGTGTGCTATATCTCTTTTTAAGCTAGGCCAGAAAAAGTGGTCTTCAATAGCCAGGGTGGTCTTGTCTTTTCTGAAATGGCTAGCTAGACCTCCAGCATGAATTTTTCAAATCAAAAATTCCCTAAGAGAAGTTCTAGGGATGCAAAGCCTATTCTTAAAGAACAAAAAGCCATCTAAAAGGGTATAATCTTTATGATCACTAGATGGTCCTTGAGCTAGATCCTGGTACACAGTCTTAAAATCTGGACACAACTCATATTCCTCTTTGATCTGCTAAAACCCTATGACTTCAGCCCTAACAGAATTCAATAACAAAGATCGACGACTAAGGGCATCAGCTACCTTATTTTCAGTCCCAGCCTTATGTTTCAAAACAAAAGTATAGGACTGGATATACTCTACCCACTTAGCATGCCTAGGGTTAAGCTTCTTCTAGGAATTCAGGAATCTAAGAGCCTCATGGTCCAAAAACAGCACAAATTCCTGCAGTAGCAAATAATGTCTCCAGTAACGCAAAGCTTGCACTACCGCATAAAATTCCTTATCATAGGTAGAATACCTAAGCTTAGCATCATTAAGTTTTTCACTAAAGAATGCTATGGGATGGTTCTCTTGGCTTAGGACTCCACCTATACCTACTCCTGAAGCATCACAGGCAACCTCAAATACTTTAGAAAAATCAGGTAACCTCAAAATGGGTGCCTGGGTCATTCTATCCTTAAGATCTAGGAAGGCTTTAAGGGCTACTTTAGTCCACTGAAATTCTCCCTTCCTAATACAGTCTGTGATAGGAGCAACTACAGTACTAAACCCCTTGATGAATCGCCTATAGAAGGTAGCCAAGCCGTGGAAACTTCTGACTTCATGCACACTGGTCGGCTCTGGCCATTCTACTATGGACCTAATCTTCTCTGGATCGACAGCCACGCCGTCAAGGGTTACTACAAAACCAAGAAAGATAACTCTACTGGTCATGAATTCATACTTTTTGAGATTACCGTAGAGACTATCATTCCTTAAAACTTGGCAGACTTGTCTAAGGTGGCCTAGGTGGTCTGTAGGGGTCTTACTATAAATCAGGATGTCATCAAAATAGACCACTACAAACTTCCCTATGAAAGCTCTAAGCACCTGGGTCATAATCCTCATGAAAGTACTAGGGGCATTGGACAACCCAAAAGGCATAACAACCCATTCGTAGAGACCATCCTTAGTTTTGAAAGCGGTTTTCCACTCATCCCCAGGTCTAATCCTAACCTGATGATAGCCGCTCTTGAGATCAATTTTGGAAAAAATCATTGCACCGGCCATCATATCTAGCATGTCGTCTAGTCTAGGGATGGGGAACATATACTTGATTGTGATTTTGTTGATGGCACGACTATCAACACACATCCTCCACGTGCCATCCTTCTTTGAGGTCAGAAGTGCAGGGACTGCACAAGGGCTAAGACTCTCTCTAATGAACCCCTTCCTTAACAATTCTCCAACCTACTTTTTCAGTTCCTTATGCTTAGATGGATTCATCCTATAATGGGGCAAGTTGGGTAAAGTAGCTCCTGGGATTAAATCTATGAAATGCTAGATATCTCTAAGAGGTGGAAGGTGGTCTGGCAGATCCTCGAGAAAAACATCCTCAAATTCTTCTAACAAAGGTCTAACTTCCTGAGAAGGCTCTGAGGGTGTAGGAGTCTTAAGTTTCTTAGCAATCAACATCCAAATGGGTGAACCACTATGAATTTCTTGTTCTAGATCCATAGCACTAATTAGGTTCACTCCAGTCTTCATCTCTCTGACCTTATTGGGTCCTTTAGCTACCTTGTCCTTAGGAGGGACTGAATGGATTGTGATTTTTTTCCCATTAAAACTAAAGACACAGGTATTGGATTTTCCTAAGAGGGTGGCATCATGATCATATAACCAAGGTCTTCCAAGAATTATACTGCTCACCCCCATGGGCAAGACATCACACCAAATCTTCTCTTGATAGGATTGCATTTGGATTTGGACCTGACATCTAGACTGGATGGGTATAGAGGTAGAGTCTACCTAAGAAACCTTATAGGGGTTGGGGTGGGGGACTGGGGTTAAGCCTAACATTTTGACAGTGTTAGCAAAAATGGCATTCACACAGCTCCCACTATCTATGATGATCTTACATACCTTATCCCCTAGTTTAAGGAAAGTCTTTAGGATGTTAGTCCTACGCCAATCCTCCTGAACTCTACTCTGGGACAGGATGCATCTCACAACCCCTAACTGGTCAGACTCTGTGGGTTCCTCCTCTCCTTCATACTCATCAACCAAATTCATTCCGGCCTCATAAACTTCTTCTTCAAATTCTTCATTGGGCCCGGAATTCTCTTCCTCTCCTTCTTCTATGTAAAGGGATCTACGAGGGCACTGGCTAGAAACATGACCTATCCTATGGCACTTAAAACAAGTTATGGCTGTGCACTGGCTGGAGATATGACCGGGTTTCTGGCACTTAAAACAGGTGATACTAGGGGTTCTCTGGGTGTCAGGTGCCTTACCTTTGTCCATGGGCCTAGGGGTGGGAATACCCTAACTAGGTTTGCTAGGGGTAACTTGGCTAGGTCCATTTCTTGGGATTGGGGTACTAACCCTAGAAGGCATAGGTCCTCTCTGAAACTTCTCAGTGTTCAGTGCAATCTGATAGGCTTGGTCTAGGTCAGTAACCTCTCTCAGAAACAACTCCCTCTTTATGTCTTCCCTAAGTCCAGCCCTAAACCTAGACAAGGTGACCTCATGGGCTTCACTCACATCACATCTCATCAGGTATTCATCAAAGGTGGTTATGTAGTCTGATACAGATCGTTTCCCTTGTTTCAAAGTCTGCCATTAGTCTAACAGATTCTGCTAGTATGAAATGGGTAGGTACTTATCTCTAAGCTTCTCTTTCATACCCTGCCAAGTGGTTATGGGATCAACGTTTCATCTCCTAGTGGTTAGCTCAATGTTCTCCCAGTATAACCTAGCTTGACGTACTAACTTCATCTTGGCAAACTTGAACTTCCTTTCCTCAGACATGGCATACCACTCAAAGTACTGGTCCATCTCACCCTCCCAATCAGAATACACCTTAGGGGGTTTAAGCTACCATCAAAAGTGGGTGCATCTAATTTGATGTTCCGAATGAACCTATCATCTCTATCCTCAGGCTCTGGGTCAGGCCTCCTATGATTAGGTTCAGGATCTCTGTATAAAGGTCTTCTAGGCTCCTGGTGTGGGTGAGGTTGAGGCACATTAAAGTCTGGGTCAGGAGTCCAATTCTGATGCCTAGGTTCCTCAAGTACTTGGATTCGATCCCTAAGCTGGGTAAAATTCTTATTCATATCCTGACTCAATTTGTTCATACTTTTAGTAAGAGCTCTAACCATGGCCTCTAAATCAGGTTGGGTCTGACCAAGTTGGTAGGGTACTCCATTCCGGGTAGACATGATGATGCAAGCAAACACACCAAATGAAACTCGACTGAAACGACTATGGGCTAACTAGACTTAGAGCCCAAACTAGATGCCCAATCAGAGTGGCAAGCTAGCCTGTAGTAACTCGGGACTCAGCCAGGCAGGTGTAAGGAGAGTGTTAGGTCCCTAAATGCCAATCCTAGACACCAATCAGTGATTGGCCAGGTAGGCATCCAGCATACAAGCCCTTCGGGACATAGTCCCAGAATCACCATTCTAGACACTGAGTACAAAGCCCACACAGAGTAACTAGACAAACTGACTCAACACTAGCCTAGACCCGACTTGTTGGTGTCCCTAGCCCACTAGGGCAAATTAAGTCTAATAAGTTTTAAAATTAGGCTTAGGATCGAATGAATGGGTGGTGGTTTTGGGCTAAGGAGAGGTTATCAACTCCTCCCCTTATCTTAGATTCTCAATTGCCTTAAGATGAATTAGGAGATGATCACTCAAAAAAATTGAAATGCAGAAACACAGAAACAGAGTTACTGTAATTTAACTCTCAGAAATTTCACGAAAACCAATAAATCACAGTAAAATTTAGTTTCAATTATACTGGTTCCAGAAAAATAAAATTCAAACAATTTGGAGTTACCTGCAATGAGAAACAATTTCTATAACAGGATAGTTACAGACTGAAAACATAATGCTTCCCCCGTTTACAATTCTTGCTACGAAGTTGTAACCCAGCGGATCCCCTACACGCCCTAGGAACACCCCGTGGAATGGGAAGAAGAGGTTTGCACCTCGCTTCGTTCCTAGGACTGGACGTCCTGGGGAGTCTACTTCGAGCAGACAAAGTAAAAAAGAGAGACACTCAAAACATGCAAGCAAGTCAGAAACCCTAGACAGGGCTCTGATACCAAAAATGATGCAGAACGAAAGAGATGATGCGATGCGGAAGTAAATTAAGACTAATTCTTTTTTTTTTTAATTTTTAGAAGTTGGCTTCGACTCAAAGGAATGTTAAACTAAATTGAAAGAAACTATGTAATAATTGAAAGCACAATTTAAAGAAACTAGGTTATCAGAGTAGTTCAGAAGTAAAGGATCGCTGGGGGTTGAGAAACTCCCAGACCTAGGGTTTCGCTCTAAACTTTCAACAGGACAGAAGTAAAGAGAAGGGAAGGGTTACAGACCAGGCAGTGATCTTCACAGAGTTTAGTGGAAGGACTCTCTTGAGCAGATTATTGGATCCTCGGATTCAGATATCTTCACAATGGATCCTCCAATACTGGCCCTTTGGCAGAGTTGGCTTCTTCTGAACTAAAGATCTGGGAAAGAAGAATAACAAGTTATGAAACCAGATACTCAAGAAAAGATTTACCAGATAGAAGAACTTGAAAGTTGATGTTGCTGAAGTCCTGATTCTCCTGGATGCTGATCTGACTTCCTCTGGGGTTTGCTCTGTCTTTGAAGCAGCTGAACTAGACCTGGATGCTGGTGGTCGGCCTCTACTTGGAGAGAGGGGCCGTGAGAGATGGGGTAGGCTAGGGTTTGGTGTAGTGAAGAGGATGATGGGCAGCTAGGGTTTGGAAGTGAAGTGGCTAACCTAGGGTTTTGGGGTTGGAGATCTCACACCTCCTCAAGGTTCCTGGGAAACCCGGATTTACTCCCTCACGTAGCTCAACACCTGGATGCAAGTACGGAAGAGAGAAACACAAAGTTTGCTCACACATAAATTGGATTCATTCATCAGTTGTTTTCAAAACATACAAGAGGGATTTATTTTATAGGACTTTACAAGAGGTCAGGGTTTTACATCTTCCCATGTGGGACTAATAGGATGGATCTTCAAATTAGGTTTGTAGAATCAATTCCTTCCCATATGGCCGGCCAAGAGGTTCCATAAATGTTGATTGAAAGCTCCAAATGGTAAGTAGGTGGCGCCTCCTAGCCATGCTTTTCAAGAAAAAAATTTCTTCCTTCCATGGCTCAACTATTTTGGACACCTCCTTATCTTTCTCCCCAAGTCATGGCTCTTCCCAACTTTGCTTTGGGCTTTTTAGGCATGGATTGGGTGCCCCCTTGAAGTGCTCCCCAAGAAATGCCTCTTTCCTCCTTTAGCTTGGCCTTTTAAGGTACATATGTGATGCAGAACGAAAGAAAGAGATGATGCGATGCGAAAGTAAATTAAGACTAATTCTTTTTTTTTTTTTTTATTTTCAGAAGTCGGCTTTGACTCAAAGGAAAGCTAAACTATATTGAAAGAAACTAGGTAATAATTGAAAGCACAATTTAAAAGAAACTAGGTTATTAGAGTGGTTCAGAAGTAACGGATCGCTGGGGGTTGAGAAACTCCCAGACCTAGGGTTTCGCTCTGAACTTTCAACAAGACAGAAATAAAGAGAAGAGAAGGGTTATAGACCAGGCAGTGATCTTCACAGACTTTAGTGGAAGGACTCTCTTGAGCAGATTGTTGGATCCCCGGATTCGGATATCTTCGTAATGGATCCTCCAATACTGGTCCTTTGGCAGAGTTGGCTTCTTCTGAACTCAAGATCTGGGAAAGAAGAAGAATAAGTTATGGAACCAGATACTCAAGGAAGGATTTACCAGATAGAAGAACTTGAAAGTTGATGTTGCTGAAATCTTGATTCTCCTGGATGCTGATCTGACTTCCTCTAGGGTTTGCTCTGTATCCGAAGTGGCCGAACTGGACCTGGATGATGGTGGTCGGCCTCTACTTGGAGAGAGGGTCCGTGAGAGATGGTGTAGGCTAGGGTTTGGTGGAATGAAGAGGATGATCGGCGGCTAGGGTTTGGAGTTGAAGTGGCTAACCTAGGGTTTTGGGGTTGGAGATCTCATACCTCCTCAAGGTTCCTGGGGAACCCGGAATTACTCCCTCACGGAGCTCAACACCTAGATATAAGTGCGGAAGAGAGAAACACAAAGTTTGCTCACACATAAATTGGATTCATTCATCAGTTTACTTTCAAATTTACAAGAAGGGTTTAATTTATAAGACTTTATAAGAGAGCAGGGTTTTACATCTTCCCATGTGGGACTAATAGGGTGGATCTTCAAATTAGGTTTGTAGGATCAATTTCCACACATTTGGCCGGCCAAAAGGTTTCAAAAATGTTGATTGGTGGTTTCAAAATGAAAGTGGGTGGCGCCTCCTAGCCTTGCTCTTTAAGAAAAAATATTTTTCCTTCCATGCTCGGTCTTATTTGGAAGTATTTGGGCGCCTCCTAACCTTGCTCTTCAAGAGAAATTTCCTTCCTTTCATACCTGATTTTATTTGGAATTAGTTGGGCGCCTCCTAGTCTTCCTCCCCAAGCTTTGCTCCTTTCTTTTCATAGCTTGGCTCTTATGGAAACACTTTGGCCACCCCCTTGAATATTGGATCCCAAATTGTCTTCTCCTTAAGTGGTGCATGAGAGAAGGGACCTGCTATCTTGTGGTGTGAGGACCAGAGCATACTGGATGGAGATGTGGCACCCCCTGGACTCAGACGTGTGGCTGGGAGTGTGGCTGGGAGTGTGGCGCCCACTTGCTTGGCCTTGGGAGAAAATGTGACACCTTGGAGAAGTCCTAGACCACTACTGAGTCAACATGACTCAACAAAATTAAATTGCAGGGTCATACAGACTCAAGCTAAAATTGAGCTGATCAAGTCAACCCTTATTACAAACAAGAAAACCCTAATTCTTCGGGTAAGGTCAATCAGAGATCCAGATGGAGCCCTGAAGTCTTCTTCTGAGTCTGGTGCCCGCACCAATTCTCCCGGGGTGGGAGGAACTCGACCCTGTCGAGTATGGATCAAGTTGGCTCTGGTATCTCTCCAAGAGGTCTGGGTCCAATTCTTGTAATTCTTCTCGGGAGATCCAAGAGTCATCAGAATCTGGCCTTCCTTGCCAGCGGACCAGGTATCTTTGGTATCCTCGATTATGAGTAGAGATAACCTGATCATCCAGGATCTTTTCAATCTGCTCTTTCCTCATAGGCCAGTTTGTTGGTGGACACACAGGGTTGGGTTCACTCTCAAGAGCAGGATTAGGCTCAAAAGGCTCACTGGGAATCACAGCTGGCTCTCTATACTCTACTAGGTCTGTAATGTTGAAAGTGGAGCTAATGCCTAGTTCTGAAGGCAACTCGAGCACATAGGTATTGGATCCTACTCTCTTCACCACTCTAAATGGTCCAGCTCCTCTAGCATGTAACTTTCTAACGGTTCCAGGTGGAAACCGTTCAGGCCTTAACCTAATCATTACATAGTCTCCCTCATCAAAAGTTTTGACTCGCCTTTGAGAATCAGCCAACTTCTTATAAGTTTCATTACTTAAATTTATTTTGGCATGAATTTCTTTATGCAAGTCTTTTATATGCTGTGCAAAAACTTCGGCAGACTCGGAGACTCATGTGTGTTCTGGTAAAGGAGCTAGGTCAAGAGGTTTATGAGGTTTGTAACCATGCACAATTTCAAATGGACTCTTACCTGTAGACCTATTGACCGAGTCATTGTATGCAAATTCAGCTCTAGGTAAGTACAAATCCCAGTTCCTAATGTTTTCACCAACAAGACACCTTAATAGATTGCCTAAACTACGGTTCACTTCTTCGGTTTGGCCATCAGTCTGGGGATGATGGGCAGTTGAAAACTTAAGTTTTGTCCCTAACTTATGCCAAAGGATTTTCCAGAAATAGCTGGTGAACCGGACATCCCTATCTGAAACAATGGTCTTAGGTAGGCCATGGAGTCGAACTATCTCATTAAAGAACAGGGTGGCTACTTTAGACGCATCAAATGTTTGGGAACAAGGCAAGAAATGGGCCATCTTGGAAAATCGGTCGACTACAACACAGATAGAGTCATGCCTCCTCTGGGTCTTAGGCAAACCTAACACAAAGTCCATGCTCACATCTTGCCAAGGACGATCTGGGACAGGGAGTGGGGTATAAAGGCCAGTGTTATATTTTCGCTGTTTGGCAACAGCGCATGTCCGACACCTAGCCACAATGTGTGCTACATCTCTTTTTAAGCTAGGCCAGAAAAAGTGGTCTTCAATAGCCAGGGTGGTCTTGTCTTTTCCGAAATGGCCAGCTAAACCTCCAGCATGAATTTTCCAAATCAAAAATTCCCTAAGAGAAGTTCTAGGGATGCAAAGCCTATTCTTAAAGAACAGAAAGCCATCTAAAAGGGTATAATCCTTATGATCACTAGATGGTCCTTGAGTTAGATCCTGGTACACAGTCTTAAAATCTGGACACGACTCATATTCCTCTTTGATCTGCTCAAACCCTATGACTTCAGCCCTAACAGAATTCAATAACAAAGATCGATGACTAAGGGCATCAGCTACCTTATTTTCAGACCCAGCCTTATGTTTGAAAACAAAAGTATAGGACTGGATATACTCTACCCACTTAGCATGCCTAGGGTTAAGCTTCTTCTAGGAATTCAAGAATCTAAGAGCCTCATGGTCCGAAAACAGCACAAATTCTTGCGGTAGCAAATAATGTCTCCAGTAACGCAAAGCTTGCACTACAGCATAAAATTCCTTATCATAGGTAGAATACCTAAGCTTAGCATCATTAAGTTTTTCACTAAAGAATGCTACGGGATAGTTCTCTTGGCTTAGGACTCCACTTATGCCTACTCCTGAAGCATCACAGGCATCCTCAAATACCTTTGAAAAGTTGGGTAACCTCAAAATGGGTGCCTGGGTCATTCTATCCTTAAGATCTAGGAAGGCTTTATGGGCTGCTTTAGTCCACTGGAATTCTTCCTTCCTAATACAGTCTGTGATAGGAGCAACTACAGTACTAAACCCCTTGATGAATCGCCTATAGAAGGTAGCCAAGCCATGGAAACTTCTGACTTCATGCACACTGGTCAGCTCTGTCCATTCTACTATGGACCTAATCTTTTCTGGATCGGCAGCCACGCCGTCAGGGGTTACTACAAAACCAAGGAAGATAATTCTACTAGTCATGAATTCACACTTTTTGAGATTACCGTAGAGACTATCATTCCTTAAAACTTGGCAGACTTGTCTATGGTGGCCTAGGTGATCTGCAGGGGTCTTACTATAGATCAGGATGTCATCAAAATAGACCACTACAAACTTCCTTATGAAAGCTCTAAGTATCTGGGTCATAATCCTCATGATAGTACTAGGGGCATTGGACAACCCAAATGGCATAACAACCCATTCATAAAGACCATCCTTAGTTTTGAAAGCGGTTTTCCACTCATCCCCTGGTCTAATCCTAACCTGATGATAGCCGCTCTTGAGATCAATTTTAGAAAAAACCATTGCACCGGCCATCATATCTAGCATGTCATCAGTCTAGGGATGGGAAACCTATACTTGATTGTGATTTTGTTGATGGCACGACTATCAACACACATTCTCCATGTGCCATCCT
The DNA here is from genome assembly GCA_021397845.1 of Areca catechu. Classification (NCBI taxonomy): domain Eukaryota; kingdom Viridiplantae; phylum Streptophyta; class Magnoliopsida; order Arecales; family Arecaceae; genus Areca; species Areca catechu. The sequence goes on along the minus strand of CM038041.1, from coordinate 70,326,208 downwards.
TCTTTGGGGTCAGAAGTGCAGGGGACTGCACAAGGGCTAAGACTCTCTCTAATGAACCCCTTCCTCAACAATTCTCCAACCTGCTTTTGCAGTTCCTTATGCTCAGATGGATTCATCCTATAATGGGGCAAGTTGGGTAAAGTAGCTCCTGGGACTAAATCTATGGAATGCTAGATATCCCTAAGAGGTGGAAGGTGGTCTGGCAGATCCTCGAGAAAAACATCCTTAAATTCTTCTAACAAAGGTTTAACTTCCTGAGGAGGCTCTGAGGGTGTAGGAGTCCTAAGTTCCTTAGCAGTCAACATCCAAATAGGTGAACCACTATGAATTTCTTGTTCTAGATCCTTAGCACTAATTAGGTTCACTCCAGTCTTCATCTCTCTAACCTTATTGGGTCCCTTAGCTACCTTGTCCTTAGGAGGGACTGAATGGATTGTGATTTTCTTCCCATTAAAACTAAAGACACAGGTGTTGGATTTTCCTAAGAGGGTGGCATCATGATCATATAACCAAGGTCTTCCAAGAATTATACTGCTCACCCCCATGGGCAAGACATCACACCAAATCTTCTCTTGATAGGATTGCATTTAGATTTTGACCTGACATCTAGACTGGATAGGTATAGAGGTAGAGTCTACCCAAGAAACCTTATAGGTGTTGGGGTAGGGGACTGGGATTAAGCCTAGCATTTTGACAGTGCTAGCAGAAATGACATTCACACAGCTCCCACTATCTATGATTATTTTACATACCTTATCCCCTAGTTTAAGGAAAGTCTGTAGGATGTTAGTCCTTCGCCAATCTTCCTGAACTCTATTCTGGGACAGGATGCATCTCACAACCCCTAATTGGTCAGACTCTGTGGATTCCTCCTCTCCTTCATACTCATCGACTAAATTCATTCTGTCCTCATAAACTTCTTCTTCAAACTCTTCATTGGGCCCGGAATTCTCTTCTTCTCCTTCTTCTATGTAAAGGGATCTACGAGGGCACTAGCTAGAAACATGACCTACCTTATGGCACTTAAAACAAGCTATGGCTGTGCACTGGTTGGAGATATGACCGGGCTTCTGGCACTTAAAACAGATGATACTAGAACTAGGGGTTCACTGGGTGTTAGGTGCCTTACCTTTGTCCATGGGCCTAGGGGTGGGAATACCCTGATTAGGCTTGCTAGGGGTAACTTGGCTAGGTCCATTTCTTGGGATTGGCGCACTAACCCTAGAAGGCATGGGTCCTCTTTGAAACTTCTCAGTATTCAGTGCAATCTGATAGGCTTGGTCTAGGTCAGTAACCTCTCTCAGAAACAACTCCCTCTTAATGTCTTCCCTAAGTCCAGCCCTAAACCTAGACAAAGTGACCTCATGGGCTTCACTCACATCATATCTCATCAGGTATTCATCAAAGGTGGTTATGTAGTCTGATACAGATCGGTTCCCTTGTTTCAAAGTCTGCCATTGGTCTAACAGATTCTGCTGGTATGAAATGGGTAGGTACTTATCTCTAAGCTTCTCTTTCATACCTTGCCAAGTGGTTATGGGCTCAACGTTTCGTCTTCTAGTGGTTAGCTCAATGTTCCCCCAGTATAACCTAGCTTGACGTACCAACTTCATCTTGGCAAACTTGAACTTCCTTTCCTCAGACATGGCATACCACTCAAAGTACTGGTCCATCTCACCCTCCCAATCAGAATACACCTTAGGGTTTAAGCTACCATCAAAAGTGGGTGCATCTAATTTGATGTTCCGAATGAACCTATCATCCCTGTCTTCAGGCTCTGGGTTAGGCCTCCTATGATTAGGTTCAGGATCTCTGTATAAAGGTCTTCTAGGCTCCTAGTGTGGGTGAGGTTGAGGCACATTAAAATCTGGGTCAGGAGTCCAATTCTGATGCCTAGGTTCCTCAAGTACTTGGATTCGATCCCTAAGCTGGATAAAATTCTCATTCATATCCTGATTTAATTTGTTCATACTTTCAGTAAGAGCTCTAACCATGGCCTCTAAATCAGGTTGGGTTTGACCAGGTTGGTAGGGTACTCCATTCCGGGTAGACATGATGATGCAAGCAAACACACAAAATAAGACTCAACTAAAATGACTACGGGCTAACTAGACCTAGAGCCCAAACTAGATGCCCAATCAGAGTGGCAAGCTAGCCTGTAGTAACTCGGGACTCAGCCAGGCAGGTGTAAGGGGAGTGTTAGGTCCCTAGATGCCAATCCTAGACACCAATCAGTGATTGGCCAAGTAGGCGGACCAGCACACAAGCCCTTTGGAAAAGAATCCCTGAACCACCGTTCTAGACACTGAGTACAAAGCACACAGAGTAACTAGACAAATTGACTCAACACTAGCCTTGACCCGACTTGTTGATGTCCCTAGCCCACTAGGGCAAATTAAGTCTAACAAATTTTAAAATTAGGCTTAGGATCGAATGAGTGGGTGGTGGTTTTGGGCTAAGGAGAGGTTATCAACTCCTTCCCTTATCTTAGATGCTCAAATGCCCTTAAGATGAATTAGGAGATGATCACTCAAAAAATTGAATTGCAGAAACATAGAAATAGAGTTGCAGTAATTTAACTCTCAAAAATTTTATGGAAACCAATAAATCACAGGAAAATTATGTAAAATAGCTTCAGTCATACTGGTTCTAGCAAAACAAAAATCATGCAATTTGAAGTTACTTGCAATGAGAAACAATTCCTGCAACAGGATAGTTACAGACTAAAAACAGAGTGCTTCCCCCGTTTACAATTCCTGCTACGAAGTTGTAACCCAGAGGATCCCCTACACGCCCTAGGAACACCCCATAGAATGGAAAGAGGAGGTTTGCACCTCGCTTCGTTCCTAGGACCGGACGTCCTGGGGAGTCTACTTCGAGCAGACAAAGTAAAAGAGAGAAGCTCAACACATGCAAGCAAGTCAGAAACCCTAGACAGGGCTCTGATACCAAAAATGATGCAGAACGAAAGAAAGAGATAATGTGATGCGGAAGTAAATTAAGACTAATTCTTTTTTTTTTTTTATTTTCAGAAGTCGGCTTTGACTTAAAGGAAAGCTAAACTATATTGAAAGAAACTAGGTAATAATTGAAAGCACAATTTAAAAGAAACTAGGTTATCAGAGTGGTTCAGAAGTAACGGATCGCTGGGGGTTGAGAAACTCCCAGACCTAGGGTTTCGCTCTGAACTTTCAACAGGATAGAAATAAAGAGAAGAGAAGGGTTACAGACCAGGCAGTGATCTTCACAGAGTTTAGTTGAAGGACTCTCTTGAGCAGATTGTTGGATCCCCGGATTCGGATATCTTCGCAATGGATCCTCCAATACTGGTCCTTTGGTAGAGTTGGCTTCTTCTGAACTCAAGATCTGGGAAAGAAGAAGAACAAGTTATGGAACCAGATACTCAAGGAAGGATTTACCAGATAGAAGAACTTGAAAGTTGACGTTGCTGAAATCCAGATTCTCCTAGATGCTGATCTGACTTCCTCTGGGGTTTGCTCTGTATCCGAAGTGGCCGAACTGGACCTGGATGCTGGTGGTCGGCCTCTACTTGGAGAGAGGGGCCGTGAGAGATGGGGTAGGCTAGGGTTTGGTGGAATGAAGAGGATGATGGGCGACTAGGGTTTGGAGTTGAAGTGGCTAACCTAGGGTTTTGGGGTTGGAGATCTCACACCTCCTCAAGGTTCCTGGGGAACCTGGATTTACTCCCTCACGGAGCTCAACACCTGGATGCAAGTGCGGAAGAGAGAAACACAAAGTTTGCTCACACATAAATTGGATTCATTCATCAGTTTACTTTCAAATTTACAAGAAGGGTTTAATTTATAGGACTTTACAAGAGAGCAGGGTTTTACATCTTCCCATGTGGGACTAATAGGGTGGATCTTCAAATTAGGTTTGTAGGATCAATTCCCACACATTTGGCCGGCCAAAAGGTTCCAAAAATGTTGATTGGTGGTTTCAAAAGGAAAGTGGGTGGCGCCTCCTAGCCTTGCTCTTCAAGAAAAAATATTTTTCCTTCCATGCTCGGTCTTATTTGGAAGTATTTGGGCGCCTCCTAACCTTGCTCTTCAAGAGAAATTTCCTTCCTTTCATACCTGTTTTTATTTGGAATTACCTGGGCGCCTCCTAGTCTTCCTCCCCAAGCTTTGCTCCTTTCTTTTCATAGCTTGGCTCTTATGGAAACACTTTGGCCACCCCCTTGAATTGTGGATCCCAGATTGTCTTCTCCTTAAGTGGGGCATGAGAGAAGGGACCTGCTATCTTGTGGTGTGGGGACCAGAGCATACTGGATGGAGATGTGGCGCCCCCTGGACTCAGGCGTGTGGCTGGGAGTGTGGCTGGGAGTGTGGCGCCCACTTGCTTGGCCTTGGGAGAAAATGTGACACCCTAGAGAAGTCCTAGACCACTACTGAGTCAACATGACTCAACAAAATTAAATTGCAGGGACATACAGACTCAAGCTAAAATTTAGCTGATCAAGTCAACCCTTATTACAAACCAAAAAACCCTAATTCTTCAGGCAAGGTCAATCAGAGATCCAGATGGAGCCCTGAAGTCTTCTTCTGAGTCTGGTGCCTGCACCAATATGGGGCACCTCCTTGATTTTGTCTTCAAGAAAAATTCTTGCTCTCTTGGGTGTGGGGACCAAGACACTGGGATGGAGATGTGGCACCTCCTGGACTCTGCCGTGTGGCTGGGAGTGTGGTGCCCACTTGCTTGGGCTTGGGAGAAAATGTGGCACCCTGGAGAAGACCTAGACCACTACTAGGACTTGAACTGAGTCAACATGACTCAACAAAATTTAAATTGCAGGGAAATACAGACTCAACTAAAATTGAGTTGACCAAGTCAACCCTTATTACAAAACCAGAAAACCCTAATTCTTCGGGCAAGGTCAATCAGAGATCCAGATGGAGCCCTGAAGTCTTCTTCTGAGTTTGGTGCCCGCACCACTATATAGTCTTTCAGAGACTCTCCACCTTGCTGCTAGAAAAGAAAGGACTATCAGCTTCTCATGGCATCTTTCAACTAGCATTGAAGTGAGCTATGAACTTTTTTCTAGCTACTTGAAGGAGTCAATGCTCCTCAGATTGAGTCAGGGGTACCATGCTCGGGCTGCCTTATGAAGAGTAGCTAAAATGGATGATGTGGTGGGATCGCTGACGTGAAGGAACCGGCGGGTGCCATATCAAGAAAAGATGCCGTGTCAGACGCCGCGCCAACTCTCCAGCCCGGACTCCACTACCGGACTGAGCTGAGCTCCCTCAATACAGCGAGCCGAGCTCTGTCCTCTACCAGGTCAGGCCCGTGAGCTCGGGATGCCTAGGTCAGAGCCGCCTCCTGCCCTCCAGAGCGAGACCCTCGGAGGTTATTACCCTATGGTCGAGGTCGAGCTCAGCGCTCACCCGCCAATGTGGAGCCTCTTCAAGCATGCGCCCTCTAGACCGGGTCTGCCTCCTGCCCTCCAGAGCGAGACCCTCGGAGGTTAGTGCCTTATGATCGAGTTCGAGCTTAGCACTCACCCGCCAATGTGGAGCCTCTCCGAGTGTGCACCCTCTGGACCGGGTCCCCCTCCTGCCCTCCAGAGCGAGACCCTCAGAGGTTAGTGCCCTGTGATCCAGGTTGAGCTTAGCGCTCACCAGCCAATGTGGGACCTCTCCGAGCACGCACTCTCTAGACCAAGTCTGCCTCTTGCCCTCCAGAGCGAGACCCTCGGAGGTTAGTGCCATGTGATCGAGGTCGAGCTCAACGCTCACCCGCTAATGTGGAGCCTCTCCGAGCGCCCGCCCTCTAGACCGGGCCCGCCTCCTACCCTCCGGAGTGAGACCCTCGGAGGTTAGTGCCCTGTGGTCAAGGTCGAGCTCAGCACTCACCCGCCAACGTGGAGCCTCTCCGAGCGTGCGCCCTCCAGACCAGGCCCGCAATCTGCCCTCCTCCACCAAGATGCCCCCTACAAGCTTGGAGCGCCTAGGTCAGAGCGAGCCCTGTCGTTCCAGCTCAGCCCCAGCTTGGACGAGGTCCTCACCAGCCCAGAACACTGGTGGGCCACTCGAGGACTGCATTTGAGTACCTTCCAGGCCGTACTGACCACCTGCAACCGCTAGTTACACCAGAAAAGAAAGAAGCACGAAGATCGAGGTGCCACATTCCTCACCCACCACCCGGATCACCCAAGAGAGGAAGATAACCGAGAGATTCGAATCCCGTGGGTGGCAGCCCACCATTCAAAGCACTGCCAGGTTTCCCGAAATGAGAAGACCAAGTGGAGTGTCGGAGTGCCTGACAACTTCCCTTATCATGAATTAAGAAAGACTCCTCAGGACACCGCCGCATGTGCCTGATTGCCCGGCAAGGATCCCGAGATAAGCGCCCAATGGTAACCAAGTTGCAACAAACTCGGAGGTAATACAACAACAACCCCAACACACAGGAAAAGAGACGAGCCAGAACAAAAAAGAGAGAGAAAGGTGCAACCCTCACCAGGAAGAGGGACATGGCACCACCAACACAAGCGCAAGCTCAACCAAGAGAGCAAAGTGCCACCACCACCACCACAGTCGACAGGAAACGAGGAAAACAAGGAGAGGCGGAGGAACAGGGAACCCCTCTGTCCCCGCTATCATTCTCCCCCTGCAATGTTTCTATCTTCACACACATTTTTTACTCCTAGTGCGGAGTCCATCAAGAGGGGCCCGATCAGGAGGATATGTTCCCTTGGATCGTCACTGACTTGACCGTCGGAGTGCCCCCACCGGAAACCCTGGCCTGGGTCACTAAACCCTGTCTCGCAGGTCTAGGTCCACCGGACGTTGAGGCAGATAAGGAGACCGTACCCAGTTTGGAGGTCCAGGAGCAGAGGGTCACCGGGCAGCGAAAGGGAGCGCACTCCGGTGCCGACAACAGCTATGGGCCACAGCGATCCTGGTGGCAACAGATTGGCATGCCAGGAAGGGGGGACAGGCGTGATCAAGTCCTCCACCTCTTTACAGAGTCACACCCCATGGAAGAATGGTGACGACACAAGCTCGAAAGGCCTCTGTCAGCTGTGTAAGGGGTTCCCCCTTCCCAAGGGCACCCATGTCACTTTCTCCATCCCCTTTGACGAAAGGATTTGCTGACGAAGCCATCAGGTACGCAGTGAAAGCGTGCCTGGGGAAGCATGAGCACAAGCTAGTGAAGCTTTCCCGCCGGTTTGCCGGTATGCAAGGCTCAACTAGTGAGCCACCGGGCTACGACGCCCGCCACCCTTAAAGCCCTTCACCGGCTATGACGAAACGAAGTAGTGTCGCCCTCACTGTGATCACAGCCATGATACCGGGGGATGTCGCAATCTCAAGTAGGAGGTCGAGAAGCTCATCAAGGGAGGCCACCTTCGAAGGATCGCAGGGGGCAGACCTCAAGTGGGGTCCCAGGTGCTTGCCGCTCTCCCGTCGGCTCCAACCATCAATAGCTTCTCCACCATGAAGCCAATGGGCGTGGTCACCGGGGGAGCTGCGTGCATGTCCAAGGAAACCTATGGGGCACGGGACCTTATGAATGTACTCCCCATTGTGTTGGAAGGAGAAAGGTAAATAAAGATGCCACGGTCATCAGGATGACGATCGCGGACCACCACAGGCAGGCCCCTTCAAGGTGGCCGAAACTCCATCACGAGGGGCATGTTATCTCGAAGATCTCGACAGAATCAGGCTCCCCCGAAAGAGGAGGGTTCACGGCCTACGAAGATGCCACCAACAAGGTAAGGTTTCTTATCGATAATAATGATAATGATTTTTCCTTGCACGAGTATCCATGTGTCTGACAGGGAAGAATCAACGATGCCCCCGAGCCTAGCTCCAGGATATCAAAGGATCTTCGAGCCATGCAGCTCTCAATCTCAAGCATCCCTGAGCCTAGCTCCAGGATGTCAAGGGATCTCTGAGCCACGTAGTTCTCAATCTCAAGCATCCCCGAGCCTAGCTCCAGGACATCAAGGGATCTCCGAGCTACGTAGCTCTCAATCTCAAGCATCCCAGAGCCTAGCTCCAGGATGTCAAAGGATCTTCGAGCCATGCAACTCTCAATCTCAAGCATCCCCGAGCCTAGCTCCAGGATGTCAAAGGATCTTCGAGCCATGCAGCTCTCAATCTTAAGCATCCCCGAGCCTAGCTCCAGGATGTCAAAGGATCTTTGAGCCGTGCAGCTCCCAACCTGAAGTGTCCTCGAGCCTAACTCTAAGACATTAAAGGATCTTTGAGCCATGCAGCTCCCAACCTGAAGTGTCCCCGAGCCTAGCTCCAGGATGCCTACTTAAGACTGGAGCTTAGACCTTCGGCCAAGAGAACTTCGTGCCATGCAGCTCTCAGTCACCAACATCCCCGAGCCCAACATCCCCGAGCCCAGCTCCAGGATGCCTGCCCAAGATCGGAGCTCAGATCTCCAGCCAAGGGACCTTTGAGCTAAGCCACTCTCAATCTCAATCATCTCCGAGCCCAGCTCCGAGATGCCAAGAGATCATGGAGCCAAGTAGCTCCTATTAATGCCTTGAGCCTAGCTCCAAGGCACCAAAGACCTGAGCCAAGCACTCAGGCAACCCCTGGGCCCAAGCCTAGCTCCACGTCTAGGAAGGCCTCGAGCCTAGCTCCAAGGCAATCAAGTCTGGTAACCCTCTTCTCTGATATCTCCACTCGATAAAAAGATGAGAGGGGAAGGAAAGAAAGAGAACGAGAGGGGAACATGGCAAGAACCCTCTTATTTGATCTCCCCACTCGAAAAGAAGATGAGAGGAGAAGGAAAGAAAGAAAACGAGAGGGAAACATGGCAAGAACCATCTCTCTGATCTCCCCACTCGAAAAAAAAAAAAGAAAAGAAAAAAGAAAGAAGAAAGAAGAAAAAGGAAAAAAGGAGCAAGGAAGGAAAGAAAGAGAACCAGAGGGGAACAAGCTACGCAACTCTCAGTAATCAACATCCCCGAGCCCAGCTCCAGGACGTCTACTCAAGACCGGAGCTCAGATCTCTGGCCAAGAGACCTTCGAGCCATGCAACTCTCAGTTAATAACGTCCCCGAGCCCAGCTCTAGGATACCTGCACAAGACCGGAGCTCAGATCTCCGGCCAAGAGACCTTTGAGCCACACAGCTCTTAGTAATCAATGTCCCTGAGCCCAGCTCCAGGATGCCTACTCAAGATCGGAGCTCAGATCTTCGGCCAAGAGACCTTCGAGCCATGTAGCTCTCAGTAATCAACGTCCCCGAGCCCAGCTCCAGGATGCCTGCTCAAGACCGGAGCTCAGATCTTCGACCAAGAGACCTTCGAGCCACGCAGCTCTCAGTAATCAACATCCCCGAGCCCAGCTTTAGGATGCCTGCACAAGACTGGAGCTCGATCTCTAGCCAATAGACCTTCGAGCCATGCAGCTCTCAGTAATCAACATCCCCGAGCCCAGCTCCAAGATGCCTACTCAAGACCGGAGCTCAGACCTCTGACCAAGAGAACTTCGAGCTATGCAGCTCTTAGTCATCGACATCCTCGAGCCCAACTCCAGAACACTTGCCCAAGACTGAAGCTCAGATCTTCGACCTAGGGACCTTCGAACCGCATGGCTCTCAGTCAACAGCACCTTCGAGCCCAGCAGCTCTCAAGTGTCATGACTCAACCCCAAGCTAGGTAAAGCCCTTCTCTCTGATCTCCCCGCTCATACACAAAAAAAAAAGAAAGAAAGGAAAAGAAAGGAAAAGAAAGGAAGGAGGGAAGAGAAGAAAAAAGGGGAAAGAGCCAGGCAAAGAAGACAGATGGTAAAGGAACTCAAGTTTCATTGATTGAACACAAGTTACAAGTATCTTGTGGGCCCCCGACATGCCGAGTGACCCTGACTAAGTACAAGAAACAAAAATGCAAAATAAAGAAAGAAACGGAAGGCCTACTTAATGCCGGTCGGTTTCCCTATTGAGCCCGGAGGATGAGAATTCCCGCCTTCAGGAGCTTCTGGCTGAGCAGCCCTAACCTTGGGTGGATCGGCCTTGGCTGACGGCGGAGGCTCTGAGGCCACGGCTTCTGCAGCGGCCTCCTTGTCAGGCTCTGCATAAGAGGCTGAAGGATATCAGAGGCGGTCACGACACTTCTCGGGGACAAGCGCCTCAACCCGGCTGCACAAGAACATGAAGCCCTTGTAGAAGGAGTCCGATGCCATCTGCTGAATTTCAGTGACGAACTCCTCCGAGGCCTTGAATCTTGTGACGGCATCCTCAGCGCCCCTCTTGGCCTCAGCAGCCACCCTCCTTGACTCGATGGACTCTAGCCTAGCGACCTCCGCCGACCTGGCTGCCTCCCCTGCCACCTTCTCAGCTATGGCAAGTTTTTCCTTCCCAGCTGCCAGCTCCGCTTGGGCAGCTCGGGAGGCCTCCTTATGCCGATCCATTTCGATACTATACCAGTTCAACTTTTTCTCGACGATGGAGAGACGTTGATGGCCTTCTTCGAGCGGCTCCGCTCAAAGTAGCGGGCCTCTAGGAGCTTCTTTGCTAACCCCTCGGCATCGGCGAGCTATTGCTCGAGGTCCTTGACCTTCAATTCAAGGGCCCCGTTTGCTCCGACCTTCCCCTTCAGGTTGGCTTTCAAGGACTCGATCTCGGTAGCCTGTTACCGCTCGAGACGCTCCCAGCTCTAGTAGCGACCTTTGATGTAGAGGGCCTCAGCACCGATTTGCACCAAGAAAAGAGGTCAGACGAAAAAAAAAAAAGAAGAAGAAAGAAAAAATAAGAAAAGAAAAGAAAAGAGAGGAATGAACAGCTCACCGAATAGAGCTGGGGGAAGATGGCGCTGATGACGTCGGCCAACTGCATCCCGGCCATGTCCTGCCGGTTGCATGTCTGGATCGAGAAGTCCATCATGCGCTCGGCTAGCTCGGGGCTCCAGAGGAATGAGCTTTCTGGCCCCATTTTGAAGGGGAGATGGCATCGTCCCTCCTCCCTTCGACCTTCCGCCGGAGTTGGCGGCCTCGTCCCGGTAGTTGCAGGGCTGCGGGGGGCAGGCTGAGAAGCTGGTGCCAGTGCAGGCGGCACCTCGATCATGACCCTGGTCGTAGCCCGGACCTCTTTATCCCTGGTATTGACAACAGGCAGACCCGGAGGATAGTGGGGTGCTACAGCAGCAGCTGCGCCCGTCGCCCGGACCACTACTTTGAGCTCCATAGTAGGGGCCTCCCGAACTGGTTTGGGTGCCACAGAAGCTGCCCTCTCCACCAGCGCAGACACTACCCTCTCCACTGGTGTAAGAGTTGCACGAGTCGCCTTCAAGCTCGGACCAGCTGGAGCAGCCGAGCTTAGACCAATCACCACGGTGGGGGCAGCCATAGGAGCGCTCTCGTCCCGGACTTGCCTCGATGAAGGCTCCCCGGCCAGCCCGGTCGGTGGCCTCTTCCATGTGATCGCCGGTAGATCATTCTTGAAGAAAATCATTCCTGCATGCAAGCCACACAACAGTTAGAGTCGATGGGAAGCAGTGCTAGAAATGCAAATAAAAAGAAAGGAAAGTTCAGGTTGAACTCAGCCAACCAATTCGTTGGGTCGACCCTGGAGTCGGTGAGGTTCTGCTCAGATAACAGGACATCGAGGGAAGGAATATGGAAGGTGTGGAGCTACTCGTAATCATCTCGGTCAGCCGCATCAACCATAAAATTTTGGTTAGGGGACTTGTTCGGATCGCTCCAGACCCAATCGACCCCCTCAACCTCAACAAAGAAAAACTTACTTTTCCATCCCCTGATGGAAGAGGAGAGCTCAAACTTGATGACCGTCGGGCGGGAGGATAAGGACCACCACCCATCCTCAGTTAGGTGGTGCTTGAGGATGAAGAAGGCCCTGAACAAGGAAAACTGGGCAACAAACCCGTGGAGGTGACAGTGCACCATGAAAGAAAAAATAACCCTAATGGCATTTGGCACTAACTGAGCAGGGACCAAACGGTAATTGTCCAAGATGGATAGGAAGAAAGGATGGAAAGGAAAGCGGAGACCCTCAAAGAAGGTCCCCTCATAAAAAGCAAGATGGCCCGGGCCATTGAAAGTGACCCGTTCACCGGGACGAGGGATCATGAGCCGGATAGAAGGCGGGATGCCATAGGCATCCTGAATAGTTCTTAGTTCCTTGATGGTGATCGTTGAAGCGACCCCACCAGGACCTGTGGACCCAACGGACTCAGAAGCGGGAACAGAAGAAGGAGGAGAGAGAGAAGAACCGGATCCTAGTTCCCTGATGAGTATCGGACTGGGAGGACGCCTCCTACTGAGCTCGAAGCGAGTTGCATCTTCCTCCCCGTCAGAAGAAGAAGAAGATGCTGGCCTCCGCTCGGAAGGACCAACCTCGTCCTGATCAGTGGAGGGGCAAAAGCCCAAACCAAAATGGGACATCCTCAAGAACAAGGGGAATGAAAGACTCGAAGTGGGGGATGGAAGAGGAGACTCAACTTGAAGAAGACCCCGGACACGGAGGAAAAACCCTATTCTAGCAGGGGGAGAAGGAAGAAGAAACTGACATGGTTCCTTAGAAAACTCGAGGCAACTGGGAGGAAGAAGGAAGCTTGGACGTAGCAGCAGCAGGCATGGAGAATTCAAAAAGAATAGATGTTTCGGGTAAGAACCTCTTGTTATTTTGAAATGAACCGATGGATTCGTATCGATTCCACCCCTCCGCCAATGGATCCACGCCACGTGCTGCCCATCGATGAAAATGGCATCCTGACCGCTCTGAATTCTATTCCAACATTAATTGCTCCTCGGACATGGCCACATGGCACCCCCGGATTGGTCCGCAGGGCCGTTCCTCGAAGCGCCAGCAATCATGGACATCATCATGCCAGATTTCTGCCTTTCCATGTCAGCACCGCAATTACTCCCTTCGACCCGAGTGCCATGCACTAACGAGCCTCGGGAGTGGGGGCAAATGATGTGGTGGGATCGCTAACGTGGAGGAACCAGTGGGCGCCAAGTCAAGAAAAGATGCCGTATCAGACACCATGCCAACCTCCAGCCCGGACTCCACTACTGAGCTGAGCTGAGCTCCCTCAAGATAGCGAGCCGAGCTCTGTCCTCCACCAGGTCAGGCCCGCAAGCTCGGGACGCCTAGGTCGTAGCCACCTTTTACCCTCCAGAGCGAGACCCTCGGAGGTTTGTACCTTGTGGTCGAGGTCGAGCTCAATGCTCACCCGCCAATGTGGAGCCTCTCCGAGCACACGCCCTCTGGACCGGGTCCGCCTCCTGCCCTCTAAAGAGAGACCCTCGGAGGTTAGTGCCCTGTGGTCGAGGTCGAGCTCAGCGCTCACCCGCCAACATGGAGCCTCTCCGAGCATGCACCCTCCGGACTGGGCCCGCACTCTGCCCTCCTCTATCAAGATGCCCCCCGCAATCTCGGAGTGCCTAGGTCAGAGCGAGTCCTGTCATTCCTGCTCAGCCCCAGCTCGGACGAGGCCCTTACCAACTCAGAACGCCGGCGGGCTGCCCGAGGACTACACTGGAGCACCTTCTAGGCTGTATTGACCACCTGCAATCGCTAGTTACACCAAAAAAGAAAGAAGCACGCTGATCGAGGTGCCACATTCCTCACCCACCACCCAGATCACCCAAGAGAGGAAGCCAACTGAGAGATTCGAATCCCGTGGGCGGCGGCCCACCATTCAAGTCACTGCCAGGTTTCTCGGAATGAGACGACCAAGTGGAGTGACGGAGCGCCTGACAACTCCCCTTATCATGAATTAGGAAAGACTCCTCGGGACACCGCCGCATGTACTTGACAGCCCGACGGGGATCCCGAGATAAGTACCCAACGGTAACTTAGTTGCAACAAACTCGGAGGTAACACAACAACAACCCCAACACACAAGAAAAGAGATGAGCCAGAACAAAAAAGAGAGACAAAGGTGCAACCCCCACCAGGAAGAGGGACATGGCACCACCAATACAAGTGCAAGCTCAACCAAGAGAGCAAAGCGCCACCACCACCACCACAGTCGACAGGAAACGAGGGAAACAAGGAGAGGTGGAGGAACAGGGAACCCTTCTGTCCCTGCTATCATTCTCCCCCTGCAATGTTTTCATCTTCACACACATTTTTTACTCCTCCTAGTACGGAGTCCATCAAGATTGGCCCGACTAGGAGGATCTGTTTCCCTGGATCGTTACTAACTTGACCGTCGGAGTGCCCCCGCTGGAAACCCTGGTCCGGGTCACTAACCACTATCTCACAGGTCTAGGACTACCAGACGGCGAGGCAGACAAGGAGAGCGCACCCAGTTTGGAGGTCTAGGAGCAGAGGGTCACCGGGCAGTGAAAGGGAGTGCACTCCAGCGCTAACAACAGCTATAGGCCTTGGCGATCCTGGTGGCAACAATGGCAATGCAAAGTAAGATGTCGGAGGCACCTTGGATTTGCATGAGAGCCTTATAGATCTCCAGATGATCTAACAGGTCGATGTGCCATCGAAAGTCCATCGGTGAGAAGATCTCCACTGGGAGATTAGTGACTGAGATAACTCATAGTGGTGGCAATAGCTAGGACCCCTTGCTACTACTGACTTTGCATCGCCATGACAAGTGTCTAGACCTATGCATCAGGGTGGTAGTTTTGCTATGTTGCTGGTGGTAGAAGTGGAGCAAGAAGCTCCATCACTGAAGTAGGCCATTCATCATGATGAGGAGAGTGTCTGGTGCAGCTGGTGGAGGCGTCTTACACCCACATCATCACTACCATGGCTCCAAGCTTTGGGATCATGATACCTACTTGTACTCTCCCTTCCTGGCATGCCAATCTATTGCTGACAAATTACCCTCCACCAGGCTTTGACGATACTTGAGGGTCTTCCAACCAACTCTGATAGAATGAGATGCTGGTCCTGGGTGCTCCATGGATGGGGATCTACAAGAATAGTTCCTTGATTGATGGTACCCGATGGGGGACCCTTCAATGCTTGGTTAGTAAATGGAAGAGATGGGCTATAATAGTTGGAGTTGAGAACAATAGGGTGACTAAATGAGTGTGAGAGCGGTAATGAAAAATGCACCTCATTGGGATCCCTTGTTACCATTTTATAGAGTTACACAGAATAACAGAATGTCATTTTTTAGGTGGCCTTCTTTAATAGATGTAACCGATTTCTGGTAGGATATTAGGATCTTATCTCCTAGAAACTTTTATGTCGGTATCTTTCTGTTTGGATGGCAATATCTATTGGAATATTATTTCTCACGACCATGTCCACCATGATCTATGTTAGGATAGTTGGGATTGGTTGGCTTTTGTCTTACTTACTCAAGCATCATGGATTCCAAGTATTAAGGTAGCTTGCCTATTGTCGAGAGAGAGGACCTTGTCGAGAGAGAGGGGGCCTTGACATTGTACCCTAGCATGCCTGACTAATTTTTAAAAGTTAGTTAGCCCTAAGTAAATGCTCAGTGGGTGCACATAAATGAATGTCAGTTAGGTCCAGTTATTTGTAGTCACTCAATGCAAGGTGTTGGAGATAGTTAGGAAGTGGTTGAACTAGTCACCCTCCACTTAGTCAGTTGTCAGGTGAATCAATAGTCAACAATTATCTTCTTCTTGATCGATAGTCTGACTACCATTTCTCCTTAGTCTATGGAATAGTCAGTGATTTAGTGGATCCTCGAGGCCGAATAAGCAATTGCCACAACACTTCCATTATCTTAAAACTTTAATATCATGTCCATGACAAACATGTGGTGTGCTGCTGACAAAATATTCTAGCATGGTAGTTCATTGATAATCCAAAATTTAAGACTATTTACAGTCTAGGTTCATGGCAAGTGGTAGAAGGCTGAAGGAGCTGATATGTGCATACATGTACAGGGAGAGTGTGTGTGCGCGCGCGCTAGACTGGTCTACACTCATAGATTTCCATTTAGATCTAATTAGGTAGATTGGATGAGGGGAGTTCTACACTAATGATTTGGGACATTGGATATGATTTATAGTCTTTATATTGTCCATATATGGTACATTAAGATTTTAAATTGAAAAACTCAAAATTTCAAAATATTATCATTTAATTTAAATATATTTTTAATATTCTAATTATTATCTTCATTTGATTTTTTAATTTTTAGCTGTTGGACTTTAATATAGATTTTAATTTGCTAACTGTTGGACATCTAATTACAAGCTTTAATAGGTCAATAAAAATCTAAGTAGTCTTATCTAAGTAGCTATCTCTTTTATATTTTCTCCCATTTTTAATTTTTTTAAAAAAATAATTTTCATATTAGAATTCTTCATCAACCTTTGCTATGATTGTGCTTGTAGATAGAAAGATCCTGGTCATATCTTGTGACGGTATTTATGATTATTTTCATATAAAGGATGAAAATATACTTTAGGATAGTGCCTTATGCACTCGGATTTGATTTTTATTTTTGATAATTTTATGTAAGTCATTTATATTTTCTATTATAAAATTATTATTAGTTTTATTTAATCACATCCATACTTTTTTAAAGTATTGTTTTAACATTCTAAGACATAGATCTCGGATTGTGAATAAAGAAACTAATAAATTAATCCAAGATTTTAAATGCATAATTTTGTTCATGTTTCATGGCTTGATTTGAGAAGGCTAATTCCTTGGCCATTATAATGGTTTTAAAAGGCATTTGTTACTGGTTATTAGAAGAACATGTTGCGTCCAAACAAATTACAACAAGCTTGATCAAAAGAATAGTGGATCGAGCTGATTTGATCTAGCTCTCTACCGTCTTCTTAGAGGATCTGGGTGTTGAGGTAGCTCTCAAGCTTGTTAATGGAATCTTGACTGGAATAGATATAATCTAAAGGAAAACTAGACAAAGAATGGCACGGAAAAGAAGTAGTAGAAGTCCCATCACCATCATACTCGAAGGTATTTATAGGCTTCGAACTTAACCGCTTACAGCTGGCATTTAGCTATTAAACGATTAATCCAGGATCGTGAGCACGTGCAGCGAAGGTCATCCATAGTTGATCAGCCCTTCATCCATAGTTGATCAGCCCTTCTCCAGAGGTTGAACGATCTCTGCATTATTTGAATATTGATAAGCTTTACCTTTCATAAAAGTTAGCAAATTACCTAGAAGTTAGTCAATCTTATACTTGTTGAGCGTTGATCGGCTTTATGCCTCTTGAATATTGATCATATTCATGCCTATTGGGCATTGATTGGCTTACATCTCTTAGACATTGATCAGCCTTGTGCCTCTTGGGTATTGATCATATTCATGCCTATTGGGCATTGATCATACTTATGCCTATTGGGCATTGATCATACTTGTGCCTATTGGGCATTGATCGGCTTTGCATCTCTTAGACATTGATCAATCTTGTGCCTCTTGGGCATTGATTAACCAGATCCAGGCTTTCACTAGATCAGCATAAATTGACCAAACTTGTCGTATCCCAACAATAGTCCCCCCAGTTTCTGAATTCATTAATTAGAAATCAGAAACTGTCAGTAGCTTCCGTTTTGGGGCAGCACTCTTTGATGATGCGTCGAACCCTAATTAGGAAGGCGGTTATAAAAACTAACACCCGTATCTCCTTCTCATCATTGTAATTTTCAAAATCCAAGAAAGCTGAAAGATTTTTGTCAAAAATAAATGCATCCATCTATCAACAAATTTCTACCATCAGATTATAAAAGGTCATTTCGATCCTTCGAGAAATCCAATCGATATTTACAGACACGTGGCCAGATCTGAATCGATCTCATTATTCAAGGAAAATTCTGAACCATTGAAGGATACTATATAAACACCACCCTTTTAAGAAAAATAAGTTTTCACCATTCCAATCTCTTCGCCTTAGGAGCAAAAGAAAATTTCTAGGTCGGCCTTTATTCTTCTTCTGCCTTCTCTTTTAAGTTGATCTTCCTTTACTTTCTTTGTCAACTATGGCTAGAATATTAGAGGTCAGCCATGTAGAAAATCCCGAAGAATCTGCTTCCCAATAATAGAAAAAATAAGCCGAATCAATGAAGATGGACGATATTAGGTCTTCTTTAACCGAACATCAAATCTTAGAGTTAAAACAATATTATAAAATTTCAGATGATTATGTTGCAATCCTTTCCAGTTTCGAAGAACAAATAGATCGGCCTCCACCTGACAGCCTGACCATTTATGAGGAATATCTAAGGGCCAGTCTTAGATTTTTGATTCATCCTTTTTTCCTTACAATCTTCAGATTGTATCGGGTACTACCATCTCAGCTGACCCCTAATAGTATCCGAATTATTTATGCATTCTTGATCCTTTGCAAGGACGCGAATATAATCCCAAAGACTTCTCTTTTTACCACTTTATTTGTACTGAAATGGAACTTTCATGGCCATGGGTGGTGGGTGATTAATCCACGTCATGATCAGAAATTTATCTCGGGACTTCCTTCGGCCATTCATGGTTGGAAGCCCTGTTTCTTCTACACTGTCTCCAAAATCCCCTGAGACTTTATTATTAGCCATAGGGAGCCCCGGCTGACTCCTAATGATGGTAAGAAGGTCCTGTCTTCTGACCAAGAAGATTACGAGAAGCTTACGAGGATGGAGGTTCCTCTGATTAAAGAACTTCTCGACGAAAGAGGGCTTCTTTCAGTGAAAATCAGTCCTAAACCTTCTTTAGGTATCTTCATCGTTGATACTGTTTCATCATTCCTTATATCAATCAATCTTTATCTTTGATTTCTCAACTGTTATAGATACGTCAGTCATGATGGATGTTCGGAAGCTTCAGAAACTTTCGAAGAAAAGAAAAATAGAAGCCACCTTTTCTACTCAGGAAGAAAGAAGAATTAAGAAGCTGAAGAAGGCAAATCCGATAAACCCAATGGCTCCAGCAGTTGCAGCAGGTCTTAATTCTCCGATTCTAATAGCTAGTGTGTCGGAGGATGATGAAGTCCCACTATCATCATCACTTTAACCTCCAATTTAGGAAAGATGACCAATGAAATTTTCAAAAGCTGGTCCATCATTACCTTCTGCTGACTAGACTGATAAAGGAAAAGCTCCAATGGGGGAAGAAGAAGAAGAAAGAACTTCAGCCATGAATATTTCGATCGATTTTCCCATATACGCTAATGATTCGGGCCTGAATGACCCAATGCTAGCCCGTCGTCTTCTGAACTCCATCATTATTCCAAGAGACTGCAAAATCACTAAGTCCCAGTAGATTAATGACACCATCTTGTTACTTCATCCCACTTTACTAAAGGTATAGGATAAAACTTGTTCTCTTTTTCCTTTTGAAATGTTAATCTTTCTTGTTTTTTGTTATTATTAAATTTGACTAATCTGAAATGTAAATAAATAGCTCGTTCATGGAATCTAAATCATGGATGAGAGTTTAAAAAATTTTGACCAGTTCCACAAAACTATGCGCAACAAGGTGAACGTTGCCAAGGCGGAAAAAGAAGTTGCTAAAGAACTAAAGACTACCATGGAGAAGAAATTAGAAGAATCAGCAGTCAAAATGTTAGCTCTAGAAGCAGAGCTGAAGGAAGCAAGGTCGAAAATAAATACTGTGGAATCAAAGCCGAAAAAGAAAAACAAGAAAATCCGTTCAATGTCCCTTAAGTTAGAGGGAGCTGAAGAAAATATCTTAACAGCCGAAAAGAAGGTTTTAGCAGCTGAAGAAAAAGTTTTAATGGCAACCAAAAGGATTGAACAAGCCATTGAAGAGGCCGTTAATGGGGCCATAAAAGCATATGTTCAATCAAAAGCTTTCGATGATAAACTCCATGAGGTGGGGGTAGAAAGCTACAACCTAGGTTTTGCCGATCTTTTGAATAAGGTAAAGAAATATTATCCTGACCTAGACACTTCAATGATAGAGGAAGACTCCGATGATAAGGATTTCGATGAAGAAAATTCTGACAAGGAAGATCAGGTCAGAGAACAAACTACAGATCAACCCGAAGATACAATCGACGACCAAACCAAAGAACCAGTGCCAAATTTTCAAATTCTAGAAGATGTACCAATAGTTCTTACTGTAGATCAAGTTGAAATAGAAGAAAATATAGTCGAACAAAATGTAAATGATCAATGATGTAAGAACTTATTTTGCTTTTAACAAGAAATGAAGAATCTTTCTTTTTAGCAATGTTTCTCGAATTATAAAAGTTGCACTTTTCATAAATGGAAAAATTTTTTAAGTATAAAATCATCGGATCAAACAAACAAATTTTCAAGGAAGACCGATCTAATCACAAAATTATCCAAAACACTAATTCTTATTCGAGAAAATCCAGTAAAAATGATTCCGAACAAGTTCATTGAACAAGAATCTTTAACGAAAAAAAAAATTGATCAGAAAGTACGATTTCTGACTCTTCCTAAAGGAGAAGTCAACACTTACCAAATATCTCTGAATTAACCGGGCCTTTAACTTGCTCATGGGCGATATAATGCTTTCATCTGATTTACCGAATATCCTATCCTTTTTCCTTAGTATTTTAAGAAAAGGTATACTTTGTAAATATCTTTTTTTTTTTCAGGCAAAGTCTGATAAGCCATCATACCAACTTTGGCAAATATTAGCTTTCTGTCAGAAGAGTAGTTGATCGACAGATCGTATAACCGCATTTGTGAAGACTTAAGAGGCCATATAAGATTCAAATTCAAATTCAAATCACATGCCTTTATATACATATTTTAAAACTGTCTTTCTGAGAATCATAAGTGGTGCACGGATTCCCACCAAATCAAGATCTTAAACATGTCGAGATCTCCTAATATCTCAGAATTTGGACCATAAATCGTAGCCATTGGCAACCTCTATATAAAGAGGTCCCAGTCCCAGGGTTTTGAACCAATTTTGTCCCAAGTATTTTTCTTTTAAAACTCCTTGTTCCAAGGAATACTCCTTAAGAAGAGATCTTCATCATAGTCGAGAGATGGAGCCAAGTAACAAGAAACCTCCGATAAGCCAGAAATTCTCGAATATATCGCTTCTTCATCTAAGGAAGAAGAACAAAAGCCTTCCATTCCACTTCTAAAAAGGAGCAGATCATGACCCACCCGCCAAGCATACTTCAATGGAGAAAGGAAAAGCTCCTCTAGAGAAACCAGTTGATTCGAATAATGGCAAAGCCGTTCAAATACTAGTTTTCGATACAAGCATAAACAATCTGAAGTTGGCAAAAATCATGCTGTAGTCTACCATTCTTCGAAGAGATTGGGAGACAACAATTAAACATGGAGTGAAAAAAATCCTATCTTCCATCTGCAGGGAGATCTTCAAAAGCAACTGGCTGCAGCTAAGGAAGAAAAAGACAAAGTTATCACCGATCAGAAAGTCTTCGAATCAAGAGTTGTCCTATTGACTGTGAAGATCTTGTCTCTACAAAACCAACTAAGACTAACTGAAAGGCATGCCCATCAGCTTGTGGAGGATGGAGCCAGAAGAAGAAAAATACTTCGGCAGGCAAAGGAAGCCATAGAGGAAAAAACTCGGGCGTATGAAGAAGTATTAAGTCAAAATCTCTTGATGAAGAAGAGAATATCATTTCTTGAAGAAAAGCTGAAGCAAACCGAACAAGAAAATACCTTGCTGATCCAACAGAAGCCCCTTGTAATCGAAGAATTTAAAAAATCTAAAGCATTTGAAAATGGAATAAACCGAGTTGGGGCAAAAGGCTACAAGCTCGGTTTCGAAGACTGTATTAATGGAATCAAGAAATTATACCCTGACCTTGATCTTTCCTCTATTTCTATAGATTATTCTATAGAGAAAGAAGAGGGAAAGCCAACCAATGATCCGATAATGTTGCCCATCAAAGAAACATCAGAAAGAAATGAATAATATATGTAATAGAGAACTGGTGGTAATTCACTACTACTTTTTCTTTTTTCCTTTTGTAACCAGAATATCAATGAAGTCTTTTATTTTCCGTCAATATACCAAATCATATTTTCAGATATTTTAAGATAACATCATTGATAAAATAATAAACATCTCTATTCACCATCACTTGTCATACGCTTAACTTTTCAATTGATCAGCAAATTATTCTGATCATTGAGTACAGCTGAGCTAGTGGGTCAGATCAACCCAATTTGTCAGATTGTGATCAGCTTATCAATATGACCTTTGGATCAGTTATCCTGATCATTAAATACTGATGAGTTAGTGAGTCAGGCTAACTCAATTTATCGAATTATAGTTAGCTTATAAGGCCAACCTTTGGATCAGTTATTCTGATCATTTATTACCGATGAGTTAGTGGGTCAGACTAACTCTATTCGTCGTATTATGATCAGCTTATCAGGCCAACCTTTGGTTCAGTTATTCTGATCATTTATTACTGATGAGTTAGTGGGTCAAACTAACTCTATTTGTTGGATTGTGGTCAGCTTATCAGGCCAACCTTTCTTTTCTCTATTTTTTAGAGAATATTTGGTGCGGACACCAGAGGCACCAGAATAAGGTAGAGGCTTCTCAACCCTCTGTGGATCACTTAAATGACATTCGAGTCCACTATAATAAAGCTTAGTCCAGCTGAGTTATTTTTATTTGAGTTCTGTATTAGTCAGCTCATATTGAGCTAGTTCAGTCCAGTGTTAGTCAGCTCATGTCGAGCTAATTTTATTTTTTTGAGTCCTGTCCAAGCATATTGAAGACTCAAGACCACATCATACAAGTAAAGACCAAGTCCAACTAGATTGAAGACATGGAAGTTGAGCCCAAGTCCAACCCAGCTTGAAGACTTGAAAATCCCAGGAGAAGAAAATAACAAAACATATGCAAACCTGAAGCCTTGAACCAGCCAGAAGGAAATTGGGCCAGCCCAGGCTTAGGAAGGAGTTAGGGCACCATTTCTTATGGTGACCCACCTCTTGGTGGGCCACTTATGGTCACCCCCTTGGCCAACCAAGACAAGGAGAGGGAGAGCAAGGATTAAGGGATTTTCTACCTATGTTGCCTTATATTCCTAGTTAGGGTTTGAAAGGGAGAAAGAGTCCTATGTAAAGTCTAAAGTACCCTTACTTAGGGCCCAAGACTAAGGGTCTATTTAAAGGACCCTAGTCTCTTGTATGAAGTTTGATTTTGATATATGAAAGAATACTTGAGTTCTCATCAACTTTGGTGTGTTACCCTGCTGTGTGCATAAAAGGGGTTTGTGAGTTTTTCTTCCCGGTGTTTGCAACTACATCCTGCCGCCAGCCAATCCTCCAGAGCCTTGGCCGCTGACTCCAAATTTCCTTTCCCCTTTGCTATTTTCTTTTATTTTCTTGATCTCCTCTGAGTTTTATAACCCCTGATAGGTTGTTTGCAGGTCTCCGAGTTCCTACGAATCCAATGACTCTAGCCAAGCCTCAATCGGACCACCGAGTAGAAAGTCGGGTATCCACGGGTCTTTGGCTCGATTTTCCAGGCCGCATCCATCGAGAAATGAGAGATCCCTTCACTGTGATCTTCATCGGGTGCTTCAGACATTGTCAGGTACACCCCCTCTACCTCCAGTAATTATATTGTAGGAGAACTTGCCCTAACCGAGGCTTCTCAGCCTCGGCGATCCTTCTTTATTACTTTTCTAGGTTCTAATCTGCATGCTTGACTTCAAAAATTCATACATAATTCTCTACAATTTATTTTGATATAAAATTCGGGATTTAATCACTTAACTCCACATATAAAACACACAAAAATAATTGCATGCATATTAGTCCCGCATCATCTGGTATCAGAGCTTAGATTAGGGCTTGTTTTATGTATTTCTTTCAGTCTGTATATACTTTGTTATTTTAGTTATTTCTCTCTGTTCAGAATTTTAAAAATTCTGAAATTTATTTTTCTGGATTCATCATAATTCAAAGTAATTTTCAGAATTTGTTTAGATTTTATTTTGGTCTGTGATTCTTTTGCAAGCCGAAGTATAGCTTGCAAATTTTTGGCTCTATTTTTTTTTCAGCAAGACAAGTTTGGAAGTTTTAGGGTTTTGTTTAGCATCTTTTTGCATATCTTTTAATTTTAGTATATCTCCTGCATATTAGGCTATAATTTTCAAGTTTTCTTCTATTTAAAAAAATACCAAAATATAAAATAAAAAAATTACATATTATCCAAAAACATCAAAAACATCTAAACCCTAATTTGCATCCTCATCTGCCTACCATCATTGCATAATTTACTTTTAAGGGCACTCTTGCTATATCAGATAAGGGGAGGAGTTGATAACCTCTCCTTAGCCCAAAACCATACCCCTTGCATTTGGTCCCAAGCCTAACCTAAAATTAACTAGACTTAATCTGCCCTAGTGGGTTAGGGACATCAACTGGTTAGGTCCGGGCTAAGTGTCAGATCATTGTGTCAAGCTAACCTATGTGTGCTTTGTGCTCGGTGTCTAGAATGGTGGTTTAGGGATTCAATCCTGAAGGGCTTGTGTGCTGGTCCGCCTACTTGGCCAATCTCTGATTGGTGTTTAAAAGGGACCTAACACTCCCCTTACACCTGCCTGGTTGAGTACAGGGTTACTATAGGCTAGTTTGCTACTCTGATTGAGCCCTTAGTTGTGGACTCTAGGTCTAGTCAGCTGTAGTTGGTGTGATCGAGTCTTGCATAAGCACTAGATCAGGGGTTTCATATCATCCACCATCTCCACTTTTGGCTGAACCCATGGATAACCTTGAAGCCAAGATTCATGCACTCACTGAGCAACTAGCCCAATCCATGGCCCAGATGACTACCCAATTAACTACCCAGATGACTACCCAGTTGACTCCCCAAATAACCTAGTTGACTACCCAGTTAACTCAGTCCGGTACCCAAACCAATAATAGAATTGACCATCTTGCCAATAGGTTTGATCAGTTAGAAGGCCGTGTAGGGACCATAGAAAGAATCCATGGGTCACAGTCTGAGCCAGATCCTGAGTCCCCTCAACCTAGGAGGACCCCAAACCCTGATCCATTTCATGAGGCTGAACCTAGAAGAGACCATCATCCTGACCCAATCCCTGAGGGTCATCCTAGAAGGCACAATCAGGATTTTGTAGACCAGGAGGACCGATCCTATAGACATGTTAAGCTTGATGCCCCAACTTTTGATGGTTGTCTAGATCCTAAGATCTATATAGATTGGAAGGGAGAGATGGATCAATATTTTGAGTGGTATAATATGACGGAGGAGCATAAATTTAGGTTTGCTAAGCTTAAGTTGGTTCGGGAAGCTAGGTTACATTGGGCTAGTGTTGAAAGAACCCTTAGTCTAAGAGGGCATGATCCTATAACCACCTGGTGGGCCATGAAGGGTAAGCTTAAGACAAGATACGTTGCAGCTTCATGTCATAGTGGTTTACTAGATCAATGGCAATGATTTAATCAAAGTAACAGGAGAATAGATGAGTACATCGCAAAATTTGATGAGTATTCCATGCGATGTGATTTGAGGGAGTCTGAGGATGTTGTTTTATCTAGGTTTAGGGCTGGACTGAGGGATGACATTAAGAAAGAGCTCTATATGAGAGAGGTTAGAGACCTGGACCATGATTACCAGATTGCTAGGGATCATGAGCATTTTTATTGAGGGCCCATTTACCGTAGACCTGAGCCCACTAGATACCCTAGTCGGTATCCAGGAGCTAGCCAGTCCCACCAAAGCCGACCCATGCCCAGCCGACCTAGCTTGAGTTGACCCAGTCCTAATCAGCCAGGCCTGAGTCGACCCCAGCGTACTCCTTTGACCCATAAGGATGATCGAGGAAAATCTATAGAGGTCAATAAGAGTTACTCTCCCTAAAAGACCTGTTTTAGATGCAAGAAACTAGGCCACTTTATACACCCATGCCCAACCGCCCTACACTTAGATGAGCTAGTGGAAGAAGAGCCTGAACCTGTAGCTGAACCAGAGGGAGAGGTTTATGAGGCTGATGATCAGTTAATAGATGAGTATGAAGGTGAGGAGGAGGAACCTGAGTCTGAGAACCAATTAGGAGTGGTTAGGTGCATCTTAGCCCAAACCCCAGTTAAGGAAGATTGGTGTAGGACTAGCATCCTACAGACTTTTGTTAAGGTAGGGGGTAAGGTTCTTAAGATCATCATAGATAGTAGGAGTTGTGTCAATGCCGTCTCTGCCGAGATAGTTAAATCTTTATGATTGACCATAGTTCCCCATCTTAACCCATACAAAGTTTATTGGGTAGATTCCACCTCCATTCAGACTCAAGCTAGGTGCCAAATCATAATTAGATTGCAGACCTATGAGGAAAAGATTTGGTGTGATGTCATCCCTATGAAAGTAAGTAGTATCATTCTAGGTCGACCTTGGCTTTTTGATCATGATGCAATCCTATATGGTCGAACCAATGTTTGTGCTTTTAACTACCATGGGAATAAGTTTGTTATCAATCCAGCTCTCCTTAGGGATCCAGTTAAGAGGGGTTCTAGTAGCCTTAAGGACAAGATCCTGGAGTTAACCTAATTAAGGCTAGGGAGTTAGAAAAGGAGATTGCTGAGGGTAACCATATTTGGATCTTGACCTCTAAGGAAATACGTGAGTCGACCCAAAAGGAATACCCTAAAAAAATTATTGAAGCTCTGAAAGAATTTGAGGATGTCTTCCTTGAGGATTTACCTGATCAACTACCACCCTTTAGAGACATCCAGCATGCAATAGACTTAGTTCCAGGAGCCACTTTACCAAACCTTCCTCACTATAGACCGAATCCCAGTGAGCATCAAGAATTATAGAAACAAGTAGAATAATTGCTTAGGAAGGGTTTCATTAGGAAGAGCCTGAGTCTATGTACAGTCCCTGCTCTACTGACCCCTAAGAAGGATGGTACCTGGAGGATGTGTGTAGATAGCAGAGCTATCAACAAGATAACTGTGAAGTATAGGTTTCCCATCCCCCGATTGAATGATATGTTAGACATGATGGCCAGAGCCAGAGTTTTCTCCAAGATAGACCTTAAGAGCGGCTATCATCAAGTTAGGATTAGACCTGGGGATGAGTGGAAAACTGCTTTCAAGACTAAGGATGGCCTGTATGAGTGGGTTGTTATGCCTTTCGGACTTTCCAATGCACCAAGTACCTTTATGAGGATTATGACCCAGGTCCTGAAAGAGTTTACAGAAAAATTCATTGTGGTCTACTTTGATAATATTCTGATTTATAGCAAGACTAAGAAGGACCACCTTTGTCATCTAAGACTAGTATGCCAGACCCTTAGGAAGAATAGCCTCTATGCCAACTTTAAGAAGTATGATTTCATGACACATAGGGTTTTCTTCCTAGGTTTTGTTGTCACCCCTGAGGGAGTTTCTGTAGATCTTGAAAAGGTTAGGGCAATTGTTGAGTGGCCTACACCCTCTAGTGTCCACGATGTGCGTAGTTTCCATGGCCTAGCAACCTTTTACAGGAGATTTAATAGGGGTTTTAGTACAATCGTCGCACCTATCACTGATTGCATTAGGAAGGGTACATTTGAGTGGACCAAAGCAGCTGATAAGGCCTTCCTGGAGCTTAAGGATAAGATGACCCATGCACCCATCCTTAGATTACCTGACTTCACTAAGATGTTTGAGATCGCTTGCGATGCCTCGGGAGTAGGAATAGGTGGGATACTAAGTCAAGAGAATCACCCTATAGCCTTCTTCAGTGAAAAGCTGAATGAGGCTAAACTTAAGTACTCTACCTATGACAAATAATTTTATGCGGTAGTCCAGGCCCTTAGATATTGGAGACATTACTTACTACCGCAGGAGTTTGTCTTATTTTCTGACCATGAGGCACTCCGGTTCCTGAACTCCTAAAAGAAACTGAACCCGCGGCACGGTAAATGGATTGAGTACATTCAGGCTTACACTTTTATCCTGAAGCACCGTGCCGGCACTGAAAATAAGGTAGCAGATGCCCTAAGTCGTAGGT
The DNA here is from genome assembly GCA_021397845.1 of Areca catechu. Lineage (NCBI taxonomy): Eukaryota > Viridiplantae > Streptophyta > Magnoliopsida > Arecales > Arecaceae > Areca > Areca catechu. The sequence continues at coordinate 70,298,327 of CM038041.1, read as the reverse complement.
CTTTACTATTAGGATCAGTTAGCACCCAAGTCATAGGGTTTGATAGGTTAAAGGATGAATATGAAACCTGCCCAGCTTTGGAGACATTTACCAGACCCTCAGGCTAGGACCATCCAGTACCCATAGTGAGTATACCATTCAGGATGGCTACCTTTTCCAGAACAATCGACTCTGTATACCCAAAACCTCCCTTAAAGAATTCCTAATTTGGGAGACCCATGCTGGAGGTTTAGCTGGTCACTTTGGCAGAAATAAGACAATCTTAGCAATAGAGGACCAGTTCTTTTGGCCAGGATTGAAAAGGCACGTTGCATAGATTGTAGCCAGATAGAACTTGTGCTGCTGCAAAACAGCAAAAGCAAAACACTGGTCTTTACTCACCTTTACCTATGCCTGATCGCCCTTGGCAGGACCTAAGTATGGACTTCGTGTTAGGATTACCTAAGACCTAGAAGAGACATGATTCTATCTTTTAGTGGTCGATAGGTTCTCTAAGATGGCTCACTTCATCCCCTGTTCCCAGACCTTTGATGCGTCTAGAGTAGCCAAGCTTTTCTTAGATCATGTGGTTAAACTCCATGGCCTACCCAAGACCATCATATCTGATAAGGACGTTAGGTTCACCAGTTATTTCTAGAAGACCTTATGGCACCTGTTAGGGACCAAGCTTAAATTTTCTACATCTTACCACCCTCAAATAGATGGCCAAACTGAAGTGGTGAACCATAGTTTAGGAAACCTCCTTAGATGCCTAGTAGTGGAACACGTTGGAACTTGGGATCTATTATTGCCTAGAGCAGAGTTTGCCTACAACAGTTCAGTAAATAGGATAACGGGTAAGAGTCCTTTTGAGATAGTCCATGGGTACAAGCCTAATCACCCCATTGATCTGATTCCTTTACCTATTCATGCACGAGTCTCAGAGTCAACAGAGTCATTTGCACAGCATATTAGAGTCTTGCACAAGGACATTAGCCAAAAGATAAACATAAGCAATGAAACTTATAAAAAATTGGTTAATTCTCGAAGAAGGATCAAGGAATTTGATGTAGGGGATTCTGTTATGATTAGGCTTAGGCTTGAGCGGTTTCCACCTGGGACCGTTAAGAAGCTTCATGCTCGTGGAGTCGGACCTTTTAAAGTATTAAAGAAGGTTGGATCAAATGCCTATGTGTTAGACTTGCCTTCGGATATGGGCATTAGTTCTACCTTCAATATTACAGACCTGGTTGAGTACAGGAAACTGGCAACGATACCCAGTGAGGCTTTTGGACGTATCCCTTCTGTTGAGAGTGACCCTCACCCAGAGTGTCCACCAATTAATTGGCTTGAGAGAGGAGAACGGATCGAGCATATCCTGGAAGATCAAGCCATTACGACCCGGGATCGCTGTTATCAACGCTTCTTGGTCCGATGGCAAGGCCGGCCAAAGTCGGACGATTCGTGGATTTCTCGAGAGGACTTGCAATGCCTCAACCCAAACCTTCTCAAGAGATATATGAGCCAGTCTGATCTTCACTCGACAAGGTCGAGTTCCTCCCACCCTAGGAGAATTGGTGCGGATACTAGAGGTACCAGAATAAGGCAGAGGCTTCTCAACCCTCTGTGGATCACTTAAATGACATTCGAGTCCACTGTAATAAAGCTTAGTCTAGCTGAGTTGTTTTTATTTGAGTCCTGTATTAAGTCAGCTCATGTTGAGCTAGTTCAGTCCAGTGTTAGTCAGCTCATGTCGAGCTAATTTTATTTTTTTGAGTCCTGTCCAAGCATATTGAAGACTCAAGACCACATCATACAAGTAAAGACCAAGTCCAACCAGATTGAAGACATGGAAGTTGAGCCCAAGTCCAACCCAGCTTGAAGACTTGAAGATCCCCCTAAGTCCAACCCAGCTTGAAGACTTGAAGATCCCAGGAGGAGAAAATTACAAAACATATGCAAACCTGAAGCCCTGAACCAGCTAGAAGGAAATTGGGCCAGCCCAGGCCCAGGAAGGAGTTAGGGCACCATTTCTTATGGTGACCCTCCTCTTGGTCGGCCACTTATGGTCACCCCCTTTGCCGACCAAGACAAGGAGAGGGAGAGCAAGGATTAAGGGATTTTCTACCTATGTTGCCTTATATTCCTAGTTAGGGTTTGAAAGGGAGAAGGAGTCCTATGTAAAGTCTAAAGTATGCTTACTTGAGGCCCAAGACTAAGGGTCTATTTAAAGGACCCTAGTCTCTTGTATGAAGTTTGATTTTGATATATGAAAGAATACTTGAGTTCTATTCAACTTTGGTGTGTTACCCTGCTATGTGCATAAAAGGGGTTTGTGAGTTCTTCTTCTCGGTGTTTGCAACTACATCCTGCCGCCAGCCAATCCTCCAGAGCCTTGGCCACCCACTCCGAATTTCCTTTCCCCTTTGCTATTTTCCTTTATTTTGCTGATCTCCTCTGAGTTTTCTAACCCCTGATAGGTCATTTGTAGGTCTCCGAGTTCCTACGAATCCAACAACTCCAGCCAAGCCTCAATCGGACGACCGAGTAGAAAGCCGGGTATCCGCGGGTCTTTGACTTGGTTTTCCAGGTCGCATCCATCATGGAACGATAGATCCCTTCACTGCGATCTTCATCGGGTGCTTCAGACGTTGTCAGGTACACCCCTTCTACCTCCAGTAATTATATTGTAGGAGAACTTACCCTAACCGAGGCTTCTCAGCCCCGGCGATCCTTCTTTATTACTTTTCTAGGTTCTAATCTGCATGCTTGACTTTAAAAATTCATACATAATTCCCTACAACTTATTTTGATCTGAAATTCGAGATTTAATCACTTAACTTCACATATAAAACACACAAAAATAATTGCATGCATATTAGTCCCGTATCAATATTTCAATATCATATATTTCCTTTATATAATAGGAAAAAGAAAAAGAGGATGTCTTTATTGATGGTATTTACATAGATTTTCTACATTCCATGACCTTGCCAATGGATAACCATCTAGACTTTCAAGTCGATAGGTCCCTGATCGCACAACTTCTGTGATATGATAAGGGCCTTCCCAATTTGGGACAAGTTTGCCCTGTTCAGTTAGTCTGGATATAGCTGTTCGGTGCAGAACAAGGTCTCCAATCCGAAAGATTCGAGCCTTTACCCTTGAATTATAATACCGCACCATCCTTTGTTAGTAAGCTACCATTTTCAGTTGTTCCTACAACTTAGAATTTTCAAGCAGATCAAGATCAGTTCTCCTTAGATCATTATTATTATACTCCTTGAAGCAATCAGTTCTTCTGGAATGAAGGACAATCTCTATAGGTAGCATCACTTCACTCCCATAAGCAAGATTAAATGGAGATTCACCCATTGTAAATCGGGGAGTTGTTCAGTAGGCCCATAGAACAAAGTTAAGTTTATCAGCCCAAGATCCTTTGGCTTCATTTAATCGGGTTTTCAATCCATGAAGGATTGTCCGATTAGTTACCTCAGCTTCTCCATTAGCCTGAGGATGTCTGGCAGATGTCAATTGGTGAAGGATGCCATATTGAGCACAGAAATCCTTAAACTTTTAATTATCAAACTATCTCTCGTTGTCTGCAATAATAGCATGAGGAATTCCAAACCGATATATAATAGAATTTTTGACAAACATTTCAACTTTTGCTTCAGTGATTAAAGCTAGAGGCTCAGCTTCTACCCATTTTGTAAAATAGTCGATGGCAACGATAAAAAAATTTCGCTGCCCAGAGGCTGGAGGAAACGGACCAAGAATGTACATTTCCCATTGAGCAAAATGCCAAGGAGCTATTAACCATGTTAGCTGACTGATAGGATGCCTCTGAATATTTGCATACCTTTGACAAGAATTATATTTTCTCACAAAATCTACAGCATCCTTCTGCATAGTCGGCCAGTAATATCCCTGCCTTGTAATTTTATAGGCTAAAGACTTTCCTCCCAAATGATTATCTCATATTCCTTCATGCACTTCTCTAAGAGCATAATCGACGTCCGAAGGAGACAGACACTTCAATAATGGCTAGAAAAATAATTTTTTATATAACAAACCATCTAAAATGACATACTGAGTAGCCTACCTTTGAATTTGTTTAGCTTCTATACTATTTTCAGGCAATACTCCTTCAGTCAGATATTTGATTATCGGGCTCATCCAATCCATCTCTGGCACTATTTGAAGAATCTTTTCTTTTTCTGTTACAGAGATACTGGGGGTTTCTTAATGTTCTACAAAAGTTCGATCCATTTGGTCAAATGTAGAAGTAGCCAATCTAGATAATAAATCAGCTCGAGAGTTTTCAGTCCTAGGGACATGACTGATATCCCAAAAATCAAATGTAGTTCCAAGCTCTTCAACCTTCTTCAAATATAAAGCTAATGTGGCATCACGAACTTCAAAATCCCCTTTTACTCGGTTAACAACTAGTTGAGAGTCAGACAATACCTTTAGTCGTTGGACATTTAACTCCTTTGCAATTCTTAGACCAGCCAGGAGAGCCTCATATTCAGCTTGATTATTAGAAACTTTGAAAGAAAACCTGAGTGCATACTCTATAACATCTCCGCTTGGATTGGATAAGATCAATCCTGCTCCATAACAAAAGAATTTGAAGCTCCATCTACATGTAATATCCAAGATGCATCAGTCACCCTCATTTTATCAGATGATTGAGTTTCCTTTTCACTATCATTTCAAATACATTCGGTTATAAAATCAGCCAGTACTTGAGCTTTCATTGCTGATCGCAGCTGATAAATAATATCATATTCACTCAATTTAATTGCCCATTTCACCATCCGATTAGAAATATCAGGGCATTGTAAAATAGTCCTCAGAGGTTGGTCGGTCAATACAACAATGCGATGACATTAAAAATATGGCCTGAGGTGCTTAGCCGATATTACCAAAGTATAAACAATCTTTTAAAGCTTTGGATATCTTATCTCTGCATCATGAAGAATTTTACTGATATATTAAATGGGTTTGTGCAATCGATCAGACTCCTTTCTTACCAATATAAAACTGATTGCCTCATCAGAAGCAGCCAAATAAAGATATAAGTCTTCTCCTTCTTGGAATTTAGACAATATGATTAGATTTGTCAAACACTTCTTAAGCTCTTCAAAAGCTGACTGACAGTCATCTGTCCAATTGAACTCCTTGGTTTGTCATAGGGCTTTGAAGAAAGGCAAACATCTCTCGGCCGAACGAGAGATAAATCGGCTTAACGAAGCAATTCGTCCAGTCAACTGTTTGATCTCTTTTTTATTAATCGGAGGTCTCATACCCAGGATGGCTCGGGTTTTTTCTGGATTGGCTTCAATTCCATGCTTCATAACCATAAAGCCCAAGAACTTTCCAAAAGTTACACCAAAGACACACTTGGTCGGATTCAATGTCATATGATTCTGTCACAGAATATCAAAGGCTATCTACAGATCTTTAATGTGATTATCAGACTGATCACTCTTAACGATAATGTCATCTACATATACTTCCATAGTTTTTCCAATTTGATCCTCAAAGATCTTGTTTACTAACCTCTGATAAGTAGCTCCAGTATTTTTAAGACCAAATGGCATTACTTAATAACAATATATCCCTTGATCAGTAATGAAAGACGTCTTTTCTTCATCTTCTGGACTCATTCGTATATGGTTATATCCAGAGAAAGCATCCATAAAACTCAGAAATTTATGTCCAGCCGTTGCATCAATCAGTTGATCAATTTTAGGCAAAGGAAAACTATCTTTAGGACATGCCTTGTTAAGATCAGTATAATCTATACATATCCTTCATTTTTTATTAGCCTTCCTGACCATTACTACATTGGCAAGCCAGTTAGGATAGTGAACCTCTCTGATAAATCCAGCATCAAGTAATTTGGTCACTTTTTCATTGATAACTTTTTGCCTTTCTGGGGCAAAATTGCGCTTCTTTTATCAAACAGGCCGACTGAGCGGATCAACCTTAAGCTCATGCATAATCACTTCAGTTGAAATTACCATCATATCGGCAGCTGTCCATGCAAATATATCATCATTTTTTTGCAAAAAATCAACCAACTCTTCCTTTGGTCTTCAATAAGTAAGCTTCTAATCTGAACTGTTTTGGTAGGATCATCCTTTATCAAAGGAATATGAATAGTCCTTTCTATTGATATGCTGACTCCATCAATCGGATCACGTGGATCCATTTGTTTGGTAGTAGGTCTGTTGATTGACTGTTGATTTTGAATTGTCAAACATTAACGAGCCATCTATTGGTTTTCCCTTAATTCTCCAATCCCATTTTGAGTTGGAAATTTTATCAAAAGATGATAGGTCGATACAATGATTTGGAATTTATTCATGACAGGTCTTCCCAAAATAGCATTATAAGTAGAAGGGATTTGAACAACAATAAAGGTAAGAGAAAAGGTCCTCAGCTTTGGGGCTATTCCGAGAGTCACGGAGAGTGTGATTTCTCCTTCTACTCCTACAGAATTTCTACCAAACCCAGTTAATGGCACATGAATCCTTTATAGCTTATTAATCGGCAAATTCATCTTGTTAAATGCATCGTAAAGCAAAACCTTGGCAGAGCTTCCATTATCAACTAAAATTCTATATACATCAAAGTTTCCGATTATCGCAGAAATCATTACAGGGTCATTATTTGGCATTTGAATGCCTTGTAGGTCTTCGTCAGAGAAGACAACACTTCCTTGAAGCCTTTTGGGACTCCGATCATCTTCGAGACATGCATGACAAATCATCTCGACCGATCCATCAGTCGATTGTTGGTTCTGGAGCTCCATCCCATCAGTAATCATCCTTGGAACTGTAGGCCTTGGCACCGTCGCTTCAACTGGTCAGTTTTGGTTTGGATTCCAGACATATCTACCCAGGTAACCTCGCTTGATCAAATCTTCGATCTCATCTCTTAACTGGATATATTTTTTTGTTGTATGCCCATGATCGCGATGATACCGACAATATTTGGCCTTATTTCACATAGCTGGCGGGGCTCTCATTGGCCTTAGCCTTTGAAGAAAATCTTCTTTCTCAATTTTTATTAAGATTTGTTCTCTTGGAAGAGTCAAGGGGGTATAAGCATCAAACCGATTGATGTAGCTTCTGTCGATCAACTCCCTCGACCTCTGACCTTGCTGTTGAACTAATCGGACTCCAGAGAATTGGAATTCTTCTTCCTTGGCCTTTTTCCTACTTGGCACCGATTTTTTCTCCACCTGTCGCCGGCTCAAGGCTTATTCTTCAACCTGAGCATATTTTTGAGCATGGGCCAGTAATTCGGAATAGTTGGTCAAGAATTTCTTATCCAAGGAAAATGTGAATCTGGAGGCTCGCAGGCCCTTCTTCATAGTAGACATTGCCACATATTCGTTGAGATCCGGTATGTCCAACGTGGCAGAATTAAACCTCTTGATGTAATCTCTCAAAGATTCCCCTTTTGACTGCTGAATAAAGAATAAGCTGTCAGAATTTCTAGACATTTTTCTGCTTATTCTAAAATGGGAGACGAACAATTTCTCTAGCTGACTGAATGAATGAATAGTTTCTGGCTGCAGACATGAGTGCCATATTCTTGCTGACTTCTTCAAGGTTGTAGAGAAAGCAAGACAATGCAATGCGTCTGATGCCCCTTGGATCAGCATATGGACTTTAAAGCTACCCAAATGATCCAAAGGGTCAAACGACCCATCATACAGTTCGATTTGTGAAACTTTGAAGTGATATGGGACTCTTTCTTCCATAACCTTCTTAGAAAAAGGAGGTAAGATACTGCAGCTCGGTGTTGTGTCATCTGCTTTCCTCTATTCAAGAACCTTGGCGATTTGCAACTCCAGCTTTTTGAATTTTCTATCAAAATTACTTGCTCTTGTAGGGTGTCAAACTTGGGTATTGTCAGGGGTTGATTCTCTAGATGATGTTGAACGGGATCATGGATGCTTCCCCTTATTCCGCTTCTTGGTGTGATGGTGAGATTGGTGATGATGCCTTAACGGGGACTGTTGACCTGAAGAACATTGATAAGATGAATGCCTTCTTGGACTAAGATGTTTACTTACCTGAAGGGAAGGTTGCCGGCTAGTTCTTGACATGGCAGGTCACATTAATTCCCTCGCAGCAATTTCCTGAAGGTTTTGCATTGCTGTAGTAAGCACCTCTACTTTGTCGAACAGAGTATTCAACTTTTCTTGATCAAAGTATCTTACGGGAAGAGCTTCCACCCTCTCGCCAAGAACATGATCATTCCCCTTTTCACCAAGAATAGGATCATTCCTTTTTTCGCCAAGAACAAAATCATTCCTCTTGTTGCCAAGAACAGGATCATTACCTTTCAAAGAACGGGAAATGTCTTCTACTGGCAAATTCTTCTTTCTACCTTTCACCATGCTTCCTTCCAGATTGCTTGAAACTCCTTCACTGAGTTTTCCCTACCTGGTGCGTCAATCTGTTGCGTCCAAACAAAAAACAACAAGCTTGGATCAAAAGAAAAGTGGATCGAGCTGATTTGATCTAGCTCTCCACCGTCTTCTTAGAGAATCTGGGTGTTGAGGTAGCTCTCAAGCTTGTTAATGGCGTCTGGACTGGAATATATATGATCTAAAGGAAAACTAGGCAAAGAATGGCGCGGAAAAGAAGTAGCAGAAGTCCTATCACCATCGCACTCGAAGTTATTTATAGGCTTCGAACTTAACCGCTTATAGCTAGCATTTAGCTGTTAAACGGTTAATCCAGGATCGTGAGCACGTGCAGCGAAGGTCATCCATAGTTAATTAGCCCTTCATCCATAGTTGATCAGCCCTTCATCCATAGTTGATCAGTCCTTTTCCAGAGGTTGAACGATCTCTGCATTATTTGAATATTAACAAGTTTTACCTTTCATAAAAGTTAGCCAATTACCTGGAAGTTAGTTAATCCTATGCTTGTTGAGTGTTGATCGGCTTTATACCTCTTGAATATTGATCGTATTAGTGCCTATTGGGCATTGATCAGCTTTACGTCTGTTAGACGTTGATCAACCTTGTGCCTCTTGGGTATTGATCATATTCGTGCCTATTGGGCTTTGATCATACTTGTGCCTATTGGGTATTGATCGGCTTTATGTCTCTTAGACATTTATCAGTCTTGTGTCTCTTGGATATTGATTAACCAGATCCAGGCTTTCACTAGATCAACATAAACTGACCAAACTTGTCATATCCCAACGGAACGAATTTGGCTATTTTTCTTAACCATGAGTCTTCTAAGTTAATGCCTTTGACAAGCTTGTTACTGTATGGTTTAAAAAGATGAATGATGAAATTAATGGATTACGCTTATTTTTTTTAATTTTTTGAGTTTATTATTCTTAAGAATCATTGCAGGATTAGCTAATGGGCTGATGACCCCAGCATGGTGTATAGGTATAGGCAACATATTATCAATCTTTTAATGTCTTTTCGTGCTTGGCGCTAACCCAGATCTAATTTTGATCCGCTCCTAATTCAACATGGAGTTTGACCTCATCACCACTGGATCCTTAAGTGGGCATAGTTTGGTTTAAAATGCATATGAGAAGCCTCTAGTGGGGATTTATGCATGAGGGTTTGAATCAGGAGGTTCTTGGACCCACCTGATTTGATAGCACTCTAGTTAACGTTTTTTTTTTTCCGGAAAAGTAGCCAAATTTGTATGTAATTCATTTACATGATATACTGTCAAGCTTATTATTTTCTGATGCTATTTAGCCTCATATGTTTTGGACCTGGTAATTGAAGAAATCTTTTAGTAAGCGGTATACTCTAACTATTATAGTTTTCTTTTCCTATTATATCTGTTCTAACCTGAATATATATATATATATATATATATATATATATATATATATATATATATATATATATATTGGTAAAATAAAAGGATAGGGAGGAATAACTTCCGGTGTAGCTCTCCTTCCAACCCGTTAGACCATTATTATTTTTTCATCATGAAAACCAAGGTTAGAATCAAGGTTTCTAATGTTCATAATACCTGATATGTTTGTACTATGCATTATTACCTTCATGTTTTCATGCTTTATGTTATCTTCTTCTAGATAGTCTGGGTAAGGCTTGTTCTTATGTTTGCGAGTTTTATGTTTTCTTGAGTTTAAAATTGTACATCATGTGATTATAATGACCAGAAACTAAATATATATGTGATATTTTTTTTCTATATTTTTAGTTGTATGCATATCGATTCTGGATCAGGTGTTCCCTTGACCCCCAAAAAAATGAAAGAAAGAAAAAAGAAATGAATATTCTTTCCTCTGTCCTTACCTTTGTTTAGTGGACCTTTGTGGTTTTTAACTATAAGACAGCATCAATTATTTCTTAAAATTTATGTTTTGCTGATTCTAAATTTACTGCTCTGGGCATAAATATTTTGTTATTTGAGATGCTCTATTCAGGAAACAAATCATCATTTATTCTTTGATCTGATTTTTTTAAAAAAAATTGATAGTTGTATAATTAATAACTGAACATTATTGTTCATCGGGTGTTTCACTAGTGTTTCTTACTCATAATTGTAGGGGATTTTTCTAAAGATTTTCGCTTTATTAATATCTTTGCCATTTCATACACGGCGACTACAGCCTTCGAGTACCTTCCCAGTCATTCTTCCAATATGGACACTTGTAACTTCACTACTTTGAGTCGTTCTTTGTAGCCATCAATTCTAAATGTTATCATAGCCTATCGTGTTGGAAAGAACCTTCTAATATTGTTGAATCAAGGTATTATAGCTTTTATCCTCTTTCTATACTTCCTAATTATCCTTAGTTAGGAAAATGCTGATTGATTATTGTCCTTTCATCATATGTGCTTTAGATCTTGTAGCCACGGACTTTCTATTAAATATTTGAAGGTTTACTTTTGCTCAATGTGAATTTCAAATTTGTTCAGGCCTGTTTGACTATATCAAGCACATTTTTTAAATTTAGTTTAGACTTTGGTGTTCGTTTAAGGGATATAAATGTTTGTGGAGCCATTGAACTCTAGCTTGAAGAACTAGTGGCCAAATAATGGTCATTCATTTGATCCAATCTAATTGGGTTAATAAAATGTAGCACTAAAGATTCAGATTGGTGTTCTTATTTGATGCATATTAGTACTGTTGCTACTCAGATCGTCATGGCCCGCAGCTCCTACGTGGCATCGGGCAGTACCTTTTTTCGCCTGGGGTTCGACACGCGTGCCTGGTCCTGCAAAAGAAAACAGACCTAGGCTGGGGAACTTGGCGAGGGCACTCCGACGGTCAAGTCAGTAAGATGATCTAGGGGAATAGATCCTTTCCGGTGGATCCCGAGTTGGTTTCCACTTCAGGAGGTTATGAATAAAAATGATAGAATGGGGATTGGAGAAGAGAAGGAGGTTGCAAGCAGTGGTGACTATGGCCGTTGGAACTCTTCACAGGAGTTCTTCGGTAGCTGAGATGCTTCAGGTCTCCTGAGGTTCCCTCATCTTCCTTGCTTATCTTTCCTCGGAGGCCCTCTAGGAAATCTTATAGGTGAAAGGCACCATCAGCGTGGTGCCTCCTTCTAGTCTGGCCCTTCGGCTAGATCTGGATTGGTTGCAGGTCCTTTCTCGGACGTGAAGGGGCACATGCCTCATTTTCGATGGGGAGGTACGTCGTGGGTTTTCCCGCTCTGGCAAGGTGCCACGCCTGGGGTAAACCCGCCAGAGCCTTAATCCGAGGGTGGATGCCACAGGGTCAAAACCCTATTCTTCCGGGTGGTGCAGTAGGTTGGTGGAGAAGCGTGGCGCCTTGGGCAGGGCGTCCTTTCCCAGATGGTGTTTATGGTGGCCTGAAGGGGATCTGTCACTTCGGTGGGATACTCCCCCGTAGGTCCACGTACCTTTTTTCTCCTTAAGTTTCTAGGCGGTGCACTAACACCTGCCAAACGTGTCAGCTTTTTCGTGCCGCGACTGGGTCCCGATTGGAGTGACGATGTTCATCGACGCCACCTCCTCTCCCACCATAGGAGTGCCCATGGGAGAGGTCACATCATCCTATCGACTCATATCTGGTCCTTTGGTGAGGTTGAGTGTGACCAGGAATAGACCTCGAATAGAGAGCTGCTTTGATGGATAGGTTCGGAGAGCGGGAACGTGACCTCTGTCGGGATTCGACCTTAGGAGGAACCACTTCGGCATTAGGAACGAAGTAGGACCCCTGTTGGGGTTTGACCTCAGGGGGAACCACTCCGGCACGAGGTGCTAAGCAGGACCCCTATCAGGGTTTGACCTCAAGAGAACTACTCTGGCATGAGGTGCGAGGCAGGCCCCTATCGTGGATCGATCGACCTCAGGGGAACCATTTTGGCATGAGGTATGAGGTAGGACCCCTACCGGGGTTCATCCTCAGGGGGAACCACTTTGGCACGAGGTGCAAGGTAGGACCCCTATCAAGGTTCATCCTCAGGGGGGACCACTCCGGCACAAGGTATGAGGTGGGACCTCTACCGGGGTTCGACCTCAGGGGAACTGCTCCGGCACGAGGTGACCGAGGAGGGACCTCTGTCGGGGTTCGACCTCAAAGGAACCACTCTGGCACGAGGTATGAGACAGGACCCTTGCCGGGGTTCGTCCTCAAGGGAAACCACTCTAGCACGAGGTGCAAGGTAGGACCCCCATCGGGGTTCGACCTTTGGGGGAACCACTCCGGCTTGAGGTGCGAGGTGGGACCTTTGCTGGGGTTCGACCTCAGGGGAACCGCTCAGGCATGAGGTGACCGAGGAGGGACCTCTACCGGGGTTCCACCTCAAGGAAACCACTCTGGCATGAGGTACGAGGCAGGACCCCTATCGGGGTTTATCCTTAGGGGGTACCACTCCGGCACAAGGTGTGAGGCAGGACCCCCATCAGGGTTTGACCTCAGGGAGAACCACTCTAGCATGAGGTGCGAGGCAGGACCCCTGCTGGGGTTCGTCCTGAGGGTGAACCACTTCGGCACAAGGTGATCGAGGAGTGGAGCTGAGCTGGTGCCTTTGCTCACCACCTGGATTTGAGAGGGCCTCCGCTCGCCACCTACATCTGAGAGGGATTCCATGTCAGCGATCCGACCATATCATTTGTCCCTCATTCTCGAGCCCCGGTGCGGCATAGCGCTCGGGGCGACTGGAGTTATTATGATGCTAACATTGAAAGGTAGATATTTGGCACCATAAATTTCATGATCATCATCGATTTGCGAATCGTGCCTTGGAGCCAATGCCGAGATGCCATGCTAATGAATTCGAGAGGGCATAACGTTTGGTGCCAGGCTCAAGGTAACCTTTGGCGAATTGAGGTGCCATATATTGTTGCCTCCAATATGTGGCATCCATCCATTGATGAAGGGACCGAGGTGTCATACAGGCATTGTCCGGGCGCTTGAGAAAGATAAAAACTTTTCTCAACTATCTCTCTCGACCCCCCATGCTTGTAGGTGAAGCAGGGTCTCCCCTTTCCCAGTCCATCTCCTTTTCCTCGAGGCAACCAGGTCAGTCCCTCTTTTCTTATTCCATTCCTTGCCTCTGGCTTAGGTCATCGAGTCTGACTTTAGAGACCGTAGGTTTCTTGTCGTTCTCTTCTATCCTTCTCATCCATTCTGATGGATCGTGCTGGTTGGAACTGTCCTCCTTCCAGCAACCCAGGTGAAGCGGGGTCCTCTAGATCGAGGACCCTGTCTTCCTCTGATGAAGAGGATACGGTCCCTCTTAGCATCCATAGGAGTCTCCGGCCAGGGGATATAGTTATAGGTGGGCCTAGGGCATCCCCTCTCGTCTTTGTTCTTGCTCCTTCTCCCGTGCCTGCCAGCTTGACGGGTACATCTGGCATTACTTCTATGATGACTAGGGAGGACCTTTCTTGGCTTTGAGACACTTACGGGATTATGGATTCTATCCGGCTCTCAGTCTTGGGGCCAGGAGAGTGGGTCACCTCTGGTGGTCCAGCTCTCAGCTCGGGGCTAGGGGAGTGGGTCACCTCCGGTGGCCCAGATCGAATTGCCCTTTATGAGGAGTTCTTCAATGGGGGCCTTCGGCTGCCCTGCATCCATTTTTCCTTTCTTTCCTGATAACTTCCACCTAGTCTCGGCTCAGTTAGCCCCGAACGTCATCAGAGCTATTACTTGTTTCATCGTCCTCTGCCACTTTCATGGGATAGTGGCCCGTTTCTTCTTGTTCCAAACTTTCTTTACTTTGAAGCACCACCCGTCCGACGACGGGTGGTGGTTCCTTGCTCCTCACCCGAAAAGGATTAAATTCGAACATCTCTCTTCCATCAAGGGATGAAAGAATAGGTTTTTCTTTGCCTCCATAGAAGGGGTCGATTGGGTCTGGAGTGATCCGGACCGGTCCTCAAATCGAAATCCGCAGGTAGAGCCTGTAGACCCCAGGAGGTGCGCAACCAACTCGCCACCGCCCAGATTCCTTCTCCTAAGGTTCTGTTGTCTGAGTAGAATCATTTGATGCCTGGGTCAGCAAAATCCCAGACTTAGGTGAGCTCTTTGGATTGTGTCTCCTTCTCCAATTTCCTTTCGTTAGATTCTCCTTGGCTCCAGAGCTGACCCTCGCTCTTTCTTTCTACAGGCATGAAATTTAACATGGATCAGATCCGAGAGATGGTATGGAAGAGGAGTGCATCCCCAGGCCCAGAAAGGATCCATCGAAGAGGGCCCGAGGCAGCCTTGAACAGGGGCCCCGGGCAGGTCCCCTGCCTGGCCCAGAGAGGAAGAGCGCTAGGCCAGACCTTGCCCCATCTAGGGTGCCGGCCCAAGCTCTAGCTTGCGGGCCAAGCACTATCGCTCGGGCTAGGCCGATGAGACTGCCCATGGAGGCCCGCATGGTGGTGGATGTAGATGCAAAGGCGGTGCAAGGGAGTCCGCCAATGTCCAAAGCTACAGGAGCGGGGATGCAACCTTCACCGGTTAAGGCTCCCATGCAGTCATCCATTGCAGCCCTGGTCCCGGACATCGATGCGACCACGGTGACTAAGCCCGGATCAAGACAGATCTCCGTGTCGGTGCCCTTCAATGCATCCACCACCCAAGATGTCACACTGGTGGAGTGGTTGATGGATTGGACCATCCAATCGCATGACCACGAGGAGAGAAGTGGAAAGCCACTGGCGGCTCCCATTCTGGGCATTTTGCCCCAGCTTTTTGTAGTAAGCTTCCTCTTTCTTTCTTTCTTTTTTTTAAATCGTTCGTTGTCATAGGTCACCACTGACATCATCCTTATCCGGGACTTCTATGCACAGTGGGCCAAGGAGAGGCCCGGGACAAGGCGCAGATGGAGGCGCTTGATGTCGAGGCCTGGGCATAGACCGAGAGGGTATAGGCTCTGGAGGAGCGGGTCAGAGCCCATCGCTCCGAGATGACCCACCTGACGGAGAAGGCGGCCAAAGTGAAGAAATGGGCCAAGGGACTGGAGGCAACCCTGGCCACCGAAAAGCAAAAGGTGACCCGCCAGGCGGAAGAGGCCACTACCAAAATTGTCTGCCTGGAGGGGTTGTGCCAGACTCTCCGGGTCAGGCAAGAGGCCACGGTAGCAAGATTGGCGGTAGAGGAGGAAAAAGCACAGGTGGCCATCACCCTTATGGAGTCTGCCAAAAAGGAAGCGACGGAGGCAGTGCCGAAGTTTAAAGCTTCGGTAGAATTCATAGAGGAGGTGAGAGAGGGTGTGGTGGACTCCTACTTCAAGGGGTTCACCAACTGCAAGCTAAAAGTTACCGAGGTGTATCCGGATTGAGATCGGGGACCATCATGCCGGACCTCGTTGAAGTTGATGCCAAAGAAGCGGAGGCTCCATCCGGTGAGGCCGAGGTATCACCCGCAATGCTTGTAGTCCCTACGATGCTTGCAGTCTCCTCTCTGCCACTAGCAGTGGCCAGGAGGTAAGAGGATGTCAGTGATGTTCCCCATCATCCTGGCAAGGAACCTACGATGTCACCCTGAGCACTCGGTGCCTCGTCGCTGCTGTTCTTCCTTCTTATTTCCTTTCCTCTTTTGAGCTCTAATGAGAGCTTTTGTTTGGGGCTCTCGAGACCTGTCGGGGGTCCCTCCTTCTTTGTAAAGGGTTTTAATGAAATTTCAAGTTCCCTTATCGAGATGTCCACTTCTCCCCTGGTGGGGACACCTGAGGCACCAGAATAAGACAGAGGCTTTTTCAACCCTCTGTAAATTGATCAATAATTTATGAGTCCATCTGTAATAAGGGCTTAGCTCATCTGAGTCCATTTTAGTTGTTATTTGAGTATTTTTAGTTGTTATTTCAGTTCTGTACTAGTCAGCTCATGTTGAGCTAGTTCAGTCCAATGCTAGTCAGCTCATGTTGAGCTAATTTTATTTTTTTGAGTCCTGTCCAAGCATACTGAAGACTCAAGACTATATCATACAAGTGAAGACCAAGTCCAACTAGATTGAAGACATGGAAGTATAGCACAAGTCCAACCCAGCTTGAAGATTTGAAGACCCCAGGAGGAAAATTCAGAAAACCCTGATTTCTTGCAGATGCCCTCCATATACCCCAGATTCCCTTCCAGATGCCAAAGTATATTCATAGATAAGGGCATCCATGATTCCAGAGGTCCATCTGCATCCTAGCCCAAAGAAATCAGGCCCAGGTGCCAAGCCCAAGCCCCTAAGAAGCAAGATACCAGAGAATATTCCTGCTACCTGGCTACCAGGCCACCCCAACTTCCAAAGGCCCAAACCCATGCACCCGAGCCCCTTTGGGCCGGCCTTTTGCTGCTCCTAGAAGCCCAACACGCCCCCCTAGGCATCCTTGGAGTCTTGACCAAGTCAAGAAAATTTTTAGAGATTTTTCTACCTAATATTTTTTTATTTTCTAGCTAGGGTTTGAGAGGGAAAAGGATCTTATGTAAAGACTTATGTACCCTTACTTGGAGCCCAAGGTTAAGGGTCTATTTAAGGGATCCTAGCCTCTTGTATGAGGGGAATTTTTTGGTGAATGAAAACCTTGAGTTCTTCTATTGAGTGGTGTGATACCCTGCTGTGTGCATAAAGGGGTTTGTGTGAGTTCTTCTTCCCGGTGTTTGCAATCATCTTCTTGCTGCCAACAAACCCTCCAGATCCCTGGACGCCCACTCCAAAAGAAGCCTTCCCTTGCTATTTTTACTTTATTTTCTTGTTCCTTTGTGAGCTTTCTAACCCCTGACAGGTCGTTTGCAGGTCCCTGAGTTCCTACGAATCCAACGACTCCAGCCAAGCCTCAATCGGATCACCGAGCAGAAAGCCGGGTATCCGCGGGTCTTTGGCTCGGTTTTCCAGGCCGCATCCGTCGAGGAACGAGAGACCCCTTCGCTGCGATCTTCACAGACATTGTCAGGTACACCCCTCTACCTCCAGTAGTTTTATTGTAGGAGAACTTGCCCTAACCGAGGCTTCTCAGCCCCGGCGGTCCTTCTTTGCTACTTTTCTAGGTCCTAATCTGCATGCTGATCTTCAAAAATTCATACAAAATTTCTTACAAATAATTTTGATCTGAAATTTGAGAATTAATCACCTAACTCAACATGTAAAACATACAAAAAAAATTGCATGCATATTAGTTCCCCATCATCCCCCCACCCTTTTTTTTTGCCAAGATGTAACTTATACGATAGTCACTCACTTTGTCACTTCCCAGTTTTTACCCTCCTCTGGGGACTTCGTGGGAAGTGCAGATGGCCGGAAGGAACTTGGGATTTCTTTGGTCTACTTCCACCGCAAGGATCTTGCAGAGTGCACTTAGGGATTTAGTCAAGGTGAGCTCCCTACTTCAGGATTGCAAGGTGCTGGTCAAGCCCCTCAGGGAGATCCTGGGAACCTCGTGAGTCAACCCTGCTAGATCTGGGTGCCGTTGAGTTGGAGAAGTGGGACTCTAGGAACTTTCAACACACTGTCGCCTGCCCGGGAGCCTGGTGAGCATTACATAGGGCTTCTGGGGTGTCTTGGCTACGATGTGTGGGGCTTTAGAAGATTCTTGGCTTTGAGGTACGGGGCTTCAGGAATTTTCTGGCTTCAAGGTACGGGGCTTCAGGAGTTCCCGGCTTCGAGGCACGGGACTTCAGGAGTTCCCGGCTTCGAGGTGCGAGGCTTCAGTAGTTTCTCGGCTTCGAGGTGTGAGGCTTCAGGAGTTTTCTGGCTTTGAGGTATGGCGGATAGCATTCCCTACATAAGTGGGAACCTTTTTTTTAAAAAAAAAGGGAACTTTCCATTAACAAAAAGAGATCTTACATTCTTGGTAATACATTCTAAGGTTGTAAGCATTCCATGCTCGCAAGAACTAGGTGCCATCGAGTCTAGCGAGGTAATAGGACCGGTGCGAGAGTGATTCAACTATCCTATAAGGGCCCTCCCAGTTCGGGGAGAGCTTGCCACATTTTCCAGGTTGCAAGGCTTTGGCCCATCACAGGACCAGGTCACCCGCGCAAAAAGCCTTCGGTCTCACATGAGCATTTCAATACCGGGCCACCCATTGCCTGTAAGCTACCATGTGGAGTCGAGCCTTGTCTCTCATTTCTTCGAGGAGATCCAGGTTTAGCAAAAGCCGGTCTAAAATTTTGGCTTCGTCATACTGCTCTATCCACAGTATGGGTAGGCCCAATTCCACTGGGATCACAGCCTTGGTGCCGAAGACAAGATTAAAAGGTGTCTCACTCGTTGTCATCCTAGGATAGTGTGATATGCCTAGAGGATGCCGGGGAGTTCATCAGCCCACCGGCCCTTGGTCTGGTCCAGCCTGGTTCGGAGTCCTTGGAGGATAGTTCCATTGGTTACCTCATCCTCTCCGTTCGTTTGAGGGTGAGCCACCGAAGTGAAATGGTGGTGGATGTTGAGACAGTTGCAAAATTTCTTAAATACCTGGTTGTCAAACTGTCATTCATTGTCAGTGACTAGGGAGTGCGGGAGCCCAAAGTGGTAGATGTCGACTTCCAGAAGAATGACTGGACCTTGGCCTCAGTGATCTGCACTAATGGTTTGGCCATGACCTACTTGGTAAAGTAGTCGATGGCCACTATCAAGTATTTGCACTGCCCGGATGCAGGGGGAAAGGGACCTAAAATGTCCACTCCCCACTGAGCCAATGGCCAAGGGGCTAAGAGCTGGGAGAGGGGTGTAGCAGGCTATCATTGTATATAGGCGTGCCATTGACAGCGGTCACACTTCTTCACATAGTCGGCCGCGTCTTCCTTCACGGTCTCCTAGAAATAGCCTTGGCAGAGGGCCTTGTATGCTAATGCCCTGCCCCCTATATGATTCCCACAGATGCCTTCATGGATTTTCTAAAGAATGAAGGCTGCCCCTGAGGGCCATACTCAGCAACACTATCGCTCCTATCTAGGCCGGAAGATGGGGAGGAGCTCCTCCTATACCTCCCGATCACCCCTGAAGCCATCAGCTCGATGCTTATTCGCATGGATATGAGTGGGTACAAAAATTGATGTACTATATGAGCAAGCTCCTCTGAGGCATGGAAGCTAGGTATACTCACTCTGAAAAACTAATTTTCATACTCATTATGTATGCTCAGCATCTCAGGTCATACTTCCAAGTCCACCCAATCATGGTCTTGATTGATCAGCCACTGAGGGCCATGCTCAGCCGACCGAACATGTCGGGATGCCTGGCGAAGTGGGCGCTGAAGCTAAGTGAGTTCAACATCACTTATCACCTGAGGCTATCCAAGGCACAGGTGCTAGCAGACTTCTTGGTCGAGGGCACCAGGATGGGCGAGGAATCAGGGAAGACTTCCCTGGAATGCCGGATAGAGCCAACATACGGGGAGGTCTAGGTCCTCCACGTGGACGGTGCATCCAATGCGGGAGGAAGCGGAGTCAGCCTCATCCTCACAAACCACGATAGGGTTGTAACAGAGTATGCATTGCGCTTCATGTTCAAGGCTACTAATAACCAAGTGGAGTATGAAGCACTCCTAGCAAGGTTAAGGGTGTCCTGCAAGCTGGGCATCTCCAGCTTGAGGGTATTCATCGACTCGCAGTTGGTAGCTGGCCAGGTCTTGGGAGAATTCGAAGCCCGAGCCCCTCAAATTGATGCAGAACGAAAGCTCTGATACCAAAAATGATGCAGAACAAAAGAGATGATGCGATGCGGAAGTAAATTAAGACTAATTCTTTTTTTTTTTTTTAATATTTTCAGAAGTCGGCTTTGACTCAAAGAAAAGTTAAACTAAATTGAAAGAAACTATATAATAATTGAAAGCATAATTCAAAGAAACTAGATTATTAGAGTAGTTCAGAAGTAAAGGATCGCTGGAGTTTGAGAAACTCCCAGACCTAGGGTTTCGCTCTCAACTTTCAACAGGATAGAAATAAAGAGAAGGGAAGGGTTATATACCAGGCAGTGATCTTCACAGAGCTTGGTGGAAGGACTCTCTCGAGCAGATTATTGGATCCTCGGATTCGGATATCTTCGCAATGGATCCTCCAATATTGGTCCTTTGGCAGAGTTGGCTTCTCCTGAACTCAGGATCTGGGAAAGAAGAAGAACAAGTTAAGAAACCAGATACTCAAAGAAAAGATTTACCAGATAAGAAGAACTTGAAAAATTGATGTTGCTGAAATCCTGATTCTTCTGGATGCTGATCTGACTTCCTATGGGATTTGCTCTGTATTTGAAGTAGCCGATCTGAACCTGGATGCTGGTGGTCGGCCTCTACTTGGAAGAGAGGGGCCGTGAGATGATGAGGTAGATTAGGATTTGGATGATTGGTGGAATGAAGAAGATGATGGGCGGCTAGTATTTGGAATTGAAGTGGCTAACCTAGGGTTTTGGTAGGGTTTGGAGATCTCACACCTCCTCAAGGTTCCTATGGAACTCGGAATCACTCCCTCACGGAGCTCAACACTTGAATACAAGTGCGGAAGAGAGAAACACAAAGTTGCTCACAAAGAAATTGATTTCATTCATCATTAAATTATAGAGTTGAATATATAGACATAACAAAGAAATAAAATTTTATACATTTTCCATGTGGGACTAATAGGACTAACCCACACTTTAGGCATCAAATTCTCTTCCCAAGACTCCTTCCATGAGTGGGCAGCCCAAAAACTCCAACAAAACTTGAAAATCAGCTCCAAATGGCAGGTTATGGGGGTGTCTCTGATGTAGGACGAAGGACACGAAGAAAACCTATTGTTATTTTGAAAAGAGGAAAAACACCTAAAGCAAACCAAGGATCATGGGAGGGCTAAGAAGCCTCCGGGACTAGGATAGAACGACCCCTGAAAATCCTAAAATGACTGGGCTCTTTTGGTTTTTTTTTTTTTAAATTTTCTTGGCGGAGATGGCGAAGGAACGATGGGGATGGGAGGCCGGGACGGGAACTCCTAGACCTTGGGACTCATCCTAATGAAGAGACCATCCACCTCTACGGCATTACGCCCTCCTCAATACTTAGGGGCGCTAGGATGGATCTCAAGGTCGCGAAGGACGGGGGTGGGGAAGAACTCCTAGACCTTGGGACTCATCCTAACGAAGAGACCGTCCACCTCTAAGGCATTACGCCCTCCTCAATACTTAGAGGCGCTAGGATGGATCTCAAGGTCACGAAGGACGGGGGTGGGGGAGAACTCATGGATCTTGGGACTCACCCTAACGAAGAGACCATCCACCTCTAAGGCATTACGCCCTCCTCAGTACTTAGAGGCGCTAGGATGGTTCTCAAGGCCACGAGGGGAAGACACGAAGGTGGGAGGGAGAAAGGAGATACTTGGGGCCTCACACCCCTCGACATCCCGAAGGACGAAGGAAAAAGGGCCTCAGCCTAGAACCACACACCGGAAGAACACTCAAAAATTTCATTCAACTGTTTTATTACAAGAGGAGTATGGGTATTTATAGATGCCCATATCCCTTTTAAATTCAAAAATAAAATCCCCTGAAATCCTCCCTTGATTTTGAAATCAAATTTAAAATCAAAATCCCCAAATTTCCCAAATTACATTCATTAAAAAAAATACCAAATAAATCCCGTTTATTTAAATTTTGAAATCCCCTCCGCTCTGAAACTCGTGCTACTCCAAAAATCATGCAAAACTCTTCTTTAACCGCTTTGAGAAGAGTGCAGAAGCTTCATTTGGCTGCTCTGAAAAGTGTGTGGAAGCTCCTTCACGGCCGAGCAACAGGGGCACCTGGACCTTCGGCACCCGGCCCAGCGGGCGACGGTGGGGTGGCATGGTGGCGCGCCGGCGGGCGGACGGCGGCGACGAGGCCGCACGACGGCGGCGGCGAAACGGTGGCGGCGAAACGGTGGCGGTGGCCGTGGGCGACCGTTGGTCTTCCACGGGCCACTGGTCTTCCCACGGGCGTGAGGCCCCAGGGCTGCCGGCGGGAGGGCGGCAGCGGCGGGGTGGCACGACAGCCAGGCGATGAAACGACGGCGGCGGCCGTGGAAGACCGTTGGTCTTCCACGGGCCGCTGGACTTCCCACGGGCGTGAGGCCCCAGGGCTGCCGGCGGGGCGGCAGGGCGGCGGATCAGCGGCGCGCCGGCGGGGTGGCACGACGGCCAGGCGACGAAATGGCGGTGGCGGCCGTGGGCGACCGTTGGTCTTCCACGGTCTGCTAGACTTCCCACGGGCGTGAGGCCTAGGGACGCCGGTGGGGCGGCAGGGCGGCAGATCGGCGGAGCGCCGGTGGGCGGTCGGTAGTGGCGGGGGTCGGGCACGGAAGATCGTGGATCGGTGGGGCAAAAAATCGGGAAAAAAAAGACCTCTATGATTTTTCCTAGAGGTTGAAGGAGATAGGAATAGCCTGGAATAAAGTTGGAATAACATCGGGATAACATGGGAATAAAGGGAATAGGTGGAATAGCGGGAATAACTAAAATACAAAAATTCTAAATTTTTTTTTTAAAAAAAAATAAAAAAAGGTGAAACCCGGATAGGTTTCGGGTCCCCCATTAGTCTCCTAGTATCTTTCCATGAATCAAGGATTTTTCCTTCATGGTTTGGCTCATTTGGACACCTCCTAGTCTTGCTCCACAAGTTTAGGCTTCTTCCTTTCATGGCTTTGGCACTTTTGGAAACTTTTGGGAACCTCCTTGAATTCCTCTCCAAGACATGCTCTCTTCCCTTTTATAACTTGGATTTTTATGGAATTATTTTGGGCGCCTCCTTGGATTGAGGATCCTAGATTGATCTCTCCTTAAGTGGTGCATGAAAGAAGGGACCTGCTTTCTTGTGGTGTGGGGACCAAGGCACACTGGATGGAGATGTGGCGCCTCCTGAATTCTGGCATGTGGCTGGGAGTGTGGCGCCCACTTGCTTAGGCTTGGGAGAAAAAATGTGGTACCATGGACCTTGACTTGACTGAAAAAAAAGTGGCACCATCCTGGAGAAGACCTAGACCACTACTAGGACTTGTATTGAGTCAACATGACTCAACAAAATTTAAATTGCAGGGAAATACAGACTCAAGACTAAAATTGAGTTGACCAAGTCAACCCTTATTACAAAACCAGAAAACCCTAATTCTTCGGGCAAGGTCAATCAGAGATCCAGATGGAGCCCTGAAGTCTTCTTCTGAGTCTGGTGCTCGCACCAATTCTCCTGGGGTGGGAGAAACTCGACCCTGTCGAGTATGGATCAAGCTGGCTCTGGTATCTCTCCAAGAGGTCTGGGTCCAATTCTTGTAATTCTTCTCGGGAGATCCAAGAGTCATCAGAATCTGGCCTTCCTTGCCAGCGGACCAGGTATCTTTGGTATTCTCGATTACGAGTAGAGATAACCTGATCATCCAGGATCTTTTCAATCTGCTCTTTCCTCACAGGCCAGTTTGTTGGTGGACACACAGGGTCGGGATCACTCTCAATAACAGGATTAGGTTTCAAAGGCTTACTAGGAATCACAGCTGGCTCCCTATACTCTACTAAGTCTGTATAGTTGAAAGTAGAGCTATTGCCTAGTTCTGGAGGCAACTCGAGCACATAGGCATTGGATCCTACTCTTTTCACTACTCTAAATGGTCCAGCTCCTTTAGCATGCAACTTTCTAACGGTTCCAGGAAAAAACCGCTCAAGCCTTAACCTAATCATTACATAGTCTCTCTCAACAAAAGTTTTGACTCGTCTTTGAGAATCAGCCAACTTCTTATAAGTTTCATTACATAAAGTTATTTTGGCATGAATTTCTTTATGCAAGTCCTTTACATGCTATGCAAGTGCATCAAGAGACTTGTGTGTGTGGGCTAATAGAGAAATTAGATCAAGTGGTGTGTGAGGCTTGTATCCATGAACAATTTCAAAGGGACTCTAGCCTATAGACCTATTGATCGAAACATTGAATGCAATTTCAGCCTTGGACAAAATACAAATCCCAATTCCTGGTGCTCTCAATCAAACCAAAATCTGAGCCAAAGCCTAGTAAAGGGTCAAGAAAAACTAAACTAGACTGACGATGCATTCCTAAAGAATGGACTTTATTCCAAAGGAATCCTAGGTCTAAACCTAACAAACTACGGCTCTCTAGGTTTGACCTTGGGTCGGAGGATGGCATGCAGAGCATGAAAACTTATCATGGGTGCCTAGTAGGTGCCATAAGGTCCTCCAGAAGTAGGTGGCAAACCTAATAGGTTCTGACACGTGGTTCATTCTAAAGACTTCGACAAAGTATACTTGGATGGTGTAAGAAGCATTGGAAGTCCTAGAGAAAGGGAGGAAATATGAGGTGGTGTCTCGAATTACCTGCTGACTAAAGGTGGTGACCTGAAGGTTTGAATGGTGATCTATGAGTGTCAACTGGTCATCCTTACGAAAGGAAAAGTTTGCTACTCCCAGGAATGGATCAAGAGATGGTTCGGGAAGTAGCCTAGGACATGTGATTGCAACAGTTAAGGTTTGTTCTCTAAGCAAATAATGATCCACTTTCTCAAGAAATGGATTAGAGAATGATTCATGGAAGGGCCTATGGATGACGATCTCAAGACTTGAAATTTGACCTATGGGTGCAGAAATGTATACTCTATAGAAGGGTAGGTCAGTCATGCGAAGGAAGGGGTCTGGGGCCATAAGGAGGACTTTTACAGGACTGGGTGAATCAATCCGCTCAAGATAAGGATGTTCAACTGAGATTACAGGAGAGACCTTAGTGGCTGGGCATGGAACAAGGTCCAATTGTAAGAGGCTTGATTCAGTCATCCTAAGGAGATGATCTACCATAGGGTGGGCAAACTTAAATAGTTCAGTGCAAAGATCTTCAATTGGTACTTGGGGAATGACTGTCATTAGAGGATACGAACTGATAGCTCGGGCTAACACTATGAGTTCTTCCTGGGGGTATTTGACTAAAGGAACCTGGTTCTCACAAATCTCTTGAATTTCTGAACTAGGTCCTACCACTTGGTTGCTCTCCAAGGTCTCCTCAGGTAAGGAACCAATAGTATTGATGTCACATTCTTCAAGTTCTTCCCCCTCATATTCATCAACTAGACTCAAGCCAGCATCATATACTTCCTCGATGCCATCTTCAATGGGTTTCGGGTTAGTGGTAATCGGGTCAACTGATTCTGGGCTTGTCATACCTAACCTTTCTTCCTCATTGGTAAGCTTGGGTTCTCCCTCATTAATGTCATCCTTAGGATTCTTACCACTTAGCTGTGCACAAGCCAGTCCTATGCATGGGCACTGACTAGATTTATGGCCTCTTTCTCCACAAAACCAACATTCTTGCGATATAGGAACCTGGGTCACACTGGGTTTCAAGCTAGTAGAGACCTTACTTGGGCATGGGTGTGGATCTAAATGGTTTGATCCAGAAGACTTGGGTTGTTGAGTGACTGGTCTAGAATATTGTAAGGTCCTCTCATAGACACGATCCACACTATAGATATCATGGTTAGGCTTCCTAGGGTTACGCTCGGGATCACGGTATAAGGTCCTCCTAGGCTCCTGGTGTGGGTGAGGTTGAGGCACATTAAAATCTGGGTCAGGAGTCCAATTCTGATGTCTAGGTTCCCCAAGTACTTGGACTCGAACCCTAAGCTGGGTAAGATCCTCATGGACTTGTTCCCTAAACTGGGCAACAGTAGCAGTCATATCCTGACTCAATTTATTCATACTTTCGGTAAGAGTTCTAACCATGGCCTCTAAATCAGGTTGGGTTTGACCAGGTTGGGAGGGTACTCCATTCCGGGTGGACATGATGATGCAAGCAAGCACACAGAATGTGACTAGACTAAAGCGACTACTGGCTCACTAGACCTAGAGTCCAAACTAGATGCCCAATCAGAGTGGCAAGCTAGCCTGTAGTAACTCGGGGCTCAGCCAGGCAGGTGTAAGGGGAGTGTTAGGTCCCTAAGTGCCAATCCTAGATACCAATCAGTGATTGGCCAGGTAGGCATACCAACACACAAGCCCTTCGAGATAGAATCCCTGAACCACCGTTCTAGACACTGAGTACAAAGCACACACAGAGTAACTAGACAAACTGATTCAACACTAGCCTAGACCCGACTTGTTGGTGTCCCTAGCCCACTAGGGCAAATTAAGTCTAATAAATTTTAAAATTAGGCTTAGGATCGAATGAATGGGTGGTGGTTTTGGGCTAAGGAGAGGTTATCAACTCCCCTTATCTTAGATGCTCAATTACCCTTAAGATGAATTAGGAGATGATCACTCAAAAAAAAAAATTGAATTACAGAAACATAGAAATAGAATTGCTGTAATTTAACTCTTAGAAATTTCACAAAAACTAATAAATTACTGTAAGATTATGTAAAATATTTATCCTGGTTCCAACAAAATAAAAATCATGCAATTTGGAGTTATCTGCAATGAGAAACAATTCCTGTAATAGGGCAGTTACAGACTGAAAATAGAATGCTTCCCCGTTTACAATTCCTGCTACAAAGTTGTAACCCAGTGGATCCCCTACACGCCCTAGGAACACCCCATTTGAATGGGAAGAGGAGGCTTGCACCTCGCTTCATTCCTAGGACCGGACATCCTAAGGAGTCTACTTCGAGCAGACAAAGTAAAAAAGAGAGACACTCAAAACATGCAAGCAAGTCAGAAACCCTAGACAGAGCTCTGATACCAAAATTGATGCAGAACGAAAGCTCTGATACCAAAAATGATGCAGAACAAAAGAGATGATGCGATGCGGAAGTAAATTAAGACTAATTCTTTTTTTTTATATATATATTTTCAGAAGTCGGCTTTGACTCAAAGAAAAGTTAAACTAAATTGAAAGAAACTGTATAATAATTAAAGCACAATTCAAAGAAACTAGATTATCAGAGTAGTTCAGAAGTAAAGGATCGCTGGGGATTGAGAAACTCCCAGACCTAGGGTTTCACTCTGAACTTTCAACAGGACAGAAATAAAGAGAAGGGAAGGGTTATATACCAGGCAGTGATCTTCACAGAGCTTGGTGGAAGGACTCTCTCGAGCAGATTGTTGGATCCTCGGATTTGGATATCTTCGCAATGGATCCTCCAATACTGGTCCTTTAGCAGAATTGGCTTCTCCTGAACTCAGGATCTGGGAAAGAAGAAGAACAAGTTAAGAAACCAGATACTCAAAGAAAGGATTTACCAGATAAGAAGAACTTGAAAAATTGATGTTGCTGAAATCCTGATTCTCTTGGATGCTGATCTGACTTCCTCTGGGATTTGCTCTGTATTTGAAGTAGCCGATCTGGACCTGGATGCTGGTGGTCGGCCTCTACTTGGAAGAGAGGGGCTGTGAGATGATGAGGTAGATTAGGGTTTGGATGATTGGTGGAATGAAGAAGATGATGGGCGGCTAGGGTTTGGAATTGAAGTGGCTAACCTAGGGTTTTGGTAGGGTTTGGAGATCTCTCACCTCCTCAAGGTTCCTGTGGAACCCGGAATCACTCCCTCATGGAGCTCAACCCTTGAATACAAGTGCGGAAGAGAGAAACACAAAGTTGCTCACAAAGAAATTGATTTCATTCATCATTAAATTATAGAGTTGAATATATAGACATAACAAAAAAATAAAATTTTATACATTTTCCATGAGGGACTAATAGGACTAACCCACACTTTAGGCATCAAATTCTCTTCCCAAGACTCCTTCCATGAGTGGTCAGCCCAAAAACTCCAACAAAACTTGAAAATCAGCTCCAAATGGCAGGTTATGGGGGTGTCTCCTAGTATCTCTCCATGAATCAAGGATTTTCCCTTCATGGTTTGGCTCATTTGGACACCTCCTAGTCTTGCTCCACAAGTTTAGGCTTCTTCCTCTCATGGCTTTGGCACTTTTGGAAACTTTTGGGAACCTCCTTGAATTCCTCCCCAAGACATGCTCTCTTCCCTTTTATAACTTGGATTTTTATGGAATTATTTTAGGCGCCTCCTTGGATTGAGGATCCTAGATTGATCTCTCCTTAAGTGGTGCATGAAAGAAGGGACCTGCTTTCTTATGGTGTGAGGACCAAGGCACACTGGATGGAGATGTGGCGCCTCCTGGATTCTGGCGTGTGGCTAGGAGTGTGGCGCCCACTTGCTTGGGCCTGGGAGAAAAAATGTGGCACCCTGGACCTTGACTTGACTGAAAAAAAAGTGGCACCAGCCTGGAGAAGACCTAGACCACTACTAGGACTTGTACTGAGTCAACATGACTCAACAAAATTTAAATTGCAGAGAAATACAGACTCAAGACTAAAATCGAGTTGACCAAGTCAACCCTTATTACAAAACCAGAAAACCCTAATTCTTCGAGCAAGGTCAATCAGAGATCCAGATGGAGCCCTGAAGTCTTCTTCTGAGTCTGGTGCTCGCACCACAAATGGCAAAGCACTTGGAGTGGGTACGTTCGAGCACCACGGACTTTCAGTACTTTAGTATCTCCCATATCCCTCGTGAAGAGAACACTCATGCCGACGCTCTCTCTAGGCTTGCGACTCGACCAGACTCATCGCTGGGGTCCACCTACATCGAGTATCTCCAAACCACCAACTACGAAGTCGCTGGCAAGCTCTAGCAAGTCACTCCTGAGCCCAACTTGATGGATCGCTATATCAGATATATCATCGATGGCACCCTGCTTGAGAACCACACGGAGGTTGGCCTCCTCAAGAATGAAGGCTGCCTTCGAGGATCTCAAACATATTAAGAGGGGTTAAGAGTGAGAACTACGATAGAACTGCCCATCCATTAACACAAAGCAAGCAGCCTTCTTCTTGAGGAGGCCAGCCTCCATGAGGTTCTCGAGCAGGGTGCCATCGATGATGTATATGATATAGTGGTCCATCCAGCTAGGCTTAGGAGTGTCTTGCTGGAGCTCCCTGTGACTTCATAGGTGGGGGTTTGGAGATACTCAATGTAGGTGCACCCCAGCGATGAGTTCGGCAGAGTCATAATCCTAGAGAGGGCATCGGCGTGAGCGTTCTCTTCACGGGAGATGTGGGAGATGCTGAAGCACCAAAAATTTGTGGTGCTCAAACGTAGCCGCTTTAGGTACTTTGCCATTTAAGGATCTCGAGCTTTGAGTTTTCCCAAGACCTGGCTAGCTACCAACTGTGAGTCAGTGAATACCTTCAAGTTGGAGATGCCCAGCTCGTGGGTCACCCTTAACCCTGCCAGGAGTGCTTCATACTCTGCTTAGTTGTTGGTAGCCTTGAACATGAAGTGCAATGTGCACTCTGTTACAACCCCATCATGATTTGTGAGGATGAGGCCGGCTTTGCTTCCTCTCGCATTGGATGTGCTGTCCATGTGGATAACCCAGACCACCTTGTCTGTTGGTTATGTTTGGTGTTCCGAGGAAGTCTTCTCTGATTCCTCGCCCATCCCAGTGCACTCGACCAAGAAGTTTACTAGCACTTGTGCCTTCTGGGATGGCCTCGAGTGATAAGTGATGTCGAACTCACTTAGCTTCAACACCCACTTCGCCAGGTGCCCTGACATGTCCGATTAGCTGAGTATGGCCCTCAGCGACTGGTCAGTCAAGACCATGATTGGGTGGGCTTGTAAGTATGGCCTGAGATTCTAAGCAAACATAATGAGTATGAAAATTAATTTTTCAGAGCGAGTATACTTGGCTTCCATGCCTCGGAGGAGCTTGCTCGTATAATACACCAATTTTTGTACTCCGCTCCCATCCGTGCAAACGAGCATCGAGCTGACGGCTTCAGGGGTGACTATAAGGTACAAGAGTAGCTCCTCCCTATCTTCTAGCTTGGATAGGAGTGACATGTTGCCAAGAGATTTTTCAGCTCCTCGAAGGCTTCTTGGTACTCTTCTGTCCGACAAAGTTGTGCACTTTGTGCAGCACCTTGAAGAAAGGTTGGCAATGATCAACAGAGTGCAAGATGAACTGACTCAGGGCTACGATCAGGTCGGTGAGGTGCTAGACTTGTTTCTTTGAAGTGGGATGCTCCATGTCGACAATGGCTTGGACGTTCTCAGGGTTGGCCTCGATCCCTCTCTGAGTAACCAAGAAACCTAGAAACTTCCTGGCTGCAATGCCGAAGGCACACTTTGATGGGTTCAGCTTCATCCGATGGAGGTGGAGGTTGTGGAAGGCCTCCACCAAGTCTGCAATGCGGTTCACTTCTAGCTTGCTCATGATAAGCATGTCGTCCATGTAAACTTGCATATCGCAACCAATTTGGTATCGAAAAACTTTGTTGACCAGATGGGTGGCTCTAGTGTTCTTCAGACTGAATGGCATCATCTTGTAGCAATATGTCCCATGGTCTATGATGAAAGCAGTGTGCTCCTCATCTTCTGGATGCATTCGGATTTGATTAT
Organism: Areca catechu; assembly: GCA_021397845.1. NCBI lineage: Eukaryota > Viridiplantae > Streptophyta > Magnoliopsida > Arecales > Arecaceae > Areca > Areca catechu. Next base: position 70,267,565 of record CM038041.1, on the reverse strand, counting down.
ATCCAAAGAACGTGTCCATGAAGCTGAGCAAGTGGTGCCCTGAGGTGGCATCCACCAGCTGGTCAATCTTCGAGAGAGGAAAACTATCCTTCGAGTAGGCTCGATTGAGATCGGTATAATCTACACAGATCCTTCACCTTTTGCTGGCCTTCCTGACCATGACCACGATCACCATTCAGCGGGGTACTGAACTTCGTGAATGAACTTGGCCACGAGGAGCTTTTCCACCTCCTCGTTGACTGACCTCTACCTTTCTAGGGGAAAGCTCCTCTTCTTCTTCCTAACTGGATGGTACTTTGGGTCAATATTTAATTTGTGGGTAATGATCTCGGGGAGAATCCCTGGCATGTCCGCTACGGTCCAGGTGAACACATCCACATTTTTTTGAAGGAAATCCAGTAGGCGGGCCCTTTCCTCCTTCGGAAGTTAGCCCCTATACACACCATCTTTGATAGGTCTTGGACAAGGGGTATGATAGCAGGTGCTCGACAGGGCTGCCTCTGAGGTCCTACACCCTCTAGTTGAGGTCATCAGCATTGGGATCCTCCCCGACACTCTTTTCTCTAGGGACGGCTTGCAAACAGTGCTGAATCGGTTGCCGTACTTCCCTCATTTCTCCCACATCGTACAAGATGGGGAACTATACCAATAGCCATCTCGTGGATATGACTGTATCTAGTAGATTGAGCCCTGAGTGACCAAGGATCATATTATAGGCTGAGGGGAGCCTAACGATCATGAAGGTCATCATTACCGTACTCTGCCATGGTGGTGAGCCAGCTGTGACCGGGAGGATGATTTCCCTCTCTACCCCTACCGAGTTTCCGGTGAATCCGACAAGGGGGGTGTGAACTGACTTCAGCTAGTCAGAAGGCAGATTCATCTTAAAGAAGGCATTGTAGAAAAGGATATCAGTCGAACTTCCACTATCGACCATAATTCGTTTTACAGGATGCTTTGCTATTATCATCTCGACAACAATGGCATCATTATTTATATTTTCAGTCTCAACCTCTTCCCATTCAAAAATGGGAGCACACTTTCTGACTCTTCCCTCGTTCTGGTCCTCTTGGAGGCATGCTCCGTTTCCCAGGATATCATACCCATCAGCTTCTTGATGGGTCGATTGTCAACAGGGGGAAGTGCCGCGAGTACCTGGGGCTCTGTCGGGGCCTTACCCCCATGAACTTTTCGAGGTAGCCCCTTCTGATCAGGTCTTCGATTTTTTTTCTGAGGTGGCGACATTCCTCGATGTCATGGCCATGATCGTGGTGGAATTAGCAATACTTTGACTTGTCACGGCCACCAGATGGTCATAGTGGGGGAGGTCAGCGCAGATAATGCTCGCTCTCAATCTCCATAAGAATCTTTAATCTCAGGATGAGGAGAGGAGTGTACTTTTCTTTCAGAATAGGGCCGCCCCTAGACTTTGAGCCAGGCCATAGATTCGGGGTCGGTCTAGGCTTCTGCATCCCAGAGGCTTCTTGCAGGGGCTGCTTCTTTGGTGGCTTCCCGTCTAACTTTCTCTTGGTGCAATCTACCTCCTCCATGCGAACGTATTTATGGACGCGGAGGAGAAACTCGAAATAAGTCTTTGGTGGCTTCTTATCCAGGGAGTATGTTAAATGGGAGGTTTTGAGCCCCCTTTTCAATGCCAGCATCGCAATGGGCTCATCCAAGTTGTAGATCTCTAGTACAGCAATCTTGAAGCGAGACACATAATCTTGCAAGGGCTCATGATCTTGTTGCTTGATGGAGAAGAGGAGTCAGCATCTTGCGGCACCTTTCAATAAGCATCGAAGTGTGCCATGAACTTTCCATCTAACTGCACGAAGGAACTGATGCTTTCGGACTCGAGGCAGGTGTACCAGACCTGAGCTACCTTCCGAAGAGTAGTTGGGAAGGCAATGCAGAGAAGGGTGTCAGTCACCCTTTGGACTCTCATGAGAGCCTTATGCTCTCCAGGTGGTCCAGGGGGTCAGTGGTCCCATCATAGGGATCCACCTGAGGCATGCAAAATTGATTGTGTTGACCCCTAAAGTGATTTTGATGATAACAAAATATTGGACCATACATTTAGTTATCTAACAACTCCTCAAATGATTGACAAGTTTTTGTAGGACAACTACATTGATACATCTTTTAACTCCTACAATCTTTAATGTTTTGTGTTGAGTTGTAAATTATTTAGAATCTTGTAAAGAAGAACCCTACAAAATATTTCTATTAAAAACAAGTTCAAGGGTTACTTCTAGTAGTCTTTCAAGCTTCAAGTTTTCCTTTAATTTATTGTAAAAAGTGCTTGAATAAGATCTTTAAAGCTTGGGATAAGTGTTCTGGAAGTTTGAAGCTGATTTGGCTGAAGAACCACATTTGAGCCGACTGGATGAACAACCCAGCCGACTCTGGCACTGGCACTGAAGACAAGTTCTCAGGCACACAGATCCAGCCAACTGGTGCCAAGGTCCAGCCGACTCGTCCAGAATAAGGTTGAGAAAGTTCTGTGATTCTCAGGAATCCGAGCCGACTGGAATAGATCTAGCCGACTCATCCAGAACTTAGTTGAAAATGATCTGAGAAGCCTCTAAGACTCCAGCCGACTGGAATTCAGCCCAGCCGACTCATCCAGAGTGAGGTATTTTCTCAACTGTGGAAGCTAGCCGACTGGCACTCAACCCAGTCGACCCAAATTTCATCCGAGCCGACTCGAAGTCTGTCCGAGTCGACTGGAATGGCAGAGTCACCTCCAACGGCTAGTTCCAGTTCTCAATTTTTGAATTCCAAAAGTGCTCCAACGGTAACCTATCACTTTTCAATGGTCTACAACATTCAAAATCAAGGGAAGGCAATTGAAATCTCTATAAATAAGGGATAAGAACATCTTTGGAGAGACTAATGAGCGAATAATGATTTATTGAGCATTTATTGAATACCTATTGAAGTGAAGTAAGAGAGCACTAGAGCTTTAAAGTTTGCCTTCAAGCCTGCAACAACTCTTACCAGAAGCTTGAAGCACCTTTTTGAGGAAAGCAAGGAAGCCATTGAAGTGCATTGAAGAGCATTCAGTGGATCTTCACTCGAGCTGCATTGGCAACCACCCAGACAACAGAGTTTGTCTTTACTATTGCTTTTTTAATCTTTCATTTAGAATATCTGATTTATTGGTGAGCCCTATTGTAAAAACCAAATAGGTTTCTTTGGTGATCCTTTAAAAACCAAAGTGTAGAGGTTTCTTTGGTGAGCCTAGCTAAAAATCAAAGTGTAGAGGTTTTAGGTGAACCCATAAAAACCTAACTTGGGTTTCTTTGGTGAGCCCGATTTCAAAAACCAAAGTGTAGAGGTTTAGATTGTGAGCCTGTAAAACAATCCGACTGTATTCCGGTTTGGGGGATATAGTGGAAATCCCGAGTGGTGAACTTGGGCAGTGGACGTAGGAGCTGGGTTGCTCCGAACCACTATAAATTTGCTTTGTTTGTGTTGTGTTTGTTTTATCCTTTAGCTTTTGCTTTTATTCTCTGATTAACACAGCACCTAACCACTAATTGGAATTACTTATGCACATATTCTAAAAAATTTTGTATTTCCCAATGCACCCCCCTCTTGGGACTAAGCCACCTGGGCAACAGATTGGGAATTGGTTCCTCTTGAATTTCTCGAAAAAAAGGGGGGCGGGCGTCATAGCCCACCGGCTCATGAGAGGGGCCTTGCAGATTAGCAAACTGGCAGGATAGCTCAGCTAGCTTGCATTCTTGCTCCTCCAAGCATCTCTCAGCCAGATGCCTGATTGCCTCATCAGTGGAGCCTTCTACCGAGGCTGTGGGAGGAGAAGGAGATGATAATTGAGGAGGGTCATGCTAGGGGGCCTTGCCCTGATGGTGCCTGCAGTGTCTGGTAGTGACGTGATCAAAGACTGGAGACTGGCTATCCCGGTCGACCATCCCACTCCACTGCCTCTTTCTTGGGGTATACAGGCTTCCCAGACTGTCAATCACGGCCCATAGGAGTGATGACCTTCCTTGGAAGGATCACAGGCTAATGTGGGGTCCGTTAGTGAGGGTCGTGGGGGTTCCCGGTTGCTGTTGTGTGTGGCTAGGGATTGGTATTGTTGCTGTAGCTGCCGCACTGCTGTGGTCAGGGTTTGGACCTGCTGGGTGAGCATGGTAAATTGAAGATTCGTCGAAGGCTGCAGTGGTGTAGCAGGGAGCTCCCTCGCTGGGCTTTCAGGAGCCCCATGGGGAAGCAGGTCCCCCATGTGACGGGTCGAAGCTTCCCGTGCATGCATTACCACCATATTGCCGGTAGGACCATTCTGATAGGTGAACAAGCAGAGGAAAGGGGTGTTCGATCTTTTCACTGTCGACCCCCCTTTCTGGCATGCCAATCTGTTACCGCCTGGATCGTCATGGCCTGCAGCTCCTACGTGGCATCAGGCAGTACCTTCCTTCGCCTGAGATTCAACACGCGTGCCTGGTCCTGCAAAAGAAAAGAGATTCGTGATAGGGAACCCAATGAGGGCACTTCGATGGTTAAGTTAGTAGGATGATCTAGAGGAATAGATCCTCCCCGGTGGATCCTGAGTTGGTTTCCACTGCAGGAGGTTATGAATGAAAATGATAGAATGGGGACTGGAGAGGAGAAGGAGGTAATGAGCAGTGGTGACTGTGGCCGTTGGAATTCTTCAGGGAAGTTCTTCGGTAGCCGAGATGCTTCAGGTCTCCTGGTGCTCCCTCCTCTTCCTTGCTTACCTTTCCTTGGAGGCCCTCTAGGATCTATTATAGGTGAAAGTCACCGTCAGCGTGGTGCCTCCTTCTGGTCTAGCCCTCCGACCGGATCTGGATTGGTTGCTGGCCCTTCCTCGGACGTGAAGGGGTGCACGCCCCATTTTCAACAAGAGGTACATCGTGGGTTCTCCCGCTCTGGCAAGGTGCCATGCCTAGGGTAAACCCGCCAAAGCCTCGATCCGGGGGTGGATGCCATAGGGTCAAAACCCTCTTCTTTCGGGTGGTGCAGTAGCACAGTGCCTTGGACAGGGCTTCCTTTCCTAGATGGTGTTTATGGTGGCTTAAAGGGGATTTGTCACTTCGGCGGGATACTCCCCCGTTGGTCTAGTCTTCTTTTCCCCTTAGGTTTCTAGGTGCGCGCTAACACCTGCTAGATATGTCAGCTTTTTCATGCCACGACTAGGTCCCAATCAGAGTGATGGTGTTCACCGACGCCACCTCCTCTCCCACCATAGGAGCGCCCATGGGAGAGGTCACATCATCCTATCAACTCATATCTGGTCCTTCAGCGAGGTTGAGTGTGGCTGGGACTGGACCTCGAATAGGGAAGCCACTTTGATGGATAGGTCCGGAGAGCGGGAACATGACCTCTTCCAGGGTTCGACCTTAAGGAGAACCACTCCGGCATGAGGGGCGAGGCAGGTCCTCTACCGGGGTTCGACCTCAGGGGGAACCACTCTAGCATGAGGTGCGAGGCAGGACCCCTGTCGGGTTCGACCTCAAGGGAACCACTCCAGCATGAGGTACGAGGTAGGACCCCTGCTGGGGTTCATCCTCAAGGGGAACCACTTCGGCACGAGGTGCGAGGTGGGATCCCTACCGGGGTTCGTCCTTAGGGAGGACCACTCCAACATGAGGTACGAGGTGGTACCTCTGTCGAGGTTCGACCTAAGGGGAACCACTCTGGCACGAGGTACGAGGTAGGATTTATGTCAGGATTCATCCTCAGGGGGAACCACTCTGGCACGAGGTGTGAGGCAGGACCCCCACCGGGGTTCAACCTCATGGGGAACCACTCCGGCATGATGTGCGAGGTGGGACCTCTGCCGGGGTTCGACCTCAAGGGAACCACTCCAGCATGAGGTGACCAAGATGAGACGTCTGCCGAGGTTCGAACTCAGGGGAACCACTTTGGCATGAGGTACGAGGCAGGATCCCTGCCAGGGTTCATCTTCAGGGGGAACCACTTCGGCACGAGGTGCAAGACAGGACCCCCTTTGGGTTCAACCTCAAGGAGAACCACTCCTACACGAGGTGTGAGGCAGGACCCTACCGGGGTTCGTCCTCAAGGAGAACCCTCCAGCATGAGGTGACTGAAGAGAGGAGCTGAGCTGGCACCTTCGTCCGCCACTTGGATCTAAGAGGGCCTCTGCTCGCCACCTTGATCTGAGAAGGATTTCATGTTAGCAGTCCTGCCATATCAAGTACTACATAACCAATTTTTATGAACCATATCTAATTTCATGTACTGGCTAATCATGATAGTTAGGTGTAATGTTTGATACAAAGATCTCTTTCTTTATGGAGTATTTTTTACATCGTAGTAATTATCTATTTCTAATGATGCACTTTGTTTTTTCACTTATAATTTTGTTTGCATAATATCTAATTGAATGCTTATATTGGTGCTTGATTTCATACAAATCCACGTATCTCTATACCTAATCTATATAAAATATATGCATGCACATATTACACAAAAATGGTTATAAGCTTGAAAGATACATGTTACCTCTTTATGAGAATTTATATGAACTAATCATTTTGTACTATTTTGTGCCATGATTTTAAATTCAGGTATGGCTTAGAACTTATGGGGGAAGCTTTCTTTTATCGGTTAGCATTACTAAAAGCTTAATCAGGACTAAGAATATCGAGGAGGATGGAACTTTATCTATAATGAATCATCCAATAGTGGGAGCTCAACTTCTATAATAGGAGATCCTTTGAAGGAGATTCAATATGATAATAACAAGCTAATTGGTTGGTCAATTAAAAGAGTACATTTTAATCTAATATAGGAGCCATAGACTGCAACCCATCCAAATGATGTTATAGTACTATTATATAGTAGGTAGAAAGAGTTTTAGCTATGAATGAGATCAAAGATAGTATTTTCTATAAAATATAACTTTATACACATCCCTGGAGTGGCTCACTCTGAGAGTATTCGTACATGATCATAGATATAAGATATAAACTATCTCTAGTAACTCTTATGAAAAATCAAGATATATGTGCAGGGCCACTAATGCACAAACTTACAATAAAGAATTTTGTACTATGTATATTATAGTTGAAATCAGGATCAATGAAACATAATTTAAGTCTTGGTTTACTCTGATTCCTTTAGATAGAAATTATTCATACTAAGTAAGATCATATCTTATAAAGACCCCTTACCCATTATATGTATAAGTATCTAGGAATTATATTTTATTTTACTATATTTTTAAAATTTTGAGTTTTATGTTGGATTATTGACATTTTAGATAAAAAATTTAAAATATTATCATTTAATTTAAACATATTTTTAATGTCCTAATTTTTGCCTTTATTTGATTTTGATTTTTGACCCTTGGGCATTAATATGAGTTTTAATTTTCTAACCATTGGATACCTAATTGCAGGCTCTAATGGACTAGTAAAAGTTTAAACTATTATATTGATGGCTATAAAAGGTCCTTTTGGATTTTTATCTTATTAGCTTTCTCTTTTGTATTTTCTTCTCTTCTTTTAAGATTTTTTATAATTTTTTTGTTCTATGTCTTTGTTGGGTGCCGAAAGAATTTTTCATCAATCTCTATCACAATTATGCTCACAAGAAGAGGAATCCCAATTGTATCTTAGGATGGTAATTCCAGTATTCCTATACGAGAGATAGAAATATGTATTAGGATAATGTCTCATACGCATCTAAGTTTGATTTTTATTTTTGATGATTTTATATAAGTATTATATTTTTATTATATAATTATTATTAGTTTTATTTAATTGCATTCATAATTTTTTTAAAGCATTATTCTAATATAACATACCAAAATCACTATAATTTGGAGATACTTAATCTATGCATCAAGTAATCAAAAAATAGATAATCTAAATAATACTAAATTATATATATTTTTATATCACTTAAAGCATCAGCTTGGGGTCTTCAAATTCTAAAAATTCTAAAATGCAAGCAGTTTAGAGATAGTACAGCACATCTAACTACTTGAATTACTAATGTAAACTTTCATTATCCAATAGACATGAATGGATCTACATGAAATCCACTTGAGTATAGCCAAGTCCAACTATATATATATATATATATATATATATATATATGTATGTGTGTGTGTGTGTGTGTATATATATATATACACTACAGTAAAATGGGTGAACAACGACACTTTTCCGCCGACGCTTCTGTGAAGCTCCGGGAAGCCCTAGGAACCCGCCGATGCTTTTTGAAAGCATCGGCAACCTCTGAAACCCGTCGACGCTTTTAAGCGTCGGTAATTAGCCCATGTTTACCGACGCTTATAAGCGTCGCCACCTGATGCTCCTCAACCCGCCGATGCTTAAAAGCGTCGGTAGATTTTTATGAAATGTCGGTAACTTCCGACAGTCGAAAGCGTCGCCGGACTTCCCCTCTTTTATCCCAACCGAGCCCTAGTTTTCATTCAATCTATCCGCCACCACCCCTAACCCTTTTCTTCCTCCTCCCTCTCCCTCCTCCTTCATCTCCGGTGTGCTGCCCGAGCCGAGCACCACCTCCTCCCTACCGACCCACCGATCGAAGGCCCTCCCTCCCATCCATTGCCCTGCCTGCTCCACCGGCCTTATTTGTTGTATCCCACAGGTTTTTTTTCTCCTCCAATCGATTAATTTTTTTGTTATTTTTGTTACATTCAAGTATACCAATCTTATCTGTTGTTTTTTTTACGTGTATATTGCCAGATGCATAAATTTTTTTCTATATTTAGATATAATTAAAAGATCTTACTCATTACTTGTGCTAACTTTTCAACTCTATTGAATGCAAAAGTAGAGAAATCACTGAAAATTTATAACATGAAGGGAAGTCGGGAGCTAGCATGCTTGGATACATACATACACCCAATGACTATGAAAGAGGGTTTTAGGGTTTTATCTTCAGTGTTTTTTTTTTTTTTTGAGGGAGTAAGAATAGTATGAGATGAAATTAAAAGTAGTGATATATAAGAGACATGCAATTAAAAGATCCTTTGGTAAGAACAAAGGATCATTTCTCTACCCAAAAAAAAAAAATCTTTTCTCAATGAAATTTCTCTCTTTTAATCCTTCATCTCACGAAGCATGCATTAAATATAAATTTCTCGGTCCTGCAATATGCTAATGGTATGAACCATTTCGGTTCTAGGCTAAGCCATAAACTAATGCTAAGGTGCACCATTCTCAGGTGATAGGAAATTTCTTTGACAAATTACATGATTTTGACAAATAAGAAAGGAAGACAAATCAAAGAATGTTCGGCCACCGCCTAGGCTATCTATTGGGACTTGCCTCACAACCAATAGATCACGGGTTCAAGACATGACTCTATAGGAAACTCGTTTAAATTCGGAAATTATTCTCTGAAGCCCGTGATAATTAGGTATATCTTAGTGGTGTCACCGGATTTATCCCACCCTTTTTGTTTACCAAAAAAAAAAAAAGTTCCAGCAATGCATAATTCAATTAACACTTCGTCAATTAAATTCTAGTCACATAAATCTTATATCCTTTCTTAGCTAGTTAGCCATGTTATCATCCTTTGTAGAAGAAGTTGGTGCCCAAGGATCTAAAAAAGTCTTCCCTCATGAGCATAATGATGACCTTGAATTTACCTTCCATCCTTCCTTACCATATCAATAATGCTCAAGCATTCATTACTTTGTCACGCACATGGTGTTGAACATGGATATGACCTCTTGTCTATACCATACATTCTTTCTTTAGAGGTTGGAAGGGCTTTTTTATCTATGGATAGGAGGAGGTTTCAATTGAAGCTTCCTTTGTGAGACATATAGAAAAAGTGACCCTTTGATCATGGGTCATTGTTTTATCAAGTTGGGTGAGGACTGATCATATCAGATCTGGTAATGCTCATGCCTGACCAAAGCCTGCACTGGTTGTAGGTTTTGTTTTTTTTGCCCTAGGATTTTGTTTCTTGGTCTTATTAGTTCTCACGAAGTTTTCAACTATTTTTAATGGTAACAATCTTGTAGTCGTTTTGATTTAGTTGCAGATTAAATAGTATATAACTGAGCCTCCTCCTTATTTTTTATTATTTATTATTCTATTTCTTAGTAGATTATTTCTATTTATTTATAAATTTCTTGGTATATACCTGCATCTTACTGAACATGTTATGCTTTAAGGTTGTTTCATTATTGCAAATCTTTGATTTCAATACCATCTGTATCTTTGTTATGATCAATTATGATATTTTAGATATTTTTTAAAAAACTTGTATTACATAAAAAGATAGACCCGTCAATTGATTAAAGTACATATTCTACAGCATCCGTATAATTATTTTATTTTTGTACGAATGGGAGAAATATGTACAGTGGTCAATTGAATGTCCAGTTTGGATAGTTTGAGAATTGCAAATAATTTTATAGGTACTTATAGTAATCAAACGGTACGGATAGAGTTCCAGATATATTTCGGATAGCATTTACTTTTAGTTCTCCTCATATATATTTATTTGTATGGGAAGAACTAAGGAAAAATGCTGCCAAAATTTTTCTGAAACTTCTATTACGTATCCTTTGGTTACTGTAAATGACCTATATAATTAATGCAATTCTTGAATGGGATAGGACTTCTTTTCCTATTAGTTGGTGATATGGTGCATTTAATAATATTGTAATTGATCTATTGAATAAACTTATTTTAAATTTATTCTGCTCTTATAAATATTTATTTATTTTAGTTAGTTTAATCTTACAATGGATAAGAGTTAGATAACTAAATCAAGAAATAGCAAAGAATATCTGGATGGAGTATAGAATTTCATTAAATTTGATATGGAGAGAAGTAGTTTCAATGGGAAGATTTTATGTCCATGCCAAAAATATGTAAATTTCAGTTCTCAATATCCAAATATTATTGAAGAACATTTGGTATGGAATGATTTTTTAAGAGGTTATACTGAGTGATTTTTTCATGGAGAGTCAAGGTAACGATCTACATGTAACCAAACCTCTAACATGGAACATATACCTGATTTTGGATCCAGTAACCAACATAAAAATCTTGCAAGAGATGATGATATCAGGGGTTTGCTCAAAGATGCTTTTGAATATGGTACTCAACAACCTGGAGATTGTAGTGGAGGACAAGTAGCAACTGGATTACCTGAGGATCCTATATTTACTGAATCTGTACATGATGGAGAGCCGATACCCCCAACTAATGTTGGAACAGATGGTTATCAGAAGTTGATAAGAGATGCAGATCAAGAATTATATGCCGGTTGCAAGAACTTTTCAAAAATTTCTTTTCTTATACATTTGTTTCATATAAAATACTTGAATGGATGGTCTGAAAAGAGTTTTACTATGTTGCTCGAGTTGTTAAAGGATACATTTTTTGAAGGTACTAGTTTACTAACATCTTATTATGAAGCCAAAAAATTAGTAAAAGAATTGGATCTTGGACACGAAAAGATTCATAGCTGTCCAAATGATTGTATATTATATCGAGGAGAACATGCCGATTAAGATTCATGCCATGTGTGTGGATGTTCACGATGGACGAAGCAAAAAGAAAATGAGAGTGAGGGATTAGATGAATTGGATGCAACATAAATTAAACAAAAGCCAACGAAGGTATTACACTATTTTCTTCTTGTACCTAGATTGAAAAGGATCTATGCATCATCAAAGATAGCTTCGTCAATGAGATGGCATGATGAAAGCCATATAAAAGATGGAATGCTGAGACACCCAACAGATAGTTTAGCATGGAAAGCATTTATGACAGACATCCTGATTTTGCATCTGATGCTTGTAATGTCAGGCTAGGTTTAGCCAGTGATGGGTTCAACACATTTAGGACCTTAAGTTCTGTCTATAGCACCTGGCCAGTTATTCTGATTCCTTATAATTTGCTACCATGGATATGCATGAAATAGTCTTCACTTATTTTATCAATGGTCATTTCAGGTGATAAGGGTCCAGGCAATGATATTGATATATTTTTACAACCTTTAATAGATGAATTGAAACAACTGTGGGAGGGTATCAGTGCAATTAATGCTTCGAATGGCTAAACATTCAATCTACGGGCAGCTCTATTATGGACTGTTAACGATTTTCCTGCATATGCTAATTTATTTGGCTGGAGCACTAAGGGATGAGTTGCATGTCCTTCTTGTGGTGAATCAACCCATTCAATTTGGTTAAAACATGGAGGAAAGTTCTATTATATGGGACATCATCGAGGGTTGGAGGCAAATCATCCATTTCAATTTTAGAAGGATTTATTTGATGGTACTATAAAGTTGGGATCTGCTCCAATTCTACCTTCTGGTTCTGATATTTGTAGATAAATGCTTGGTATTAGATACAGTTACGGCAAGATGACAAAGTCCTCTAAAAAGCGAGGAAGAGTTGATATTGAGATGTCAGTATAAGAAGAAGTATCAGAGGAAGTTAATACTTGAACCTTAGATACAGCAGTGTTCGAGGATCTGGATAATTTCTTTGAAGTTGAAAATGATGATGATATAATCACAACATCTACCCATCAGCATACTAAATAATTATGGAAGAAAAGAAGCATATTCTTTTACTTACCTTATTGGGAGCATAATATACTCCGGCATAATCTTGATGTTATGCATATAGAAAAGAATGTTTGTGATAATTTGATTGGAACAATATTAAATCTTGATGGAAAGACTAAAGATAACATGAAGGCACGTCTTGATTTAAAAGAAATGGGCATCCGACATGAACTTCATCCACAAGTGCTTGCAAATGATAGAACTTATATCCCTCATGCATGTTATACAATGTTTAGTCAAGAAAAATATCTCTTCCTGGCAGTTTTAAAGATTATCAAGGTTCTTGATGGATATGCATCAAATATTTCACGATATGTGAATCTGAAGGAGAGAAAAATTGCAAATCTTAAAAGTCATGATGGACATATACTAATACAAGATATTCTTCCATTGGCTTTAAGGTCGTCAATGCCGAAACAAGTTATTACGGTTGTTTTTCAGTTATCATCATTCTTCAAGGCATTATGTTCTAAGGTTCTTGATCCTCAGGAGCTTGATCAATTATAGTCTCAAGTCATACTTACGATATGTCAGATGGAAAAGATTTTTCCTCCTGGATTTTTTATGATTATGGTTCATCTACTCATTCACCTAGCTTCGAAAGCTAAACTTGATGGACCGGTACAGTACAGATGGATGTACCCTATCGAGAGGTAATGCTGTAAAACTTAAATTTCATAATTTATATATCTTTTTAATTATTTAATATGATATAAATATTATACTTTTTGAAGGTATCTTGTACGTTTGAAGGATTATGTACGAAACAAAGCCCATCCTGAGGGATCAATAGTAGAGGGATATATTGCTGAAGAGTATTTAACATTTTGTTCAAGATATCTCGAAGGTGTAGAGAATGTATTCAATCGACCTCAATGTCATGGTGATACTATGGAGAATACAGATCCATACAAATTTGCATCATCCGGAAGATTTATAGGAAAAGCTGAAAGTATTGTTCTTGACCATAAATCCATGTCACAAGTACACCGTTATGTATTACTACATAGTGACATAATATCTAACTATCGCAGGTTAGTCTATCTACACATGGATAATACTAAATATTAGACATATTGTTGTCAAAGTTATATTTGATTGTCATGCAGTGAATTTTTATCTGTACAAGGACAAGCCAATCATTCCACTCGTCCTAATCTAAGGATTGAACAAAGATGGTTGGTTGAGTTATTCCCTAATTGGCTTGCCAATCAGGTTAGTTTATATAAGTCGTATAATAATTTTATATACATTTAACATCGAATAAGTGATCGATAATTGATATTATATTTTCTAGGTACCGGTACTGATGGAGAAAAATAGTTCAGCAGAACTAATAGTACTTACTAGAGGTCCAAATTATATTGTGAACAAATATAATGGTTTTATTATAAATGGCTTTAAATTTCATACCAAGAAGCGTAAGAATCTTAGAAAAACTCAGAGCAGTGGTGTTATGATTGAAGCAGATGGAAAATCTTATTATGGTATACTTAAAAATATTTTGGAGTTGGATTATTATGGAAATTTTAAAGTTGTATTATTTTGATGCGATTAGGTGGATATAAATATACTAAGAGGTTTGAAAAAGGACTCAAACGGATTCATACTTGTCAATTTTTCAAGATTGATACATACGGGTGTGTTATTGAAGGATGATCTATTTATTTTTTAATCTCAAGCTCGATAAGTTTTTTATGTACAAGACTCGAAAGATAAATAATGGGCTAATGTTATTAAGACAAAATCCAGAGACTTGTATGACATGGAAAAAAGGGTGGAAGAAGATGATGATGATACTTACACTCAGTGTATGCCTTATAATATTGTGCCGGATGATCATATAAATGATACAACCATTTTGGTTAGGTTGGATTCCGAAGAACGTACAACTGGTTGATTATGACAAGTAAGTAGTTTATAAGATCGTTTATATTTTTGCATGAATGATTATGTTATCTTTTAAATTGTAATTCATTTCCATTATAATTTGATTATAATGTTGACTGACTTGTTTTAAAATAATGCATGTTAGGTACACCATGCCTCGAAAGAAGCGATTATCTGATGTACAGTTTCAGTTTTCCCAGACCGAGGCTGGTACTTCATCAGCACAGCAGCCCATGGGCAATTGATCATCTTCTCATCGGTCAGATGTTAGTCTCTCTATTTCTACACATCAGGTCGATGCTAGTACCTCTCCACCTCATGACGATGCCATTCGCTCCGAGTCTGCACATCATGATCCTCCTATGGATCATTCTGATGACGAGCTTATCGTCGATGACATACAGATACAGGATAATTTAATAAGGAGCCTGGTGAGATGGAGTTCTATCGGATGACTCACGTTCACCAGGATGGCAGTTTTGTTCGGGAGGAGTCCAGAGATATATATGTATTTTATTTATTTATATTATATTATGATTTATATTTTTATTTTTATTAAGTATTGATATATATACTTTTTATAAAATATAGAATAGGGCTACCTCTATGATTTCGAGCGTGCTACGAGGGTTCATCATCTACTCAGAGTAGTCGCATCGAGGCCGAGGTATTCTTGGAGTTGATGGGACCAGAGCATCCTGGATGAGTGAGGGGTTATGGGATTGGAGTTATCCCTACTCAGTTATCTTAGGTGAGTAGATATACTCGGGATACTAGAGAGAGTCATGATCAGTTACATGTTCGTCAGCTCCAGGAGGAGATGGAAGAGCTCGGATAGACACGTGATGCAGACAGAGTAGAGATGCAGACCATTAGGTCTCAGCTAGAGCATGTTACATCTGTGCTGCATATGTTCATGTCATCTCAGGTAAGTAATTATTTATTAATTTTGTATGTATCTAATAATTTAGAATATATATAATGTATGTATCATAATTCTTGATATATATCTTGTAAGTTCCTGGTGCATCTGCGAGTCGCAAACCTGACGACGACTAGCCTTCCATGGATCAGTGATGCCAGATATTTTTTTTATTATTTATGTATGTCTTTTTGTTTATTTGAACTTGGATCGATACTTTTATATATATATATATAACTTTTTATGATTGGTTTGTAGTTGTTTTTGTGTATGTTGGGTGTGATATAGGTTTGAATGTTTTCATTTATTTTTGTATGTTTGATGTGATACAGGTTTGAATGTTTTCATTTTGATAATGTATACAGATTGTGTTGTGTGTATTTCATGTATGGTATATATAGCTGTTTAATTTTTTTTTTAAAAAAAAATATGCCGATGCTTTAAAGCATCGCTAGGTTTGGACCTGGCGATGCTTTAAAGTGTTGCTAGATTTAGAACTGGCGATGCTTTAAAGCATCGCAAGTTTTAAGTCTAGCAACGCTTCAAAGTATCACTAGGTTTTAAGTCTAGCGACGCTTCAAAGAGTCGCTAGATTTTAAGTCTAGCGGTGCTTCAAAGCATCGCTAGGTTTTAAGTCTAGCGATGCTTCAAAGCATCGCTAGATTTGGACCTGGAGATGCTTTAAAGCATCACTAACTGCCGACGCTTTAAAGCGTCGCTAGACTTAAAACTAGCAACGCTTTAAAGCATCGGAAAATAAAAATTTAGCGACGTTTTAAAGCATCGGTAAATGCCAACAATTTTTAAAAGCATCGGCAGGTTGCGTCCCCACGTTTACATAGGCGACGCTTTAGCGATGCTTTAAAAAGCATCGGAAAATTGCTTGGCGATACTTAAAAGCGTCGGGAAAGGTCAAAAAAAGCATCGGTAAAGACCTGTTTCACTGTAGTATACATATATATGTATATGTATATATATATGTATATATATATATTTGTATATATGGATGAAGCTATCTTTGATGATGCATAGATCCTTTTCAATCTAGGTACAAGAGGAAAATAGCGTAATACATTCGCCGGTTTTTGTTTAATTTATGTTGCATCCAATTCATCTAATCACTCACTCTCTTTTTATTTTTGCTTCATCCAACGTGAACATCTACACACATGGCATGAGTCTTGATCGGCATGTTCTCCCTGATATAATATACAATCATTTGGACAGCTATGAATCTTTTCGTATCCAAGATCCAATTCCTTTACTAGTTTTTTGGCTTCATAATAAGATGTTGGTAAACTAGTACCTTCAGGAAATGCATCCTTTAACAACTTGAGCAACATAGTAAAACTCTTGCCAGACCATCCATTCAAGTATTTTATATGAAACAAATGCATAAGAAAAGAAATTTTTGAAAAGTTCTTGCAACTGGCATATAATTCTTGATCTGCATCTCTTATCAGCTTCTGATAACGATTTGTTCCAATATTAGTTGGGGGTATCGGCTCTCCATCATGTATAGATTCAATAAATATAGGATCCTCAGGTAACCCAGCTGCTACTTGTCCTCCACTGTAATCTCCAGGATGTTGATCACCATATTCAAAAGCATCTCTGAGCAAACCCCTGATATCATCATCTCTTGCAAGATTTTTCTATTGGTTACTGGATCCAAAATCAGGTATATGTTCCATGTTAGAGGTTTGGTTACATGTAGATTGTAACCTTGACTCTCCATGAAAAAATCACTCAGTATAACCTCTTAAAAAACTATTCCATACCAAATGTTCTTTAACAATATTTGGATATAGAGAACTGGAATTTACACATTTTCGGCATGGACATAAAATCTTCCCATTGATACTACTTCTCTCCATACCAAATTTAATAAAATTCTGTACTCCATCCAGATATTCTTTGCTATTCCTTGGTTTAGTTATCCAACTCTTATTCATTGTAAGATAAAACTAACTGAAATAAACAAATATTGATAAGAACAGAATAAATTTAAAATAAGTTTATTCAATAGACCAATTACAGTATTATTAAATGCACCCTTCACCAACTAATAGGTAAAGAGGTCCTATCCCATTCAAGAATTGCATTAATTATATAGGTCATTTACAGTAACCAAAGGATACGCAATAGAAGTTCCAGAAGAATTTCGGCAGCATTTCCCTTAGTTCTCCCCATACAAATAAATATGTATGAGGAGAACTAAAAGAAAATGATATCCAAAATATATCTGGAACTCTATTCATACCGTTTGATTACTGTAAGCACTTATAAAATTATTTGCAATTCTTAAAGTGTCTAAACTGGACATTCAATTGACCACTTTATATATTTCTCCCATCCGTACAAAAATTAAATAATTGTATGGATCTTGTAGAATATGTACTTTAATCAATTAACGGGTCTATATTTCAATGCAATGCAAGTTTTTTAAAAAATATCTAAAAAATCATAATTGATCATAACAAAGCTTAGGATGGTATTGAAATAAAAGATTTACAATAATGAAACTAACCTTAAAGCATAACATGTTCAGTAAGATGCAGATATATACCAAAAAATTATTAAAAAAATATAAATTATCTACTAAGAAAAAGAACAATAAATAATAAAAAATAAGGAGGAGGCTCAGTTATGTACTATTTAATCTGCAACTAAATCAAAACGACTACAATTGGTTGCCTACAAAAGAAGGCCATCCAAGATTGTTGCCATTGGAAACAGTTGAATCAGTCAAACGTACATCGCATAATCATCATAGCCTCCATATACAAATCTTAAACCAATTTTAAAATTGACTACAGAGTTTCTTTAATCTCCAAGCAATCAAGCACCTGATAAGAAAAGACAATATAGTAGGTAAATCATATTTTTCTTAGTGGTGTGCAATTACCAACTTTCTCTAAGAGTTTAGATGGCAAGCTTTGTTGTATTATATCAAGGCCATATCTAATTCATGTGAACCTTCGAAAGCAAAATCTATTGTATAAATCCACTAATCTACTTTCTTCCATATACAAAATCTATTCTTGTGAACCTTCGAAAGCCTCCATATACAAATCTTAAACCAATTTTAAAATTGATTACAGAGTTTCTTTAATCTCCAAGCAGTCAAGCACCAGATAAGAAAAGACAATATAGTAGGATAATCATATTTTTCTTAGTGGTGTGCAATTACCAACTTTCTCTAAGAGTTTAGATGGCAAGCTTTGTTGTATTATATCAAGGCCATATCTAATTCATGTAAACCTTCGAAAGCAAAATCTATTGTATAAATCCTCTAATCTACTTTCTTCCTTCTCTTTCTCTAAAAGTATTTTTGGATGTGTATGTGTTTCACCTGCCATGTATACATAGCTAGCACTACTTTTTTAAAATTATTTAATACAAAATTTGTCATATTATCTTAGGGAGATTATGTGATGCATAGCATTGATCAAAGAGAAATTGTATTACCAAAATCCGTTATTCTACCATTTTCTTTTCTATTTCTTTAAAAGCGATGAATGATGATAGCAAACTTTGTTAAATAATTTCACTCAAGTCTTATTGTAACATATAAAAAAAGCCATTATCCAATGCATATCATCTATCGAAGATAAAATCCATTATCTAAATATACTAGTCTACCATTTTCCTTTTTTTCTCTTTTTCTAAAAGTGATTCTATATATCTCCTACCATATATAAATGGCTAGCACTAATGATTTTTATGAATATTTTAATGCAAGCTTTGTCGTATTATATCTGGGCAATTATCTAATGTATAACATTTATCAAATGGAAAATCTACAATTTGAATCTACCATTCTTCCTTTATTTTTTTCTTTTTTCAGGAGTAACTCTAGAAATGAAAGTATATTGAACTTGATAAATATGTCGATACTTTAATTAACATAGTCAAGTTTTCAACAATGACTTTACTTTATTATAATAAACCACTGACAAAATGATTATTATATGTTATAATGGCCATATTTGCTACATTTTTGGGATTTAAGTTTTTTTATATGAAATGATGACTTTATAATTACCACTATAGTGGCATGATAATAAAAATAATCATTAAAAAAAAACTAGTGACAAAAAAAATAGTTATTTTTTAAAAAAATTATGATTCTCCAACAAGAATTTACCTTTTGTAAACGTGAGTCAAATTTTTTGGTAAAAATATTGGTACCAAATTTTGAATTTGAAAGAATATCAGATTGTATTAGGGAAACCATATAAATGAAAAATCATGGCCATTATTTCCATTAATGGGCAAGCGATTGAAAGCAAGCGATTGAAAGCAAAAAAAAAAAAGTCACAAGACAAATGGTGACCACCCTACAGTTCCGGTGAGATCCATAACTTCGGTGGCAAGGTTTCGGTGGCATGAAGAGATTCCGGCAATGATTCCAACAAGGATTCAAGGCCCGGTGATGGCTACTGGGTTTTTTTAAAAAAACCCATTGTTCTTGGTGCTATTGAAATCTGAATGTAGCTGCCATGCTGAATGGTATGCACAGGAGATGCATGAAAGCAAAAGCTAAATCCTACTTGAACGTACCCTAAAATGGGAAAAAAAAATTTAACCCAAAGAAATTAAGAAAAATACTTATAGATAACCGGACGAGCGAAGCTGGGTGGGTTTAGGTGCAACGCGACGGAGATGAAGGCACCGAAGATCGAGCTTCGGCGATGAGGGACCGAAAGTAATGCGCCAGAGATAAAGGAGCAGGGAGAGGAAGGAGGAAGAAAGAAGGGGTTCAGGCGGCGGCGGCTGAAGCGAATGAAAACCTAGGGCTTGGGTGCGGGGGAAATGAAAAACCTAGCGACGCTTTTTTCGGCGATGCTTCTAAGCATCAGAAGATGCTGACACTTTCTAAAAGCATTAGTGGGTTTGAGGGCGGCGACACTTATAAGCGTCATTAAATTCTTCAAGTCTGGCGATGCTTATAAGTATCGGAAGATGCCGATGCTTTCTAAAAGCGTCGACAGGTTTGCGGGCGGCGACTCTTATAAGCGTCGTTAAATTCTTCAAGTCCGGTGATGCTTATAAGCATCGGAAGATGTCGACGCTTTCTAAAAGCATCGGCAGGTATGCGGGAGCTCCCAACGCTTCTATAAAGCGTCGGGATAAAACCGTTGCTGATTCCCCTATTTCCTGTAGTGCTATAAAGGTATAGATCGGTGCAAGTGGGTCTTGTATGTAGAATATGGACTTCATGGATTAATGACAAGGCCAAACAAAAGTTTAGAAGTTTGGATAAGTATGGTCTGTTTATTGGGTGGATGTTTCCACTCATCTAGTTGTTCAATTGTGATGCTATAGATTTGATAAAGGGTTGTCCAAACTATTAAGTTATTCATTTCATATGTTTGTTATATATAAGTTGGCTAGGGGTCTCATCAACTCATTTTTATGATTTTTCTAGTTCACATTTTTGAATATACATGTTTGTCTATGTATGCTAGCATATATCTTTGTTTAACTGTTTTGTTTGTTTGTTAAGTTACTATGATGGCATCTAAGTCCTTTATCATTATAACTAAATATATAACAAAGGTAAGGTGGTTGCTCTTACACCCTAGCTTTGTAGATCAAAAAAATAATTATGATAATATTTGTGCATATTTATTAGTTGCAGAATAATTTATGTTGGGATATGTCGGTTCAAGCACAGATCAGCCACTGGTTCGACCACTTGAACAGTCCCTCCAGAACCATGCACTTCGAACCAAAGTGCTCGGAAGAAGCCGAACGGTTGTCGGACAAGCCGAAGCCGCAACTCTCAACTTCAACCGAAGAGTTAGCCTTCGGCCCTTGCTGAAGACATGGCTCTCGGTCTCAATCGAAGGCATGGTCTTCGCTACAGCCGAAGGCTTGGTCTTTGCTACCGGCCGAAGGCGTATTTTTCGGCCTATGCTAAAGACATGATCTTCGGCATCAGCCACAAGTGCTGTCTCATAGACGTCTAGAGATGAAAACACCCCTCCAATCCAGCCATGGATACTCTTAAAGAAGAAGCCTAAAAATAGATCTTCGATCTACCCCAATCCCCACGAACGTGGAGGATAACGGTTATAATCGGCTATCTAACTATCTCCAAAGCACATGTCGAAATGGCCACGTGATCATTAACTCCAACAGTAACATCTTCAGCCTAGTCGGAATCGTTTAATAACCATTCATGATTGCGAACGGAGGGGAATGAATTAACTCCCCCCATCATAATCGTAGGAAAGAGAATGGAACCGCAGACTGGACTAGCCAATATAAATACTGGTTAGAGGGGATATTCCAGGCAAGGCACAACGAAACCCTGAAAATCTTAGAGTTCTTTCTTCACCATTCATCCTCCTCAGAATCTTCCCTATTCTATGGCTAGAGCCCGCCTTTGACTTAGATGTCGGAGTGTCCCCTACCAGAGAAAATTTGGCCAGGGATTTGTTTTGCAGGTAGACCAGGGAGCGAACCTGTGATCCAGTAGCTTCGCTCGGTCGGAAAAGGGATTCTACACCAATAGATTGGCATGCAAGGAAAGGGGGCGAGAAAGCAACTAAGCATCTACTGTTAAGCTCCCTTTCTTGAAAAAGGGGAAGTGTAAGAAGTTCCTGATGGTGAGAAGAAAGACTCAAAATGCCTCAGCAAGTCGAAGTCGCGTTCCCTCCCAGGGGGTAAACCCCCAGTAGGGAACAATATTCTGCCTCCCATGCTTGTCGTGGGACAGCAGTAGTTCGAGACTCTCCTGAACCAGGTCAGTGCCCTCATGGCTATAGTTTAGGATTTCAAGATAAAGCCTTCCAGGTGGGGCATCAGCCAGCCAACTCCAGACATAGCTCTCGATCCCGAAGGAAAAGAAGCCCTCGAGGAGAGTCCACCCATCTTTCCCTCCATCTTCGACCCTCTCCCAAGGGCCGAAGATCAAGAATGCCTAGACCCACTAACTCGCAAGGGAAAGAGGCCTAGGCAATCTCCCTCTGCATCCTCCGAAGACTTAACTCCTGAAATGGACCTGCCGAAGGAGGTCCCCCCTGATTACGAGGGAAAACTTAAGACCCTCGAATCAGAGGTTGCAAAGCTTCAAGAGTAGAAGAGCCATGATGACCTCGTGGCATGTGAACTGCATCCTCCGTACACCACTCACGTCATGGTTGAAGTTGTTCCATGGCACTTTAAGGTCCCTCAGATGGAGCCCTATGATGGTACTATCGATCCACTTGATCACCTGGGCAGTTTCAAAGTCCACATGATGATCCAAGGGGCTTTGGATGCACTGTACTACCTCGCATTCCCAACCACTCTGAAGAAAGCTGCTCGGATGTGGTACTCGAGCATACGCCCAGGTACCATCGACTCTTTTTCTGAGATAGAAAAATTGTTTGTCTTACATTTCAGGACCTGTCGCAAGATCCCCTGCAACATCGATACCTTGTTCCTCCTTCACCAGAACAAAGGAGAAAGTCTGCGAGATTATATCTCCAGATTCAACTCGGCTACACTCGAGATCCCTGATCTCAATGAGCATGTGGCCATGTCTGCATTGAAAAAGGGGCTCCGTACGTCCAGGCTCACTTTTTTCTTGGACAAAAAATTCTCCAAAAGCTATGCTGAGCTCCTATCGAGAGCTCAGAAGTACGCCGACATCAAAGAGCAAGCTACGAATTGATGGTTAGCTAAAGGGAAGCCCCCTCAAAGAAGAACAGCAGGGGACAAGGCCCCCTATACCCAACAACAACAACAACAACAACAACAACAACAAATATCCCGACTAGTGATGGAGTCCCAGGCCCAGAGCACCGGGCGGGAGACTCGACTCATATATCCCCTTAACCTCCCAAGAGAGAAGTCTTACTGGAGATAGAAAAAGAAAACTATCTCCAACGGCCATGTCCCATGAAGGCATCCTCTTCTGTGAGGAATAAGAACAAATACTACCGATTCCACCAGGACCATGGCCACGACACTGAAGAGTGCATCTAGTTGAGAGATGCTATAGAAGATCTTATTAAGAGAGGCTATCTAGGATGGTACGTTGATTGCCAGGGACCTCGGTCGGAAGATACAGTCCCCTAGAGGGCCCCCAACAAGGCTGAACTGCCAAACCAGAGGCCCTCCAATGGAAATGTGGGGATGCTGCATCGGCCGACTGACTGGAGAAGAGCCGAAGATGATGCTCCAAAGCGGCTCAAAGACAACAATGCTATACTCTTCTCTGATGATGACCTCGCGAGGATCCAACTCTCGCATGACGATCCTGTTGTAATGGCCGTTGTGGCTAATTATGATGTAAAACGGATCTTAGTCGATAATGGAAGCTCAACTGACATCTTGCTTTATGATGCATTCTCTGGGATGTGCCTGCCTAAAAATAAATTGCAAAGATCTCCTATACCACTTACTGGTTTCGGAGGCAACCAGGTCGATGTTGAGGGAGAAATAATACTACCTATAACCCTCGGTACCGAATCCTGATAGAAGACACTACCAATCAACTTTATAGTGGTCCAAACCTCCTCGGCCTACAACATGATCCTGAGATGGCCCACCTTGAACAAATTCTGGGTTATAGTGTCAACTTACCACCTCCTGGTATGTTTTCCCACCAGGAGTGGCATCGGAGAAGCTAAGGGAGATCAAAGAATGGCACGACAGTGCTAGATGATTCAAGACAAGCATTTCAATGATCCTATAACTTGGGATCAATTAGACCCGAGGGACCCAACCATAGACTCTGGTGAACCCATTGAGAGAACCATCTCAGTGCCACTGACTGAAGAGGACCCCACCAGGGTTGTGCAGGTCGGAAGCATGCTCGATGAGGAAACCAAAGTGAAGCTGATATGTTTTCTCAGGAACAATGCTGATATCTTCACCTGGTCAGCTTTGGACATGCCGATGATTCCAGCCGAAGTGATTATTCATCGGTTAGAAGTTGCTCCCAAATATAAGCCAGTCTGGTAGAAGAAAAGAAGTTTTGCCTTTGAAAGACAAAAGGTGATAGACGAAGAAGTAAACAAACTCATCAAGGCGGGATTCATTCGGGAAGTGCATTATCCTGAATGGTTGGCCAATGTGGTAATGGTGAAGAAGGCTAACGGCAAGTGGATGATCTGCATTGACTACACATATCTCAATAAAGCTTGCCCAAAAGATAGCTTTTCCCTTCCAAAGATCGACCAACTAGTTGACCTCACCACTGGGTACCAGCTATTAAGCTTCATAGATGCATTCTCTGGATATAACCAGATTAGAATGGACCCCCAAGATAAGGAAAAGATGGCCTTTGTCACTGACAAGGGTCTTTATTGCTACAAAATGATACCATTTGGGTTCAATAATGCCGGGGCAACATTCCAAAGATTGATCAACAAGGTGTTCAAGGAGCAATTGGGGAGAAACATGGAGGCCTACGTTGATAACATGATGGTCAAAAGCCTCCTTAGAAAAGATTACATCAAGGACTTGGAAAAGTCGTTCGGTGCCCTACAACGCCACTGTATGAAGTTGAACCCAATGATGTGTGCCTTCGGGATAACTTCGGGCAAGTTCTTGGGGTTCCTCGTTACTAAGCAAGGGATCGAGGCAAACCCCAAGAAAATCCAGGCCCTTAGAGATATGAGGCATCCTTCTTGCAAAAAGGAGGTACAACAGCTAACAGGGAGAGTCTCCTTCTTGAGCAGATTCATTTCTCGGTCAGCCGAGAAATGCCTCCTTTCTTCAAAGTACTTTGATAGTCTCGAGGCTTCGAATGGACCGAAGATTGCTGCATCACTTTTGAAGAGCTGAAGAAGTACTTGGAGACCCATCCCTTGCTCTCTAAACCTCAATAGGGGGAAGTACTTTTTCTGTACCTTTCTGCTTCGGACGAAGCAGTCAGTTTGGTCCTTGTCTAAAGAGAGAAGGATGGCTCCCATAAGATGATCTACTACATCAGCAAAGTCCTGCATGATGCTGAAGTAAGATATTAAAAAATGTAGAAGCTGATTTACTCGATAATTACAGCAAAGCGATTATGGCCTTACTTCCATGCCCACGCCATCGTGGTGTTGACTGATCAGCCTCTTAAGGCCATTCTCTGATGTCCCGATACTTCGAAAAGGATAGCCAAATGGGCCATAAAGTTAATTGAGTTTGATATCAGCTTCCAGCCCCGATCAGCTATGAAAGCCCAGGTGTTATCCAACTTCTTGGCTGAGTGCACCTGGAAGTCTGAAGACGGAGACGAAGCACATCCGACCAAAGAAGAAACTCTGAAGGACATGGAGTCTGTTTGGGTACTCCATGTAGATGGGGCCTCCAACTCAGCTGGATGTGGAGCGGGCCTCATACTAGCTGAACCAGATGGACATACAGTGGAGTACGCACTCCGATTTTCCTTCCGCGCTTCAAATAACCAGGCCAAGTATGAAGCCTTGCTTACAGTACTTCGAATTTCCAAGAGCTTAGGCATTCAGAGACTCCAAGCCTTCTCGGGCTCCCAAGTGGTGGTAAACCAGGTTAAAGGTGAGTTCGAAGCTAAGGATCCTACAATGGTCCAATACCTGGAGAAGGTACAAGCCCTATTGATGCAGGACAGTTACGATGCGGTGTAGGATGATTCAATTTTAGCCTAGATGATTTAGAGAGCAATGATCATAGTAAAGCAACTAACATAATAGATTGAAGAGAGTAAAGAAGACAATTACTACTTACCCACAATCCGCTCTGCAAGCTATGAAGAATAAGGACCCGACGGCTAGAAAACCATCTAAGATCAGGCTATTCCATGCTTCAATTACCAAATCTAATGAGAAAAGGATTGGTTACTTATCCCAATGGAGATTCTCTTTGACTCGAGATGGATCTGCTGCTTGGTCGCTCAGATCTCGTAGTAGGATGAAGATCGGGACTCCATATTTCAGATCTACAATCAGATCTTGGTTCGGAAGCAAAGGACCCATCCTCTAAAGTTTTTGAACACCTGGGATCTACAAAGAAGGTAGCAAATAATATTTTAAGAACAAAGTAAGCAGGCTCCAAAATGAAAAAAAAGAAATGTTGGATGTGTAGGGCTTGTAGCAGATTGGTAGCAGCTTGATGAATCCGGCAGAACCTCCACTCAAGGACCTCACCGTCTTGAGCTCTTAAGGACCTCCCTGCCTTGAGCTCTTAAGGACCTCCCCGCTCTTAGAGAAAATCACTAAGCCTACCCTGCTTTATGGAAGAAGAAAGACATCATTTCATTTCATAAATCAATAATCATTCATTTACAAATGGGTATGGGGTCCTATTTATAGAGTTCTTCACACATGAAGATTTCATAGGACTCCTTTGAATTTAAATTACATTTAAATTTGAATTCTAAAACACTCATTGGCTTCTTAACTCCTTCCTTGAATTTTGAATTTTAAATTCCTTCTCTCCATGGCTTGGGCGACAACATGAAAAAAAAGCATTCGGGAAAATGAAGATGGGATGCTAATCTCCTTCTTATTTAGCACTAAACCTTTCTTAATCTGATTTTTATTCCACTTGATCGGTAACATGGGATAAGAAGGCCTCTTCAAATGTATAGGTTTTAATTTAAAGTCTTCTCCTATGAATTTGAGATGATCCTCCTTTTATCTTGGACTTTTTCCTCTGAATTTTGGATGAGCCTCCACTTATCTTGGAGTTTCTCCCATTTAAAATTTGAATGGACCATGGGTGGGCATCATCTTGGAGTAGGCGACAAGAGGGAATGAGGGGGTGCCAGATAAGAAGCAGAGTCTTTCTGCTTTACTCCTCTCAATTGGAGTCTCCTTGAAATGGGCAATGAAAATGGATGGATGCCTCTCTTGGATAAGGATGAATTTAAAGTTGTCCAAATATCCAATTATCCGGTTGTCCCAATGTCAGGATGTTCCAATGTCTGAATGTCTGGTGAAAAATCTGGACAACCTCTTTTTGTCATAGAATTGATCCACCAAGGTGATGATGACTTGGGTCTTGGATAATTATGACTCCCCTTGATTTATTCAAGCACTAATTACAGGACTCATCTTGGACAATTCACTGAATAAAGCAAATTAATGCTATTTACAAGACTCTTAAACCAATTGATGGACTTAATGGACTCAATTGGTAACTCAACAATCCTAATTGACCAAATTATACTCAATTTGATCAAATTATAACTCAATTTGACCTAATTACAAACTCAAAACAACTAGGACTCGAGTGTTCTTTGTGAAGAACATATGGACTTACTCATTGGTGATCCAAATTGAATCGAAAAAGGTTTGCTTCCTCTTCTTGGCTCTTGTGTCCTTACCATCTATCTTTTTAATTGGAGTTCTTTGAAATCATTCATGTTCCCCGATCGGAGAACTCCCGGGCAGATGCACTGTCTAGGCTTGCCACCACCACTCTGGAGTCCCTTGGTCACACCTTCATCGAACACCTTGAAACTTCGAGCATAGCTGAAGAAATTTTGGAGGTGCACCAAATTGAGACCGAGCCCAGTTGGATGGATCCCATCCTCAAATTTTTAAATAAGGGCATACTACCAGAAGACAAAGTAGAGGCCAAAAGGATATGCTGGATGGCATCCTAATACATCATCTTAGACTAGACCCTCTACAAAAGATCATTCTCCCAACCTTTACTGAAGTGTTTGGGACCATTAGATGCCGACTATGCCCTAAGGAAAGTCCATGAAGGTATATGCGGTGATCACCTGGGGGGTATGTCCTTGGCGTACAAGATAGTATGCCAGGGATACTATTGGCCCTCCATTCAAAAGGATTCGGCCCACTTCGTACGAAGATGTGATCAATGCTAGAGGTATGCCAATGTCCAAAGATAACCAACAAGCCATTTGACTTAGCTGACAGCACCCTAGCCCTTCACTTAGTGGGGGATGGATATCCTTGGCCCGTTCCCACCAGCATCCGGGAAGAGGAAGTTCCTCATTGTGGCCATCGACTACTTTACCAAGTGGATCGAGGCTGAACCACTGGCTCACATCACAGAAGGCAAGGTCAAAAATTTTGTCAACAATTCCATCATATTCCGGTTCAGAATTCTATATACTATAATCACCAATAACGAGAGGCAGTTTGACAACCCCAAGTTTAAAGATTTCTGCACCCAGTACCATGTGCAGCACAGACTGACATCCGTTGGCCATCCTTAGTCTAACAGAGAGGTTGAAGTGACGAATCGGACCATTCTCCATGGTCTGAAGATAAGGCTGAACGCTGCCAAAGGACTTTGCACCGAAGAGCTGACCTCCATTCTATAGGCATACCGGATAACCCCGAGAATAGCAACTGGCAAATCTCCATTCAACTTGGCATATGGTATCGAAGCAATCCTTCCTATCGAAGTCTCCTTCCAGTATTTGAAGATCAAGTATGAGGAGCCTGAAAACTCCAAACATAGAAGAGTTGTCTTGGACCTACTACCGAGTACCAAGCTTCAAGCCCAAATGAAAATGGCAACGTATCAACAAAAAGTTGCCAAATATTACAACTCTAGAGTAAAAGAGCAGATCTTCCGCACTAGGGACATGGTACTACGAAGAACTGAAGTATCCAGGCCAACGGAGCAAGGCAAACTTTCTCTTAACTA
Organism: Areca catechu; assembly: GCA_021397845.1. Classification (NCBI taxonomy): domain Eukaryota; kingdom Viridiplantae; phylum Streptophyta; class Magnoliopsida; order Arecales; family Arecaceae; genus Areca; species Areca catechu. The sequence goes on along the minus strand of CM038041.1, from coordinate 70,238,569 downwards.
GGAAGGACCATACCAAGTCAAAGAAGTCATGCATCCAGGAACGTATCGACTCAAGACCCTGGATGGCATTATCCTATCCCGACCGTAGAATGTAAAAAATCTTTGCAAGTACTATCAATAAACATACCCCAAAGACTTTCATGAAATTATGTTCGACTCTAAATAGCCCATCATCCCAGTGGCACAACAATGGTCTCAATAATCTATTCAACGAAATCGACCAAAAGCACGAAGATGGGTCTGATCCACTTGCCTTATCGGTTTGCTCGACGAGCGCTACGGACAGCCCAATCAGGCTGCCAAATGATCAAAGGCACAGGGATGGTTCATATAACCTACCCTACGGTGAATCCAAAGATGCACTGGGGCGGGCCTAACCAGCCTACCTTATACTAAAGAAGGTGCAAGGAAGGTTCATACAACCTATCCTATGGTAAATTTGAAGACGTACCGGGGCAGGCCTAATCAGCCTACCTTAGCTTTGATAGGGATGCACAGGGATGGCTCAGACGCCCTACCCTACATTAAATCCGAAGACGTGCTGAAGTGAATCTACATCACTCACCCTGTCAACAATAAATACTTCATGGGATGGCTTAATTGATCCCATCTCATCAGCAGATCCCTAATGGCTCTACAAAGTTGTCACATGATTGTCATACTGCAAAGTACACGCTTTGTAATATTCTAAGGTACGCTATTCATAGAGAAAAAAAGAAGGGGGAAAAAAGCCACTTTCTTCATTACATCTTTTGGGAAACTTTACAAAAAAAAGAAAAAGAAAAAGAAAATGAGAACAGAGCAGATAATGGGAAAGTAGATTCAAAGACCACCTGCCAGCCCTTTTCCATGTCGGCGAGGGGTGCCAAAGTTCTGAGAGGAGGACGGGGAGGCTCTGAACTTCCCTTCTGATTTAGACTCTGACTCTTCTTTGAAGTCAGAGTCATATTCATGACTAGGGAAGGGGATAGAAGGCCTAATATTTTCTAGGCCCTTCAAATGGTAGAACTTGAAAGCCTTGTCTCGATGCTCCCGGAATTCTCGGTGGTAAGAGTCCAGAACCGCCTCGATGACCTTGTCCTTGAAGGCTGATGATGCCATGAATTCCTCGACGGCCTCCATCGCCTTCTTTCTGGCCTCTTCCACCTTCGATGTAGCCTCCTCGACTCGAGTCCTGGCCTCCTCCAAATGGGCCTCTAAGACTCGAACCTTCCTCTCCAAGCGGGCAATAACCCCCTGTGGGTCGTCACCGTCGCCTCCCCGATGAGCCTTCATACTAGGCTCACCCTCCGCAGGAGAGCTAGAAGCCCTCTTTCTAGCCATCTTCCAAAGTTCTAAAATGTTAAACTTCATCTTGGCAATGTGCTAAGGAGAAAGAGGACAACTTTCAAAATAAAAGTTTGAAATTTCAACGGTCTCCGAAAAGAGAAGAACTGGGGCCTATTTAATGGGATCCTGCACCCATGGACGACCTCAGAAAAACATGCTCCACACCTTTTCCCAAGCATGCCAGAGGGTGCCATGCATCAAAACGATGCCTTGAAATCTAGATGATCATTCTGGGAATGGTACAATCGCTAATAACTACTCATGAGGATGGAGATCGTTGGTGCTTCGAACCTAGAATGATCTCCCTTGAACGGTTACAACATTAATGGCCATTTATTAGGAAAGGAAAACAGGTGGCACCTAGATGCGCGGGGATGCAACCATTCGAATATCCATACATTTGACATAGACAGCAAAAAACATGCTCGATATTCCCCAACAAATGCCAATGATGAGGTGACATCAGGCCACCATGCTACCATCGATGTAGAAAGGACAATTATGGTAGATGATCAATATCAGCCCAACTGAGGTTAATCCCAGACCAAGGGACTGGGTTGGTCCTTTCTGACCTGGTCAACCATACTAGAGAAATCGCAACGACATTACGACCGCACTTCGGAGTTCGTCTTCAACCAAGCCGAAAACATTGATATGAATTGACCATGTCATCAGTCCACCCTTAGGAAAAGAATCAACTTAAAAGAGACTAGTTTGAAAAGAATTAGTCATTTATTTCAAGGAGGAAGAACCCTCATCTAGAAGGAAGACACTACAAATAGCTGATAAAAGGGAAAGTACAACAACTTTGTTCCCTGCCAACCTTTTCAGCAGCCGATACAAGAGTAAGGGTCGGCACCGCATCGGATGGAACCTTGGAGTTTTTAGCTTTGTCCCCTGGAATGGCAACCAAGGACAAATCCAAGTTAGGGTAAAGTTTCTTAACTTTACCCAGGCAATCGGCATAGCCTGAAAAGTAACTCTCCGATGTGACCTCGGAAGACCTCTCTTCGGCCTGCGCAGCCCCTTGGTTGGCCGCTGAAAGGCTTGTCTTTAGTTCATCGATCCTTTTCTCCAACTAAGCCTGATGAGACTTTAGCCCCTTAGCATCTCGAAGGGTCTCCCTCAGTAACAATTCAAGAGAGATCACCTTCTTTCTCTTCTTCTGTAGAATGATTGCCATTTCAGTCGCCTGTGCTTGATGAGTCCCCGGTTGTCTTCTCAGGACATCGTTGGAGGTGACAGTCTTGCCCAACTCTTCTTCTACGGCGGTCCAAAGCTTTTCAGCAACATCTTTCTCAGCTACAGCCAAGGCCATTCGGCTTCGGAGGTCTTCGCTAAAGCTAATGGATTCGTGGGCACCTTTCTCCAGCAAAGAAAGGTCACGAGAAATCTGCAGAATAGGAAGTACATACAAAGTCAGTCCAGCCGATGAATGCAGATAAGTAACACGCATGCCGGAGGCTACCTGTTGTATCCCAAGAAGGATAGCAGGAAAAGAATTCCCAAGTTCCTACCTCCCAGTTCTAGTGGCAGGTGTGTCACACCCCATAGGACTTCTCTCTCCCACAACCGGAGCCACAGGCTTGGCATCCTCGACGTACGAGGAAACCCCACCAACATCTTGTGGGCTCGACCTCTTAGATGGCTCGGCCGGCACGGCCCTCCCGGGAGAGGCCGGTTCCTCCCCTGAGGAAAAACCTATCTCGATTGGATCACTACTCCCAAACTAGGCGCACGGCAACGCCAACACACACCTTTACCTCCGATCTGATCTCCTCACCTAGAAGCCTCTCATTGGCATCTCCTTTGTCGCCCGCTTGAGCTATGCTAGGTTCGGCCTCATGTTACAGCAAACCCTCAGAGCAGCGCGAGGGTGAGGAGACGTGAATGGTGTTGGAAATGGCATTGTCATGAACGAATGGTAGTCGATCCCAAGAAATCCTCCTCCTTATATCGAGACTGGTGAGGCTCAAGTCAAATGCCCTCATTTGTAACAGGCTCCCGAGCATGCCATGCATGCTTGCCCTAATAAATCAGGACCTCAACAGGCATGTTGGGAGGGACCACTAAAAGGCTGCAGCCATAATGATCCCTGTTCCCAACCACAGTCATTATGGCCTTGATCACAACCATCTTTCCAGGCAACAGCATAACGATCACCAAACCCCTAGTAAGCTAGAGTTTTCCCTCAAGTGGGGACTTCTCTACATTTTCTAAGGTCCAAAGGAGGTGCCTATGTTCAAAAAAATTGACTCGACAAAGGACTGCATGATTCAGTCCATCGCCAAAACTAGTGATCGTACCTAAACCAAGTTTGAAAAATTTCATACCTAGAAAAAAAGAGAAATACTCATTAATTTAGGAGAATTCATTGGTTACATGCCAAGGGGAGAAAAAGAAGAAATGCAGAGCCCAAAGCCTGACAAGTCTCTACAGATCAGTTGAGAGAGACCTAGCATTGTCAGAATGGAGTATCTCATCAATCTGGGCAGAAAGGATCTCCTCAACTTGGGCCAGAGTCGGAGAACCTTCGGCTTGAACCACCTCTTCAGCCTAGACCAGAACTACCGTACCAGTCGCAGCTAGATCCTCGGCTACGATCGGGACTTCTTCACTTCGGCTTGGTATCTCTTCAACCTCACCGGGGCCCTAATCTCTTCCTCTCTTTTCTCCTCGATATCAAATGTAGGGACACTGGAAAGATCGAGATTGGGAAAGACCTCGCTGACCTTGGCAAGTCCATCATTGAAGCCAAATTGATAACTGAACAGGCTTGCTTCATTTACCTCCATTTAGAACCGTGAAGACTTTTTAAAGTCTTCAACAGCTTTAGCCTCCTGCTCTCTTATGGCTTCAGACTCCCTCCTAGCCGCTTTGGCCTTCAGGGTCGCCTCTTTGGCTCTCGAAGATGCCTCTTTGGCTCTCTTGGTCACCTCCTCAGCCGCCCTGGCTAGGTCTTCAGCTTTCTCCTGGTTCTTTTTAACAGAATACTCCAAGGAGTCAATCTACCTCTTATTTCTCCTCAACTCCACCTCCTACTCTGAGATTGTCAAGTGGGCATTCTTCAGCTCACCCTTTAGGCCCTGAACTTTGGCATCCACGTGAGTGAGCTAATTCTCCATGGACTGCTTCAGTTCCTCGACCACCTCCCTCTCGGCCCTAGCTACTTGGAGCTTCTCCTTCAAGCTGTGAATAAGGCTATCAATGCTCCCTAGGCCCTCTTCCAGAAAAGTAATATCATAGACCAGCTACACCTACAAAACAAGGTGTAAGACTAGTCACAACCTGAATGACCCATCAGACAAGGGAGGGGCGATGAAAATCTCACTTGTTGCAGGGAAGAATAGGCATAATCGGACACCTTAGTGAGGCTCCGATCCCGGATGACTTCCAAATTGTAAGGTAGCAAAGTATCCTTTAGTGCCCACCTAGCAATGGCAGGGACCAAAAGATCCCCATGGGGGAGAGCTCTGAAGAGTTCACAGGATGACTTCCATTTAGAGGAGCCTCCCGAATGGACTCCTCCTCGAGTTGCGGTGCCTTGCCCCTATCCATCATAGGGGGGCAAAGTGGTGGCGCATCGACCACCAGAGACAGACTCTCCCTTATCTGAATTGGAGAGTTGACCGTCGGCAAAGATTCAACTGGCAGAGGCCCTCTTGGAGCCTCCATCATCGATACCCCATTTCCTCCAGATGCTCCTCTAGAGGACGAAGCGCTTCTACTTCTCTCAGGATCATTTCCCTGGATCTTCCTCCAGACTTCTAATCTTGAAGGAGGAGCTTGACCACTTTCTCTTGGAAGACTGACGAAGCCAGCCCAAGTCTGGCCTCATTCCACCACCTATAAATAGAAACGCCTTTTTGAATCAACTGGACCACAAAGGAGTTAAAAGAGGAGAGCTAAAAACCTCTACCAATTTTACCTAACACAGGGAACTCGCTGATCCCTGCGAGATGGAGATTCCTCTCCTCCAATAGTTCATGGATGGGAACGACCTCCGAACCAGTCAGTAAGGCATAATCAGACTGATCGGCCACCAAAACCTTTTTCCCATCATTGGCATCCAGGTGTGGTTCCCTCTACTCACTACTGAAACCCCATGGTTCAGTAGAGGAAACAAAAATAAAATTGGACTTCCATCCATGGATGGCGCTAGGCATGTCCCTTATGATCTTGCGACCAGGTCGAGGACCGATAACCCACCATCCACGACCATGGAAATCCCTCTTGAGAACAAAAAGAGTGGTGAATAAATTGGTCCTGGGCCTCACATTGGCTATGTGGCATTGGACCAAGAACTCGCAGATATTCCAAATACTGTTTGGAGTCAATTGTAGTCAATTGCATGGGCACAATTTGGTACATGTGGAAGACTTTGACAAAGAAGTGATGCAGAGAAAATTGAAGACCAGCCTTCAGATGATTTTCATATATAGCAAGACACCCAACGGCAGGTTTATGAACCCGCTCTTTAGATGTGGAAAGTATTAGAGGAAAACCTTCAGGAACATGATAATGCTCCCGAAGGTGGGCAATCTTTTCCAGTGAGACTGAGTTGGAGACTAGTTTCGGACTCACCACATCATCAATCACAAAGGGCCCAGCCTTTTCCCCTCGAGTCCCTATGGCCTCAGCTATGACAGGAAAAAGGAACAAAGAAATAAAAGAAAGGTTCTACATGCGGAAGGGACTGATAGCCAGGAACAGGGAAAGCTGGGCCAAAGTTAAAAGTATGCAAGGATGGAGAAGCTTCCTCAGCCAGCCATTTTCTCCCTCTCATAAAGGGATAAAGAGACTCCAGGATGACACCTCGATAAGGGAAACCATCTCCCCAAGACCGCAACGGATGCTCGAGATGGATGCGCAATCCCAAACAGTCCTAAATTGATTTGATGCGGAATGGACCAAAGGTCATAATTCGCGCAACACCAATCAACGACAAAGATGGAGCACATGTCCTTTCCAAGGGATAGGAAGAGGCCATGACCTCCATCCAAATTCCAATGAAAAGATCGATTGAACCATCGTAAAACAGAAAAAGGAGAGACAATCCTTGGTCCACCTGCTCCTTTTTCATACCTCAATTAGGGGGCGATAGTTGTCCATCACTTGATCCTCAAATCAACCATCAGTTATGGCAAGCGATCCAATCAGAGATTTCACAATCATCTGTTGCACCACTCCCCAAGGGAAAATGATAACCCAGTGATACTCTCACTCTTCGAGGTAGATCATCGCTTTGAAAACTGAGAGTGGGGGGCAACTGTTGGGATATGTTGATTCAAGCACATATTAGCCACCGGCTCGACCACCTGAACAGTCCCTCCTGAACCATGCACTTCGAACCAAAGTGCCCGAAAGAAGCTGAACGGTTCTCGGACAAGCCAAAGTCGCAACTCTCAACTTCAACCGAATAGTTAACCTTCGACCCTTGCTGAAGACATGGCTCTCGACCTTAGTTGAAGGCATGGTCTTCGCTACCAGTCGAAGATGTAGTCTTTGGCCTATGTCAAAGACATGATCTTCGGCATTAGCCACAGGTGCTATCTCGTAGACGTCTAGAGATGAAAGCGCCCCTCCAATCCAGTCATGGATACTCCTGAAGAAAAAGCCTGAAGACAGATCTCCGATCTATCCCAAATCCCCACGAACGTGGAGGATAATGGTTATAATCGATTGTCTAACTATCTCCAAAGCACATGTCAAAATGGCTACGTGATCATTAACTCCAACAGTAACATCTTCGGCCTGGCCAGAACCTTTTAATAACTGCCCACGATTGCAAATGGAGGGGAATGAATTAACTCCCCCCATCATAACCACAGGAAAGAGAATGGAACTGTAGACCAGACTAGCCAATATAAATACTAGTAAGAGGGGACATTCCAAGTAAGGCACAACGAAACCTTGAAAATCTCAGAGTTCTTTCTTCACTATTCATCCTCCTCAGAATCTTTCCCATTCTGTGGCTGAAGCCCGCCTGTGACTTAGGCATCAGAGTGTCCCCCACCGAAGAAAATCCAGCCAGGGATTTGTTTAGTAGGTAGACCAGGGAGCGAACCTGTGATCCAGTAGCTTCGCTAGGTCGGGAAAGGGATTATGCACCAACAATTTGTATTATAGATATTTCACTTGGATTAACCTTATAATCAGGGGTCAAGCAAAAGCAGCTCAACTTGAAAAAAGAGATGAAATCAGAGACTTAAAATTAAAGGTAAGAAGATTATCTACAATGATTAGAAGGCATAGTAGAGAAATTTTAGGTTTGAAAGAACATATGGTTTAGCTAAAAGGAGAGATAACTAGTTTATTAGAAGAGAGAGTTTTTAAAAAGAGAGGCAACAGACATCTAAGAGGAGATAGCAAGGTTGAAGGCTAATTGATTCGCATGGAAGAGGGAGCTTACAAAGCATGCTACAAGGGAAAAGCTTTATGTTATTGCAATCAAGCTTTCATGGATTCTGCTAATATTGATAATCATGTTTTGAGTGATTGTCATTTTTGTGACTGTATAATAATCTTGAAAATAACTTTTGTAATGGTGATTATATTTTGATTGATCATTTTTTGAGTGACTACCAGTATGTCTAGCTATTATAATAACCTTTGTAATGAATGTTGTGCAGAATGATGTTGAATGAGATGTTGAATATACCACTTTATATTTGATATTTGAATTTGTGGTACAAGTTTTTTATATAGTAAGTTGTGCTCAATCAATATTATAAATAGTTTATTTCATATGTGGTACTTATACCGAAAAAAGAGTCATGATGACTATGAAACAATGAGCTATGAAACACTAAAAATTGCCCTTGCTGTTAAAGGCTGAAACCATTAATACATTTGAAAAAATAGAAACCGTTGATACATAGTCATATTTGAAACTCTCAAAATCTTTGATAGATTGAAACCTTTGAAACCTTGAATCCCCTGTTTAAAAGCTGAAATATGCTGCATCATTGACTAAGGATGCACTGAAATCAGTTTCAAAGGTTGTCTTGCACAAGTCCCCTCTCTTAAGTTCATAATATGCAAAGCATCATAGCTTTAGTGTTTTGTACAAATGAACTTGAAAGATTAAAGTTGAAACTCTGCCTTTCATATGAAAAAAACTATATTTCATTTGTGTGCCATTGATCTCAGCCAGTGAACTATTTTATACATGTGCCATTGAACTAATTCCTAAACATTGAGCCAAACAGTTTCAACTGGAGCCAAACATTTGACCAAGCAATGTACTATACTTTGAACTAGATATTGAACTTATGAAATATTCAAGTCATGAAACATTAGACTGTGGTAGTGCAAACATGAAGCAGAAATATTGAACTTCAAATAGTGCCACTAAAATGGACATGAAATGAAACATGGAGCTACATGGCATAATGAAATATAGCTTACAATTGATCCTTGAACTGCAACACTATCATCAAATATTGATATGCACATTGAATTGCAACACAATGAATCAAGCATTGAACTACACATTGAGCCAAATATTGAAATCATAAAACATCATAGCTGAAACTTTGCCCTTCACATGAAAATAATGTGTTTCATTCATGTGCCATTGATCTCGACCAATGATTTCATACATATGCTATCGAACAAAGTACAAAGCAATGCCCTTTACTTTGAGCTAGATATTGAACTTATGGAATATTCTAGTCATGAAACATTAGACTATGCTAGACTGTGCTAGTGCAAACATAAAGTAGAAATATTGAACTTCAAATAGTGCCACTAAAATGGACATGAAATGAAACATGGAACTACATGGCACAATGAAATAAAGCTTTCAATTGATCCTTGAACTGCAACACTATCATCAAATATTGATATGCACATTGAATTGCAACACAATGAATCAAGCATTGAACTATACATTGAGCCAAATATTGAAATCGTAAAACATTGTAGCTGAAACTTTGCCCTTCACATGAAAATAATGTGTTTCATTCATGTGCCATTGATCTCGACCAATGATTTCATACATATGCTATCAAACCAAGTACTAAACATTGAACCAAATAGTTGCAACTGAGCCAAACATTAAACCAAGGAATGCAGTACTCATTGAGCTAAACATTTAACTATGTAATGCATTACACTTTGAGCTAAACAACTCAAAGAATATGCAGGTTATGAAACATTGGACTTCAAATTCTGCTATTACATATTGGACTTGTTGCCCAGATGTAGTAACCCAAGAGGGAGAGGTGAATTAGGTTTTTTTAAAAAAAATATCTTTACAAACTTAAATAATTTTGCTAAGTGTGTGCAACAGCAATCAAAGCTATATATATATATTAAAGGGTACAATGAAATATGATTGCAAGGTATAAACAATCGAAGAAAATGTAAAAAGGAGCCAACCAATATACAAGTATAAACACAAAGATATATAGTGATTCGGTACTAACTTTTGTACCTACATCTACTTCTCAAGTCTCCCTACTTAAAAATTTTACTATAATCCTCTAGATTATGATGCGATTGTTTTATTGGTATCAAAATCAAAACTTGGTTGGTTTTGTGGGCTCGTTAACCAAACGTTATAATTGATTGTTAGGCTCACAATCAACCTAATTGGTTTTTCTAGGCTCACCAATCAAAATCTAATTCACTCCATTTCAAGGTATGGATTAACTTATCTCCAAGTTTTGGCTTATCCAAAACTTGTCTCAACAACTATAAGAATGATACAATAAAGAACAAAGAATTCTCCTTAATGAAAAAAGTATAAACAATAAAAGCTCTTTACGAAGATTGAAGAAGCCTTTGTGGAGTACCCTTCAACTAAGAAAGATCAATCAATGCACTTGAAAGAGGTGGTTAGAGTTGGAATGAAGGCTTCTTGCACTAAATGCTTCAATCTGTTCGTTAGATGTTTTTCCTTTTGTTCTTGTTCTTCTTATGTTTTTCTTCTTTTTGGAACTATTTATAGAATCAATGAATGTTGGGAAACATTTACTAGCCATTTTGAGCCTTTGGAGAATAGTTGGGGACTATTTAATACTATTAAAAATGGATAGTGTTGCTGCCAAGATCGCCATGGCCTGTAGCTCTGGCATGTTGCCGATGCATCGGGCTCCTGTAGGGGGGTGCTCGCCCCTCTCCTTACTGGTCGACTCCTCGATCCGACTGCCTTGTAAAAAAGAGGAGACCCAGGCCGGGAATTCCAGCGGGGACACTCCGACGATCAAGTCAGATGGGGATGATCAAGGAAAACAAAACCTCTATGGCGGAGAGCTTGGGGACTCTCCGCATAGAGGGTGAAAGAAAAGAATTTTGATATGAAGACAAGGTGGAGATGGAATCAGGGAGCTTGGAAAGTTCTCTTGACTGGTTTCTTGCCCTTTTGCTCCCTGTTCTCTTACCGATTGCCCTATCCCTTTTTTGTTCTCTCTCTCTGATCTTATGTATGTGGGGTGGCCCAGACTAGTTCTGGGGCTTTGTCCAGGTGTCCCTTTGATGGTATGGCTCCCTGTGGGAGTGGCGGGCGCCATGCCATTGAGCCCTTAGCCACGGTGGGGTGTTCCCATCCCTAAAGGGTCCATGCAAGCATCGTAGAGCTCTGGGGCCTTCATGGAACACTCCTCTTAGGGGAGGTTCAAGTATCATGTCACGAGATTTGAAGCCTCCGGTTGCATGATCATCGATGTGGCAATAGGTTACGGGGCCTGGAACCTGGCAGAATGCACATCGCTCAGGATATGGCAGTGGCGTGTTGAAGAGTTTGAATTTATGGAAAGGCGTGCGCCACCTCTTGGAGGTTGCAGGTGATCGGGCTCCTTCTTGTCATGGTTTAAATTTTTGTTGGTCCTTCCTTCTCTCATCGTTGGCAGGAATATCGTTCCCCCACGAGGCAGGAGGAACCTTATCACTGCAAGCATGAGCTCAACCCTAGCTAGGAGCTAGCCTCAGACGGGGGGCTCACCGTGTGAGTATGACCCTGACTGGGAGCTGACCTCAGTAGAAGGGCTTGCCTTGGTAGCATGAGCATGACCTCGACTAAAAGCTAGCCTCAAACGGGGGGCTTGCCCTATGAGCATGACCTTGGCTAGGTGACCTCGACGGGAGGGCTCACCTTGGCAACATGAGCATGACCCCGATTGGGAGCTAACCTCAGATGGGGGCTCACCCTATGAACATGACCTCCATTAAAAGCTGACCTCGATAGGAGGGCTCACCTTGGCAGTGTGAGCACGACCCTGACCAGAAGCTAGCCTCAAACTATGGGGCTCGCCCTATGAGCATGACCCCGGCTGGGAGCTGATCTCTACAAGAGGGCTCGCCTTGGCAGCATGAGCATGACCTCGACTAGGAGCTAGCCTCAGATGGGGGGCTCGTCCTATGAGCACGACCCCGACTGGGAGCTGACCTCAGAGGAGGGCTCGCCTTGGAAGCATGAGCATGACCTTGACCGGGAGCTGGCCTCAGATGGGAGGCTCGCCCTATGAGCATGACCCCGACTGGGAACTGACCTCGGCTGGAGGGCTCACCCTGGTAGCATGAGCATGACCCCGACCAGGAGCTGGCCTTAGACTAGGGGCTCGCCCTATGAGCACAACCTCGGTTGGGAGCTAACATCGACAGGGGAGCTTGCCCTGGTAGCATGAGCACGACCCCTACCGAGAACTGGCCTCAGACGTGGGGCTCGCCCTATGAGCATGACCCAAGATGGGAGCTGACCTCAGCAAGAGGGCTCACCTTGGCTCCTTGTTTGGCCACATGTTCGGGTGGCAGTCTCTTGCCACCTCAGCAAGAGGGCTTACCTTGGCTCCTTGTTTGGCCACATGTCCAGGTGGCAGTCTCTTGCCAGCGCAACTGCTCGCAGGGGCTCCATGTCAGTGGATGTGCCACATCAGATGACCCCCACTTCCGAGCCTAGAGAATGAAGCAGTTTTCGGGGCGATGGGAGTAATGATCATGCTGATGTGGAGGGGTGTGCCTCCTGCACCATTAATACCTTGGGTGCCTGCACCCTAAAGATCATGCTTCCATCATTTTTGGTCTTCCGACGGGGGGATCATAAATGCTTCATTCAGATCAAGGTGATCGCTCTTGCTTTGAAGCATTGGGATCATCTAACAATGGTACGAGGTAGCCCCTAGTTGGCCAGGGAGTCGAGGAGGTGCATGCCTTCAGTTGGCACGGGGCGATGGTGGGCGACGAGCTTTATTGCAAAGGACCTGCTGGTGTGGGACAGACCGATAAATCCTAGACCTAAGGACCTTAATGAAATCGGTGAAATAATTAAAAAAGTAATTAAAGATAAAAACTAGCAGATAATCAATGCAATTAAGAGTTTAAACTAACAAATAATTCTAGTCAAATCAATATCCAATCTAGGAATTGACCCGATCGGCATGCACAGTCAAAATTTTTGAGATATTAGACTGTTGATTGTTAGGGAATGACCACTAGGTTAGGGCTATCCAATTTCAATAAAATTATATCTAATTAAATAAAAGATAATCCAGCAATTGATTAGATCAAGTTATCGAAGTGGTCTCACCCAAAACATGGAATATCATGAATTCTGGAAGAGTGAGATTGTCTAGAGGTAATCAAAATCCAGACCAGTGGTTCACGAGCAAGATGGATCAGAAATCGTCGGACCTGGATCACAAAAATAAGTGATGAATCAAGTCCAAATCAAAATAAATAAGTCAATTTAATCCCAATAAACTCAATGCTCTGATATCTGTATGGCTTTGGGATCCATGCAGCTCTGAAAATGGTGCATCACAGATCTTCAGAGCTGCTTTGAGAGTTGTGTACTTCAGAAGTTGACAGCATGGACATGAATTGCTTTCAAGTTCGTGCTGAGCCGTTCTTCTCCATGGATCAACACCAAAAACTAGAGGAGGCTGGAGGGCTTGCGGCCGGATTCGTTGGTGTTGGCATTGGGCAGCGATGGCGGAATGGATGCTTGTGGTCATGGCGGAGGTGTTGCAGCAAGGAATGGCTTCGGAGGGGTTTCGCTTGTGGCACAAGGAGTTATGGCAGGAGGCTTCACGGGAGGGGCTTCGGCTGCAGCGACGACTTGCACGAGTGGAGATGAGAAGCTGAGGAGACGGATGAGGGTGCTAGGCCGAAGCAAGATTTTCGGTCGGCGGGGTGGTTTGCTCAGTCTGTCGACGGGAATGTCGGGCAGAATGGCACGGTCCTTCGACATAGGCATAGGCAAGCCAGGGCAATGGAGTTTCGATTAGTGGCGTAGCTAAAATGTAGAAGGGCAGGACCACGTGGTTCAGGTGGTGACATGGGAGGAGAGATGGATGGTTAGGGCGGTGGAAGCCGGCATGGCCATGGACATCTCCAGAAGTGGTGACCAGCGACTGGGATTCGGGTAGCAACAGATCCGGTAGAAGACGAGGCATCGATGAGGTTCACGGATGGGCATTTGTTGGGTGTCAGTGGTCGATGGTGAGAGACGGAGATGACGATCATGGGGGGAAGGCTGATGAAAATGTCTCAGTGGACTATGGAGGCGCCGATTGGTGAAGAGAACGTGGGTGGTTCCGGTTGGTTGAGGGCGTCGCTTCAGTTGAGTCACTTGGAAGAGAAGCAGAAGGAGTCGGGAGGGAATAGAATAGAGGAGAGGAAGAACTGGGAAGAGGGGAAGTAGAACCAAGAAGAAAGATGTTGCCTAGTAAGTAATCCGAGCGGGGGGGTGAATTGGGTCTCTAAAAATTAGAAATTATTTGATGCAATGCAATCCAATTCAACAATTAATTATACAAGGTACTATTAATTCAAATGTAATGCTCTTAAATAAATGTGTAGCAGAAATAAAGAGCAATGAAAGAAAAGCAAGTAGAGAGATCAATCAACCACAAAGACCAAGAAATATAGTGGTTCGGTGCTATCCAATGCACCTACATTTACTCCCCAAGATCCCTTTGGGAATTCACTATAATAACACCCGATTATAGTTGATTAGTTTTGCGGGCTCACTAATCAAAAATCTAACTTGTTTTCACAAGGCCAACAAGTCAAAACCTCACTTGGTTTTATGGGCTAACCAAGAACCTAATTGGTTTTCAAAGGCTAACCAATAACCTCCCTTGATTTTCCAGGCTAACCAAGAACCTAAGTGGTTTTGCAGGCTAACCACCAACCTAATTGGTTTTAAAGGCTCACCAATAACCTCACTTGGTTTTACAATAGACTAACCAAGAACCCTTACATCAAATAAAGTTTAGAAGTAATGAGACAAAGTAAGCTTTCTAAAATAAAGCGGGTATCTCTTTGAAGTTCGATGTATAAGTGCTTTAAACTTATTGAAACCTCTTAAATGCTCAAGAATGGTTGATCTTTAATGCTCTTCAAGGATCTTGAATGCTTGGAGGCTTGCTTTTGCTTGAGAGTAGTTGAATCTTCAAAAAATAGGAGTTAAAGCTCTCTTTTCTTCTCTCTTCTCAAAACTCTTTAATGGTCTTTAATAAACTTCCATATATTTCAATTTGATTTGATTTGGAGCATATAAATATTTTTCCAAGGCCTCAAATCTTGTTTCTAGCCATTAGACTTGAAAAACTAGCTGTTGGAAAGCAAAATGTGTGAGTTCTGTGCTTGAAAAACTAGCCATTACTGTTGTCAGAACTTCATGTGTCGACACTTCAGACTGTGAGTCGACATATAAGGTCGACACTTGAACTTCTTGAGTCGACATCCAATTCAAATATCTCCAATATGATTCTCTGAAAATCTCAGATGTGTCGACACTTACTCAGTTGAGTCGATACTTTGAGTCGACACCTTGCTTCCATGTGTCGACACTTCAGCTATTCTTCATTTTCAGCAAGTTTTCTGGCTTAAAAATCTCAGGCGATGTGTTGATCCATGTATCGACACTTTGAGTTTAGGTCTATGTGTTGACACTTCAGCCATGCCATTTGAAACATCATTGCTTACCGGCTTGAGTCGACACTTCACTTCTATGTGTCGACACTTGGTGTCATGTGTCGACACTTTGAGTCGACGCCTCATTGAAAACTTCATAGAAAAGGCTGAACTTGAGCTGAAACACATTTCCACTTTAACTTAACCATCCAATCAAGCATCTCTTGAGTTTCCAAGTCCTCTTTGAGTAATCCTTTTCGTTCAAACTTGGCTTCTTCAAACAAATATTTTCTTCAAATTTGTGAGCACATTTTTCAACAAAAACATACTTCAAAGAAATCATTAGTCCTCAACTTATACTTAACCATTTTGCTTATCATCAAAATCAATAATGGAGTCAACAATCTCCCCATTTTTGATGATGATAAAACCTTTAAGTATAAATTGTTTAAAAAGCATTTGAAATAATTAATCAAAGTGCATAGAATTAGATGCATTGAGTATATCAATGTAATTTGCAATATTGATATAATATTATAGAATAAAAATAATGTCAAGATTAATAGTGTCAGAGCTTGTTAAGATGATTGAGAGTATCAGATCTTTGGGATGCATTTAAGACATAGAAAACAAGTATCATGATACTCTACAAGAACATTTCAGTAATGAACAAAGCTCCCCCTGAATTGATGATTCATAAAATAGTTTGTAAATATCTTTTCAAACAATTAAAGAGGGGTTTTAAGATGAAATTCACTTTAAAAAGATTTTCAATGAAAACAAGGTATAGCTTCCCTTTTCTTAAGGAATTTGTAAACATTTTTCAATTCAAGTTTTCAAATTTTGTTTACCCCTTTCATATCATAAATACACAAATATAAATCACATTTATACTTAAATCTTACATACTACTCCCCCTTTTTGTTATCATTAAAAAGGTAGGAAGACAAATAGGCTGAATAGTCAAGATATTGCATTGAATTGCCACTACTCTCTCAAAAATATATTGCATTGAGTTTAAAAATTCATTCATTCCCATCAAAGAATGAAGACAATGAAGAGCTAAGAACAATTGAAGATATTTCATTCATTTCCATCAAAGGCATAAAGATGAAGAACAACATAGTTTTTTTCATTTAAAGTTTAGAACTTGTACAACAGTAAGACATATAAAGGATACATAAGAGTGAACAACAAAGACAAAAATATATGAAGCATAAAAACAAACTATCTAAAAATACATAAATGTCCTAATCCTCATCCAGATCATTAGTATTATCAGAAGATGAACCGATCTCAATCGATCCTGTATCAATAGAAGATCGAGCTTGTGGCCACATCGATCTGAGATCTCTGAGACGGGTCCTGCTTGATCGTGGAGGGGTACGATGATCACATCCTCTACGATGACCATATGTCCGACCTCTAGCTGAAGCAGTAGAGATAGAAGCAATGTCCTCCGCAGGAACGAAACTGATCGGGTCGACAATCTCAGTGACTGCCGGAAGTGGTGTGCGATCAAAAGAAAGACCTGAGTCAAGATACTGAAAGCCAAGTGTATAAAACCCAAGCTCTCGGATAAGAGAGGATGTGTTAATAGTGAAAGTATCAACAATCGGTGTGTCAAAGATAGGGTTATCAGCTGATGATACGATAGGTGTATCAAGAATAGAAGTATCAGCTGTAGAATGAACTAGTAGGTCTGCAATCGGTGTATCAATAGTAAGGGTGTCAATAATATGTGTATCGACAATGGGAGTATCAACAATAGGTGTCAGAGTAGGAATGGAACAGGAATGCGATCATCTGATCCAGAAGGAGAAGATGGAGTTGGAGTCTGGGTAGGTGAACTAGAAGGGTCAAGAACAGGACTCCTGGGCAAGTCTGCCGTCACCTCCGCTACTGGCTTTGTAGTAAGATCTTGGAAATCGAATCCACCAGAGTCAGTCACCTCATCATCTCCATCATCATGATCTCCATCAACATCTCCAACAACATCTCCAACAACATCATCAACAGGTACAGGTGTAGGTGGAGTAGTATCAGCAACCGGAGCACTCGCTGAAGGTCTGGACAGTGCAGTCAATATAGCTGAGATGCCATCACTAAGTCCAATATGGATCTCTCTGGTCTCAGTTATGAAACAATCAAGACGCTGTCTCATGATAAAAACATCGATCTCATTGCATTTGACTCTGTCTAATAAGCTATCAGGAACATCTGGAGTCTCCGTTTGAGTGGGCTGAGGCTGTGCTGAAGCAGTAGGATCAGATTGAGATGCAACGGCTGGCTGTGTAGAGGCCTTAGGCTGACTCTTGCTAGGTCCTGCCTCGCAAGAGAGGATGCGCTCCTCCTTTGTTGTGTCGTCATCATCGGCTCTATTGGTGCGGACACCAAAGGCACCAGAATAAGACAGAGGCTTTTCAACCCTCTATAAATTGTTCAATAATTTATGAGTCCATCTGTAATAAGGGCTTAGCTCATCTGAGTCCATTTTAGTTGTTATTTGAGTATTTTGAGTTGTTATTTCAGTTCTGTACTAGTCAGCTCATGTTGAGCTAGTTCAGTCCAATGCTAGTCAGCTCATGTTGAGCTAATTTTATTTTTTTTGAGTCCTATCCAAGCATACTGAAGACTCAAGACCACATCATACAAGTAAAGACCAAGTCCAACCAAATTGAAGAAATGGAAGTTTAGCTCAAGTCCAACCCAGCTTGAAGATTTGAAGATCCCAGGAGGAAAATTAGAAATCCTGATTCCTTGTAGATACCCTCCAGATGCCCAGATTTCCTTCCAGATGTCAAAGTATATTCATAGATAAGGGCATCCATGATTCCAGAGGTCCATCTGCATCCTAGCCCAAAGAAATCAAGCCCAGGCGCCAAGCCCAAGCCCCTAAGAAGCAAGATACTAAGGAATATTCCTACTACTTGGCTACCAGGCCACCCCAGCTTCCAGAGGCCCAAACCCATGCACCCGGGCCCCTTTGGGCTGGCCCCTTGCTGCTCTTAGAAGCCCAACACGCCCCCCTAGGTGTCCTTGGAGTGTTGGCCAAGTCAAGAGAAATTTTAGGAATTTTTTCTACCTAATGTTTCCTTATTTTCTAGCTAGGGTTTGAGAGGGAAAATGATTCTCATGTAAAGACTAATGTGCCCTTACTTGGAGCCCAAGGTTAAGGGTCTATTTAAGGGACCCTAGCCTCTTGTATGAAGGGAGAATTTTTGATGAATGAAAACCTTGAGTTCTTTTATTGAGTTGTGTGATACCCTGCTGTGTGCATAAAGGGGTTTGCAAGAGTTTTTTTCTTCCCGGTGCTGCAATCATCTTCCTGCTGCCAACAAGCATCTCAGATCCCTGGATGCCCACTCCAAAAGAAGCCTTCCCTTGCTGTTTTTTTTTTATTTTCTTGTTCCTTTGTGAGTTTTCTAACACCTGACAGGTCGTTTACAGGTCCCCGAGTTCCTACGAATCCAACGACTCCAGCCAAGCCTCAATCGGATCACCGAGCAGAAAGCCGGGTATCCGCGGGTCTTTGGCTCGGTTTTCTAGGCCGCATCCGTCGAGGAACGAGAGACCCTTTGCTGCGATCTTCACAGACATTGTCAGGTACACCCCCTCTACCTCCAGTAGTTTAATTGTAGGAGAACTTGCCCTAACCGAGGCTTCTCAGCCCCGGCGATCCTTCTTTTCTACTTTTCTAGGTCCTAATCTGCATGCTGATCTTCTAAAATTTATATAAAATTCCCTACAACTTATTTTAATCTGAAATTCAGGAATTAATCACTCAACCCCACATATAAAATATACAAAAAAAATTGCATGCATATTAGTACCCCATCATCTATCCTCGACCTGACCAGATATCCTGTGAGTCCACTGGCCTCAGAACAGATGATAGCCCATCCGGTGTAATGACCTGATGTCATACACATCAGTATGAAGTAATGTGCGGTAGGGCTCATCCTCAAAGCTGACACCATACTCTCTGAATAAAACTGTCAGTCCCATCCCATATGGTCGGCAGAGTCACTGGCTAGTCGACGCCTCCATCATCTGGTGAACCATAAGCACTGGAAGGCAGACGAATATGCACCGAACCAATGAGACGATCACTAGCAACTCCCGCTCAGTGATGTAATCGAAGCGTCCGATCTTCGACAAAAGTATCCGGGCGACAATATGATGCAACAGCCTCATCTTTGTAGATAATCGGGATGCTGGTACGATGGCTCCCTCAAGTAGTATGTCAAACTCAAAGATGCACTGAAGTCCACTGACTCTGTCCATCAAGCTGTCTATAACAGATCCAGTCATCAGAATGTCCCATACTCTGCTCAGAATCTCTGATGAAATAGGGATATCCCGACCTCTCACCTGCGCTAACCATCCATCAGATCCACGGGCGAGTGATCCATAAAACTCTCGCATAAGCCTACGATAATACCTCTCGCTGAGTGAGCAAAATGAAGTCAGACCAGCCTGTCGAATCCACTCTCCGATCCTAAAGTGCTGCTAGTTGACAAAAGTAAAGTCCACTCGTCATCCTCCAATGATGGTCCTCGAGCTCATCTGGCTAGAAGGTACAATAAGTGGTCGAGTGGGCAGATCAGGAGCTCTAACCTCATGTCTGGCCTTCGTCATTTGCTTTTCTCCCTGATTTGACTACGAGGTCGACGGACAACTTTCTTGCGAGGTCCCATTGCTTGGATTAAAGACTTGGGCAAGGTTTGTGTTGAAACCTAGGGTTTCTAAGGCTTAGAATCCAAATGTGAGGAGAAATCCAACGAAATTCAAACTACCGGATGTCCAAATTAAGGAAACAATGGTATAAAGCATGGAACAGTGGGAAGAACAGTGAGAGTACCTTGAAATCTTGTGTCGGCTCGAAGGAGAAAAAGAAATGGGGAGAAAAAACCATTCAGAAACCCTTTATTCTCAGTCCTCTGTCGTTCAAGTGTCGACTCATGAATGTGTCGACACATTCAGGTGTCGACTCATGAATGTGTCGACACATTCAGGTGTCGACTCATGAATGTGTCGACACATTCAGGTGTCGACACATTAATGTGTTGACACATCGACTTAAAAACCAAAAATTTAGAGTTCCAATGGTAGATCAAAATTACTGGAAATATGATTAAATTCATTGAAAAACAACAATGATTGAATAAGATTGATCATAATTATGGTCGAATTGATCTAATTTGAGTCAAATATAAGAAATATTTAATCAAAATGATTAATGATCCCGAGCTCTCTTCTAATCATACAAAATCGATCTTCCAGAAGAGGTTTAGTCAAAATATCAGCTAATTGAAACTCAGTACTAATAAATTCAAGCATAACATCATTATTTTCTATATGATCTCTAATAAAATGATGTCTAATTTTAACGTATTTACTCCTAGAGTATTGAACAGGATTTTTAGTCAAGTATATAACACTAGTATTATCACATTTAATAGGTGTACTAGCCAACTTGATTCCAAAATCTTTAAGTTGTTTCTTAATCCACAAGATTTGAGCACAACTTCCTGCTGTAATATATTAAGCCTCAGCTGTGGATAGTGCAATTGAAGTTTGTTTCTTGCTAAACCAGGAGATTAAGTTAACTCCAAGAAATTGGCAAGTACCACTAGTACTCTTTCTATTTAATTTACAACCAGCAAAATCAGCATCAGAATATCCAATCAATTCAGCAGATGAATTTCTAGAATACCATAAACCAATATCAATATTACCAAATAGATATCTAATAATGCATTTAATAGCCAAAAGATGTGATTCTTTAGGTTCAAACTGATATCTAGTACACATGCATACACTGAACATTATATCTGGTCTACTAGCCGTTAGATACATTAAAGTGCCAATCATACCTCTGTATAACTTTTGATCTATTGATTTACCATGTTCATCTTTATCAAGTCTACAAGAGGGGCTCATAGGCATACCTATTGCTTCAGTAGTCTCCATCCCAAACTTCTTGATAATTTCTCTTGTATACTTAGCTTGGTTGATGAGGATACCATATATAGTTTGCTTGATCTGGAGTCCGAGAAAGAAATTGAGTTTTCCCATCATGCTCATCTCGAACTCACCCTACATTAGCTTAGCAAACTCTTGACAAAGAATTTCATTAGTAGCACCGAAAATGATGTCATCAACATATATTTGTACTACCAATAAATCATTATCTTTCTTTTTCAAAAATAGTGTTTTATCAATATTTTCTCTAGAAAATTTATTTTCAATCAGAAATTTGCCAAGTCTTTCATACCATGCTCGAGATGCTTGCTTTAATCCAAAAAGTGCTTTATGTAATTTAAGAACATGATTAGGATGTGCATGATTTTCAAATCCAGGTGGTTGTTCAACAAAAACCTTTTCAGCTATAAATCCATCTAAGAAAGCACTCTTAATATCCATTTAAAATAGTTTAAAATTCATAAAATAAGCAAATGCTAATAGAAGTCTAATTACTTCAAGTCTAGAAACAGGAGCAAAAGTTTCATCAAAATCAATCCCTTCCTCCTGATTGTAGCCTTTAGCAACTAGCCTAGCTTTATTCCTAACAACAATTCCATTTTCATCTAATTTATTCCTAAATATCTATTTAGTGCCAATAAGAGAAACATTAGATGGTCTTTCTGTTAATATCCAGACATTATTTCTATCAAACTGAATTAGTTCTTCTTGCATGGCATTAATCCAGTTAGGATCTTTTTTAGCTTCTTCATAACATTTAGGCTCTACTTACGATACAAAAGCTATATAATCATATTCATTTCTAATTGAGGCTCGAGTTCTTATCCCTTTAGATGGATCACCTAGGATTAATTCCTTAGGATGTCCATGAGCATACCTCCACTCCTTAGGTAAATCTTGATGCTTTGGAGTGTCATCACCTTTCTCATTCTTGTCTTGAATTTTTTCACTTAGCTGAGGTTGATCATTCAGTGTCAACTTTTGAAGCTTGTCAGCACCTAGACATTCATCATATGTATCCTCTTTTCTGGAGGATTTGTCAGTAGATTCTTCAAAAATAATATATACTGACTCTTCTACAACCAAAGTTCTTTTATTGAAAACTCTGTGTGCCCTGCTTGAAGTGGAGTATCCTAAAAAGATACCTTCATCAGACTTGGCATCAAACTTTTAAAGATTATCTTTGGCATTATTTAAAATAAAATATTTACAAACAAAAACTTAAAAATATTTCAGAGTCAATTTTTTTTTGTTCCAAAGTTCATATAGAGTTTTCTTCAAAATAGGGCGGATTAAAACTTGATTTAAAATGTAACATGCAGTATTAATGGCTTCAGCCAAAAAATATCTCGGTAAATCATTTTCACAAAGATAGTGCATGCCATTTCTTCTAAAGTACATTTTTTCCTTTCTACTATCCCATTCTGCTGAGATGTTCTAAGTACAGAAAAATTATATTATATTCCTTTTTTATTACAAAAGTTTTTGAAATCTTGATTTTCAAATTCAGTTCCATGATCACTATGAATGCAAACAACTGAAACACCTTTCTTATTTGAGGCTTTTCGATAAAACATTATGAAAGCAGAAAATGATTCATCTTTTTGTGCTAAAAAGAAAACCCATGTAAATCTCAAAAAATTATCCACTATGACTAATCCATATCTCTTGCCTCATAAACTTGATGTTCTAGTTGGTCCAAAGAGATCCATATGAAGTAGTTCAAGTGGCCTACTAGTAGTTACAAAACCCTTTGGATTAAAAGAAGTTTTAACTTGCTTACCAAATTGACATGCTTGGCAAATTCTATCTTTTTCAAAATAAAGTTCAAGTAAATCTCTAACTAAATTCTTTTTACAAAGTTTTGAAAGAAGATACATACTAGCATGCCCTAATCTTCTATGCCAAAGCCAACTAGTCTCATTCTTAGTAGAATTCATTGCAACAAGGCATTCTCCATTAGGCAAAGATAGATCATCTAGGTCTACCAAATGAACATTTTCATGCCTTTTTCCAATGAATTATACTCCATTTATATCCAGACTAGCAATCATGCAATATGATGATTTAAAAACTACTTGAAAACCTTTATCGCAAAACTAACTAATGCTTAAAAGATTATGTTTCAAACCATCGACTAGAAGTACATTACTAATACAATTAGAAGGAGTTATGTGAACCTTACCAATACCAATGATTTTTTCTTTACCATTATCATCAAAGGTCACACTCCCCCCATTCAAAGCTTCAAAAGAAGTAAATTGCTTCACATCTCCAGTCATGTGCCTTCAGCAACCACTATCAAGATACCAAAGTTTTTTGTTCTCCTTGGTTGTAAGACATACCTGCAATAAAATCAAGCTTTGATTTTAGGTACCCTAGCCAACTTGGATCCTTTAGGGTTAGCATTCAAAATGGTTCCTTTTGGAACCCACACTTTACCAAAAGAATTGATTTTTCTTAAATTGCATTGAAACGATTTATGACCTAATTTTTTGCAAGAAAAACAAGTAATGCTAGATGATGCAGGCACAAAAAAGTTTTTGAAATATTTTTGTTGCTTTTGTGGTCAAAAATCTAAACCTGCTTTATTGAAAATTTGCTCTTTGACTATTTAAAAGTAGGTTTAGTTTTTCTGAACTATAAGTAAATTTTTCAACAAAAGGCTTTATCTTTTCAAGTTTATTTTTGTACTTAGTATTTTCAAGTTCTAAATCTTTGTTTTTCTTTAAAATATCATTATTTGAAATAACATTCTTAGGTCTTTTCAAAACTTCATTTTCCATAGATAAAGCATTGTTTTTCTTTTCTAAAATATCTAATTTAGATTTTAAATCACTAACATCATTTAGTAAAGAATTGTTTTCAAAAGAAAAACTATTTGCATGCTTTTTCAACTTTTTATTTTTACTTAATATTAGTTTATAATCATGCATGTATTCATCAAAGGCATTTCTAAGTTCATCAAATGTAAAATCAATCTCGATATCATAATTTACCTCATCATTGTCTTGATGTGCCATTAAACAGAGATTTGCCACTTCTGTTTGCTCTTCTTTAGAACTGGAGTCTTCACTATCACTCCAGGTGGCCATCATTGCTTTCTTCATTAATTTCTTTCTTGATTTCTTAAGGAGAGGGCAATTGAACTTGTAGTATCCTGGCTTCTTGCACTCGAAGCATGTAGGTACTTCCTTTTCCTTTTCTTTTTTTTTCTTTCTCTTTCTCTTTTTCTTTTTCTTTTGATTGATATTTCTTTTTGTAAGGAAATTTCCTCCTCTTCATGAATCTTCTAAATTTCCGTGCAAGGAGGGCTTCTTCACCTTCATCTTCTTCTTCATCTTTGGACTCATCTATTGAGGATTCTTCTTGAATGTTTGATTTAAAAGTAATCCCCTTCTTTTTCTTGTCCATGTCCATTGATTTTTATTTCAAATTAAGCTTATAAGTCATGAACAATCCAACTAGCTACTCTAGAGGTAATTTGTCAAAGTTCTTGGCTTCTTGGATTGCGGTCACCTTCGGATCCCATGATGTTGGAAGTGACCTGAGGATTTTATTCACAAGATCAGCATTAGACATAATATTTCCAAGACTTCTCATTTCATTTACAATATTAGTGAATCTTGTGTACATATCAGTGATTGATTCATTAGGTTCTATCCGGAACATCTCATAAGTATGTACTAACATATTTACTTTAGTATTTTCAACTTGATCGGTACCCTCATGGATAACTTTAAGTGTGTCCCATATTTCTTTAGCAGACATGCATGTAGATATCCTATTGAATTCACTAGGATCTAATGCACAATAGAAGAGATTCATTGCCTTGGCATTGATCTTGGATTGCTTAATATCATTTTCATCCCAATCCTCTTCGAGCTTTGGGATGGAAACTCCATTAACCACTACTGAAAGAATATGAGGACCCTTATCTACAACTTTCCATAAATTATAATCAATAGAATGCATATAAATTCTCATCCTAGTTTTTCAATAAGTATAATTTGATCCATTAAAAAATGAAGGTCTATTTGAGGCTTGACCCTTAACTATGCTGTACCAATTGGGGCTGCCATAGATCTTTACTCAAGGTGGTAAAACCTATACACTGAGAACAGGGCTCTGATACCACTTGTTACCTAGTAAGCAACCTAAAAGGGAGGGTGAATTGGGTCTTTAAAAATTAGAAATTACTTTACTTGATGCAATGAAATCCAATTCAACAATTAATTATGCAAGGTACTATTAATTCAAATGTAATGCTCTTAAATAAAAGTGCAACAAAAATAAAGAGCAATGAAAGAAAAGCAAGTAGAGAGATCAATCAACCACAAAGACCAAGAAATATAGTTGTTCGGTGCTATCCAATGCACCTACATCCACTCCCCAAGATCTCCTTGGAAATTCATTATAATCACACCCGATTATAGTTGATTAGTTTTGCGAACTCACTAATCAAAAACCCAACTTGTTTTCACAAGGCCAACAAGTCAAAACCTCAGTTTTACGGGCTAACCAAGAACCTAATTGATTTTCAAAGGCTAACCAATAACCTCCCTTGGTTTTCTGGGCTAACCAAGAACCTATGTGGTTTTGCGGGCTAACCACCAACCTAATTTGTTTTCAAAGGCTCACCAATAACCTCACTTGGTTTTACAATAGGCTAACCAAGAACCTTTACAACAAATAAAGTTTAGAAGTAATGAGACAAAGTAAGCTTTCTAAAACAAAGCGAGTATCTCTTTGAAGTTCGATGTAGAAGTGCTTTGAACTTGTTGAAGCCTCTTGAATACTCAAGAATGGTTGATCTTTAATGCTCTTCAAGGATCTTGAATGCTTGGAGGCTTGCTTTTGATTGAGAGTAGTTGAATCTTCAAAGAATAGGAGTTAAAGCTCTCTTTTCTTCTCTCTTCTCAAAACTCTTTAATGGTCTTTAATAAACTTCCATATATTTTAATTTGATTTGATTTGGAGCATATAAATACTTTTCCAAGGCCTCAAATCTTGTTTCTAGCCGTTAGACTTGAAAATTAGCCGTTGGAGGGCAAAATGGGTGAGTTCTGTGCTTGAAAAACTAGCCGTTACTATTGTCAGAACTTCATGTATCGACACTTCAGACTATGAGTTGACACATAAGGTCGATACTTGAACTTCTTGAGTCAACACCCAATTCAAATATCTCCAATCTGATTCTCTGGAAATCTTAGATGTGTCGACACTTACTCAGTTGGGTCGACATCTTGAGTCAACACCTTCTTCCATGTGTCGACACTTCAGCAGTTCTTCATTTTTAGTAAGTTCTGTGGCTTGAAAATCTCAAACGATGTGTTGATCCATGTATCGACATTTTAGGTCCATGTGTTGACACTTCAGTCATGCCATTTGAAACATCATTGCATACCGGCTTGAGTCGATACTTCACTTCCATGTATCGATCTTGGTGTCATGTGTCGACACTTTGAATCGACACCTCATTGAAAACTTCATAAAAAAGGCTGAACTTGAGCTGAAACACATTTTCACTTTAACTTAACCATCCAATCAAGCAATTCTTGAGTTTCCAAGTCCTCTTTGAGTAATCCTTTTCATTCAAACTTAGCTTCTTCAAACAAATAAGCTTCTTCAAATTTATGATCACCTTTTTCAACAAAAACACACTTCAAAGAAATCATTAGTCCTCAACTTATACTTAACCATTTTGCTTATCATCAAAATCAATAACGGAGTCAACAAAAGACAAGCTAGAGAAGGGGGAAAAGAAGAAGAAGAGGGGGGTAGGAGTCCGGACACATCCTGACTTTTCTCAAAATATTCTTTGCTAACTTTTTATTCGATCGTAAAAATATATTAAATAAAGTAATCAAACAACCGATAAAGATAAAAATAAATCTTAAAATAGACTCAAAATAATCGGAACTACTAAGGGATTCCGATGACTCTAAACAGAAATAAAAACTGGTCTCCGATACGGAGATATCCCAAATCCCTCGTATACCCATAAAATACATCAAGATTCATGTTGGCTGAAATCTTCAAGATCCATGCTGACTGATATCTTTAAGATTCATGCTGGGCTGGCACCGAGATCTAGATCTAGACTGGTTGGGATCTGCTCAATGTCCCCATCATTTTTCTTGGGGTGGGAAGATCTCGACTCTGTCGAGTCAGGCTGGAGGTACTCAAATAAAATTGGATCAATTTTCTTTAGCTCCTCTTCAATAATCCAAGAATCCTTTGACTTCAGCCTGCCTCGCCAGTGAACCAGGTAGCGGTAGCAGTTTCGACTCCTCGAAGACTTGATATACTCCTCCAAAATATGTTCGATCACATCGTGCTTTCCTCTCATTTGGGTTAGTGGGCTCTCAAGAGGAGGATCACTCTCAAAGGAAGGTGCATGCTTAAATGGATCACTTGGTGTCAATGCTGGTTCTTCATATTCATTAGATCCAAAATATTGAAAGTAGGATAATTTCCATAATCAAATGGTAGAACAATAACATATGTATTCAGTCCAATTTTCTTAAAAATTTTGAATGGGCCTGCTGATGGAAACTATTCAGCAAAATCCTTAACTTGCTGGTGAGAATCTGCTAGTCTTTATTCATTTGATTACTTATATTAATCAAATTCACTCCTAATAGTTCTTCAGCTCTAGCCTCATGGTCATATTCTTTGTAGGCATCGGCTAATCCTGGGTCAGCAGTGTAGACTTCCTCTTCAAAGACATTACCTAGATCTTCATGTTCTTCAAGTTTCCCTATATGCAATGTTCTAGATGGACATTGACTAGCCACATGACCTATTCAGTTACACTTGAAGCAGTGGATCTTAGAGCTACTTCCTCAGGAAGTCTCTCCTATAATCCCTTTTCCTTTTTCATCTCTCTTAATTGGTGGGGTTGTTGACGAGGGTCGACTACCAGGGGTCTGACTCGTGTTAGGTTGTGGACCAATTGGGGCTTGATTCATGCTAGGCTTTGGACCTAAAATTCCTGGTCTAGAAGGTTCAGGTCTACATGTGATAGACATCCTCTAGAATCTTTCATAGTCCTGGGCTAATTGATATGCTTGCTCTAGACTATAAACCTCTCTCAAAAATAATTCTTTTTGAATATCTACTCTCAGACCAGCTCTAAACCAGGATAAAGTAATAGACGGGTCTTTATTCACATTACATCGCATAAGATATTCATCAAATTTAATAATGTAATTATTTATAGATCTTGTTCCCTAGGTCAACCTTTGCCATTGGTCCAGGAGTTGCTGTTGATAAGATGCAGGAATATACTTTTCACGAAGCTTATACTTCATCTCATCCCATGTTCCAATAGGGTCCCGTCTCCTATGAGTAGCTAATCTTTGGACATTGTGCCAATATAATTTGGCTTGACCCAGCAACCTCATTTGGGCAAACCTAACTTTCCTATCCTCAGACATATCATACCAATTAAAATAATGATCCATATCAGCTTTCCAGTCAATGTATTCTTTGGGATCCAGGCGACCTACAAAACTCAGGGCATCAACCTCAACATTCCTTATGATTCGTTCATCTTGATCAATTGGGTTACGATAAGGTCTAAGTGTTTGATGACTACCTACATCAAAACCCGGATAATCATGTTGATCCCTAGGATCTGGTCGAAGGGTATGAGTACGACCGCCATCATAACCTGGATAGTCATTTCGGTCTCTAGGGTCTCTAGGATCTATAACTCTTGATGAAGAATTCCTAATAGGATGATTTGTGTTCACTAGTTGTTCCTCCTCAAGGGTTCCTACCCTTGCATCTAAAGATCCTAACTTGTTATTAATTGCTTCAAGTTTACCAATGATTCCCTGAAGGGTAGCTTTTAAACTGGGATCCATTTTATTTTCTAAAGAGGAAGGTTCTGATTGATACTTGATTCCTGACCTTGTTGTCATGCACAAGATTTTTTTTTTGTAAATAAATTAAAAAATTGAAATTGACCCTAACCTAACCTATTGCTCTGATACCAAGTTAGTGCGGGACGGATCGATAAATCCTAGACCTAAGGACCTTAATGAGATCGGTGAAATAATTAATAAAGTAATTAAAGATAAAAACTAGCAAAAAATCGATGTAATTAAGAATTTAAACTAACAAATATCCTAGTCAAATCAAGACCCAATCTAGGAATTGACCCAATCGGCATGCACAGTCAAAATATTCGAGATATTGGATCGTTGATCGTTAGAAAATGATCACTAGGTTAGGGCTGTCCAATTTCAATAAAATTAGATCTAATTAAATAAAAGATAATCCAGCAATTGATTAGATCAAGTTATCGAAGTGGTATCATCCAAAACACAGAATATCATGAATTCTAGAAGAGTGAGATCGTCTAGAGGTAATCAAAATTTGGACCAGTGGTTCACGAGTAAGATGGATCAGATGCCATCGGACCTCGATCACAAAAATAAGTGATGAATCAATTCCAAATCGAAATAAATAAGTTAATTTTATCCCAATAAACTTAATGCTCGAATATCTATATGGCTTTGGGATCCATGCGGCTCTGAAAATCGTGCATCATAGATCTTCGAAATTGCTTTGAGATCTGTGTAGTTTAGAAGTCGGCAGCAGGGACGTGAATTGCTTTCACATTCGGGCTGAGCCGTTCTTCTCCATGGATCAACACCAAAAACCAGAGGAGGCTGGAGGGTTTGCAGCCGGATTCACCAGTGTCGGCGTTGGGCGGTGATGGCGGAATGGACGGCAGTGGTCACGGCGGAGGCATTGTGGTAGGGAACAGCTTTAGAGGGGTTTCACCGGTGGGATAGGAAGGAGTTCCGATGGGAGGCTTCATGGGAGGGGCTTCGGCTTCAACGATGGATTGCACGGGTGGAGACGGGGAGCGGAGGAGACGGACGAGGGTGCTAGGCTGGAGCGAGATTTTTGATCGGCGGGGTGGTTTGCTTGGTCTGTTAGATGGGAAGATCGGGCATAATGGCACGGTCCTTCGGCATGGGTGTGGGCAAGCTAGGGCGATGGAGTTCCGATTGGTTGTGCAGCTGAAATGTAGAAGGGTAGGACCACGGTGGTTCTGGTGGTGGTGTGGGAGGAGAGACGGATGGCCGGGGTGGTGGATGCCGGCATGGCCTTGGATGTCTCCAGAAGTGGTGACCGGTGATTGGGATTTGGGTAGCAATAGATCTGACAGAAGATGGGGTATTAGCGAGGTTCATGGATGGGCGATTGTCGGGTGTCACAGTTGATGGCGAGCAATAGAGACGACAGTCGTGGGGGGGAAGGCTGATGAAAATGTCTCAGTGGACTATGGAGGCATCGATTGGTGAGGAGAATGTGGGTGGTTCTGGTTGGTCGAGGGCATTGCTTTAGTTGAGTCACTTGGAAGAGAAGCAGAAGGAGTCGAGAGGAAATAGAACAGAGGAGAGGAAGAACCAGGAAGAGGGGAAGTAGAACCAGGAAGAAAGATGAGCTAGAGAAGGGGGAAAAGAAGAAGAAGAGGTGGGGGAGTAGTCTAGACACACCCTTACTTTTCTCAAAATATCCTTCGCTAACTTTTTATTCGATCACAAAAATATCTTAATTAAAGTAATCAAACAACCGATAAAGATAAAAATAAATCCTAAATTAGACTCAAAATAATCGAAACTACTAAGGGATTCCGATGACTCTAAATAGAAATAAAAACTGATCTCCGATTCGGAGATATCCCAAATCCCTCGTACACCCATAAAATACATCAAGATTCATATTGGCTAAAATCTTCAAGATCCATGCTGACTGATGTCTTTAGGATTCGTGCTAGACTGGCACCGAGATCTGGATCTGGACTGGCTGAGATCTGCTCATGTCCCCATCACCTGCCCCCTTGCCATTTTAAAGGATCTTTGAGTGCAAGCAACTAAGCTTCCGCAGTCTTTTCCTTCTTCTCTATTCCCCCTCCCATTGCAAGGTCTATAGTTCTTGGTAGATCAAGCTCTTCCTCTCATGTCTTTCTTCTCCAACCCCTCTCCCTTGGCCTGTGCTAAGGGAGGGCTTCTAGTAGACTTTAGGTTCTCAGCTTATGAACTGAAGGGCCAAGTAAAGGCTCTTCAGGAGAAATCGACTAGCACTAAGGCGAGGGCATCCATCTTGGAGAAGAAATCCATCAAGCTTGAAGCCATCCTCAAGGAGAAGAAGGGGAAGAGCCCCCGGAGGATGGAGAAGGTGGCTGCCTCTACAGCGGAAGTGGCCCACCCATAGGCCTTCCAAGTGCAACCAGATGTGCAACTGAATGAGGAAGCGGCCAAGGTGTGGTTGCTACGGAAAAGGCCATGGTGGCCATGGCACTAATGGAGGTGGCCTAACACGAAGCTACTGAAGCCACCTCTAGGTTCATAAGATCGGTGATCTTCAAGAATGAGGTGGCAGATGCATTGTTGTACTCCTTCCTTCAAGGGTCTAGAAAGTTCTAGAGGAAGGGTGCCTCTCGGGTAGAAGGGACTGGAATGCCTCCATCTGGTCCTGGGGGTAGAGTCCAGAGCTGGAACCTCGAGCCGAAGTCCCCTGGGATGCCCCCCCGGCAAGCATTGCACCAGCATTGAGAGGACCTGCCCATTGGCCAGGCGAGGAGCGGCAAGGAAGGCTTGAGCCTATTTCCTTTTCATTTTGTAACTTGAAATTTTGGGAGGTCTCCCAGCCTGTTGGGAGCCTTCATATGATGAAAGACAAGACTTAGCAATGAAAACATCTTTTTCTTCATGGCTACTGTTGTCGTGTCTTCTTCTGGACCAGGCTCGGTCGGCTACGCTGAAGTGCTCCTCTCCCGATCGACTTGCAACAAAGTCCCCTGAGCACCGGTGGTGTTCCAGCGGGGGACACTCCGATGCTTAAGTTAGCAGAAGTTTGAGAGCAACAGAATGGAGAAAATAGAAGAGAATAGCACACGGAGAGGGAAGAGTGTACTTAGCCTCAAGCGGAGGTCCCCCGGTCACCTTTAATAGGCATGGAATGCTATCAAATTCTATTAGGGAATAGGCTGAAAAGTCCTGATTTATCCCTAGGAGAATCAGAGTGGTGGCCAGGTGGTGCTAGAAAGGGCTTCTGGAGCCTTCGAGCGGTTCCTAGGATGGGAATGAGTCGATCGAACTTAATAGGGGTGAGTCATCTAGCTGAAATAGAATATCCGTTGAGCTTTAAAGGGGAGTAGACCGGTCGGACCACAATGGAAGTGGGTCGTTCGGACCTCTACTTCAGTGGGTTGGGCGGTTAGCCTTCTGGTGAGTGGAGCGGTCGGACCTCTTGATTCAGTGGGTTGGCCGGTCGGCCTTCTGGGTCGACCTTCAGTGGGTTGGCCAGTCGGCCTTCTGGGTCGGCCTTCAGCAAGTCAACCGATCGGCCTTTGGGA
This sequence comes from Areca catechu, assembly GCA_021397845.1. Classification (NCBI taxonomy): domain Eukaryota; kingdom Viridiplantae; phylum Streptophyta; class Magnoliopsida; order Arecales; family Arecaceae; genus Areca; species Areca catechu. Next base: position 70,206,006 of record CM038041.1, on the reverse strand, counting down.
GAAGGGGCCAGTCAGACCAGCCGGAGGCCTGTCTGCGCCGGTCCAATTCAGGAAGAGCAGGTTGAGTGCAACAGTTGCCCCCCTTCTCCTGGGCTTTGAGGGGCCACGTGGCTTCGAAGGACAAGAGCATTATTTCTATACAGGTCGCATCCGTCTGCTGCTCGATGCGGAATCATCATGTCAGATCACTTCGAATCTCTCACGACTGACGTCAGGGACAAATGTCACCCTCACATTGGAGGTGTAGGTGTCACGGTTAATGCGGAGACGGTGCCATGATGCGGGGCCAGGCTAGCTCGCACGATGATTAAAGTAGAGGGACGTGCCACACCACGTGGTAGCATCCGGATGACCGATGTCGCTTCCTAGATGAACTTTGCATCGTTGATCCGGTCTTCATGCGGATTGCTGCTTGCCATTTCCAATCAACCGGTCGCTTCAATCTCTAAGGCATGGAGAGTCGCATCTACCGATGGGATGGTTACAACTCCCGTATGGTGGAGGCAAACACCCCTTTAAGGACTTATAAAAAGGAGCGGCGAGGCACTTAGGAAGGATTTCTTGCTACGACTATGCTCTGCGAGAGAGAAAGAGAGCCTCTTCCTCCCGTTCTATAAGACCAGTCTTCTAGGAGCCCCAGCCTTAGGTCAGTCCCCCAGTCCTTCTCCTCCATTGGCACTAATGGTGTCCGGTAGTCAAGGTCTGGTCCATAGGTGTAGGAAACCAGGGCCGAGTGAGATCCAATCTGTGATGACCCGGGAATGGGTCGAAAACCTTAGGGTCGTGTACGGTATCCCATCAACCTTGCATCTCTCCGTTCCAGGTCGAGAGGGAAGAGCCAACAACCCACTAGGACCGGGGAGCCTTCCCATGTACGAGGCCCACCTTAAGGCCTGCCTCAGGTGATGCGGGACAATGAGGGCTAGGAACTAGGATCAATCGATGAGCCTAGAAGTCACCTAGATTAGGGTATTCTAATTTTTTTTGGATTTTTTGATTCCTAAGGATGGAGAAGGAAAAATGGGGATGGAAGACAAGGATCTGGATCTCGTGGACTTTGGGACTCACCATAGCGAAGAGACCTCTCACCTCTAAGGCATTACACCTTCCTCGATACTTGGAGGCGCTAGGTTGGGTCTTAAAGATCATGAGGGGATAAGAAGATGAAATGGGACGAGGGATAACTGGGCATGACCTCACATCATGTCCTGGGGTTGGGCCTCACACCCTCTCCTCACGGAGGTAGAAGAATCACTCTTCTTGAAAACAAAAAATTTATTTCTCAATTCTTTTTATAAGAAGGAGTGGAGCCTATTTTATAGATACCAAGCCATTTAAAATTCAAATTCGAAATTCTAAAAAAAATAATAAAATAAGAAAAGAAAAGGGGTGGCATTTATGGAGGAAATTATGGATCCATTCAAATTTGAATTTGAATTCGAATTTGAACTCCTCCTCTACTCTAAGATTTGCATAGAAAAACTCTTGCTCTGAGAAGCATGCTATCCTGAGATTCGTGCAAAGTGTTTTCTGCTGCTCTAAGATCCATGCAGAAAAACTTTTTCTCTGTGACCGTGGAATAGGGGCGGATGGGGAAGACTTAATCGAAGGTGTTCCCGATTACAGGAGTTGTGGAGTCTTGCTTCCCACTCACTCTTCCTCTCTCCTCAGCGTCTCTCTTTCTCTTATCTCCGATTGCGATGGCTAAGAAGATCAAGATCGGTATCAACGGGTTTGGAAGGATTGAGTGTATGGTCGCTAGGGTCACACTCCAAAGCAGTGATGTTGAGCTCGTTGCCATCAATGATCCCTTCACTAGCACTGGCTACATGACATACATGTTTATGTATTATGCTATGCATGGGAAGTGGAAGCATCATGATATCATGGTGAAGGTACCTAGACCCTTCTTTTTGGAGAGAAAGAAGTCACTGTCTTTGGCATTAGGAACCCTGAGGAGATCCCATGGGAGAGAGGGGCGCGACACGGCCTGGCGGAGTAGCAGGGGCGGATGGCGGTGCGGGGGAGAGGGGCGCGGCATGGGGGCGGAGCCGCAGGGTGGGACGGCCATGGGAGGAGCCGCATGGGGGGAACGGCCATGGGCGGTTCATGGGATTCGTAGGCATTCCCACGGGGAGATCGATGCTGGGGGAAGGTGGACGGTGCCGAGGGTGGCACCGAAGGTCGAGCATGGCGAATCCATGACAAACGGATAAAAAAAAAATTGAAAAAATAGAATTCTGGGAAGTTGAAGATGACTGGAATGGCAGAGAGATAAAATGGGGATAAGTCTAGAATAAAGATAGAATAACAGGAATAGCTGGAATAGCTGGATAAAAACTTAAACTAAAATAAAAAAATATGAAAAAGAAAAGGAAAACCTGGATGGGTTTTGATGTCCCCATTATTTCCCTGAGGTGGGAAAAACTCGACTCCATCGAGTCAGGTTCGCTATAATTTTTGTTTTTCTTCTCTTTTTTTTTTTCTCTCTTTTTTTTCTTTCTTTTTTTTCATTTATTTTTTTCAACCATAATCTTCTCCTACTCTGATACCAAAATTGATGCAGGACGAGGGGGGGCTAGGAGCTAGGATCGATGGTGAGTCTAGAAGTCACCTAGATTAGGGTATTCTAATTTTTTTTGGATTTTTTTTCTAGGGGTGGCAAAGGAAAAAATGGGGATGGAAGACACGGATCTGGATCTCGTGGACTTTGGGACTCACCCTAACGAAGAAACCTCTCACCTCTAAGGCATTATACCTTCCTCGATACTTAGAGGTGCTAGGAAGAATCTCAAGATCACGAGGGGATAAGGAAGATAGAATGGGAAGGGGGATAACTAGGCATGACCTCACATCATGTCCTGGGGTTGGGCCTCACACCCTCTCCTCACGGAGGTAGAAGAATCACTCTTCTTGAAAACAAAATTTTCATTTCTCAATTCTTTTTACAAGAAGGATTGGAGCCTATTTTATAGACACCAAGCCATTTAAAATTCAAATTCAAAATTCAAAAAAAAATAAAATAAGGAAAGAAAAGGGGTGGCATTTGTGAAGGAAATTGTGAATCCATTCAAATTCGAATTTGAATTTGAACTCCTCCTCTACTTTGAGATATGCATAGAAAAACTCTTGCTTTGAGAAGCATGCTACCCTGAGATTCATGCAAAGTGTTTTATGCTACTTTGAGATCCGTGCAAAAACTTTTTCTCTGTGATCATGGAATAAGGGCGGATGGGGAAGACTTGATCGAAGGTGTTCCCGGCTGTAGGCATTATGGAGTCTTGCTTGACAAGCGGGGCGGTGGCCGAGTGGTGGAGGTCGCCGTTGGTGGAGGAGGGGCGTGGCACGGTGGTAGCAGGGGCGGCGATCGGCGGTGCGGTGGAGAGGGGCGCAGCATGGGCGGAGCAGCAAGGAGGGAATGGCCATGGGCGATTTCATGGGGTTCGCCGCCGTTCCCACGAGGAGATCGATGTCGGGGGTTGGATGGCTATCGGGGGGGGTGCGCCGGAGGTCAGTCATGGTGGATCCAGGATGAACGGGAAGAAAATGGAGAAAAAAAAAGGTTCTGGGAGTTTTCTTGAGGAAGAAGATGATTGGAATAGCAGAGGGATAACACAAGAATAAGTTTAGAATAAAACTAGAATAACAGGAATATGTGGAATAGTTGGGATAAAAATTTAAACTAAAATAAAAAAATCTAAAAAAATAAAAGCAAAATCCGGATGGGTTTTGATGTTCCCATCATTCTCTTGAGGTGTGAGGGAGGTCTTAGGGACTTTTCCTTTACGGCCCCAGGTAGCAATTTGGGTGGGATGCCCTAGGCTCCGCATGTAGTGAGATGGGTGGGATGCTAGGCTACATGTAGTGGGATGGGTGAGATGCTCTAGAGGTGAGAGGTCTCTCTGTGAATGTAAGTCCCCAGTCCTAGAGTGTCCAATTTTTCCCTCATGACCTTTGAGATTCATCCTAGCGCCTCCAAGTATCGAGGAGGGTGTAATACCTTAGAGGTGAAAGGTCTCTTTATTAGGGTGAGTCCCAAAGTCCATGAGATCCAGATCCCTATCTTCCATCCCATTATTCCTTCACCATCCCTAGAAAAAAACCTAGATTAGGATATTCTATTTTTTTGTGGATTTTTTTTCTAGGGATGGTAAAGGAATAATGGGATGGAAGATAGGGGTCTGGATGTCATGGACTTTGGGACTCACCCTAATGAAGAGATCTCTCACCTCTAAGGCATTACACCCTCCTCGATACTTGGAGGCACTAGGATGAATCTCAAAGGTCACGAGAGAAAAATTGGATACTCTAGGACCGGTGACTTACATTCACGGAGAGACCTTTCATCTTTTGAGCATCTCACCCATCCCACTACTTGTAGCCTAGGGCATCCCACCCATCTCACTACATGCGGAGCCTAGGGCATCCCACCCAAATCGCTACCTGGGGCTTAAAGGAAAAGTCCCTAAGACCTAGAGGGGGACTCGACAGGAAGGGGATAACTAGGCATGACCTCACATCATACCCTAGGGTTGGGCCTCACACCCTCTCCTCATAGAGGTAGAAGAAGAATCACTCTTCTCTAAAACAAAAATTTTATTTCTCAATTCTTTCTACAAGAAGGATTGGAGCCTATTTTATAGACACCAAGCCATTTAAAATTCAAATTTGAAATTAAAAAAAAATAATAAAATAAGGAAAGAAAAGGGGTGGCATTTATGGAGGAAATTATGGATCCATTCAAATTCAAATTTGAATTTGAATTTGAACTCCTCCTTTGCTTTGAGATCTGCATAGAAAAACTCTTGCTCTGAGAAGCGTGCTACCCTGAGATTCATGCAAAGTATTTTCTGCTGCTCTGAGATCCATGTAGAAAAACTTTTTCTTTGTGACCGTGGAACCGGGGCGAATGTGGAAGACTTGATTGGAAGTGTTCTCGGTTGCAGGCGTTGTGGAGTATTGCTTCCCACTCACTCTTCCTCTCTCCTCAGCGTCTCTCTTTCTCTCATCTCCTATTGCGATGGCTAAGAAGATCAAGATCGGCATCAATGGGTTTGGAAGGATCGGGTGTATGGTCACCAGGATCGCACTCCATAGTAGTGATGTTGAGCTCATTGCCGTCAATGATCCCTTCACCAACACTGGCTACATGACATACATGTTTATGTTTTATGCTGTGCATGGGAAGTGGAAGCATCACGATATCATGGTGAAGGATACCCAGACCATTCTTTTTGGCGAGAAAGAAGTCATTGTCTTTTGCATTAGGAACCCTGAGGAGATCTGGTGGGAGAGAGGGGCGCGGCACGGCCTGGCGGAGCAGCAGAGGCGGATGGCGATGCGTGGGAGAGGGACGCGGCATGGGGGCGGAGCCATAGGGTGGGACGGCCATGGGAGGAGCCGCATGGGGGGAATGGCCATGGCCAGTTCATAGGATTCGCTGGTGTTCCCACGAGGAGATCAACGCCGGGGGAAGGTGGATGGCCATCGGGGGTGGCGCTGGAGGTCGGGCATGGCGGATCCACGACAAACAGATAAAAAAAAAACTTGAAAAAATGGAGTTCTGGGAAGTTGAAGATGACTGAATAGTAGAGGGATAAAATTGGGATAAGTCTGGAATAAAGCTAGAATAACAGGAATAGCTGGAATAGCAGGATAAAAACTTAAACTAAAATAAAAAAATCTGAAAAAGAAAAGGAAAACCTGGATGGGTTTTGATGTCCCCATCATCAGGTTTTCCCTGCATCCTTTCTTTGTAGAGGTCTTTAACTTCTACAGAGTGACTCCAGCGCAGCTGATCCAGAATTGTATTCGGGTGATCTGTTGCTTCATAGTGCTCTGTCACAAGGCCGAGATCGAACCTAGATTATCCCTCTTTGGCAATTTCTTCCTTTTGAAAAAAGACTTCAGGAGCCGAGAGTGGTGGATGCTTAGTCCCCACCCTAATCAGAGGATCCTGAAGTGCCTTCTGTCGGCCATCCATGGGTGGAAGGCCAAGTTCTTTTTTGTAGACAGCCTTCAGCCCTGGGGCTTTGAGCCATTGTGGAGAAAGCCGATGCTTAGGCTTCGCAAGGGGAGGGCGATCTTGATGGCTGACCAGGCCAAATTTAACGAGATTGACGGAGCCAGCCCATCCTTGGCATTTGAACTGCTCAAGGAGGATGTCCTTCACCAGGCTAGGGTCAGCCACCAGAGATGCCTAGGTAGGAACAAAGGGGCCGCCAGGATTGACCGACCTCCTCCCGTACAATCGCCTTACTTATACCATCATACACCCTTCCTTTGCTTACCCTAATCTCCCCTCTTTTCTTTTATGGAGCAGGAAGGGGAATGAAGATCGACAAGAGCAAGGACATCTAGCGGGCAGTGCAAAAGAGGGCTGCCCCAATGGTAGAGCGGACCATGGTGCTGGCCTTGGAGAAACAAAAGAAGAGGTGGGAGGAGGAACGGATAGCATCCGTAGTAAATGTAGACTCCGATGAAGATGATACTCCTCTTACAGAGGTATTGGCGAAGAAGACAAAGTCGGGGTCTTCAGCTCCTGTCCGAGGGTCGGTCGCTCGACCGGAGCAGGAATAGCCAGAATTATCTAGTTTGGCGGCACCGTCAGCTCCAACACTCATTGACTCGGAAGAAGCGATTCCCCTTACGGACAAGGGAAAGGGGACGACCGAATGAGGGGCGACCGAAGGAGAGGCGGTCGAAGGAGAGATATCCAGAGAAGAGTTTGAGGAAGAGGTCCATTAGGAGGCGTTCTAGCATTGGCATACCCTGAATGACTCGAGAAAGGCATGGAGTTTGCTCAGGGGGGCAATGACGGATGCCGACTAGGAGCTATCCATTCAGAGAAATCTGAGTGATGTAGCTAAGAAGTCCTACCGTGACCTTATGAGGGTAAAACACTCATCTTGCCCCTTTAAATTTTTCCTTTTCTTTCAATTATCTTGCATAGCGCTGACTTGATCTTCTGTTTGCAGCTTCTTCATGGCATCTCCATGATGGACGATGGCATTAGTCGGATACTACATGCGGCCAAGACCTCGGCCAAGAGGGTGCAGGAGCTGGAGGTGGTTCAGGTAGCCACAGAGGCATCTTTGAAGTCCGTGGAGAAAAGGCTGGTGGCCGTCCAGGTGGAGGCTGAGTCGTTGATGGAGGCTGAGTCATTGAAAGAGGCATCAAAGGAGATGCATAACCAACTAGCCTATCGGGAGGCTAACTGAAGAAGAGGAAGGCGGAAGTGAACTCCCTCACCCGTCGGCTGAAAGAGGAGGAGGAGCGATTTGCTGAGGCTGATGGGAGGGCCCGGGCCGAGCGGGCGGCTGTGGTGAAGTTGGCAGTCCAACTTGAGGAAACCAGGGAGCTGGCGACGGGATAGGTCCGGGACACCGTAGCAGAGTACAAAGCTTCCGCCAACTTCACTGAAGAAGTAGAAGAGGCGGCGTCGGACTTTTGCAGAGAAGGTTACGATGACTGCTTGAAGAGGGTGGCCAGACTTTTTCCTGAGCATGACCTATCTGGCACTGAGCTAAGGGAGCCAACGGAGGAAAAAGAGCACCTGACGGATGCTGGGACCGAGCCTTAGGCTAAAGGCATGCAAGAGGGTAGGGCCGAAGTCCCAGCCCAAGCTGATGTAGGGACGGTGGGCATCCCAGTTGAGGCACCAACTATAACGGGCGAGGTCGAAGCTGAAGCCCTGGCCATGCCTTCGATGGGTCAGACCTAGGGAATTTGTAAAGGTCTGACCTACTTTTGTAAAGAATCTCTTTGGACTTAATAGAATAATCCTTTCGTCATTTGTGTATTGATGTATACAAGATGGAATGCATTCTTTTTGAAATTCTTCCAAGTATTTTTGGTCAGCCCTTTAGAACCGCAAGTTCTTCGAAATAGCTGCCAGACAGTAGCTCAATCCAAACTTAAACATTTAGGAGAATTTCCAAGTGTTAGTCCATCGACTCATCTGGCTCGAAAACTGGAAAGTGGCTGAGGCGAGCGATGGATTGTAGCTCAGGCTGGACCAATGTACTTAGGATTCTCTTCCCAAGTGTTGATTCGTTGACTTGTCCGAACCCAAAGATGGTGCCGACCGGGGTCAGACTTTCGGAGGTGGGCTGCCCTAGAGCCTTTGCCGACCGGGGTCATACTTTAAGAAGTGGATTTCCCTAGAGCCTCTACCGACTGGGGTCAGACTTTCGAAAGTGGGCTGCCCTAGAGCCTCTGCCGACCGAGGTCGGACTTTCGGAAATGGTTCATAGAGGAAGTTGTGAACTTTATTGATACTACTTGCGAAGGTTGTTTACATTCCATGGGCGTGCTATTTGCCGTCCGTCCAAACGTTCGAGTCAGTAGGTTCCGGCTCGAATCACCTCAGCGACTCGATAGGGTCCTTCCCAATTAAGGGAGAGTTTCCCTTACTCGGTCAGTCTTGAAATCTCCGTCCTTCGCAAAACTTGATCTTTGACCTGGAAGGTTCGTGCTTTGACCCATTTTTTGTAATATCTGGCCATTTTCTAATGGTAGGCCACCATCTTCAAGCTTGTCTGGAGCCTGGTTTCTTCAAGTAAGTCTAGGTTGGCCCTCCGTTGCTCTGAGTTGGTTGGCTCAGTGAAGTGATCAGTCCGCAAGGATTGTAAAGAGACTTCAACGGGGATGATTGCCTCACTTCCATAGATCAGGTTGAATGGGATCTCCCCGGTTGCTATTCAGGAGGTTATCTGATATGCCCAGAGCTTTGAATGAAGCTCTTATGCCCAAATCCCTTTAGCTTCGTTCAGTCAGGTCTTCAGTCCATTTAGGATCGTCCGATTAATGACCTCAGCTTCTCTATTGGACTGAGGGAGGTCGATCAATGTAAGCCGATGGACGATGTGATATTGTTGGCAGACATCTCGGAACTTAGAGTTGTCGAACTGTCTTCCATTATCAGTAATGATCATTTGTGGAATGCCGAATCGGAAGATAATGCCATTTCGAACGAAGTTCTCCTCCTTGGCCTCCGTTATTTATGCCAGCGGTTCAACCTCTACCCATTTGGTGAAGTAGTCAATGGCCACAAGAAGAAAATTCTGTTGTCCGAACCCTCGGGAAAAGGGTCCCAAAATGTCCATCCCTTATTGTGCAAATGGCCAAGGCACCGTAAGCGGGGTCAGCTGGCTGGCAGGCCTCTTTTGGATATTAGAGTACCTCTGACACATGTCGCACTTTCGGATGATGTCCGATGCATCCTTTTGAATTGTAGGCCAATAGTATCCCTATCGGATAACTTTATAAGCCAGGGATCTCTCTCCGAGGTGGTTGCCGTAGATGCCTTCATGTACCTCTCTGAGTGCATAGTCCATATCGGTCGGCCCCAAACACTTTAGCAGTGGCTATGAGAATGACCACTTGTAGAGGACACCGTCAATGATGATGTACTTAGAGGCCGTCCAGTGCACATGCTTAGCTTCGGTCGGATCGGATCGTCCGGAAGAGTCCCTTTGACCAGGAACGTAAGGATTGGGTCCATCCATGAGGCTTCCTGCTCAACTTGGTGAACCTTGGTCGGCTCTTCGGCAATACTTGGACGCTACAGGTGCTCCACGAAGGTTCAGTCGGAGATGCTGATGGCGGCAGTGGCCAATCATGATAGAGCATCCACCCGAGAGTTCTGCAGTCGAGGTATCTGAAGAATTTAAGCCGAGATGCAAGGTGTCGTACCTTATCCAAATACTTGGCCAAGATTGAGTCCCTTGATTCGAATTCACCTTTCACTTGATTGACCACTAACTGAGAGTCGGAGAAGGCCCGGATTATGCCAATGCCTAACTTATTGGCTATCCTTAGGCCCGCAAGTAAGGTTTCATACTCTGCCTGGTTGTTTGATACTTGAAATGCAAAGTGTAAAGCATACTCTAGGCACCGCTCGTCGGGGTAAGCTAGGATCAGGCTTGCCCCATACCCTACGAGGTTGGACGCTCTGTCCACATGAAGGGTCCAAGCAGGTTCAGTCTCTTCCACGGGATTAGCCTCAAGCACTTCAGCTACTGATGAGGTCACTTTCGGCCACTGGGTGCACTCTGTAATGAAATCAGCGATTACCTGAGCCTTCAAAGCTAACCGGGATTGGAAGGAGATGTCGAACTTGCCCAGCTTGACGGCCTACTTAGCAAGCCAACCGGAGGTGTCAAGACATCGAAGGATTGCTTTGAGGAGCTGATTAGTCAGCACGACGATCGGGTGTGCCTAGAAGTAGGGATCCACTTGGGGAGTTTTAAAGTGAGGGGCGATCGGTTCCCCCAAAATTTTAGCAGAGAAAGGTGGGTGGGTGTCGTACGCCTGCACCCCCTCGGCATTCTACCACTCAGCAATTTCAGCGATGCGCTCTTCCATGTGCATAATTTTGCTGCCATAGTCCCTGGGATATTCAGAAGGACGCCGACCGTCATGGGGGACGGAGTCAGCAAGGGAGGGCTAAGCCGACCTCGCCCTCTTCCCGTCAAAGGGGGCTGATGCGGGACAAAAAATCGATGTAACCTGGTTATTTGGAAAATAGTGAAACAACTAAACAAACTAGGACCGTGGGAGGACTAAGAAGCCTCCCAGGACTAGGGCACACTGACACTATAATCCTAAGACAGCTGATCTCTTTTGTTTTCAATTTTTCTTGGTGGATGTGGTGAAGGAAGGATGAAGATGGGGGACCGGGAAGTGGAACTCATGGCCCTGAGACTCACTCTAGCGGGGGACGCACACAGAAAGTCAGGGGTCAAAGCCTAAAGCTACCCTTCCGAGGGATCACAGCACCAGCTACCCTGAGCATAAAGCTACCCTCCCGAAGGGGTCACAACACCAGCTACCCTGAGCATAAAGCTACCCTCCCGAAGGGGTCACAGCACCAGCTACCTTGAGCATAAAGCTACCCTCCTGAAGGGGTCACAGCACCAGCTATCTTGAGCTCTCATCGAACCCATAATATACACAGCAGGGCTCTCACATAGATGCGCTAGGATGACTCTTGAAGGACACGAGGAGATAAAGACGACGAGATAGGGGATAACTAGGGTGCTCATCGAACCCATAATGCACACAGCAGGGAACGCTACACACCCCTCATCGAACCCATAATGCACACAGCAGGGAACGAAGAAAAACGAGCCTCAGCCCAGAACCAGAAGTGGAACCAACCCAAAAATCTATATCAACTCATCTCTCTGATTATTAAGGGGGAGAGGGGGCCTTTATATAGAAAAACCAAAACCCTCAGTTTCTTAGCCTCTAAGAAAACTAAAACAGGAAAATAAATTACATCAAAATTTGTGTTGCATCAAAAGTGGTGCTGATCTGCTCTGAGAAGCATGTTAGCTTGATGATCTGCTCCAAACAACGTGCTGCTCTGAAAAGGAGGACTGCTCTAAAATCCGTGCAAACACCAACACACAATCGTGGAAGGGAAGAACGATCTTCGGCAGGGCACCGGTGGACGGCCGGGAAGTGGGTAGCGGACGGGCCGGCAGATGGCTGGCGGCGGGCTGTGAGCGAGATGGTGCAAGAATGGCACGGCACGCCCCAGGGCGTGCTGTTTGGCCTCCCACGACCGTGGGAGACCTCAGGGCGTCGGCATGGCCGGTGGATGGCGGGGAAGGCCAGGGACGGCGGGATGGTGGCCGGTGGACGTGCGGGCGGCTGCGGCAACAATGACGGTGGTGCAGGGGCACACGTGGGCGGACGGATGCCTCCTGCATCCGTTCGTCTTCCCACGAGCGTGGACGGCGGCGGACCCCATCGATGGCTAGGCAAGGGCCGGCAGGCGGCTGGAACGACGGCGGGCAGTAGGCCGGCAGTGGCGGTGGCAGCGACGACCGTGGGCTGTGGCGGGCCGACGCCTCCACATCCGTTCGTCTTCCCACGGGCATGGGGCGGCGGCGATGGCTTTGCCGGCGAGGGCTGGGTCCAGTGAGCGCTGGCGGCGGTCTGGCGGTGGCTGTCGGGGTTCGGGCTACCCGGATCTGGAACTGGCAGGGTGGAGGCTAGGGTTTTGAAATTCGTTTTAAAACCACGGGAGAAAGACAGTGAAGATGGAATAAAACTGGAATAAGGTGAGAATAAGATCGGGATAAAACTGGAATAGATGGAATAGTGGGAATAAGTAAAAATAAAAAAATGTGAAAAAATAAAAAAAAATGGAGAAAATACCCGTACCTGCCCTGGATCCCCATCATTCTCCTCGACCACGAAGAACTCGACTCCGTCGAGTTCGAAAAATGGAGCATACCCTAATCCATAACTCGCTCTGATACCAAAATTGATGCGGGACAAAAAATCGATGTAACCTGGTTATTTGAAAAACAGTGAAACAACTAAATAAACTAGGACCGTGGGAGGACTAAGAAGCCTCCCGGGAGTAGGGCATACTGACACTAAAATCCTAAGACAGCTAATCTCTTTTGTTTTCAATTTTTTTAGGTGGATGTGGTGAAGGAAGGATGAAGATGGGGGACCGGGAAATGGAACTCATGGCCCTGAGACTCACTCTAGCGGGGGATGCACACAAAAAGTCAGGGGTCAAAGCCTAAAGCTACCCTCCCGAAGGGGTCACAGCACCAGCTACCCTGAGCATAAGGCTACCCTTCCGAAGGGGTCACAGCACCAGCTACCCTGAGCATAAGGCTACCCTCTCGAAGGGGTCACAGCACCAGCTACTGATAAATCATGGATTTACACGATTATTTTAAGTATTTTAGTTAATTAATGGTGCTAACATTCTTTTAATAACCTAATTTCATAATTAATTTGGACTTTCTTGCAAAACTAATTATTTTAAAAATATCTTTGAAAAATGTGAAATTAGAGTACGTTCATAAAAAATAGATTTCAAGTCAAAGCACCACACACCCATTTAAATGATTAAAAAAATATTCAATAATTATAATTAATGATCATGGAATCGGTAAAATTAATAAGTTTGAGACCCGCCAATAGGTAGAGCTTGATTTATGAAATCCAACGATGCAAACGGTACTTAAATCAGGTTTGAAATGAAGAAGTTATGAATTTTCTAAGATTTTTGCACATATTTTGATGCTGCACGCTTTTTGGAGCAGTCGGTCCACCATGGACCGGCTGCTGGGTTTACAAGTCGTTGTTTGGTTCACCGGCAGCCATGGCTGCCGGTCCACGGAATAGGCCGTGGACCACAGCCCTCCAGAGGCGCCGAAATTCGCTGGGAAGCACGCTGGCGGTGCCCTTGGCCGGAGGAGAAGCTCCGGCGATGCTTTGACGGTCGGTGGCGGTGTTTTTCGGTGGCAAACAAGAGGAGGCAGCCCACGTTCTCCATTGCCGAGCTCCTTCGCGTGCGGCCGAGCTCCTCCACGCGTGGCCAAGCTCCTCCACGCGTGGCCAAGCTCCTCCACGTGCAGCCCACGCACGTCCACGGTGGCGTTCTCCATGGCCACGCACGTCCACGGTGGCGTTCCCCACGGCCACGCCCTCCATGGTGGCGCAGTCCACGGGCACCACTCCACGGGCTGTAGGACGTTGCCGAGCTCCACGCATGTTGCCGAGCTCCTCCACGCGCACGTCCACGGGCGTTCTCCACGGTGGCGTTCTCCGTGGCCAAGCTCCTCCATGCGCAGCCCACGCCCTCCACGATGGCTCCACGCGCATGGCCAAGCTTCTCCATGTTCTCCACAAGCAGTCCACGGGCGAGCTCCACGGGCACGAATGTTCTCCACGTTGCCGGAGCACAGTCCATGGGCATGAGCAGTCCACGAGCCGAGCTTCTCCACGGGCGTTGCCAAGCGGTCGTCATGGCATGATCTGGGCATTCTCCACGGGTTGACGGACGCTGGGCGTTCTCCACGAGCTCCGCAGTGTAATCAATGGAGCAGCAATGGCGGTCACGGTATTCATTTTGTCCCACATCGCTAGTGTGCCATGAGGTCTCCTCTTCGATCAATTATAAAATGAACCCCATAGCACAAGATAGGGAGATCCCCGGGAGAAAAGACAAGGTACAGGGTAAGGGCATTGTTTGGGTTACGGGTTGACTTTTGGGAGTGAGGTTTCTCAAAGGAGAGCATGTCCCTACACCATCTTCCAGCCTTCTCTCTCTCTGAGATCAAGATCTAAAGAAGAAGACGCAGAGGAAGCCCAGTTCGCTCCACGGAGTATTAAGGAAGGAGCTATCTTCTCGATGAGGCTGCGCCGATCTGTTCTTATCTTTGTTACTTGTTTTGTTAATTTAGTTTTTTTTGCATTGTATCTAGACCTTAAATTTTAATCAATGCAATATCTCTTTTTAACTCCTGTCTTTCGTATGTCTGCAAGTAGATGCTAGGATCTAAATAATAGATCCTAGTGCCAAGTTTACTTTTCCTGCAATTTTATTTTTTTTTATTTTTTGACTTCAAATATATTTTTTTTTTACAATATCAAAAAGATTTCAAATCCTAAACACCGCCTTCTCTGTGGATTCTACCCGACTCCTCTTGCTACGCATTTTTAAATATTTCAAGAAGTCGGATTTTAAACTGATAGCCATGGTGTTTTAACGACAACCCCGCGACCTACCAAGTTTTTGGCGCCGTTGCCGGGGAGGGCATTAAAATAATAGTTTTTGATCTTTCTGATTTTTTTTTTATACCGTCCTAACTTTTCTTTTTCTTGCAGATAAAAAAAAAATTTTAAAAAGGGGAGAAAAGCGGAAGAGGAAGAAAGTCTCCCAATCAGTAAACTTTCTTTTCCCTTTTACATCTTAATTATTTTTCTTTTTAGTTTCTTTTCTTATTTCCAAAAAAAAAAAAAAATTCAAATTTCAAATTTCAAATTTCAAACAAAATTTTTTTTTTGTTTTTCATTTTTAGATTCATTTAGGTAAATTTATCTTTTCTGCAAAATCCAAAAAAAAAATCGCCCAGACATTTCATAATTTATTAGGATTAGAAACTTAATCACAAAATTAAAAAAAAATATATATAGCTTTAATTTAATTTTGTGTGTTTATAACTTTTATTTTGGACATCTTATTGCATTTCATAATCTCATAATCATCTTAAGGGCACTTAATCATAAACAAGATAAGGTGGGGAGTTCAATACCC
The DNA here is from genome assembly GCA_021397845.1 of Areca catechu. Taxonomy (NCBI): domain Eukaryota; kingdom Viridiplantae; phylum Streptophyta; class Magnoliopsida; order Arecales; family Arecaceae; genus Areca; species Areca catechu. The sequence continues at coordinate 70,190,930 of CM038041.1, read as the reverse complement.
TTCCTTAGCCCACAAACCATCAACCCTCATTTTGCATACCTAAGCCTTCTAAATAAAATTAACTAGACGTCAGCCCTAAGGAACTCGAGCTCAATAGGACAGGGCACCCAGAAGAGTTGGACTGGGTCAAGATTAGTTGGTTGACTGGTGTCTAGGAAAGGGGTTCAGGGATTATGTCCCGAAGGAAGGTGGTTGGATCCGCTTACCTTGCCAATTTTCAATTGGTGTCTAAGGCAAGCAAAGAGGGAAACTCCACCGACCTTACCCTTACCTGGCCAGTTAGCTAACTGGTCTTTGACTTGGAGGGCTCCAAGGCGGTCTTGGAAGTTAGGAGCTATCTAGAATTAGGGAGCCTAGGATAGAAATCTGTTTGATAAGTGTTTGAAAATAACAATATATATATATATATATAAAATAAAAAAAATTTTGATTCACATATTTGGGTTGCACTGTTTCATGCACGATAGAAGATCTTTATTTCCAGACCTAGTTGACTTCAACCCTGAAATTGAATGGCTAATCCATAGTACACCAAAAAATCAAATGGCTGGAAACCCAAAAGAACCACCTAGACAGATGAAGGAATACTTTATTCCTTCCACCTACAACCCATCGACTTGTATCCATTTACCTGAAATACCTGCTAGACATTATGAGATCAAGTCTGCCACAATCCAGATGCTCCCTTCCTTTTATGGGAATACCAACGAAGATCCTTATAAGCATGTAGATGAGTTTCTAGAAATCTGTTCTACGGTGAAGATCCAAGATTTTACTGATGATGCCCTTAGGCTAACCTTGTTCCCCTTCTCACTTAAGGATAAGGCCAAGTACTGGCTTGGCACAATAGGGAAACCAATTCGAACTTGGGTTGAAATGCAGCACGAGTTCCTTAAGAAATTCTATCCTATAGGTCAAACCAACACCATGAGGCGAGCCATCACTAGATTTGCTCAGCTTCCTGGTGAACAAATTCATGAATCATGGGAGAGACTTAAGGAACTCCTTAGAAAATGCCCACATCATGGTCTGTCTAAGTGGCAAATTGTCCAAGCTTTTTATGAGGGATTAGGAGACCAGTATAGACAGATGGTGGATGCATCTTGTGGAGGTGCATTCATGAGTAGAAGTGAGGATGAGGCATATACCTTGTTTGAAACCCTAAGTGAAAATTCGATCAACCATGCTTCTTTGACTTTATATGAAAGATCGATTCCTCACCAAAAGCGGGCAGGGATTTATGAAATTACACATTCAAATTCCAATGTCGACTTGAACCTAATATCCCAAAGATTAGATACAGTCGACCTCCTTTCTCAAAAGTTGGACCAAGTCCTAGCCCTCAGTCAACAATCTCAATCTCCTGCACAATACCCATCACACCCATCACAATACCCATCACCCTCTAATCATCAGGAGATTTGTTCTATCTGTGCTAGCCCAGCCCATCACATGAATGAATGTCCTACGGTTACACAGTTACCACCTTTCATCCAAGAACAAGTCCAAGCTGCTCAAGGTTGCTCCAAGCCGGGTAATGACCCATTTTCAAATACTTATAACCCGGGTTGGAGAAACCATCCTAATTTTTCTTGGAAACCACAACAGACTTAGGTTCAGACCCAAACTCCTCCTGCACGGAACTTTCAAAATAGGCCCCCATACCAAAACTATGCCTATAATAGAGGTCAGCCTAGTCAGCCTGCTCAGCCACCATATCAGCCACCATATCATCATCAGTCATCATATCAACCTCCTCAACAGACCAATCTGGCCGATGATAGGTTTGATCAACTTCAACAATTAATCATGACCCAACAACAATCTATCGCCAGGTTAGAAGTTCAAATAGGACAGTTAGCTGAATCTACTATGAGGAGAGAACCAGGTCAACTACCGAGTCAACCAATACCGAATCCTAGAAACAACCCACTCATTCTTCAGCCTAATGTTCCACCTAAGAACCCTCAATTTGAGAATGCCAAAGCAATTTTTGAGCTTAGAAGTGGTAGGATTTTTAGGGACCCATATCAAGACCAGGAGAGAAAGGCTAGTACTGATGCTAGCAAGAATGAGAAGTTAGAAGATGATGTTAGTACTGAGACTAAACATGTAGAAGAGCCTGAGCCCGGGACTAGTACTGATACTGGTTCCGATTTAAATGAGAAAGGGAAGAAGAGAGCAGATGAATTACCTGAGACTTATAAACCTAGAGCCTCGTTCCCTTCAGCCCTAGAAGCTGGCTCTTCCCGTAAAAAGCAAGGAGCACGCAATGAGGAGCTAATGGAATTATTCAAGCAAGTTCATATTAATTTACCCTTCCTCGATGCAATTCAGCACGTTCCAGCTTATGCTAAATTTCTCAAAGAACTCTGCACCCAAAAGCGTGAGCCACGAACCATAAAGAGAATCATATTGTCTGAGGATGTAAGTGCAGTCTTGTTGAATCAATTACCTCAGAAAATAAAAGACCCCGGTGCTCCTTTGATTTCTTGTGTTATAGGAGGCATTACCTTTGACCGAGCCCTGTTAGACCTAGGAGCTAGTGTGAACCTTCTTCCAACCTCGGTCTATGAAAAATTTGGGATAGGTGAACTAAAACCCACGTCAGTCATTCTTCAACTAGTCGATAGATCTGTCAAGACACCACGTGGTTTGATTGAGGATGTCTTAGTTAGAGTGAACCAATGTTATTTCCCAGTAGACTTTCTCATACTAGACATGGAACCATCCCAAGAGCTAAATCAGAATCCCATAATCTTAGGTCGTCCATTCCTAGCCACTGCCAATGCCAATATCAATTGTAAAACGGGAGCTATGGATATTTCTTTTGGGGATCAAAAGGTGAGAATCAATATTTTTAATGCCTCAAAGTTTGCTCGAGAGGAGGAAAATTGTTCTGTGATTAGTTTAGTAGATGAGATTGTTGAGTCTGAATTTTCCTCCAATTTGATGGAAGATGACGAGCCTATTGCTGAAACCCAAGTCCAAGAGGTAAATGCCCTACTTGATTCACCTCAACCTTCACCACCTTGGTCAATGCAAACTGAATCCTTACCTGACCTAGGAACTGAGCCTTTGCACCCTTCGATTCAGGCCCCACCATAACTTGAACTAAAATCTTTGCCTGAATCACTTAAGTATGTGTTTTTAGGACCTGACAAAACCCTACCTGTGATTATTGCTTCTGACCTAACCATTGAGCAGGAAAACCAATTGATAGATGTTCTGAAAACACATAGGGAGGCCATAGGTTGGGCCATTGCTGATCTAAAAGGCATTAGTCCATCAATTTGTATGCACCATATCTATACTGAGGATAGTGCCAAGCCTAATAGAGAAATGCAAAGACGGCTCAACCCAAACATGCAAGAAGTGGTCAAGAAGGAAGTGATTAAATGGTTAGATGCTGGTATTATTTATCCTATTTCTGATAGCCACTGGGTGAGTCCTACTCAAGTCATTCCAAAAAAATCTGGACTCACGGTTGTCCATACTGACCATGGGGATTTAGTGCCAACATGACTTTCTATTGGGTGGCATGTCTGTATAGATTATAGAAAACTTAATGCAGCTACCCACAAAGACCACTTTCCCTTACCATTTATTGATCAGATCCTAGAAAGATTAGCTGGCCAGCAATACTTTTGCTTCTTAGATGGATACTCAGGATACAACCAGGTAGCAATCTATCCAAGAGACTAGGAAAAGACCACCTTCACATGTCCCTTTAGAACCTTTGCTTTCCGTAGAATGCCTTTCGGTTTGTGTAATGCACCTGCAACCTTTCAAAGGTGCATGATATCAATCTTCTCGGACATGGTAGGAGATTTCTTAGAAATTTTTATGGATGATTTTTCAGTCTTTGGAGAATCTTTTGAGAGTTGCCTCAATAATTTGAAGAAAATATTAAAACGATGTATTGAGGCTAATTTAGTTCTGAGCTGGGAGAAGAGCCATTTCATGGTTCGAGAAGGGATTGTTTTAGGACATATTGTATCTAAGAGAGGGATCGAGGTAGATAAAGCAAAGGTTGAATTGATCTCTAAACTTCCTCCACCCATCTCTATCAAACAAATTCGATCTTTTCTCAGCCATGTAGGATTCTATCGTCGCTTCATCAAAGACTTTTCCAAAATTTCCTGTCCTTTGTGTAATCTGCTCGCCAAGGACATTCCTTTCAATTTTGATGAAGATTGTCTTAAGGCTTATGAGTTTCTAAAGGAAGCTGTGACCCAAGCCCCAATCATCCAACCCCCAGATTGGTCACTACCTTTTGAAATCATGTGTGATGCTTCAGACTTTGCCATAGGAGCTGTCTTGGGCCAAAGGGTAAACAAATGTCCCATAGTGATTTATTATGCTAGCAGAACTTTGAATGATGCCCAAAAAAATTATACCACTACTGAAAAGGAGTTGCTAGCTGTGGTGTTTGCCCTGGAAAAGTTTAGATCATATCTTTTAGGTTCCAAGATTGTGGTTTATTCGGATCACTCGGCTTTGAGATACCTGCTCTCAAAGAAAGATGCTAAACCATGATTGATTAGATGGATCTTACTGCTACAAGAGTTTGATATTGAAATTCGAGACAAGAAAGGATCTGAGAATGTTGTAGCAGACCATCTATCTAGGATTTTAGTTGAAGAGTGTGAACCTGCATCAATTGAAGAATCTTTTCCGGATGAACAGCTCTTAGCAGTTTCACATGCAAAGGCCCCTTGGTTTGCAGATATTGTTAACTGCTTAGTGGTTGGACAAATCCCTAATGGCTGGTCCAAGAATGAAAAGGATCGATTCTTTGCTCAAATTAAATACTACTTTTGGGAAGATCCAGAACTCTTTCGAATCTGTGCTGATCAAATCATCCGTAGGTGTGTTCCTGAATCTGAACATCTGAGTATTTTGAATTTTTGCCACACCCTTGCTTGCGGAGGACATTTTTCTGGTCGAAAAATTGTGGCTAAAGTTTTGCAAAGTGGATTTTACTGGCCGACATTGTTTAAGGATGCCTATACTTTTGGAAAAGAATGTCTTAAGTGTCAAGCCTTAGGAAATATTTCAAGAAAAGACATGATGCCTTTAAATCCCATCTTGGTAGTTGAAATCTTTGACGTTTGGGGAATTGATTTTATGGGACCCTTTCCACCCTCTAATGGTTTTGAATATATTTTGGTGGCTGTCGATTATGTTTCTAAGTTGATTGAGGCAATGGCAACACGAACCAATGATCATAAGGTAGTCATAAAGTTTGTTCAAAAGAATATCTTCTCTAGGTTCAGATTTCCTCGTGCCATCATTAGTGACGGAGGTGCCTATTTCACAAACTACCAATTTCGAATGCTTTTGCAAAAATATGGGGTCACACATAAAGTAGCTACACCTTATCACCCGCAATCAAGTGGCCAAGTGGAAGTATCCAATAGGGAGATCAAGAACATTTTGCAAAAGACTATTAGGCCCGATCGTAGAAACTGGTCAGATCGATTAGATGATGCATTATGGGCCTATCGGACAGCTTACAAGAATTCCATTAGAATGTCTCCCTATAGGCTAATCTTTGGAAAAGCATGTCATCTTCCGGTAGAACTTGAACATAGAGCATATTGGGCGATTAAGCAATTAAATTTTGATTTAAAGCAAGCTGGTTCTAACCAGATGTTGCAACTGAGTGAACTAGATGAACTGAGGCGAGAGGCTTATGAAAATTCACGTATTTATAAAGAGAAAATGAAAGCCTTTCATGATCAATTTATTTCTATGAAAATCTTGAGCCAAATCAACAAGTCTGGTTATTTAATTCAAGGCTTCGATTATTTCCTGGAAAATTGAGATCTAGATGGGATGGACCTTACATTGTTAACCAAGTTTTCTCCCATGGTGCAATCAAAATTTATGATCCTTGGTCAGGAAACTTCTTTAAGGTAAATGGTCAACGTTTAAAACCATACTTTGAAGGAATATCAACAAATCGAACCATTGACCAAGTAACATTAACTGACCCACACTGAACTGAGCTGCATTATGTTTGGCTGAAAACATTAAACTTAGCGCTTGTTGGGAGGCAACCCAATATGTACTCAATATTTTTTTTTTTAAAAAAAAAAAAAATATTTTGCAGCCTCTACATTGTTCATGAGCTCCTCATCTCAGGTATCCCTTTACATTTTTAGTTCTTTTTATACCATTAGGGACAATGGTATTTAAGTTGGAGGGTCGGGACAAATATTTTTTTAATTAAAAATAATAATAATAATAAATAAAAATAAAAAATAATAATAATAAAATAAAAATAATTAAAAAAAAATAATAAAAAAAATTAAAAAAAAAGTTTTCATGTGTCAAAAATAAATCTGGAGCACGATAGACTAGGAAAAGTAATAAGAGTTAGAGAGTGTTGCTAATGACTGTAGCGAGTCAAGAAGTAGACTAGCATGTCAGACTTTTAGGGCCTACTTAGATCACCTAAAGGCTATTAGCACTTCCATTGCACATGCACGCTGACGAGACAAAGTAAGTATTAGTTGTAAGGACAATTGAGGACTTAATTATCACTGAAAACTGGTAATTGATATATATCCCAATTTAAAATTTTTTTTTTGAATTAAGGAAAGAGCTACCTACCTGAAATAAAAGTGCAAAACATAGAGTATATGTGGATCGCCCTAAACTTAGTAACCGGGTCTCTGCACCTAAGTCAAGTGTGGAGGTTCGCGTCAAACGGTGAAGGGAAGGCCAGGATGCTCAGCACAAAAAAAAAAAAAAAAAAAAAAAAAATCAGGTAGTGTGAAAGCTAACTCAGTTCATAAGCTTAATTTAGGGATGTATAGAAAATTAACCAAAGTAAGTGTTAATCAAAGATACATTTGTTCTTGCAAACTAGTACCAAAATGTTGAGTTAGTCATCACAAACACAAGTGCTATAGATCTTTAGATGAACTCTAAGAAAGTTTCTAATTATGCTGACTGCAAAATTTATTTCTGAAACTCAATACTTAGTGATACTTGCTAGATCTTTTTACTTTCAAACCTTGATCTATTTTTGTAAAGGATGATCTTTGTGACACATAGTTATACTTTTTGCATTGCTAAGGGACTAGCAATATTTAAGTTGGGGGGTGTGATAAATCATGGATTTACACGATTATTTTAAGTATTTTAGTTAATTAATGGTGCTAACATTCTTTTAATAACCTAATTTCAAAATTAATTTGGAATTTCTTGCAAAACTAATAATTTTAAAAATATCTTTGAAAAATGTGAAATTAGAGTACGTTCATAAAAAATAGATTTCAAGTCAAAGCACCACACACTCATTTAAATGATTAATAAAATATTCAATAATTATAATTAATGATCATGGAATCGGTAAAATTAATAAGTTTAAAACCCGCCAATAGGTAGAGCTTGATTTATGGAATCCAACAACGCAAACGGTACTTAAATCAGGTTTGAAATGAAGAAGTTATGAATTTTCTAAGAATTTTGCACATATTTTGATGCTCCACGCTTTTTGGAGCAGCCGGTCCACCATGGACCGGCTGCTGGGTTTACAAGTCATTGTTAGGTTCACCGGCAGCCATGGCTGCCGGTCCACGGAATAGGCCATGGACCACAACCCTCCAGAGGTGCCGAAATTCGCTGGGAAGCACGCCGGCGGTGTCCCTGGCCGGAGGAGAAGATCCGGCGGTGCTTTGACGGTCGGTGGCGGTGTTTTTCGGTGGCAAACAAGAAGAGGCAGCCCACGTTCTCCATTGCCGAGCTCCTCCACGTGCGGCCGAGCTCCTCCATGCGCCACCAAGCTCCTCCACGCGCAGCCCATGCACATCCACGGTGGCGTTCTCCACGGCCACGCACGTCCACGGTGGCGTTCCCCACGGCCACGCCCTCCACGGTGGCGCAGTCCACAGGCACCACTCCACGAGCTGCAGGACGTTGCCGAGCTCCACGCACGTTGCCGAGCTCCTCCACGCGCACGTCCATGGGCGTTCTCCATGGTGGCATTCTCCACGGCCAAGCTCCTCCACGCGCAGCCCACGCCCTCCACGGTGGCTCCACGCGCACGGCCAAGCTTCTCCATGTTCTCCACAGGTAGTCCACGGGCGAGCTCCACGGGCACGAATGTTCTCCACGTTTCCAGAGCACAGTCCACGGGCACGAGTAGTCTGCGAGCCGAGCTTCTCCACGGACGTTGCCAAGCGGTCGTCACGGCATGATCTGGGCATTCTCCACGGGCTGACGGACGCTGGGCATTCTCCACGAGCTCCGCAGCGTAATCAACAGAGCAGCAATGGCAGTCACTGTATTCATTTTGTCCCACATCGCTAGTGTGCCATGAGGTCTCCTCTCCGATCAATTATAAAATAAACCCCATAGCACAAGATAGGGGGATCCCCGGGAGAAAAGACAAGGTACAGGGTAAGGGCATTGCTTGGGTTACGGGTTGACTTTTGGGAGTGAGGTTTCTCAAAGGAGAGTGTGTCCCTACACCATCTTCCAGCCTTCTCTCTCTCTGAGATCAAGATCCGAAGAAGAAGACGCAGAGGAAGCCTAGTTCGCTCCACGGAGTACGAAGGAAGGAGCTCTCTTCCCGACGAGGCTGCGCCGATCTGTTCTTATCTTTGTTGCTTGTTTTGTTAATTTAGTTTTTTTTGCATTGTATCTAGACCTTAAATTTCAATCAATGCAATATCTCTTTTTAACTCCTGTCTTTTGTCTGTCTGCAAGTAGATGCTAGGATCTAAATAATAGATCCTAGTGCCAAGTTTACTTTTCCTGCAATTTTATTTTTTTTTTTATTTTTAGACTTCAAATATATATTTTTTTTTACAAGATCAAAAAGATTTCAAATCCTAAACACCGCCTTCTCTGTGGATTCGACCTGACTCCTCTTGCTGCACATTTTTAAATATTTTAAGAAGTCTGATTTTAAACTGATAGCCACGGTGTTTTAACGACAACCCCGCGACCTACCAGCTACCCTGAGCATAAAGCTACCCTCCCGAAGGGGTCACAGCACCAGCTACCGTGATCTCTCATCGAACCCATAATGCACATACCAGGGCTCTCACATAGATGCGCTAGGATGACTCTTGAAGGACACGAGGGGATAAAGAAGACGAGATAGGGGATAACTAGGATGCTCATCGAATCCATAATGCACACAACAGGGAACGCTTCACACCCCTCATTGAACCCATAATGCACATAGCAGGGAATGAAGAAAAATGGGCCTCAGCCCCGAACCAGAAGTGGAACCAACCCAAAAATCTATATCAACTCATCTCTCTGATTATTAAGGGGGAGAGGGGGCCTTTATATAGAAAAACCAAAACCCTCAGTTTCTTAGCCTCTAAGAAAACTAAAAAAGAAAAATAAATTACATCAAAATTTGCGTTGCATCAAAAGTGATGCTGATCTGCTCTGAGAAGTGTGTTAGCTTGATGATTTTCTCCAAAAAACATGCTACTTTAAAAAGGTGGACTGCTCTAAAATCCATGCAAACACCAACACACGATCATGGAAGGGAAGAACGGTCTCCGGCAGGGCATCGACGGACGGTTGGGAAGCGGGTGGCGGACGAGTCGGTGGACGGTTGGCGGCGGGCTGCGGGCGAGATGGTGCAAGAATGGCACGGCACACCCTAGGGCATGCCGTTTGGTCTCCCATGGCCGTGGGAGACCTCAGGGCGCCGGCGTGGCCGGTGGATGGCGAGGAAGGCCGGGGACAGCAGGATGGTGGCCGGCGGACGTGCGGGTGGTGGTGGCAACAGCGGCGGTGGTGCAGGGGTGCACGTGGGCGAACGAACGCCTCCCGCATCCGTTCGTCTTCCCACGGGCGTGGGCGGTGGCGGACCCCACCGGCGGCCGGGCAAGGGCCGGCGGGTGGCGGGAAAGACGGCGGACAGCAAGTCGGCAGCAGCGGCGGTGGTGGCCGTGGGCCGTGGCGAGCGGATGCCTCCGCGTCCGTTCGTCTTCCCATGGGCATGGGGCGGCTGCTTTGCCGGCGAGGGCTGGGGCCGGCGAGCGCCGGCGGCGGTCCAACGATGGCGGCCGGGGGTCGGGCGGCCCGGATCTGGGACCGGCTGGTGCAAGCACCAGACTCAGAAGAAGACTTCAGGGCTCCATCTGGATCTCTGATTGACCTTGCCCGAAGAATTAGGGTTTTTTGGTTTTGTAATAAGGGTTGACTTGGTCAACTCAATTTTAGTCTTGAGTCTGTATTTCCCTGCAATTTAAATTTTGTTGAGTCACGTTGACTCAGTACAAGTCCTAGTAGTGGTCTAGGTCTTCTCCAGGTTGGTGCTACTTTTTTTTTCAGTCAAGTCAAGGTCCAGGGTGCCACATTTTTTCTCCCAGGCCCAAGCAAGTGGGCGCCACACTCCCAGCCACACGCCAGAGTCCAGGAGGCGCCACATCTCCATCCAGTGTCTTTGGTTCCTACACCACAAGAAGTAAGTTCCTTTTTTTTTCTTGCACCACTTGGGAGAGAAATCCATCAAGATACCTCAATCCAAGGAGGAGCCAATTTCTTTCCAGATAAACCCAAGCCAGGATGGCAAGAATTTTTCTTGAAAAGAGGATCAAGGAGGTGCCCCACAATGTTCCATAAAAATCCAAGTTATAAAAGGGAAGAGAGCATGTCTTGGGGAGAAATTCAAGGAGGTTCCCAAAAAGTTTCCAAAAGTGCCAAAGCCATGAAAGGAAGAAGCCTAAACTTGTGGAGCAAGACTAGGAGGTGTCCAAATGAGCCAAACCATGAAGGAAAAATCCTTGATTCATGGAGAGATACTAGGAGACACCCCCATAACCTGCCATTTGGAGCTGATTTTCAAGTTTTCTTGGAGTTTTTGGGTTGCCCACTCATGGAAGGAGTCTTGGGAAGAGAATTTGATGCCTAAAGTGTGGGTTAGTCCTATTAGTCCCACATGGGAAATGTATAAAATTTTATTTCTTTGTTATGTCTATATATTCAACTCTATGTAACTCTTGAATTTAATAATGAATGAAATCAATTTCTTTGTGAGCAACTTTGTGTTTCTCTCTTCCGCACTTGTATTCAAGTGTTGAGCTTTGTGAGGGAGTGATTCCGGGTTCCACAGGAACCTTGAGGAGGTGTGAGATCTCCAACCCCAAACCTTAGCCGCCCATCATCTTCTCCATTCCACCAATCATCCAAACCCTAATCTACCTCATCATCTCACGGCCCCTCTCTTCCAAGTAGAGGCCGACCACCAACATCCAGGTCCAGATCAGCTACTTCGAATACAGAGCAAATCCCATAGGAAGTCAGATCAGCATCCAGGAGAATCAGGATTTCAGCAACATCAATTTTTCAAGTTCGTCTTATCTGGTAAATCCTTTCTTTGAGTATCTAGTTCCTTAACTTGTTCTTCTTCTTTCCCAGATCCTGAGTTCAGGAGAAGCCAACTCTGCCAAAGGGACAGTATTGGAGGATCCATTACGAAGATATCCAAATCCGAGGATCCAACAATCTGCTCGAGAGAGTCCTTCCACCAAACTCTATGAAGATCACTGCCTGGTACATAACCCTTCCCTTCTCTTTATTTCTGTCCTGTTGAAAGTTCAGAGCGAAACCCTAGGTCTGGGAGTTTCTCAACCCCCAGCGATCCTTTACTTCTGAACTACTCTGATAATCTAGTTTCTTTAAATTGTGCTTTCAATTATTATATAGTTTCTTTCAATTTAGTTTAACTTTCCTTTGAGTCAAAGCCGACTTTTGAAAAAATATATATATATAAAAAAATAAATACATTAATTTTAATTTACTTCCACATCGCATCATCTTTTTTGTTCTGCATCACCGGCGGGGTGGAGGCTAGGGTTTTGAAATTCATTTTAAAACCACGGGAGAAAGACAGTAAAGATGGAATAAAACTGGAATAAGGTGAGAATAAGATTGGAATAAAACTGGAATAGAAGGAATAGATGGAATAGCGGGAATAAGTAAAAATTAAAAAATGCAAAAAAATAAGAAAAAATGGAGAAAATACCCGGACCTGCCCTGGATCCCCATCAGGGGCTCCCAGGGACCTTCGGGGCCTTGGAATTGCGTAGGACGTAGGCGAAGGAGCCTCCGGTTATGGACCTCCCCCGGCGACCGGCTGATGGTTGATGCAAGACACCGCGGGCGATTGCGGCTGGTTGTTGGCCACCTCCCTGAGGTGCTGGACCATGGTGGTGATGTGTCAATGCGGTTCAGCAAGGTCTAGAACTATTGTAGTCCTAGAGTGATGGTGGGTTCAATGGCGGCGGTGTCATCTTCCCTGGTGGATGCTTCAGACCCGTGCTGGGAATGACCTCTTCTAGTGGAGGTATTTTGCATTCTTTCCCTCGCCATTACAAGATTTTCTCAGTCAATTTCTTCTTTTAGAGTAGAGAGCAGAACGAAGGTTCGTGCCCTTCCTCTAGCGCCAATCTGTTAACGCGTCTTCTCCTAGATCGAGCTCGGTCAGCTATGATAGAGTGCTCCTCTCCCGTTCGACTTGCAACAAAGTCCCCTGAGCGTCGGTGGTGTTCTGGCGAGGGACACTATGATGCTTAAGTTAGCAGGAGTTCGAGGGCAACATAATGGAAAAAATAGAAGAGAATTGTACATGGAGAGGGAAGAGTGTACTTAGCCTCAGGCGGAGGTCCCCCAATCACCTTAAATAGGCATGGAATGCTGCCAAATTATGTTAGGGGATAGGCTGAAAAGTCTCGATTTATCCCTAGGAGAATCAGAGTGATGGCCAGGTGGCACGGAGACATGGCCATGCCGTGAAGTTTGTTGTAACAGAATTTCGGTACCAGTTGAAAAGGGCATCTGGAGCCTTCGAGCGGTTCCCAGGATGGGAATGAGTCGGTCAGACTTAACAAGGAGGGTAAGTCATCCGGTCGAAAGAGAATATCCATTGAGCTTTAAAGGGGAGTAGACCGGTCGGAACTCAATGGAAGTGGGTCGTTCGGACCTCTACTTCAGTGGGTCGGGCAGTCAGCCTTCTGGTGGAGTGGAGCGGCCGGACCTCTTGATTTAGTGGGTCGGCCGATCGACCTTCTAGGTCAGCCTTCAGTGGGTTGGTCGGTCAGCCTTCTGGGTCGGTCTTCAGCGAGTCGGCCGATCGGCCTTTGGGAGAAGGGGCCAGCCGGACCAGTTGGAGGCCCATCTACGCCGGTCCAATTCAGGAAGAGCGGGTTGAGTGCAACAGCTGCTATTCTTTTCTTCTCTTTACTTTCTTTTTTTGGAGTGCTTCTAGGACATTCTTAAAAAGTATAAGGGATTCAGTTTTGTAATGAATGCTGATTCGACCAACAAACTTAGTATGGTCTCACTTTCTTTTTCCTTTCAATTCTTGTGTGGGAGCCTTTCCCAGGCCCTAATGACTTTAAGCTAACTCTGTGGCCTTAGGATTAGCATGCAGGTTCCTGAGAATGCTTCGTTCCCTTTTTCCTTGATCTTGAAATCATGCAAGCTTAGGTACAGGATTCCTGGATCTTCTTGCGTGGCCAAGCTGAGTCAAGCAACATATGGTGGGATTTTAGGGGTCCCCAAGTGACATCCCCAGACTGTGAGCGAGGTAACTGAGTGGCGGATCCTCTGAGTTTCCGAAACTCTTTAGTTTGATTGGCCATGCTGAGTCAAGTGGTAGATGGCGGGGCTTCTGGAGTCTCTCGGTTAACATCTCCGAACTGTGAGCAAGGTGGCTGAGTGGCGAATCCTCTAAGTTTTTGAAAATCTTTAGTTTAATCGACCATTCTATGAGTCAAAAGGTAGATGGTGGAGCTTCTGGAGTTTCTCAATTGGCATCTCTGCACTGTGAGCAAGGCGGCTGAGTGGCGGATCTTCTGAGTTTCTGAAACTCTTCAGTTTGATCGGCCATGCTGTGAGTCAAGCGATAGATGGCGGGGCTTCTGGAGTCTCTTGGTTGACACTCTGGACTGTGAGTAAGGTAGCTGAGTGATAACTACGTTATACACGTATATATAAATATTAATTTAATAATCAAATATCTTTATTTTTTTAAAAATGATACTTTTATATTTCATTTGTAGGAAAGAAATCACTAACATGAAGAGCTCGATTTTAGAAGTCAACGGCACTTAAATCAGACTTCAAACGGGTTCGGAATTGATTTTTGAAAGAGTAGCATGAATTTTGAAGCAGCCGGTCCATCATGGACCAGATGCTCGGTCCACCACTCACCCAATGGTCCACGGATGCCATGGCTAGTGGTCCATGGAGCACAACTGTGCACCAGGAAGCTCTTCTTACGCTGAAACTTGCCAGAGAGATGCCTCCGCCACTGCTTAACCAGCCGGTGCCCTCATCGCAGGCTGAAGAAGCTTTGGATGCCAGAAAAATGGCCGAACAAGCTACTGGCCTCCTCTTCTTCATATTCATTACCATCCCATGCTTCCCACACCACCGGACCGCCTGCCCAATCCTCCGTCGGTCGGAAATGCCGCCGGTGCTCCCCTCCTTCATCATTGAAAGACTCTTATGGCTAGGATCTATGCGACGGTCTTCTCTTTTCCTCTAACCCATCATCAGCTATGACACACCACCCACCGATGGTCACGCCGTCGGACCACCTAAAAACCCCACCGCCAATCAGAGAAGCCTCCAGTGGCCGTTCCTTCATCGCCGGGAGGTCCTTATGGCCAGAATCCATCGGTCACTTGCAGCCTTGTTCGGTCACAGTAACCCATTCCTCTTCCTTGTTTTGACCTCTTTGGTGCCCCATGCCCGGTTGCCCGTCACCGGCCATGCCATGCCACTTGCATACGGTTGGATCAGTTGATTGGTTAGAGTTCGGTTGGAGATCGGGCAAAGAAATTGGAATGGCCACGAAGTTTGGAACGAGATACAGTTAGCTTCGCTGGAGCTCAGTGGAATCATGGAGTTCAGTTGAAACTGTGGAACAGATTCGAGTAATTGAAACCGAACTCAGTTAGAATTGTTGGAACGGTTGTTGGGTTGTTGGGAGTTTACAGCCTATAAAAGGGATCCAGGGGAAGAAGAGGCCTCTTCTCTTATTTCTATTCTTCTCCCCATTCCATCGCCATTTCCTTATTCCTCTCTTATTCCCATTATTTTTCCAATATTCCACTACTATTCCTCTCTTATTCCATCTCTATTCCACCTCTATTCCACTACTATTCCTCCCTTATTCCATCTCTATTCCATCTTTATTCTTCTGTTATTCAACTTCTATTCTTCTCTCTTTTCTATGCTCATCTGACCTCTGACTGGTGACCTCTTCCATTGCTCTGGCTTGGTTCCCACCTACTACACTGGCACTGGTTCCCATTCTTCACTTCCCATCATGTCTCCCCAGAGTCCCTTAGAGCGGCAGGAGAGGATTTACTTACCATGAATTAGTATTGAAGTGGGGGAGGGAAGAGCTATTTTTTAGTCTTTTGTACTTCTCGTTCTATAATAAAGGAGTATATTTTTCGGTTTACATATTTGTTCTCTTTTATCCACCATTTATTATGCTTAAATGTTAGATTGAGATTAGGGACAGCCCTTACTTTTCGAAGATGCACCTGATCCATTCTGGGTACAGGGCATGCTAAGGGAAGAAGAGTTGAATACCTGGTGCCTACCAAAGATGCGCCGTGATCTGCTATAGGTACGGGGCGTGCCAAGGGAAGACAGGTAAATCTCTAAAATCAATCACCAATGAAATTCCATTCAGCACTGCTCAGTCACTCTGCCTCTCCTGATAATCATCCTTTCTCCTCTAAAATTCTAACTCTCACTTGCTTAACCCCAGGAGTAGTTTAATTCTTGCTTCCTTTTATTTTCACACAACAACAATTATTTTACCTTTTTCCTTTTAAATCATAACCTAGTCCTAAGGTCCCTGAGGATACGATCCTGACTCATCCTAGCTATAGAGTTGAGTTGGTGAATTATTTTTGATCGCCTACGATAGCGATCACTAAGTGTTGGACTTCTTAAGTTTTCTGTCTTGGAGGTGCCTAACTATGAGTCAAGTGATAGATAGCGGGACTTTTGGAGTCTCCCGGCTGACATCTCCGGACTGCGAGTAAGGCAATTGAGTGCGGGGCTTCGTAAGTTTCCCGGCTTGGAGGTGCCGAACTATGAGTCAAGTGGTAGATGGTAGGACTTCTAGAGTCTCCCAGCTGACATCTCCAGACTGTGAGTAAGGTAGTTGAGACTTCTTTATTTGCCTGGCTGTGAGTCAAGTGGTAGATGGTGGGACTTCTAGGGTTTCTTGGCTGACATCTCTGGACTATGAGCAAGGCAGTTGAGTACAGAGCTTCGTAAGTTTTCTAGCTTGGAGCTGTCGAATAATGAGCCAAGCAACATATGGCGGGACTTTTGGAGTCTCCCGGCTGACATCTCCGGACTATGAGTAAGGCAGTTGAGTGTGGGGTTTTGTAAGTTTCCCGGCTTGGAGGTGCCAAACTATGAGTCAAGTGGTAGATGGCGGGACTTCTGGAGTCTCCCAACTGACATTTCCGGACTGTGAGTAAGGTAGTTGAGTGTAGGGCTTCGTAAGTTTATCGACTTGAATGTGCCAAATTTTGAGTCAAGCGGTTTATGGTGGGACTTCTAGGTCTCCCAGTTGACATCTCCGGACTATGAGTAAGGCAGTTGAGTGCGAGGCTTCATAAGTTTCTTGGCTTCGAGGTACCGAACTGTGAGTTAAGTGGTAGATGGTAGGACTTCTGGAGTCTCCCAACTGACATCTTCAGACTGTGAGTAAGGTAGTTGAGTGCGGGGCTTCATAAGTTTCCTGGCTTGGAGGTGTCGAATGTGAGTCAAGTAGTAGATGGCAGGACTTTTGGAGTCTGTCGGCTAACATCTCTGGATTGTGAATAAGGCAGTTGAGTGCAGGGCTTCGTAAGTGAAAGTAAAAAAAGGGACTTTTGCAGATGCCTACACTAAGCATGCAAGAGCAGGGAGCAGGTAAGTATTTTAAAATAAAAGCGGAAAACCTACTCCACACAGGATCTAACACGATACGGAAGCATGTACAGATAAAAACACGTCATATAATGGGTATGGAATATTTATAAAATATTTTACAAATCCAGATCTACATATGCATGAATTATAAAAATAAAAACAATACCTTATTCCCGCCTGGAAAGAGTCTGGAATAGACCTGGTATTGCTAGGATAGCGGGAATAACTTTATTCCCGTAGTCTTCAAGCTCTAGCACGTTGAAGCTCTGTTTTTTTTTTTTTTTGTTTCAACAGCAACTATCCAAAGCAAATGGCAGTCCCTTGGTCTCTTCTGCCGGTACAACAGTAAGGGAATACGTTTTTCCTTGTAAGGAGAATGAATTGGGATCAAACCTTCCATGGTTGGGTGCTCTTTGTACTGCAATTCCAGCAAACCTGCAACTTAAAATAAAAACCAAGAACAGCAGCAAATGAGATCGTTCCGGCTCTCAGATGCACTTAGGAGCACCCTCTAGAGGGGAGACACGCACCGAGCTCCTCTGATCCAATTTTCAGGCGATGCTAGTCGCCGAAAAATCCTTGGACAGTGGGAAGAAGCAGAGCTTTCTTCTTCCTGTTGAGCACAAAGAACAGAGGCTTGTGGTTGATGGTTTCTCTTTCAAACACTCAACAAGAGTGAGGCCAGATAACAGACAATGGAAAAAAGGGTCTCTCAGGCGGGTGGAAAGGATGAAAAAGCATTCTTTCTCACAGCCTTTTTGCTCTCAGTTTTCTGCCTCAAAACAGTGCCTCCTAAATTCCGCAGCAGGCAGCAGGTTTTTTGAGTGGCGATCAAGGTAAACAACCGGTGGAAAGGGGAGCTAAGAGGACGAGAGGGAGAGGGGAAAGGCAGAATGCTTGGATCGTGGCATTTAACGAATTCAATCCAGTTGAATTCGTGGAGAACGGAAGAAGGAGAAGAGATGCCCAAAGCTCTGTTCGGCCATTCAATAAAGACCGGTTGGAAGGGATTAAAAAAATGGTTTAAAACAATTTAAACCGGGTCAAAGGGTTTTTAAAAAAATCACAAAAGGGTGTGAAATGGGTTCTGTTGCCGATCTCGCCGCCGCGCCTGTGGCTTCGAAGCCGCCGATCCGACTAGACCGTCTCGCCCCTGGGGTCTCCTGGCTCTTCAAACCTGCAGGGCAAGGTCAGAAGCCCTGGCCGGGGATCCCGATGAGGGAGCTCCGACGGTCAAGTTAGTAGACGGTGATAGGAACAGAATTTCTAAGACGGGCCCCCGAATAGTCCCAGACTTAGAGATCGTGCTAGCAAGAAAGGTCCCAGAAAGAATAGAAATCCGGCCGGGTTCCTTCACCGAGCTCATGCCTAAGGTCCCCTCTCGGGATCTTGGATCCTGCTATTGGAACGGAATCTCCTCCACCAGCCTTTGTTTCTTGCTTACCTTGTCGTCTACTCTCCCTTTCCTTTTAACTCCTCATGTTGCCTTTTTGTTTGCCGCCCTTGGGAGGCTCCTTCGTCGCTTTCACCTCCTCCCCTCCATCTCTTTCCCCTTTCCCCTTCTAGATCAAAGAACCAAGCGGCTTCCCCGCCTTGCTTGCCGAGCCTTGCAAGGAAAGAGTAAAGGGAGGGCACCGGTCAGACTGCCAACCAGACCTTGGGCCGAGCGCGAGCGCTCTTCTTCCCAGGCATCGACGATGCCCGTTATTGGGTCCTATTTTGTCAGGACTTCGCCTCTCGACTGCGGGACCTGACGGGCCGCTGTAAGCGATGTTTTGCATGTCACTGCCGACCGTACGGGCGCTACTCTCAGGGTGCGGCGTGCACGGCTCGAGGGGCAATCTTGGAGCTCGTGCTCCCGCTCCTCGGAAGCTTCTCCGCACAGGTTGGCCTGCCTCCCGAGGTGGGACTGTCTCAGGGCGCCACCTGGCGAGGGAGCAGGGTGCCGCCGGCTTCGACCGAGGTGGACCCCTACTGGGTGGAAATCTGGCAGAGCGGTAGAGGGGTGCTCGACTTTGGCCGAGGTGGTCCCGTCTCCGGGTGCCACTTGGCGAAGGAGCGAGGGGGCCCGGCTCGACCTCGGCCAAGGTGGAACCATCTCAGGGTGCCACCTAGCGAGGGAGCAGGGGGCCACCGGCTTTGGCCGAGGTGGACCCCTCCTGGGTGGACACCTGGCAGAGCGGCAGAGGGGCGCTCGACTTCGGCCGAGGTGGTCCCGTCTCTGGGCACCACCTGGTGAAAGAGCAAAAGGGCCCGGCTCGACCTCGGCCGAGGTGGGACCGTCTCAGGGCGCCACCTGGCGAGGGAGCAGGGGGGCCACCGGCTTCGATCGAGGTGGACCCCTCCTGGGTGGACACTTGGCGGAGCGGCAGAGGGGCGCTCGACTTCGACCGAGGTGGTCCCGTCTCCGGGCGCCACCTGGCAAAGGAGCGAGGGTGCCCGGCTCGGCCTCGGCCTCAGTTGGACCATCTCAGGGTGCCACCTGGCGAGGGAGCAGGGGGCCGCCGGCTTCGGTCGAGGTGGACCCCTCCTGGGTGGACACCTGGCGGAGCGGCAGAGGGGTGCTCGACTTCGGCTGAGGTGGTCCCGTCTTCGGGCGCCACCTTGCAAAGGAGAGAAGGGGCCCGACTCGACCTCGATCGAGGTGGGACCATCTCAGGGCGCCACCTGGAGAGGGAGCAGCGGGGCCGCCGGCTTCGACCGAGGTGGACCCCTCCTGGGTGGACATCTGGCGGAGCGGCAGAGGGGCGCTCGACTTCGGCCGAGGTTGTCCCGTCTCCGGGCGCCACCTGGCGAAGGAGCGAGGGGGCCCGGCTCGGCCTCGGCCGAGGTGGGACCGTCTCAGGGTGCCACCTGGCGAGGGAGCAGGGGGCCGTCGGCTTTGGTCGAGGTGGACCCCTCCTGGGTGGACACCTGGCGGAGCGACAGAGAGGCGCTCGACTTCGACCGAGGTGGTCCTGTCTCCTGGCACCACCTGGTGAAGGAGCGAAGGGGCCCGGCTCGATCTCGACCGAGGTGGGACCGTCTCAGGGCACCACCTGGCGAGCGAGTATGGGGGGGCCGCCGACTGCGACCGAGGTGGACCCCTCCTAGGTGGACACCTGACGAAGTGGCGGGAAGGCCTGGGCCGACCTCGACCTCGACTGAGGCGGAGCCACATCTGATCTTGCCGAAAAAACTCCACGTGGCTCGAATCATGACCAGCAAAATCTGAGATATGCCACGTCATCGTAACGGCCGTAACAGTTTCCCCCCATCCCCCCGTTCCGTCGAGGCATCATGGCTTGGAACGCAGGGATTTAAATGCGGAGATGACGTGGGGAAGGCGAAGATCTCGTGCCATGATTGCCACGATCCTCGTTGCCGTTCCTCGTTGCACCCAAAGCCCTATAAGAGGTTGCCATGCATCATCTCTCCGGCCGTAATTAATGCGTCGCTTCGAAACAGAGGCCGTTTCCTTGCAACCAAAGCGTCGGTGTCGGGCGTGCGTCCACGCGGCATCCATCCGATGGTCCAGAATGGAATGACGGGTATGGTCGCTGTCGATCGAATTTGAAAAGGAGGGGACTTTCCGGAACAAGGCCCTTTCCCTTTCTCACGCTCCGTCGGTAGTTTGCAGCAGGCTATCACCCACTCCCCTGGGTTGCCGTCTCTTTTGCACAGTGCATTTCGGTGAGTGTTTCTACTTTCTTCCTCGATCCGTCCCTTTCCTTTAGCGACTTTTCCTCACCACCTTCTTCTCCATGGCTTGCCGCCGCCGTGTTTCATCTAACCCGGACGAGGCCGGTCCGTCCCGGTCGAGGACTCCATCGTCTTCCTCCTCGGAAGCGAAGGTGATTCCGGAGGAGACCCGCAGGCGACTCCAGCCTGGGGGTATCACCATAGGCATCCTTATGGGTCTTAGGTCTCCCCCTGTACTTTCTGCCCGTCCTATCTCTTCTTTTCCTCCTCCAGCCCTTCCTTCTACCGGTCCCTCCGGTCACGTTTCAACGATGACCGAACGTGACCTTTCCTTGCTCCAGGAAGTCTATGGTATTCCGGGGTCGATCCATCTCTCTCTTCCGTGGCTTGGGGATTGCGTCACCTTGAGTGGCCCCGGCCGTATAGCTTTATATGAGGACTTCCTCCTTGGGGGTCTTCGATTTCCTCTGCACCTCTTTTTCCTTTCTTTCCTCAGTCATTTTTGCCTGGTCCCGGCCCAGTTGGCTCCCAACGCCATCCGGGTCATCTTCTCCTTCATCGTTTTCTGCCACTTCCACGGGTTCGTTGCCCATTTCTCCCTCTTCAGGGCTCTTTTCACCCTGAAGCGGTACTCCACCGATGATGGCTGGTGGTACATCTCGCCCCAGCCTAGGTATCTCTGGTTCGACCTGCCTTCTTCCATCAAGAATTGGAAGAACTAGTTCTTTTTTGCCTCGGTCGAGGACATCGACTGGGCCTGGAGCGAGCTAGATCGGTACCCGAACCGGAACTCCCAAGTCGAGCCGGCTGACCAGGAGGCTTACTCCCTACTACTGAGTGATGTGGTCCCCTCGCTCGATGTTTTGCTCTCGGAGCAGAACTTGTTCGAGGCAGGGATCAGTCCCATCCGAGAGCCGGGTGAGGCTCAGCTTTTTCTCTTACTCTACACTTCCCCCCTTTCTCCCCTTCTTTAACTGGGCTGACCGACCTCTTTTCCTTTGCAGGTATGAAGTTCTCAGTGGAAAATCTCCTGGAGGGCGCGGCTCAGAGGGACATCGCCGAGGGAGATGAGCCCGCGACAAAAATAGCTCGCACCGAGGCGAGCCAGGAGGTCGTGCCAATGCTCGCCCCCGGTCCAGCAGCTACTGCGCCCAGGCTACCTCGGGCCCGGGCCACCGATGCTCCTGTCGCCCGCCCTGATGGGGCCGTCGAAGAGGGAGGCCCATCGGCAGCAGTTCCCTCCCGGGCAGGGCGCGTCATCACCGCAGCTTCGACGGCGCCGCCCGCGACTCCAACTGCCCCACCGATGGCAGTCCTACCCGGGGGGTCGGTCGCCCCTGCCACCGATCTGACCACTCCACCGCTGACAATCACCAGCCGGTGTTCTGTGATCTGCGACCAGGGGCTCGTGGAGTGGGTGATGGAATTCTCCTGCACTTCCCGGGACCGCCGACTTCGGGGTGGTCGGGACTATGCCGATGCTCTGCTCAGGATCCTCCCGCAGCTCTTCACGGTAAGTTCGAGCTCGAGTCCTTCTCCTTTACAATTCCAGCTAACTCCTTAATGACCAATTCACCTTTTCGTGCAGATCGGGACCGACGTGCTCCTGTTGAGGAATTTCCTCGCAGGGTATGCCAAGAAAGATGCCGAGAAGGAGGAGAAGCTCGGCAAGCTCGCAACTGACATGAAGGACCACATGGAGAAGGGGGTCGAGCTGTGGGGGAGTAACCAGGCCCTGCAATCGGACCTGGCACGCACCGAGGGGCGTGTCAAGGAACTGGAGTCCTCTCTGTCCGAGGAGAGGATCTCCAACCAGCGGCGCATGGAGGAGGACACGGCGGAGAGGGCTCGTCTCCGAGCTCAGTCCCAGTCTCTGGAGCGCCAGTTGGAGGAGGCCCAGAGGGAGGCGAGCGCGGCCAAGGAGCGGAGCGCCTACAACAACGGGCTCCTGGAGGCTTCGAAGCGGGAGGCGCAGGAGGCCGTCCCGAGATTCCGGGCCTTCGACGAATACGTCTCAGAGGTCCGGGAGGCCACCGTGGACTCCTTTCTGAAGGGGTTCCAGGTGTGCCGGGAGAAGGTGGGCTCCTTCTACCCCAGGCTTGACCTCAGTGGGGTGGTGCTTGGGGGTAGAAGGTAGGAGCCCATCGGCGAGGCTCCAGTTGCAGTGGGCGACGCGGCTGCAGCTCCAGAGCAACCCTCCGAGCAGCCAGCCACCGATGGTGAAGATGGGGAGCGCGCGCCCCGGCCTGAAGATTCTGCCATCATGCCGAACTAGGCCCCCAATTGTATCTCTCTTTCTTTTCTTTTTTTTTTCTGAGGACTCCCAGCCGATCGGGACTCCTCCGTTGTAGCACTTTTTCAAAGTAATGAAAGACTCGATCTTGTTAAGTCTCGACCTTGTCTCCCTTTTCTTTTTCTCTCTCTTTTTTTTTTTGCATCTTGTCGAGATGTTTGTGTCGAATGCCGAGACGAGGCCCTACGGCTTGCTCCGGGCTGAGTTCGCGGGTAAACTGGGTCTCATCCAGCATTCAGATCAAAGTTCAGAGCTTCCAGGTTGGGTGATAGTAGAGCAGGCCTTTTGCGAGTCCTTCGGGCCTGCCGGGATGCTCTCCATGATCGCGTGGGCGAGCTGGGCTCTGCCCCGCCTTCCGGACCGAAGTCCGGGACTTCCGAACTGAACCCCGGGGCCGTAGGCTTCATCCAAGCCTTGCACGGCTTGCCGAGCTATTCTCCGTGATCGCATGGGTGAGCTGGGCTCTGCCCAGCCTTCGAGACCAAAGTCCGGGACTTCCGGACTGAACCCCGAGGCCACAGGCTTAATCCAAGCCTTGCACGGCTTGCCGAGCTATTCTTCGTGATCGTGTGGGCAAGCTGGGCTCCGCCCCGCCTTCCAGACCGAAGTCCAGGACTTCTGAACTGAACCCTGGGGCCGCAGGCTTTATCCAAGCCTTGCACAGCTTGCCAAGCTATTCTCCGTGATCGCATGGGCGAGCTGGGCTCTGCCCCGCCTTCCACACCGAAGTTCGGGACTTCCGGACTGAACCCCGGGGCTGCAGGCTTTATCCAAGCCTTGCACGGCTTGCCTAGCTGTTCTCCGTGATCGCATGGGCGAGCTGGGCTCTACCCTAGCTTCCAGACCGAAGTCCGGGACTTTCGGACTGAACCCCGGGGCCGTAGGCTTTATCCATGCCTTGCGTGGCTTGCTGAGCTGTTCTCCGTGATCGTGTGGGCGAGCTAGGCTCTGCCACGCCTTCCAGACCGAAGTCCAGGACTTCTGGACTGAACCCCGGGGCCGCAGGCTTTATCCAAGCCTTGCATGGCTTGCCGAGCTGCTCTCCATGATCGCGTGGGCGAGCTGGGCTCTGCCCCGCCTTCCAGATCAAAGTCCGGGAATTCTCGCTTTCTCAGGTCTCCTCCGGCCACAGCAGTGTTTGCCGAACTCAGAGCCATGCGCCTGTTTTCCTACGAGGCGAGAAAAAGCATTTGAAGTAAAGGAATTTTATTGCAGGAGTTGGAGGAACCTTACATTACTGATAATACATCCTTAGGTTCGAGGCGTTCCAAGTCCGAGAGAATCTGGATCCTCCTAATTCTTCCAGGTAATAGGCCCCATGAGGGAGG
Source organism: Areca catechu (assembly GCA_021397845.1). Taxonomy (NCBI): domain Eukaryota; kingdom Viridiplantae; phylum Streptophyta; class Magnoliopsida; order Arecales; family Arecaceae; genus Areca; species Areca catechu. The sequence continues at coordinate 70,166,690 of CM038041.1, read as the reverse complement.
ACTTCCGCTACCCTATGCGGGCCTTCCCAGTTTGGGGAGAGCTTCCCGCACTCTCGTGGCTGAGAGCTTCAGCGCGCCGGAGCACCAAATCTCCTGGGCGAAAGGACTTTGGTCGCACCCGGGAGTTGTAGTACCTGGCAACTCACTGCCTGTACGCTGCCATTCAGACTCGGGCCTTGTCCCTCGTCTCCTCAAGAAGGTCTAGGTTGAGCATCATCCTGGCGGGGTTCTCTGTTTCGTCATACTGCTCCACACGCAGGGTGGGTAGACTGAGCTTAATCGGGATAACCGCCTCGGCTCCGAAGACGAGATTGAACGGGGTCTCGTCGGTGGCCGTCCTCAGGGTGGTGTGGTATGCCCACAGGATGCTCGGGAGCTCTTCTGCCCACCTGCGCTTGGCCTGATCCAGCCTCGTTCGGAGGCCTTGCAAAGTGGTCCTATTCGTCACCTCGGCTTCTCCATTCGTCTGCGGGTGCGCCATCGAGGTAAAGCGATGGTGGATGCCGAGGTCACTGCAGAATTCTTCAAACTCCTGGCAGTCAAACTGACGCCCGTTATCGGTGATCACTGTGTGGGGGAGGCTGAAACGACAAATGATTGACTTCCAGAAAAACCTGGCGAAGTTTGCCTCTGTGATCCGCGCCAGGGGTTCGGCCTCAACCCACTTCGTAAAGTAGTCGATGGCCACGATCAGGAACTTCCGCTGTCCGGACGCCGGGGGAAATGATCCTAAGAGATCCATCACCCATTGGGCGAACGGCCACGGAGCCGTGAGCTGGGAGAGTGGAGTGGAGGGCTGTCACTGTACCACGGTGTGCCTTTGGCACTGATCACACTTCTTCACGAAATCGGTGACATCCTCCTTCATCATCTCCCAGAAATAACCTTGGCGGAGGGCCTTGTAGGCTAGCGCTCTGCCCCCCACGTGGTTCCTGCAGATGCCCTCATGGATTTCCTGGAGCACGAGTGTGGCCTCCGCAGGTTTCAGGCACTTGAAGAGGGGATAGGAATAAGACCTCCGGTACAGATGCCCATCCATTAGGATGAACCGTGCGGCCTTCTTTTTAATAAGGCAGGCCGCTGCACAGTCCTCCGGCAAGATGCTGCCGGTTCTGTACTCGGCATACTTGTCCATCCAGCTGGGCTCATGGCTGACTTGTTGGACCTCCATAGGGGTCTCATAGCTCGGGGCCTTGAGGCGCTCTACATGAGCGCAACCTAGCAACGAGTCCGGCAGGGTCGCCAGCCGGGAGAGAGCATCCGCACAGGCATTTTCTCCATGGGGTATATGGGAGATGCTGAAGCGCCGAAATCCAGCCGCGCTCGTTTTGACGAGCTCTAGATATTTTGCCATTTGAGGGTCGTGCGCAGCATATTCTCCGGAGATCTGTCCGGCCATAGCTGGGAATTAGTGAAGACCTTGAGGTTGGCCACGCCCAACTCACTGGAGACTCTCAGCCCGGCGAGGAGCACCTCGTATTCTGCCTGGTTGTTGGTTGCGGTGAACTGGAAACGGAGTGCACATTCGGCGACGACCCCATCGCTGTTGACGAGAATGAGTCTGGCTCCGCTCCCGCCGGTGTTCGAGGCTCCATCCACGTGAAGGATCTAGGCATCCTCCTCGAGTTCCTCGGGTCCAAGTTTCAACTGCTGGTGCAGAGAGTCCCCCTCTGGCTCCTTGCCTAGGCCCGCGCACTCGACGAAGAAGTCGGCCAGCACTTGCACTTTCATGGCCGACCTCGGCCTATAAGTGATATCGAATTTGCTGAGCTTGAGCGCCCACTTCGCCAATCGCCCCGATGTGTCGGGTCGGCAGAGTATCGCTTTCGCTTGAAAATAGGGCCTGAGATGCTGAGCAGACACTATTAACGCAAAAATGAGCATTTCGGGCCGGGAATACCTGAGCTCCGCATCGCGGAGAAGTTTGCTTGTGTAGTATACTAGCCGCTGGACTCCCTGGTCGTCGGTCTGAACTAGGATCGAGCTGATGGCCTCCGGGGTGACCGCTGAAAGGATTATGCCCTATAAGCCAATATTTGTATCTCCCAGACCATTGTAAATTGACAAGTTAATAAAGGCAATAATTTTTTCATCATTCGCTGTGTCATTATATGATGAACCCCATAGATTAAAGCTATGGTTGTAGGGCTATGATGAGATCATACCAGTGAGATCTAAGGCCTTAAAACCCTAATCTAGAATATTCCTAGTCATAGGAACCCTGAGTTGGGGATCAGGGTTTCCGGTTAGACTGGCACATCCTATGTATGCTGAAAAGGGTGACTGCTCTCACAGTCACTTGTGTGAGACACTAATACAAGGATGTGGGTGCTCATTAGCGAATGAGTTCACTGAAGAGATCCAGTTTGAGAACATCTAATGGAGCCTTAGCTGCATGTCAATAGATGTTTCTCATAGTGGGAGTTGTACAAGTAGTCCTATGACCTGAGACTGCCATAAAACCTTATGTACATGAACCCATGCTTTGGTTCAATCTCATTCATGACACTGGGTCATGCATAAGGTTGATGCTGGGTGTGGTGAATTGTATATGAAGGAAATGAGTAGGTCAACAAGGAATTGATCACTCCTAGTAGGAGGAGATTGCATCCAGCCAAATTAGGTCAGATGATGATTCAGGAAATCTTTGATCAAAGTACAGATATTAGAAATGATTTCTAATATCGAATTAATTGAATCATTAGTGTATGACTGAGCTGGGAATGAGTATAAACTGGATTTGACATGATTCCATATCCATAGTTATATTCGGGATGCAAGATGATTGAAGGATCGAATTGTATGGGAACTTTCCACTGAAGGGTAGTTTTGGAATTACACCAGAATTTCCATATCTTCCGGGTTGACATGACACGTTGCTAGACGTCAATCTTGTCTTGTGGGTTGATCAAATTAAATGATTTAATTGGATCACTAATTAGGAGGAGTCCTAATTGACTGACTCGAGTTAGCTCGATTTGACCTAAATCGATTAGAATGAGTTCTGATCAAATTAGGTCAACTTGCACTCGGACCCACTGCTGGCTAAGTATGGAACCCAATGGGTCACACACTTAGGACAGATAATCAAGGTTTTAATTTGGAATTAAATCTCATTTGCAGATGAACACACTAGCATGTGTTGCAAACAATGGCTTCTACTTGAATCGGATTTGAGTTAGGGTTCCGATTTGGTCTTTTTTAGATCCAAATTCCTTCTGGTTTGAATCTAATTGAAGATTCAAGACTTTGGGCTAATAATAGGCTAGCAATTGGGCTAACCTAAGAGGCTAAACCCCTTTCCCACATCGCCTAAGCCCTTTCCCTTCTTTTCCCACGCGCGCGCGCAAGGAGAAGAGTCCACGCGCACGTGGACTCTCTCCGAGCGGCGTTTCTGCGTGAGAAAAGAAAGGAAGTCGGCGTCTTTTGGCTGATGAGGCGTGGATCAGAGTCCACCTAGGCGTGGACTCTTCAAAAATAGAATTACCGTGAAAAAGAAAAGGAAAAACACCGAAGGGGCGTGACTCTTCTTTCTGCGCGCGCCCTTCTATGTTTTTCGCGATCCTTCTTCGCGTCTTCCCATCCCACAGGCCATGAGATTAAACCCAAGGGCCGTGAGATAAAGGGAAAGGACGTGAGAAGGGAGAGAGGGATGTGAGAGGATGATTAACAGGTGAGAAGGCACCTCTCTGTCGCCTATTTAAGGAGAAGACTTCACCGTGAAAATTATTCCAGATTTTCTACGGCGAAGCCTTGCTTCTTTTTCTTCTCCCTCTCCAGAAGACTGTTTCCCCCTCCTCTCTTTCCTCTTTGATTCCTTTACAGAGCCTAGGCTCTGTCGAATCTCAGAACAGAAGGAGAGTCAGAGAGAAACTCTCCGACGGTAAAGGAAGAAGGCGCCTCTCCTTTCTTTCTTACATTAAGACAATCTTGTCTTAATTTTCCTCTCCCTCCAAGACAAGCCTTGTCCCATTTTAGGACAAGGGCTTATTCTTAAGACAATCTTGTCTTAATTTTCCTCTCCCTCCAAGACAAGCCTTGTCCCATTTTAGGACAAGGGCTTATTCTTAAGACAAGAGTGTCTTAAGGGGCCAAAGTTGCTAGAAGACGAGGAGAAGGGTAAGAGAGAAGGTTTAGTCCCAGTTTGGCTAGAGGAGTCCTAGCCAATAGCCCATATATCAAGTTCTTAGGGTAGAGCTTGATTGGAAGGAACCCAATTAAGGAGTCAGTGTCTTGATCATCTGCCCGTGTGGATCACCATCGGAGGGCGGACAAGTGGACGCCTGGTGTGTTCAAAAGGTTACTCAATTTGGAGTTTATTTCTACATCAGACTGGAAATAGCGATCTGAGGTTAGTATCTAAACCATGTTTAAATTTGGACATGCATGTAGTTACAGTTTTAATTGCTAATAAGGAGATTTTGGGATTAGGGTTCGGACCTGATTTCATAAAATTTTGAAATCCACACTTCCGCACTGGTTCCCGAATCCTATAGTGGTATCAGAGCCTCCTTATTAGGATTAAAACTTATGCAGTTCAATTCATGATGTAGTATCATGTTAAAGTTTTTATATTGATGCACAATGCATGTCTTTGATTGAACATGAGTTTGATGATTGCCACCAGTTAGGATTTTTCACTGAAACCCTAATTGTCTTAGAGATATGATTAGCCCTGGAGCCATCATACTGAAATAAGGTTGCCCTGGCATAATGGTGTATCCATTATGTGGTAAATGGTTGTCCTAGTATGATGGCACACATTTCACATATTTGCTTAGTTTAAAGCATGTATTAATATATGTGATAGCTTTTAATTGAATGTGCTGGCATTGCATAAATCCCTCTTAAAAATTATATTAAGTGATAGTATAGTTAACCGATAAGCATTATTAGTCATGATGGATAATTAGTCATTTCGGTGTCTAGAAAGGTGGTTCTGGGAAGGTAAAGGGAATCGTGGTTTTTAATTGGTTCCGTTGACTGACCTGGCCAATTTTAAATTGGTGTCTAGGAAAGCAACGGGGGGACCCCCACATCTCTTCCACTAGCCTGGCCGATCTGATTGATTTAATTCTTGACTAACATGCTTGGTGTTAAAATACTATTATTGGCCTTCCTTCATGATAGGTCATTATTATGTTACGATCTATACTAGGTTTGTTGTGTACACACAAGACCTAATATGGTGACTAACACAATTTTTGGCCTAATACAATTATTTGTTTATGGCATGATTTAATGTAATATTTTGTTGTGTACACACAAGGGTATTACTATTAAAGTCATGACTGTATGGCTATGAAGGGTCTTACTTAACTGAAATATTATAGTTTGTTGTGTACACACAAAGCTATTAATATTTTAGAGGCCGGGATAAGTTGAGAATTGTACGGGTTACAATTGGAGAGAGTTTTCCTACCTATGAACTTATATAAGATTTGTTGTGTACACACAAGGTCTTTTATAAGGGATTGGGATCTCAACCCCACTAAGAAAACTAATTAGGGTTTTCTCGATCATCGTATAGAGGGTTATGATGCCCGATAAAATAGTGGGAGACATAATTGAATTAAAGTCCTAATTTAATTATATATTGTCATTTCATGGTTGTTTACTTATGTATTGTTCTTTGTTTAAATGTAGATAAATGGCCTCTTCACTCTCACTCCGTAGTATTTTAGATGCCAACAAATTGACTGGGCCTAATTATGTTGATTGGCTGAGAAATTTGAAAATAGTACTCAGTCAAGAAAGAATTTTCTATATTCTTGATACCCCAATTTTGGAACCACCAAGGGAAGATGCCTCGCAAGAGGAGAAGACCACATATAATATGTGGCAAAATGACTCACTTACTGTCAAATGTGTTATGCTTGCCTCTATGACTAACGAGTTGCAGAGGCAGCATGATAGCATGGATACTAACTCCATACTGCTCAATTTAAAAGAGCTTTATGGAGAACACAGTAGAACTGCTAGATATGAAATATCTAAGCAGTTGTTCTGTGCAAGGATGACAGAAGGTACATCAGTACAAGACCATGTATTAAAGATAATTGATCTAATCACTCGATTAGGTCAATTAGGTTTTGTAATGGATGGGGAGTTGAATCAAGACTTGATCTTGCAATCACTCCCAGAGTCATTTTCACAGTTTGTTCTTAATTACCATATGAACAAACTTAATTCTTCCTTGCCTGAGCTGTTGAATATGTTGAAGACAGCAGAGAGCCATGTAAAGAAAAATAAGGCTCCAGTTCTTCTTGTGGATAAGAAGAAGACAGGCAAAAAGGGTTCCAGTAAGAGGATGAATCCCAAAGGGGGCATTAAGAAGAAGAAAGGAAAGAAGGCCTCCGGACAGATGACCTGCTTTCATTGTGGCAAGCCGGGTCATTGGAAAAGGAACTGCAAGGTTTACCTTGCAAGTGTGAAGCCTGGTGCATCAGAGGCACCAAAAGGTATGAAAGAAGTTCATACTATTTTGTCATTGGATTCTTCCATTTCAAATACTTGGGTGTTGGATATCGCCTGTGGTCATAACATCTACAAATCATTGCAGGGACTTCAGGGGCTTAAAGTATTGAAGGAAGGTAACTTTGAGCTCTACGGTGCTGGAGGGGACCCCATCCAAGCAGAAGCTGTAGGGACTTATGCTTTGAGGTTACCTTCAGGGAAGATCTTGGAGCTAAGGAATTGTTTCTATATGCCAAAAATCATTAGAAATATCATATCTGTACCCTTGTTACTTAAACAAGGATATACTATGAATGTAATGAGCAGTGGCTGCTCAATTTCTTTATCTAATGAAATTATATGTTATGGCATATTCTGCAATGGTCTATTAACTCTTTCCACTAATGACAATATTTTTCATGTTTCTAACAAACGGAAAAGAGATGATGTTAACAATACCTTACTTTGGCATTGTCGACTTGGACATATTAGTGAGACTAGGATTAACAAGTTACACAAAGAAAATTTCTTTGATCCTTATGACTATGAGTCATTAGGAACTTGTGAATCATGTCTCATGGGTAAAATGACCAAGACTCCATTTAGTGGACATGGAGAAAGGACAAAAGAGTTATTAGGACTCATACACACAGATGTATGTGGGCCTATGACAACTCAAGCCTATGGTGGATACTCATACTTCATCACATTTACTGATGATTTTTCAAGGTATGGATTTGTGTATCTAATGAAACATAAGTCCGATGCTTTTGAAAAATTTTTAGAGTATCAAAGTATGGTAGAGAAACAGACAGGAAAAAGTATAAAGATCCTCCGATCAGATAGAGGAGGTGAGTACTTATCCACTGAGTTTCTTGATCACCTTAAAGATAAGGGGATCATCTCTGAATGGACTCCTCCTTACACACCACAATTAAATGGTGTTGCTGAAAGGAGGAATCGTACTTTATTGGATATGGTACGGTCCATGATGTGCTTCACGGAGTTACCTTTTTCTTTCTGGGGATATGCTTTGGAAACAGCAACTTATATCTTGAATAGAGTACCATCTAAAACTGTCTCTAGCACTCCATATGAATTATGGAGAGGTAAGAAGCCCAATCTTAAGTATATTAAGATATGGGGATGTCCAGCCTATGTAAAAAGAAATTTTGGACATAAACTAGATGCTAGAGCAGAAAAATATCTATTTATCGGATATCCTAGAGATAGTATAGGATATCTGTTCTACCACCCTACTGAGCAAAAGGTTTTGGTCAGTAGGCATGCCACTTTTATGGAAAAAGAATTCATCCTACAAAAGGGCACTGGTAGAAATATCGAACTTAATGAAATTCAATAAATAGACACATCTCAGTCAAGTAAGAACATAGTTAATATAGAACCTGAACACACTCCTATCCGTAGGTCTGATAGGGTGCGACAAGCACCTGAGAGGTATGGGTTCATAATTGAAAATAATGAAGCCCAAATCATTCAAAATGATGAGCCTCTAACCTATACGGAAGCAGTCATGAGTAGAGACTCAGACAGATGGCTGGAAGCCATGAGATCCGAGATGGACTCCATGTATGTCAACCAAGTATGGTCTTTGGTTGATGCACCAGAGGGTATTAACCCTATTGGGTGTAAATGGGTCTATAAAAGGAAGAATGGGGCAGATGGCCAAGTTGAAACTTATAAAGCCAGATTGGTGGCTAAGGGTTTCAGACAAAAACAGGGAATAGATTATGATGAAACATTTTCCCCTGTTGCCATGCTCAAATCTATTCGGATTATGCTTGCTATAGCAGCATATCATGATTATGAGATCTGGCAAATGGATGTAAAAACTGCATTCCTCAATGGTTTCCTTGAGGAAGAGGTTTATATGTCACAGCTAGAAGGTTTTATCTTGGAGACTAAACCTAATCAGGTATGTAGGCTAAAGAAATCTATTTATGGATTAAAGCAAGCATCAAGGAGTTGGAACATCCGATTTGATAAAACAGTCAAAGAATTTGATTTTTTCAAAAATGAGGATGAACCTTGTGTGTACAAGAAGACTAGTGGGAGTGCCATAGTTTTCTTAGTTCTATATGTCGATGATATACTTCTTATTGGGAATGATATCCCAATGTTACAATCAGTCAAAGTATGGTTATCGAAACAGTTTTCCATGAAAGACTTGGGAGAAGCATCCTATATACTGGGTATAAAGATCTATAGGGAAAGATCAAGAAGGATGCTAGGCTTATCCCAGTCTAGGTACATTGACTAGGTGCTAAAGAGATTTAGCATGGAGGAAAGTAAAAGAGGTTACTTACCTATTGGTCATGGCATACGTCTTTCTAAGAGGATGTCTCCTAAGACACCTGAAGAAAGAAATAGAATGAGTTCTATACCTTATGCTTCGACTATAGGGTCGATTATGTATGCTATGTTATGTACCAGGCCTGATGTGGCATATGCCTTGGGTGTAGCCAGTAGATTTCAGGCTGATCCAGGAGAGGATCACTGGAAGGCTGTGAAAAATATTCTTAAGTACCTGAGAAGGACTAAGGATATTTTTCTCATATACAGAGGGTCTGATCTTAAACTAGAAGCCTATTCAGACTCTAGTTTTCAATCAGACCCAGATGATAGTAAATCCATTTCAGGGTATGTCTTTACTTTGAATGGTGGAGCAGTAAGTTGGAAGAGCACTAAACAGCAGACTGTAGCTGACTCAACTACCGAAGCAGAGTACATAGCTGTCAGTGAAGCCGCCAAGGAAGCTGTCTGGATGAAGAAATTCATCACAGAGTTTGGAGTAGTTCCTGAGATTGAGAACCCGGTGCCACTCTATTGTGATAACACTGGAGCAGTTGCTCAAGCTAAGGAACCGAGAGCCCATCACAAGTCCAAGCACATTCTGAGACGCTTCCATCTTGTCTGAGAGATAATCGAGAGACAAGAAGTCTGCATCAATAGAGTAGATACAAAGAACAACATAGCAGACCCGTTTACTAAGGCTCTACCACAGCGGGAGTTTGATCGCCACCTCGACAGTATGGGGTTAAAGAATAAGAGTGATTGGCTTTAGTGCAAGTGGGAGATTGAAAGGATTATGCCCTATAAGCCAATATTTGTATCTCTCAGACCATTGTAAATTGACAAGTTAATAAAGACAATAATTTTTTCATCATTCGCTGTGTCATTATATGATGAACCCCATAGATTAGGGCTATGGTTGTAGGGCTATGATGAGATCATACCAGTGAGATCTAAGGCCTTAAAATCCTAATCTAGAATATTCCTAGTCATAGGAACCCTGAGTTGGGGATCAGGGTTTCCGGTTAGACTGGCATATCCTATGTATGCTGAAAAGGGTGACTGCTCTCACAGTCACTTGTGTGAGACACTAATACAAGGATGTGGGTGCTCATTAGCGAATGAGTTCACTGAAGAGATCCAGTTTGAGAACATCTAATGGAGCCTTAGCTGCATGTCAATAGATGTTTCTCATAGTGGGAGTTGTACAAGTAGTCCTATGACCTGAGACTGCCATAAAACCTTATGTACATGAACCCATGCTTTGGTTCAATCTCATTCATGACACTGGGTCATGCACAAGGTTGATGCTGGGTGTGGTGAATTGTATATGAAGGAAATGAGTAGGTCAACAAGGAATTGATCACTCCTAGTAGGAGGAGATTGCATCCAGCCAAATTAGGTCAGATGATGATTCAGGAAATCTTTGATCAAAGTACAGATATTAGAAATAATTTTTAATATCGAATTAATTGAATCATTAGTGTATGACTGAGCTGGGAATGAGTATAAACTGGATTTGACATGATTCCATATCCATAGTTATATTCGGGATGCAAGATGATTGAAGGATCGAATTGTACGGGAACTTTCCACTGAAGGGTAGTTTTGGAATTACACCAGAATTTCCATATCTTCTGGGTAGACATGACACGTTGCTAGACGTCAATCTTGTCTTGTGGGTTGATCAAATTAAATGATTTAATTGGATCACTAATTAGGAGGAGTCCTAATTGACTGACTCGAGTTAGCTCGATTTGACCTAAATCGATTAGAATGAGTTCTGATCAAATTAGGTCAACTTGCACTCGGACCTACTGCTGGCTAAGTATGGAACCCAATGGGTCACACACTTAGGACAGATAATCAAGGTTTTAATTTGGAATTAAATCTCGTTTGCAGATAAACACACTAGCATGTGTTGCAAACCATGGCTTCTACTTGAATCGGATTTGAGTTAGGGTTCCGATTTGGTCTTTTTTAGATCCAAATTCCTTCCGGTTTGAATCTAATTGAAGATTCAAGACTTTGGGCTAATAATAGGCTAGCAATTGGGCTAACCTAAGAGGCTAAACCCCTTTCCCACATCGCCTAAGCCCTTTCCCTTCTTTTCCCACGTGCGCGCGCAAGGAGAAGAGTCCACGCGCACGTGGACTCTCTCCAAGCGGCGTTTCTGCATGAGAAAAGAAAGGAAGTCAGCGTCTTTTGGCTGATGAGGCGTGGATCAGAGTCCACCTAGGCGTGGACTCTTCAAAAATAGAATTACCGTGAAAAAGAAAAGGAAAAACACCGAAGGGGCGCGACTCTTCTTTCTGCGCACGCCCTTCTGTGTTTTTCGCGATCCTTCTTCGCGTCTTCCCATCCCACAGGCCGTGAGATTAAACCCAAGGGCCGTGAGATAAAGGGAAAGGACGTGAGAAGGGAGAGAGGGACGTGAGAGGATGATTAACAGGTGAGAAGGCGCCTCTCTGTCGCCTATTTAAGGAGAAGACTTCACCGTGAAAATTATTCCAGATTTTCTACGGCGAAGCCTTACTTCTTTTTCTTCTCCCTCTCCAGAAGACTGTTTTCCCCTCCTCTCTTTCCTCTTTGATTCCTTTACAGAGCCTAGGCTCTGTCGAATCTTAGAACAGAAGGAGAGTCAGAGAGAAACTCTCCGACGGTAAAGGAAGAAGGCGCCTCTCCTTTCTTTCTTACATTAAGACAATCTTGTCTTAATTTTCCTCTCCCTCCAAGACAAGCCTTGTCCCATTTTAGGACAAGGGCTTATTCTTAAGACAATCTTGTCTTAATTTTCCTCTCCCTCCAAGACAAGCCATGTCCCATTTTAGGACAAGGGCTTATTCTTAAGACAAGAGTGTCTTAAGGGGCCAAAGTTGCTAGAAGACGAGGAGAAGGGTAAGAGAGAAGGTTTAGTCCCATTTTGGCTAGAGGAGTCCTAGCCAATAGCCCATATATCAAGTTCTTAGGGTAGAGCTTGATTGGAAGGAACCCAATTAAGGAGTCAGTGTCTTGATCATCTGCCCGTGTGGATCACCATCGGAGGGCGGACAAGTGGACGCCTGGTGTGTTCAAAAGGTTACTCAATTTGGAGTTTATTTCTACATCAGACTGGAAATAGCGATCTGAGGTTAGTATCTAAACCATGTTTAAATTTGGACATGCATGTAGTTACAGTTTTAATTGCTAATAAGGAGATTTTGGGATTAGGGTTCGGACCTGATTTCATAAAATTTTGAAATCCATACTTCCGCACTGGTTCCCGAATCCTACAACTGCCAGGTAGAGGATGAGTTCCTCTCCTTCTTCGGGCCTGGAAAGTAGTGGGGGCGATGCAAGCATCTTCTTCAGCTCTTCAAACGCCTCCTGACACTTCTCAGTCCAGGCGAAGTCGTTCATCTTCCTCAGCACTTTGAAAAAGGGTCGGCAGCGGTCGGCCAACCTTGAGATGAACCGGCTCAGGGCGATTAACCGGTCGGTGAGTCGCTGCACTTGCTTCTTGGAGGCGGGCTGCTCCATGTCCAGGATGGCCTGGACCTTTTCCGGGTTGGCTTCAATCCCTCTTTGGGTTACCATGAACCCCAGGAATTTCCCGGCGGAGACGCCGAAGGCGCACTTTGCCGGGTTCAGCTTCATCTGATGAAGTCGGAGGTTGTCGAAGGTCTCCGCCAGGTCGGCAACATGATCCTAGAGGGGCTTGCTTATTACCAGCATATCATCCATGTACACCTGCATGTTGCGGCCGATCTGGTCCTTAAAGACTTTGCTGACCAGTCGTTGGTACGTGGCTCCGGTGTTCTTGAGGCCAAATGTCATCATCCTGTAACAGAAAGTTCCACGGTCGGTGATGAAGGCGGTGTGCTCTTCGTCCTCCGGGCTCATTCGGATCTGGTTGTACCTGGAGAAAGCATCCATGAAAGAGAGGAGGCGATGCCCCGCGGTGGTGTCGACCAGCTAGTCAATCATCGGAAGAGGGAAGCTGTCCTTCGGGCAGGCTCGGTTGAGGTCGGTGTAGTCCACACAGATCCTCCACTTGCCATTGCTCTTCTTTACCATGACCACATTCACCAGCCAGCTGGGATACTGAACTTCCCGTACGAAACCGGTGAAGAGGAGTTTCTCCACTTCTTCGTTGATGGCCCTCTGCCTCTCCGCGGCGAAACTCCTCTTCTTCTGGTGGACTGGGCGGCACCTCGGGTCCACGTTCAGCCTGTGCGTAATGACCTCGGGGGGAATGCCCGGCATGTTGGCCACGGACCAGGCAAACACGTCCGCGTTCATGCGGAGGAATTCCAGCAGGTGGGTCCGTTCCTCCTCCGGGAGTTGGGCCCCCACCTGCACCGTCTTCAGAGGGTCCGAACCAAGGGGATAAGTCAACAGATGCTCTACGGGTCCTCCCCTGGGTTCCTTCTCCCTTAGGTCGAGGTCGTCAACGTTGGGGCCGAGCTCGGCGCCCCGGGCACCTGGGACCGTCTGAAGGCAATGCTGGACTAGCTGGGTCATCCCCCTCATCACCCCAAGTTCGGAGGCTGTGGGGAATTGCACTAGCAACCGCTTTGTAGAAATCATGGCATCCAGCTGGTTGAGCCCTGGGCGCCCGAGGATCGCATTGTAAGGTGAAGGAAGCTTGACGACGGTAAACGTCATCATGACTGTGGTCTGTCGAGGTGGGGATCCAACGGTGACCGGGAGAGTGATCTCCCCTTCGACCCCCACCTAGTCCCCGGTAAAGCCTACCAGAGGGGTGTGCACAGGCCTTAGCTGATCATGGGACAGATTCATTCGGGAGAAAGCATCATAAAAAAGCACGTCAGCGGAGCTTCCACTATCTACCATAATCCGATGTACAGGATGCTTTACGATGGTCATCTCGACCACCATAGCATCGTTATTTACATTCTTGTTTTCACTCCCCTTCTCAGAAGGGGGTACATCCTCTGGGTTCCCGACCTCTCGGGCTCTCTTTGCCACCCGCCTGATTCCACAAGAGATCATGCCCATTGGCTTCTCTGTCGAACGGTTGTCGATCGTGGGAACCGGGGGTAAGGCCACGAGCGGCTGTCCCTCCGCCGGGGCTTCGTTCCTCACGAACTTCCTGAGGTAGCCTCTTTTGATCAGCTCCTCGATTTTCCGCTACATATTATGACACTCCTCTTTGTCGTGGCCATGCTCGCGATGAAACTGGCAGTACTTCGACTTGTCGCAGGAGCTTCTTGGGTTCTGAGGAGGAGGTCAGCGGAGGTAGTGCTCGCCCTCAATTTCCATGAGGATCTTCATTTGGGGAGCGAGGAGAGGGGTGAACCTTCACTTCGGGGTGGCCTCACCCTTCAGCTTCGGAGTACGTCCTGGGGGGTTTTTTATCCAGGGAATAGGTCAGGCAGGATGTCTTGAGCCCGCGCTTTAAAGCCAGCATGGCAACGGGCTCGTCCAGGCTGTAGATCTCCAGGGCAGCGGTCTTGAAATGGGTGATGTAGTCCCGAAGCAGCTCCTGGTCCTGCTGGCGGATGGAGAAGAGGCTATCCACCTCTCTTGGCACCTTCCGACAGGTGTCGAAGTGCGCCACGAACTTTCCTTCCAACTGATGGAAGGAGCAGATGGATCCGGGCTCGAGGCGGGTGAACCAGACTCGAGCAGCCTTCCGGAGGGTAGCGGGGAAGACAATGCACAAAAGAGCATCCGTGGCTCCCTGGACCCTCATGAGAGCCTTGTAGCTCTCCAGATGGTCCAGAGGGTCGGTGGTCCCGTCGTAGGGGTCCACCTGCGGCATGAAGAATCGGCTCAGAATCGGCTCTACCTGGATTTCTTCAGAAAAGGGGGGACGGGAGTCATAGCCCGCCGGGTCCGATGAGGAGTTCTGCAGGTCGACAAATCGACGGGCGAACTCCGCCAATTTGCGCTCGTGCTCCTCCAGGCGCCTCTCGGCCTGGCACCTGATGGCCTCGTCAGTGGAATCTTCCATCGAGGCCGCTGGTGAAGGGGGCACCGATCGGTCTCGGTGCAGGGTCTTGCCTCGGCGTCGCTTGCTGCGACGCGCTGTCTCGGCTTCATCAGCCGGGGATCGACTCTCGTGATCCGCTGAACTGGAGTAATTTCTTTTTGCGGGAGTTTGGTGGCTCCCACTGGGATTGGAGGCTGCCCGCGGTTGGGATGGCCTACCGTGGATGGAGCGTAGGCTCCCACGCAGCCCCGTGGCCTGAGCTGCAGGGGTCCCTGGCTGAGGCTGCATGGCCAAGGAGCGCTGCTGATATTGTAGCTACCGAACTACCGTAGTCAAGGTCTGCAGCTGCTGGATGACAGCCGCAAAAGGTCCGTCCACCGAGGTCGACTATTATGGAAGAGGAGGGGGAGCAGGAAGCTCCCTCTCCGGGCTGCATGGCCCCTGAGGGGAGGGGACCTCCCCAACTCGGCTGGTGGATGCTTCGCGTCCATGCGTGACCACCATGGTCGGAGCGCACTTCGTTCCCAGAAAGCTAGCTCCCACTGGGGGTGTTGCCCTGCCCCCCCTACCTGGAGCGCCAATCTGTTGCTGATCTCGCCACCGCGCTTATGGCTTCGGGCCGCCGATCCGACTAGACCATCTCACCTTTGGGGTCTCCTGGCTCTTCGAACCTGCAAGGCAAGGTCAGAAGCCCTGTGTTGCCCAGAAATGGAGCCCAAGAGGGGGGGTGAATTGGGTCTTTTAAAAAATTAACACAATAAAATGAAGGTCCAGTGGTGCTTGTGAGCAATAATAAATTTGATGCAAGATGATAGCAATAATTAAAGAGTACGAGAGGAAAAGAGCAATCACACACAAATACAAAGTTTATAGTGGTTCGGTGCAAACCTAGCACCTACATCCACTCCTCAAGCCACCCTTGGAAATTCCACTATAATCCACACTAGATTACAGTTGACTTGTTTTTCACAAGGCTCACAAGTCAAAACCTAAGTTGGTTTTGTCACCTAGGCTTACCAACAAACCAAAATACTTGTTTTGTCTTCGGGCTCACAAGTTAACCCTAGTTGGTTTTGTCCCTTTGGCTCACCAACAAACCACAATAACCTTCTTTCAAGACACCCTTGAAAGCAAGGTCAAATCATAATTAAAACATATATGAAATTTAAAAGCTACAACAAACTCTCTTCAAGAGTAGATTGGAATCTTTGAAGTTCAAAAGGATGCTTTGTCTTCACTCTTCTTCAAGATGCCTCTTTTTGGAATGAAGTAAGGTTGAGCTTGTAGGCTTTTCAATGGAATCAAGCTAGAAGAGACTTTTTGATTTGAAGTTTGGAGAGAATATTGGCTTTATGGCTTTTGAGTGGACTTGAATGCTCTTGAATAGACTTCTCTTCACTTCTCTCTTGCTTTTTCTTGCTTTAAAATGAGGTTGGTGGAGCTTAAATACACCAAAAACCTTCTAAAAATGGTTTGTGACCGTTGGAGCATTGGAAATAGCCATTTGGAGCTTGAAAACCAAGTTCTGTAAGCCAGAAAAATAGATATGTTAGAGCTGTCAGGCTGCAAGTGTCGACACTTGGATGTCAGGTGTCGACACTTGGCTGTCAGGTGTCGAAACTTGATTTCTGGGTGTCGACACTTGAACATTCAAGTGTCGACACTTGATGCACAGGTGTCGACACTTGACACAAAAATCCTCAAAACTATAAAGTTCTGTATTTTCAAAAATCTCAGGCCTTGAGTCGGCACTTGAAACCTAAGTGTCGACACTTGGTATCGATACTTGAATATAGGTGTCGACACTTGGCATGCCAAGGATTTTTGTCTGTGCCAAATGCTGAAGTGTCGACACTTGACTGTCTAGGTGTCGACACTTGAGACTGAAAGCATCCAGATTCAAGTGTAAATGCCTCGAAAACAAAAATAAAATTCATGAATACATAAACACATAATAGTTAAACAATTATATGCCCTTTTTCAATGAAGAGGATGCCCGGATATGTGAGAATTGCTCCGTGCCATTACGTGCCATACACCATAAGTTTTTGGAATTTTGAGGTGCTTTCTTCCTGAAAACTCACAACTTGAAATCCTCATTATAATACAATATGCACTCAATGTTTTGTTATTCATCAAAATCACTGGGTGGAGCCGACAATCTCCCCCTTTTTGATGATGACAAAACCTTGAGAAAAAGAGGCAATATAGTTCGAACTTTAACCATTTAATTTATAAATATGAATTTTAGTCACAATAGAGGCAAAAACTTTATAGATAGGAGGAAAAAATCTCCCCCTTAATTAGATACTTCTTATTAAGGTAAACTTCAAAGATTCTTGCAAGGTGAAATCAATATAATCAATACAATACACCTTTTTCTCAATAAAATCAAAATCAATACTTGTTCTCCCCCTTTTTGTCAATCATAAGAAAGGGAAATAACCTCCCCCTCACAATGAGCATGGATACAAAAAGATAGTAGAGAAACAAATAACATAGATATCAGAGCTGAAATTATGCTAATATCAGAGTTAAAATATACCATTATAAAGAGTATCAGAGCCAAAGAATAGTAAACTGAAGCACAAAATCTTCAAGATAACAGAGTACTGAACAGAAACACATATATATAAGATAAATTTTCAGTACAAAAGAGCTGAAACATACATATATCATCAGAGTCAAATAAGTATCAAACATGTTGCAAATAGACATCTGTGAGGCTAATCCTCATCAGATGGAACATCAAGACTGAAAGGAGTACTGATCCTAGATCTGGTGGCTAATGCCCTAGGAGGTGCTAAAGCTCTAAGACTCCTAGTGCGACCGGCAGGACCAAAGATGGGTACAACCCTAGAAGATCTAGTAGAAGGAGGTGAAAGACGATCAGCTGGCACAATAAGATCTGGAGTGGAGTCAACCAAGGCAGTAGTAGGAGCTGGTGTAGTAGGAGGATCTCGACTGACCACCTCATAAGCATCGGCACCGCCCACACTGTCGCTGTCACTACCCACTACCTCTGTAGCTCTGTCAACATCCTGATCACCACCCTCAGCATAATCAGCATGGTCGCTCTGGTGATCGTCGCCATCATCATCATCATCGTCAGATCGAGCAAGTGTAGGTGCTATAGGAGGTATAAATGATCTCAATAGACTCTCAATGCGAGTAAATCCCTCCTCCATGGATCTGCAAATCTCAGCATGCTCCGAGGTAGTATGTGCTCGTAGAAGCTTGACCTCGCTACGCAGCTGAGTCACCTCTCCTCTGATCTCTGAAAACTGTGCTCTGGCATGCTCCTCAAAAGATAGTCCTGTAGATGGTGGTGGAGGAGCTGAAGCGTCAAGAGACAGGTGCTCTGCCTGTGTCGATGGTACATCTACTGGAGGAAGAACTGCTAGCTCAGATGGTCCAGCCTCAGCCTCTCGAGTCTCGTCCTCCTCATCTGGCTCCTGGCCAGACTCTCTGCGAACCCATCGACCTCCAACTATCCTGTATCCCATCTGGTGCAATGACCTCTCATCGTACACATCCGTGTGCAGTATCTCCTTGGAGATCTCCCTCTCCAATGATACTCCACAAGCTCTGAAAAGTCGGGTCAGTGCCATGCCGTATGGTAAACAGTGTCGGTGCTGAGTGGCAGCATCATACATCTGTGACAGCATCAGAGTGGGTAAATCTATCTGTCTCCTCTCAATCAGACTGGTCATCACCATCAGCTCCCACTCAGTGATGAAATCAAATCTGCCAGTCTTCGGTAGTAGGATCCGTGCAGTAATATGGTGCAGCAGGCGCATCTCTAATGATAACTGGTTCGCGGTAACCACTGAAATACCGCGAACATCCTCTCGCTCAAGGATGCACCTGAATGTCGCCTCTCTATCATCTACAGAAAAGGCACAGACTCCTCTCCGGGGTATCTCCCATACATGGCTCAGAAGCTCATCAGTCAAAGAGATCTGAATACCCCTGACGGATGTCGTCCACAATAGTCGTCGACAGTCCAGTGCACTATAGAACTCCCTCACTAGGGAGGATAGTACCTCTTCTGCATGATGCGGAAGGGTACTAGTCCTGCATCTGTGAGTATCTCCCTAATACCAAAGTGGTGCCTGTCAAAGCACTGCAAGTCAACTCTCCTCCCTGAAGCTACAGACTTCCTTGCCATCCTTTCTGTAGGGGGGAGCTCGGTGTGGCTGTACTGCTCGACTGTGCATGATCAAATCTGGCCTTCGATCTCCTCTCAGTACCATGACTAGGGCTCGCCCTAACTGCAAGTCTCTTCCTAGGACCCATTACAGCCAACTGACCAAGAAGAAGGAAGAAAGGCTTAGAACAAGGGACTGGCCATAGGTTGATATTAGAAATAAAAGGTTCAGATAGGTTTCGAAAACCAGAATCAACAAAGTTTGAAAAATATATTTTGATCAAATGACAAATTTTCGAGCAAAATTTGTAGGAAAAATCTTTGTTAGGTAGAACACATTTGAATCTTTGGAAAAAATAATTTTTGTAAGGTCTAAAGATAAAAACATGTGGGATTTGGATCTAAACACTTAGGGTTTTAGCAAATAGGCGAAAATGTCACAAATATATCATGAAAAACCTTTCCAAATAGTCAATAAATAAATTTAGTAAACTTAATTTAGATGAAAACCTAATTTATTTTGCCCAAAATTAATGAAATAGTGATTTTTGCGAAAAAGGGGTGAAAAACAGCCAAAAATGAGAAAAATCCGAGAAAAACAAATTTAAAACATTATTCCCTCAAATGGAGTTTTAGAAATCCATTAAAACATGCAAAAATCTGGTTAGATTCAAGGAAAATATTCGAAAAATCCAAAACACGGTTGTTTGGTTCGAAAACAATAAAATTAAAAAACAAAGAAAATAAAATAAAATTAGAAAGGAGAAATACCTGATTTGTGAAGGATCGAGGGGTGAAAGGACGGATTTGGACAGAGGGGACCACTGTTCCAAGAAATCTGGGGGAAAGAAAATTTCAAAAAACCATCGTTCGGTCTGATTAAAAATAGTTTCAGATTCGCAAGTGTCGACACTTCGGATTTGTCAAGTGTCGACACTTGGTCAGGTGTCGACACTTGACACTTTCCAAGTGTCGACACTTGGCCAAAAAATTCGAAAAAATCCGGAAAAAATAGGAAAAACTTTGACAAAGTTTTGGGGTTTTAATTAATAGGTTTTGAGCTTTAGGATTTAGGTAAAAAAGATACTAAGAGAGTTCTAGGAGAATGGATCAATGATACCTAACTCTCTTCTAATCAGACAGAACCTATCCTCACTCAAAGGCTTTGTAAACACATCAGCTAACTGATCATTAGTACAAACAAAATCAAGAATTACATTAGAGTTTTGTACATGATCTCTTATGAAATGATGTCTTATTTCAATGTGTTTACTTCTTGAATGTTGCACAGGATTTTTAGATAGGTTGATTGCACTAGTATTGTCACATCTTATGGGTGTCTTAGTTAGTTTAATGCCAAAATCTTCGAGTTGTTGTTTGATCCAGAGGATTTGAGCACAACAGCTCCCAGCTGCTATATATTCGGCTTCCGTCATAGATAGAGCAACTGAGTTATGTTTCTTGCTACTCCAGGAGATCAAATTTACTCCAAGAAACTGACAGGTTCCACTAGTACTTTTACGATCAAGTTTACACCCAACAAAGTCAGCATCAGAATAAGCAATTAAATCAAATGAAGAATCTCTAGAGTACCATAAACCAATTTCAATTGAGTCGGATAGATATCTAAGTAGGCGTTTAACAGCCAAAAGATGAGACTCTTTAGGATTGGACTGATATCTAGTACACATACAGACACTAAACATGATATCTGGCCTATTGGCAGTAAGATATAACAATAAACCAATCATGCTATGATATAATTTTTGGTCTATAGACTTACCTGATTCGTCCTTGTCAAGTCTACATGTAGAGCTCATAGGGGTACCTAACGGCTTAGTGTTCTCCATCCCAAACTTCTTGAGTATTTCTCTTGTGTATTTTGTTTGGTTGATGAAGATCCCCTCTTTGGTTTGCCTTATCTGGAGTCCGAGGAAGAAATTCAGTTCTCCCATCATGCTCATCTCGAACTCACCCTGCATTAATCTTGCAAAATCTTGACAAAGAGATTCATTAGTAGCACCAAATATTATATCATCAACATAGATTTGTACTACTAAGAGATCATCATTCTTTTTCTTTAAAAACAAAGTTTTATCTACATTACCTCTAGTAAAATCATTTTTCAGCAAAAAGGAGCTTAAACGATCTTACCAAGCTCTTGGAGCTTGTTTTAATCTATATAAAGCTTTATGAAGTTTATAAACATGATTTGAAAATTCAGAACTTTCAAAACCAGGGGGTTGTTCAACATAAACTTCTTCTTCAATTAATACATTTAAAAAGGCACTTTTAACATCCATTTGATATAGTTTAAAATTCATGAAACAAGAAAAAGCCAACAATAGCCTAATTGCCTCAAGTCTAGCCACAGGAGCAAAGGTTTCATCAAAATCTATCCCTTCCTCATGATTGTATCCTTTGGCAACTAGTTTAGCTTTATTTCTAATTACTATTCCATTTTCATCAAGTTTATTTCGAAAAACCCATTTTGTGCCAATAATTGATGTGTTTGAAGGCCTATCCACTAGTGTCCAAACATTGTTCCTTTTAAATTGATTAAGTTCATCTTGCATAGCATTTATCCATTTACTATCACATTCAGCTTCCTCAATAATTTTAGGTTAAATTTGAGATACAAAAGCTAAGTAATCACAAATATTTCTAAGAGATGATCGAGTACTTACACCTTTAGATGGATCACCTATAATTAGTTCTTTTGGGTGTCCATGAGCATACCTCCATTCTTTAGGTAATGGATCAACAGTTGATGTATTTTCATCACCTTGTGCTTGATCTTCGTCAGTGTTTTGATCATCATTCTATTCCTTGGTAAGTCCTTCATTGTTGTTTATTTCTTCAGTTTTCTTGTTACCTGATTCATCAAAAAGTACATCTTCTTTTCTTGAAGATTTTTGGTTAGTTTCATCAAATACCACATGAATGGATTCTTCAACAACAAGTGTCCTTCTGTTGAAGACCCTGTATGCCTTACTAGATGTGGAGTAGCCTAGAAAGACTCCCTCATCTGATTTGGCATCAAATTTACTTAGATTATCTTTACCATTGTTTAAGATGAAACAACGGCATCCAAAAATATGAAAATAATGGATTGAAGGTTTTCTACCCTTCCAAAGCTCATAAGGGATTTTCTTTAAAATCGGTCGAATTAAAACTCGATTTAAAATATAGCATGCAGTATTTATGGCTTCCGTCCAAAAGTATCTAGGTAAATCATTTTCACAAAGCATGGTGCATGCCATTTCTTCAAGAGTTCTATTTTTTCTTTCTACTACCCCATTTTGTTGAGGTTTCCTAGGTGCAGAAAAATTATGATGAATTCCATTTTCAATACAGAATTTATTAAAATCGGCATTTTCAAATTCAGTTCCATGATCACTTCTTAAAGATATTACTGAAACACCTTTTTCATTTAAAACTCTTTTGTGAAATCTAATAAATTCAGAAAACGTTTCATCTTTATGTGCTAAAAACATGACCCAAGTAAAACGTGAGAAATCATCTACAATGACTAGACCAAACTTCTTACCTCCCAGACTAGATGTTCTAGTAGGCCCAAAGAGGTCCATATGAAGCAATTCCAAAGGTCTAGATGTAGAGATTACTCCTTTTGGTTTGAAAGAAGATTTTGTTTGTTTTCCAAGTTGACATACACTGCAAATCTTATCTTTTTCAAAATTAAGTTTAGGCAAATCTTTTACTAAATTCTTTTTGCTAAGTTTTGAAATTAAATGCATGCTTGCATATCCTAGTCTACGATGCCAAAGCCAACTAGTTTCATCGATCTTGGCTTCCATTGCCACTAGACATTGACCTTTCTGAATAGGGAGATCATCAAGATCAACCATATAAATATTTCCATGTCTATGACCGATGAACTTAATGCCATTGTCATCTAGACTAGAAACAATGCACAAAGAAGATTCAAAAACAACTTTAAAATTTTTGTCACAAAATTGACTAATGCTAAGCAAGTTATGTTTTAATCCATCAACATATAAAACATTATCAATATAAGAGGTAGGGGTGATATGGATTTTACCAATACCGATTATTTTGCCCTTTCCATTATCACCAAAAGTTACATTGCCACCATTTTGATATGTGAGTGATGAGAACTGCTCCACATCTCCTGTCATATGCCTTGAGCAACCGCTATCAAGGCACCACATTCTTTTCTTGTTGGTTGCAAGGCATACCTGCAATAAAGATCAAGTGGAGACTTTAGGTACCCAAGCCATCTTGGGTCCATTTTGGTTAGTGGCATTGGTTCCTTTTGGAATCCAAACTTTCTTAGTATTATTTAATTTTCTTTTGTTGCACATATAAGATTTATGTCCTTTAATACCACAAGTATAGCATGTAATGGATGAAGATGCTAGCACAAAGAAATTTTTAAAGAGTTTCTATTTCTTATGAGTTCTGAATCCTAATCCAGCTTTGTCAAATACTGCTCTTTGGTTATTTAATAGTAAATTTAATTTTTCAGAACTATAAGTAAATTTTTCAACAAAAGGTTTTAGTTTTTCGATTTCTTCTTTATATCTTTTGTTTTCTATTAAAATTTCTTTGCTTTGTCTTGACAATTTTTCATTTGAAAGTAAGTTACTTTTCTTTTCAAATATATCCTTTTCTTTTTCAAGAGCCATAATCTTATCATTTAAATTTTTATTTTGTATTAGAAGGTATTCATTTTCATTTGAAAGGTTGTTGTTTGTTTTAGCTAGATTCAGATTTTGCTTCTTTAAGTCTTTATGTTTTGACTTTAATTTTTCAAATTCTATGACTAGTTCATCAAAAATTTCATGAAGCTCATCAAAAGTTAATTCATTTTCGGTTTCAGAACATACCTCTTCTTGATCGGCCATCAGACAGAAATTTGCTACTTCCTGCTGTTCTTCCTCAGAGCTGGAGTCTTCACTTTCACTCCAAGTTGCCATCATGGCTTTCTTTCTCAGCTTTCTTCTGCTTTTCTTTAACAAGGGGCAGTCTACCTTGAAATGCCCGGGTTTCTTACACTCAAAACATGTGGACTGCTCCTCCTTCTTTTCCTTGTCTTTTTCCTTACTCGGCTCACCTTTCAGAGGTTTCTTTTTGTAGTTGAGCTTTTTCTTCCTCATAAACCTTCTGAATTTCCTTGCTAACATAGCCGTTTCATCTTCTTCGTCATCCTCTTCAGAGTCTTCGCTTGAGTCCTCTCTAGTAATAGATTTGAACGCGATCATCTTCTTCTTTTTATCCACCTCTCTGTTCTTTTGTTTAAAGGATAGCTCATAAGTCATCAAGGAACCCAACAGTTGTTCCAGTGGGAGAGTGTTGACATCTTTAGCTTCTTCAATTGCAGTGACCTTTGCATCCCATGAAGCTGGTAGAGACCTGAGAAGTTTATTCACAAGTTCACCGTTAGAAATTATTTTTCCTAGACTTCTCATGCCATTCACAATGTTTGTGAACCTAGTATACATCTCACTGATAGACTCAGTAGGTTCTATTTTAAACATTTCATATGTGTGAATTAGCATGTTAACCTTGGTGGTTTTCACTTGGTGTGTACCCTCATGGGTAACCTCAAGTGTATCCCAAATCTCCTTTGCAGAGAGACAGTTTGATATTCTATTAAGCTCACTAGGATCAAGAGAGCAAAATAAAAGGTTCATTGCCTTAGCATTAAGCTCAATTTGCTTAATGTCATTCTCATCCCAATCATCTTCCATTTTTGGAGTGAGAATGCCATTAATCATCATTGTAGGCTAATGAGAACCTTTTACAATTGTTCTCCACAAATTATAATCAAGAGCTTGTATAAATATGCACATGCGTGTCTTCCAGTATGTGTAATTTATGCCATTAAAAAGTGGGGGTCGGTTTGAAGCTTGACCTTCAACAATACCCATGCCTATTGGGGCTGCCATGATCTTTTACTCAAGATCCTTGGACCTACAAGAGAGTACTGGTGCTCTGATACCACTTGTTGTCCATAAATGGAGCCCAAGAGGGGGGTGAATTGGATCTTTTAAAAAATTAATACAATAAAATGAAGGTCCAGTGGTGCTTGTGAGCAATAATAAATTTGATGCAAGATAATAGCAATAATTAAAGAGTATGAGAGGAAAAGAGCAATCACACATAAACACAAAGTTTATAGTGGTTCAGTGCAAACCTAGCACCTACATCCACACCCAAAGCCACCCTTGGGAATTCCACTATAATCCACACCAGATTACAGTTGACTTGTTTTTCACAAGGCTCACAAGTCAAAACCTAAGTTGGTTTTGTCACCTAGGCTTACCAACAAACCTAAATACTTGTTTTGTCTTCGGGCTCACAAGTTAACCCTAGTTGGTTTTGTCCCTTTGGCTCACCAACAAACCACAATAACCTTCTTTCAAGACACCCTTGAAATCAAGGTCAAATCACAATTAAAACAGATATGAAATTTAAAAGCTACAACAAACTCTCTTCAAGAGTAGATTGGAATCTTTGAAGCTCAAAAGGATGCTTTGTCTTCACTCTTCTTCAAGATGCCTCTTTTTGGAATGAAGTAAGGTTGAGCTTGTAGGCTTTTCAGTGGAGTCAAGCTAGAAGAGACTTTTTGATTTGAAGTTTGGAGAGAATATTGGCTTTATGGCTTTTGAGTGGACTTGAATGCTCTTGAATAGACTTCTCTTCACTTCTCTCTTGCTTTTTCTTGCTTTAAAATGAGGTTGGTGGAGCTTAAATACACCAAAAACCTTCTAAAAATGGTTTGTAACCGTTGGAGCATTGGAAATAGCCGTTTGGAGCTTGAAAACCAAGTTCTGCAAGCCAAAAAAATAGATCCATTAGAGCTGTCAGGCTGCAAGTGTCGACACTTGGATGTCAGGTGTCGACACTTGGATGTCAGGTGTCGACACTTGATTTCTGGTTGTCGACACTTGAACATTCAAGTGTCGACACTTGATGCACAGGTGTCGACACTTGACATAAAAATCCTCAAAACTACAAAGTTCTGTATTTTCAAAAATCTCTGGCCTTGAGTCGACACTTGGAACCTAATTGTCGACACTTGGTGTCGACACTTGAATATAGGTGTCGACACTTGGCGTGCCAAGGATTTTTGTCCATGCCAAATGTTGAAGTATCGACACTTGACTGTCCAGGTGTCGACACTTGAAACTGAAAACATCCAGATTCAAGTGTAAATGCCTCGAAAACAAAAATAAAATTCACGAATACATAAATACATAATAGTTAAACAATTATATGCCCTTTTTCAATGAAGAGGATGCCCGGATATGTGAGAATTGCTCCGTGCCATTACGTGCCATACACCATAAGTTTTTGGAATTTTGAGGTGCTTTCTTCCTGAAAACTCACAACTTGAAATCCTTATTAGAATACAATATGCACTCAATGTTTTGTTATTCATCAAAATCACTGGGTGGAGCCAACACCCTGGCCGGGGATCCCGGCGAGGGAGCTCCGAAGGTCAAGTTAGTAGATGGCGGGAGGGAATAGAATCTCTGAGACGGGCCCCCGAAGGAGTCCCAGTCTTAGAGATCGTGCTAGCAAGAAAGGTCCCAGAAAGAATAGAAATCCAGCTAGGTTCCTTCACCGAGCTCATGCCAAAAGTCCCCTCTCAGGATCTTGGATCCTGCTCTTGGAATGGAATCTCATCCCCCAGCCTTTGTTTCTTGCTTACCTTGTCGTCTACTCTCTCTTTCCTTTTAACTCCTCATGTTGCCTTTTCGTTTGCCGCCCTTGGGAGGCTCCTTCGTCGCTTTCACTTCCTCCCCTCCATCTCTTTCCCCTTTCCCCTTCTGGATCAAGGAACCAGGCGGCTTCCCCGCCTTGCTTGCCGAGCACAGCGAGGAAAGAGTAAAGGGAGGGCGTCGGTCAGACCGCCGACCAGACCTTGGGCCGAGCACGAGCGCTCTTCTTCCCAGGCACCGACGATGCCCGTTATTGGGTCCTGTTTTGTCAGGACTTTGCCTCTCGAATGCGGGACCTGTCGGGCCGATGTAAGCGATGTTTCGCATGTCGCTGCCGACCGTACGAGCGCTACTCTCGGGGTGCGGCATGCATGGCTCAAGGGGCAATCTTGGAGCTCGTGCTCCCGCTCCTCGAAAGCTTCTCCGCACAGGTTGGCCTGCCTCGGCCGAGGTGGGACTGTCTCAGGGCGCCACCTGGCGAGGGAGCAGGGGGCCGCTGGCTTCGACCGAGGTGGACCCCTCCTGGGTGGATATCTGGTGGAGCGGCAGAGGGGCGCTCGACTTCGGCCGAGGTGGTCCCATCTCCGGGCGCCACCTGGCGAAGGAGCGAGGGGGCCCGGCTCGATCTCGACCGAGGTGGAACCGTCTCACGGTGCCACCAGGCGAGGGAGCAGGGGGCCGCCAGCTTCGGCTAAGGTGGACCCCTCATGGGTGGACACCTGGCGGAGCTGCAGAAGGGCGCTCGACTTCGGCCGAGGTGGTCCCGTCTCCGGGCACCACATGGCGAAGGAGCGAAGGGGCCCAGCTCGACCTCGACCGAGGTGGGACCGTCTCAGGGTGCCACCTGGCGAGGGAGCAAGGGGGCCGCTGGCTTTGACCGAGGTGGACCCCTCCTGGGTGGATACCTGGCGGAGCGGCAGAGGGGCGCTCGACTTCGACAGAGGTGGGACCGTCTCAGGGCGCCACCTGGCAAGGGAGCAGGGGGGGCCGCCAGCTTCGGCCGAGGTGGACCCCTCCTGGGTGGACACCTGGCGGAGCGGCAGAGGGGCGCTTGACTTCGGCCGAGGTGGTCCCATCTCCGGGCGCCACCTTGCAAAGGAGCGAAGGGGCCCGGCTCGACCTCGATCGAGGTGGGACCGTCTCAGGGCGCCACCTGGCGAGGGAGCAGGGGGGCCGCCAGCTTCGACCGAGGTGGACCCCTCTTGGGTGGACACCTGGCGGAGTGGTAGAGGGGCGCTCTACTTCGGCCGAGGTGGTCCTATCTTCGGGCGCCACCTGGCGAAGGAGCGAGGGGGCCCGGCTCAGCCTCGGCCGAGGTGGGACCGTCTCAGGGTGCCACCTTGCGAGGGAGTAGGGGGCCGCCGGCTTCAGCCGAGGTGGACCCCTCCTGGGTGGACACCTGGCAGAGCGGCAGAGGGGCGCTCGAGTTCGGCCGAGGTGGTCCCGTCTTCGGGCGCCACCTGGCGAAGGAGCAAAGGGGCCCGGCTTGACCTTGGCCGAGGTGGGACCATCTCAGGGCACCACCTGGCGATGGAGTAGGGGGGCCGCCGGTTTCGGCCGAGGTGGACCCCTCCTGGGTGGACACCTGGCGGAGCGGCAGAGGGGTGCTCGACTTCGACCAAGGTGGTCCCATCTCCAGGCGCCACCTGGCGAAGGAGCGAGGGGGCACGGCTCGGCCTCGGCCGAGGTGGGACCATCTCAGGGTGCCACCTGGCGAGGGAGTAGGGGCCCGCCGGCTTCGGCCGAGGTGGTCCCGTCTCCGGGCGCCACCTGGTGAAGGAGCGAAGGGGCCCGACTCGACCTCGACCGAGGTGGGACCGTCTCAAGATGCCACCTAGCGAGGGAGCAGGGGGGGCGCCGGCTTCGACCGAGGTGGACCCCTCCTGGGTGGACACCTGGCGGAGCGACGGAAAGGCCTGGGCTGACCTCGACCGAGGCGGAGCCACATCTGATCTTGCCGAAAAAACTCCACGTGGCTCGAATCATGACCAGCGAAATCTGAGATATGCCACATCATCGTAACGGCCGTAACAGGTTCAACCATGTAATTAGATCAAAATCTAAATATCAGAAGGTTAGGTCAAGTCCTGGTTAACTAGAAAAAATTCCTGATAAACCGGGACAAACACTGAATGACCCAAACCCGAGGGCAGTCCAATGTGCTCAATCAAACCATCACCGATAAGATTCCTAATCAAATACCGGTAATTGGATTAGGTAGTTATCCTCTATGGCATGTGACCTCATAGGTTCGAACCTAGGCAGTAGCACTGGAACAATTCCAGTACTAGCACAAGATATCATCTAGCAATGGGTCCTGGCATCTGGATAGGTCGAAGATGCTAGAGCAATCGAACCTCTGGCATATGGTTACCGTATAATTCATCCCTTTGACCTCTAATGCTCAGGACGACTGAGATTGGGCTACCAACCCAGACAGAGTCAGTCCATTACGTGTCTCAACCTCGCAAGCCCAGTGACTCTTCACTAGGGCTACCCAAGCCAAGGATTTGCTAAATTGAGATACTGCGAGACATTCAATCCAAACTGTTTGGATAGGTCAATTCCATCTTGGTCCATCACTGCTGCACAAGTACTTGCCTGTACCCAGAAACCTTCCATCACCGAATTAAAAATCCTGGTAGTCCGGCACCAAAGCACAGGGAGTTGCTTGCAAGCTACCGTGATGACCTCAGGTCAGAGGGACACATATACCCATATCCTATCGTGAGTATCCCTTTGGCAGATAAGGGGCTGCACGGAGTCATGTTCAATGAGATATCACATATCCCACTTGCAGATCACATCAGTGTCACCACACTCATTTGGTCAAGAGGACAACCAAACGATGTGAACTACAATAACCTATACTTGATATATTGTCATCCAGTACAATGTATCATTTGGTTATGAACCTGGTTTAAGGACCACTCGATACATCCTCTCTGTATTGAAGTCAGTGTAGTCCTAAGGACTTCATCACATGGAAAGAGTTCATTTCAGGGAAATAATATGTGATGAGATGCCAAATTTTATTAATTCATAAAAAGAATACAATACTGAGCACAACCGCCTACAACCCAGGCGATTGGCTTTAGGACACAATTCCCAACAGTAAGTTTCTTAGCTTGAGGTGTGGGGCTTCATAAGTTTCCCGGCTTAAGAGTGCGGGGCTTTGTAAGTTTCCTGGCTTGAAGTGCGGGGCTTCGTAATTTTTCCGACTTGAGGTGGGGGGCTTCGTAAGTTTCCCAGCTTGAGGTGCGGGGCTTCGTAAGTTTCCTGGCTTGAGAGTATGGGGCTTCGTAAGTTTCCCGGCTTGAGAGTGCGGGACTTTTAGGTTTCCCGGCCTTATCTGCCGGACTTGGATTTGGATGGAAGAGTTCCTACATAGGTGAAAAATAAAGTTGCACCAAAAAGGAACTTTTGATGATTGAGAAGAAGTCTTACATTACTGGTAGTACATTTTCATGTTGTTGGCATTCCAGGTTTGCATGAATTGGACACCATCAAGCCCGGCGAGGTAGTAGGCTCTTCCTGGCAGGGCCTTAACCACCTTGTATGGGCCTTTCCAATTCTGAGAGAGTTTCTTGCACTCCCCTGGTTGGGATGCTTTTGCCCACCTGAGGATGAGGTCACCCAGCCTGGGCGGAACACCTTAGGCCTCACGCAAGAATTGTAGTAGCACGCCACTTGCTGTCGGTAGGCGAACATCCAAAGTCGGGCCTTGTCTATCATCTCATCCAACAAATCCAGGTTGAGGAGGAGACGAGCTGGATTTGTGGCTTCATCATACTACTCTATCCACAACATGGGTAGGCCAAGTTTCACTGGAATTATGGCTTTATACCAAAGATAAGGTTGAAGGACATCTCGCCGGTAGCCATGCAGGGCATGGTGTGGTAAGCCCACAGTACGCTGGGCAGCTCTTCAGCCCATTGACCCATGGCTTCATCCAGTCTCATGTGGAGCCCTTGCAAGATGGTTCGATTAGTCACCTCAACCTCACCGTTGGTCTGAGGGTGAGCTACCAAAGTAAAATGATGGTGGATGTCGAGGTCAGTGTAGAACTCCTCGAAAGCCTGGTTATCGAACTACCTCCTGCTATCGATGATGATCGAGTGCGGGAGGTTGAATAAACAGATTACAGACTTCCAAAAGAAGGACTGGACCTTCATCTCCATTATCTGGGCTAGAGGCTCACCCTTGACCCACTTGGTGAAGTAGTCGATAGCCATAATCAAGAAATTCTGTTGGCCAGACATAGCAAGGAAGGGACCTAAGATGTCCATTCCCCACTAGGCGAATGGCCACGGAACTGATAACTAGGAGAGTGGGGCTGCCGGCTGCCGCTGGATGTGGGCATGATGTTGACATCGGTCACACTTCCTAACGAAGTAGGTAGTGTCTTCTCGCTTCGTCTCTCAAAAATATTCTTTCTGGATTGCCTTGTAAGCCAAGGTCCTGCCCCCCACATGATTGCCACAGATGCCTTCGTGTATTTCTTGGAGCACGTAGGCGGCTTCTGAGGGCTTCAAATACTTCAGCAGGGAATAAGAGTAGGACCTCTAGTACAGCTGCCCGTCCATTATCACATAACATGTGACCTCTTCTTGAGCAAGCTGGCTTCCTTTCGATCTTCAGGCAGGGCACCAGCAGTGATATACTTGATGTAGGGATCCATCTAGCTGGTTTTAGAGGTGACTTGATGGACTTCGACCGTAGACTTGTAGCTGGGGGCCTCGAGATACTCAATGAAGGTACGCCCCAGCAATGACTTTGGTAGGGTGGCCAGTCTGGAGAGGACATCAGCCTGAGCATTATCTGCTCGTGGAATGTGGGAAATTTCGAAATGCTGGAGGTTTGCTATGTACGAGCGCACCTTGTCTAAGTACTTCGCCATCATGGGATCCCGAGCCTCGTACTCACCAAAGACTTGGCCCACCACCAACTGGTCAGCAAAGATCTTTAGCCTCTTGAAACCCAGCACGCGGGACACTTTTAGCCCCATAAGGAGTACTTCATACTCAGCTTGGTTATTGGTCACCTTGAATAGGAACCTTAATGCATACTCCACGATGACACTATCGAGGTTGGCAAGGATGAGGCTGGCTTTTCTCCCTCCGACATTGGACGCACCATCGACATGGAGTATCCAAGTCATCTCTTCTGGGGTCGGGTCCGGCCCAGGCTCAGCTTGCTGGCCCTCCACCTCCGGGTCTTCATCTACCCAGGTGTACTCCACCAAGAAATCAGCTAGGACCTGGGCCTTCTGCACTGATCATGGGTGATAGGTGATGTTGAAACTCGTTGAGTTTCATTACCTACTTGGCTAGGCACCTCGAAGTGTCAGGGCAGCTTAGCCCTCAAAGGCTGATCTATGAGGATAGCGATGGGGTGTGCTTGGAAGTAGGGCCTGAGGTGCTGCACAGATATTATTAGTACAAAAATGATCTTTTTGAATTGGATATACCTAGTTTCTGCATCATGGAGCAGCTTGCTGGTGTAGTAGACTAGCCATTGAGAGCCATCTTTATCAGGGTGGACCAGCACTAAGCTGACCACTTCAGGTGAAACTGTCAGGTACAGGAGTTCTTCTCTAGGCTCTGGCCTAGACAGTAGTAGCGGTGAGGCGAGGAGCTTCTTCAGTCCCTTGAACGCCTCCCAGCAATCTTTTGTCCAAGTGAAATTGTTCATCTTCTATAGCACCTTGAAAAATGGCTGGCAGCATTTGGTGGAACGCGAAATGAAGTGGCTCAATGCCATGATGCACCTGGTAAAGCACTGCACCTCCTTCTTAGAAATGGGATGCCTCATGTCAGTGATCGCCTGGATCTTCTCAGGGTTGGCTTCTATTACCCTCTAGGTGACTATGAATCCCAAAAACTTTCTCGCTACAACACTGAAAGCACACTTGGTAGGGTTCAACTTCATCTGGTAGGAGTAGAGGTTATTGAAAGCCTTCGCTAGGTGGGTAATATGGTCCGACTCCAGGCTACTCATTATGAGCATATCATCCACATAGACTTGCATGTTGCGGTCGATTTAGTCTTTGAAGTCCTTACTGACCAGGTGCTGGTATATGGCCCCTACATTTTTAAGACCAAATAGCATCATCTTGTAGCAGTATGTACCTCTATCGGTCATAAATGTTGTATGCTCCTCGTCTTTCGGATGCATGCGGATCTGATTATATTCGGAGAATGCATCCATAAAGCTGAGATATTTGTGGCCCGAGGTCGCATCCACCAACTAGTCAATCTTGGAGAGTGGACAGCTATCTTTCGGACATGCTCGGTTGAGGTCAATGTAGTCTACATAAATTTTTTACTTTCCATATGCTTTCCTGACCATCACCACATTAGCGAGCTAGTCAGGATATCGTACCTCATGAATAAATCCTTTCGTGACGAGCTTCTCGACTTCCTCGTCGACTACCCTTTTCCACTCTAGGGCGAAGCTTATTTTCTTCTGTCGGATTGGGCGATGTTGGGATCAACATTCAGCTTATGAGTGATTACTTAAGGGGGAATGTCAGGCATATCGGCAGCAGTCTTGGCAAAGACATCTATGTTGGCCTGTAAGAAGCCAAGCAAATGAGATCTCTCTTCTTTGGGCAGCATGGCTCTAACCTGTACTATCCTTGAGGGGTCCTCTCCCAAGAGGAAGGTTAATAAGGGCTCAACTAGTCTGCCTTTTAACTTTGACTCTATCGGGTTTGACTGGTCGTTGACTAGACTTGGATCGGCTCCTTGGGGCCCCGGGACTATCTATAGATAGTGCTGGACTAGCTTGCATGACCCTCTCATCTTCCCGGTTCCCTAAGAGGTTGGGAACTGAACGAGGAGATGCCTTGTGGAGATGGTAGCGTCGAGCAGATTGAGTCTAGGATGGCCCAGGATAGCATTATAAGGCGAGGAAAGCCTCACAACGGTGAATGTCGTCAGCACAGTACTTTGCTGAGGTGGTGTCCTAGTAGTTATTGGGAGTGCGATCTCCCCCTCAACTCTGACTGAATCTCTGGTGAAGCCCACCAGGGGCATGAATACCAGTTTTATTTGTTCAGCAGATAGATTCATCCTTGCAAAAGCATCATAAAAAAGGATATTTGCTGAGCTTCCACTATCGACCATGATTTTTTTTACAGGATGTTTTGCTATCATCATTTCTAAGATGACAGCATCATTATTTGGGTTGTCCTCCCCAGCTGACTCTTCTTCCATGCATGGGAGTACATTATCACTCTTCTCTCTCCCCCTAGTCCTCTTTGGGGTTCTCCCTATCCCCCAGGATATCATTCCCACTGGCTTCTTAGTGGACCGGTTATCGATGGTGAGTGGATGGGGCTCTTCATTATGGGCCGTCGGGGGCACTGCCCCATCCGCATCTTGTTGAGGTAGCCATGCTTGATCAGGTATTCTATCTCCCTTTTTAGGTGGTGGCATTCCTCCGTATCATGGTCGTGGTCCTAGTGGAAGCGGTAGTAGTGGGACTTATCACGCCCAGCTGACAACCACAATGGGGGAGGTCAATGCAGAAAGTGCTCGCCCTCGATCTCCATCAAGATCTTTGCTCTTGGCGTGAGGAGAGGAGTAAACTTCTTTTCTTTAGTGGGGTCGACTCTGGGTCTTGGCCCCGGTCACTGGGCCAGCATTGTCTTCTGAGCTGGGGGAGTAGATGTTTTCCCAATGGCTTGCCTCTTGAGGGGCCTCCCATCCAACTCCCTCCCGGCATGGTCAACCTCCTCCGCACAGATGTACTTGTGAGCCCGGAGGAGGAGCTTCGAGTAAGTCTTCGGAGGCTTCTTATCGAGGGAGTAGGTGAAACGGGAGGTCCACAACCCCTTCTTCAAGGCCAGCATGGAAACTGGCTTGTCAAGGTGGTAGTCTTGAATCAAGAAACGTAGTTTCGAAGAGACTCTCGATCCTGCTAGTGGATTGAGAAAAGACTATCAGCCTCACGTGGCACCTTCCTGTATGAATTGAAGTGCACCATGAACTTCTTCTCTAATTGGAAGAAAGAGCAATGCTTTCAGACTCGAGTCTAAAGAATCAGGCCTGAGGGGCCTTCCTTAGGGTAGCCGGGAATGCGATATAGAGGAGAGCATCAATAGCCCCCTGGAGCCTTATAAGGGCCTTATAGCTTTTCAGGTGATCCAAGGAGTCGATCATCCTGTCGTAGGGTTCAACCTGTGGCATACAGAACTGGCTAGTGATTGGTTCCTCTTGGATTCTAGGAGAGAAAGGGGGATGGGTGTCGTAACTCGCGGGCTCGCTGGGAGAGCCTTGAACTTCTGCAAACCGGCAGGCCAGATCCACCAACTTGCGCTCTTGCTCTTCAAGGCACCTTTCTGCTCGGCGGTGGATGGCCTCATCTGTGGACCCCTCGGCAGAGACCGTAGGGGGTGAAGGGGGGTCGGAGTGGAGGAACTCTCGCCTGAGTTCTTGGCCACATCGATGCTGCTGGTGCGAGCGTGTGCCGTGGTCTGAGACTGGGGAGTGGCTCTTTCGACCGGTCAGGTTATGCTGCTGCTTCTTCCTGACCACATGGTGGTCTCCCTGCAAGTGGGAAACTGCATGCGATGGCCCCTCTTGGAAGGACTATAGGCTGGTATAGGGGTTGGCAACATGGGCCATCGGCATCACTGGTTATTGCTATGTTTCCAGGGTCGTTGCCTCTGATGGAGCTAGTGCACCATCGCAGCTAGGGCATGGACCTGCTGGGCCAGTGCAGTGATATGAGGGTCCACCGTAGGTGGCGGTGGCGAAGCAGGAAGCTCCTTCTCTAGGCTCTAATCGCCATGGTGAGAGGGATCTCCCACGCAGCTGGCAAAAGCCTCGCGGGCTTGCATGGTCACCATCAGACCGTGGGCTTCCACGGATGTTTCTCTTATAGTGGGGGACTTGGGATGAAGACCCTTCGTGTCTATCCCCCCTTCCTGGCATGCCAATCTATTGCCGTCAAGATCACCATGGCCTATAGCTCTAGCACGTCGCTGATGTGTCAAGCTCCCAATAGGGGATGCTTATCCCTTTCCTTGCCGGTTGATTCCTTGGTCCAGCTACCTTGCAAAAAAGAGGAGACCCGGGCTAGGGATTCTGGCGAGGACACTTTGATGATCAAGTCAGACGGGGATGATCAAGGGGAACATAACCTTTGTGGTAGAGAGCTTGGGGACTTTCCACGTAGAGGGTGAAAGAAAAGAATTTTGACATGAAGACAAGGTGGAGATGGAATTAGGGAGCTTGGAAAGTTCTCTTGGCTGGTTTCTTGCTCGTTTGCTCCCTGTTCTTTTACTGATTACCCTCTTTCTCTTTTTTTGTTCTATCCCTCTGATCTTATGTATGTGGGGTGGCCAAGACCAGTTCTGGGGTTTTGTCTAGGTGTCCCTTTGATGGTATGGCTCCTTGTGGGAGCGGCAGGCGCCATGCCATTGAGCCCCTAGCCACGGTGGGGTGTTCCCATCCATAGAGGGTCTGTGCAAGCATCGCAGAGCTTTGGGACCTTCATGGAACACTCTTCTTAGGGGAGTTTTAGGTATCGTGTTGCGAGGTTTGGAGCCCTCGGTTGCACGATCATCGACATGGCGATAGGTTACAGGGCCTGGAACCTAGTGGAATGCACGTCACTTAGTACATGTAGTGGCATGTTGCAGAGTTTGAATTTATGGCAAGGCATGCACCACATCCCGAAGGTTGCAGGTGATCGGGCTCCTTCTTGCCATGGTTCAAATTTTTGTTGGTCCTTCCTTCTTTCACAATTGGCAGGAATATCGGACCCCCACGAGGCAAGGGGAGCCTTGTCACTAGAAGCATGAGCTTGACCCCGATCAGGAGTTGGCCTCAAACAGGGAGCTCGCCCTATGAGCACGACCCCGGCTAGGAGCTGACCTCGACAGTAGGGCTCACCTTGGTGACATGAGTATGACCCCGATCGGGAGCTGGCCTTAGATGGGGGGCTCGCCCTATGAGCATGACCCCGGCTAGGAGCTGACCTCGGTAGGAAGGCTTGCCTTGGCAGCATGAGCATGACCCCGACTGGGAGCTAGCCTCAGACGGGGGGCTCACCATAGAGCATGACCCCGGCTGGGAGCTGACCTCGGTAGGAGGGCTCACCTTGCAGCATGAGCACGACCCCGATCATGAGCTAGCCTCAAACAGGGGGGCTCGCCCTATGAGCACAACCCCAGCAGGGAGCTAATCTCAATAGGAGGGCTCACCTTGGCAGCATGAGCACGACCCCGACCAGGAGCTGGCCTCAGATGAGGGGCTCATCCTTTGAGCATGACCCCGATTAGGAGCTAACTTCGGTAGGAGTGCTTGCCCTGGCAGCATGAGCACGATCCTGACCGGAAGCTGGTCTCAGACGGGGGGCTCACCTGATGAGCACAATCCCGGCTGGGAGCTGACCTCGGCAAGAGGGCTCGCCTTGGCTCCTTGTTTGGCCACCATGTCCAGGTGGCGGGTCTCTTGCCAGCATGACCGCCAATGGGGGCTCCACGTCAGTGGATGCGCCACATCAGATAGAAAACTAGTCCTTATAGAATTTCTGCTCCCAAGGATTGACCCTGATGCTGGCCCTTTGGTCAGCTATCGACCCTAATACTGACCCATTTTGTTCTACATTCTATTTTTGGTCATGAGCCATAGGGATTGTCATTTATCATCAAAGGTTAGCATCCAACTTTTATGCATTCCAATCATGCCAAGGCCTTTGCTTCAAAGGGATGCTTCATATGTCAACCTTTGACTTCTAAGAGGTTGTTTTCTTTAACTTTTGTCCATTGAAACATGATAAAATTGCCCCCCATTTGTTAAAATTCAATCCTCATCCTCTTTAATTCTTTGACCAATATCTCCTACTCCTCTAACATAGAAAATTCATTCTTTGCCTTCTTTTCCTTCATTCTTTGACTGTTCAAATTTAATTAGTCCCAATGAAATAATAACTACTCTAAGAATACAAAATCATTAGTATCATACTCAAAAGTTTTGTACTTCTTGAAATCAATCCTTGGATTAAGAATCTCTTCCTTTTTTATGATGATAAAATTTTGAGTATTTACAAGATCAAGCATAGTATGTTAATGTGATTTATGCATAATCATGAGCATTAAGTAAACAAATAGACATGTTGAGAACATACTTCATGAATACATCATAATATATCCAATTTGGCTCAGACATATACTCAACTTATACTTCTATCCCTTTTTGATAACATCAAAAAGTCTCAAAATAAAATTTAAAGAGAGTAATGATGATCAAAATCAAAGTTGTCTCAATCAAATTTCAAATATATTATTTGAATTAATGGATTCAAGCAGAAAAAGTCAAAATTAAAGCATTTCAAAAGATAATTTCCTTTCTTTCTCAAAGGTAGCTTCTCTTCCTTAGAAAACTCAAATTCATTCTGTTGCCCAGGTGGCTTTTTCCAAGAAGGGAGTGAATTGGGAATTACAAAATTTTTGCAAGTATATGCACAAGTAATTCCTTTTAGTGGTTAGGTGTTGTGTTAGTCAGAAAATAAATGCAGAAGCAAAAAGGTAAATCAAGCCCAACACAAACAAGGCAGGTTTATAGTGGTTCGGAGCAACCCAGCTCCTACGTCCACTATCCAAGTTCGCCACTTGGAATTTTCACTTTATCCCCCAAACCGGAATACAGTCGGATTGTTTTACAGGCTCACAATCCAAACCTCTACACCTTGGTTTTTGAACCGGGCTCACCAAACAAACCCACACTAGGTTTTCACAAGCTCACCTAGAACCTCTACACTTTGGTTTTTTAAAAGCCTCACCAAAGAAACCTATTTGGTTTTTACATCTGGGCTCACCAATAATCCAAATATTCTAAAAATAGAATAAAGAAGCAACAAAAATGACAAACTCTATTGTCTGGTGGTTGCCAATACAGCTTGAGTGAAGCTCAATTGAATGCTCTTCAATGCACTTCAATGGCTTCCTTGCTTTCTTCAAAAGGTGCTTCAAGCTTCTGGTAAGAGTTTGTGAAGGCTTGAAAGCTGACTTCAAAGCTCAAGTGCTCTCACTTCTTTTTTCAATAAATATTCAATAACTATTTATTAACTCATTATTTTTTCCAAGGATGTTCTCATACCTCATTTATAGAGACTTCAACTGCCTTCCCTTGATTTTGAATGTTGTAGACCGTTGGGAGGTGACAGGTTACCGTTGGAGCACTTTTGGAATTCAAAAACTGAAAACTGGAACTAGCCGTTGGAGGTGACCTCGTCATTCCAGTCGGCTCGGACAATCTTCGAGTCGGCTCGGATCAAGTTCGGGTCGGCTGGGCTGAACGCCAGTCGGCTAGCTTCCACAGTTGAGAAAATGGTCACTTTGGATAAGTCGGCTAGACTGAATTCCAGTCAGCTCGGATCTTAGAGGCTCTCAGAGCAATCTCAACCAAGTTCTAGCAAGTCGGCTATGCTAAAATGCAATCGGCTCGGATTCCTGAGAATCTCAGAACGTTCTCAACCATGTTCTGGACAAGTCGGCTGGGCCTTGGTGCCGGTCGGTTGGATTTATGTGCCAAAGACTTCTTTCCTGTGCCAGTGCCAGAGTCGGCTGGTTCCTCCATCCAGTTGGTCGAGAGTGGTTCTTCAGCCAGATCAAATTCAATTCTCCAGAACACTTGTGCCAAGCTTTGAAGACTTCTTCAAGGTCTTCTTACAATAAATTCAAGAAAAATTGAAGCTTGAAAACTACTAGAAGTAACCCTTTATCTTGATTTAAGTAGAAAATTTTTGTAGGGTTCTTCTTTACAAGATTCTAAACACTTTACAAATCAACACAACGCAATAAAGATTGTAGGGTTTAAAAAGTGTGTCAATGTAGTTGTCCTACAAAAACTTGTCAATCATTTGAAGAGTTGTTAGATAACCAAATGTATGCTCCAATGTTTTGTTATCATTAAAATCACTTTAGGGGTCAACAATCTCTCCCTTTTTGATGATGACAAAACACTGGACATGAAAAGAATCTATTCTTTTCACAAGTATGGATGTATATCATAGTAAGCGTTTACACTTGTTTGACAATTCATAAAATCAACTGTATTCTCAAATGTGTATCAATATATGCTATACAGTTATGCACAAAGTCAATTTTATAAACTGTAAGTATCAGAGAATGATTGCTTGTATGTATCAAGCAGCATTAAGTATTGACAGATAGATGTAATAAGTAGAGAGCATCATAGTAATCATTGAAGCATGTAAATTAAACATGTATATCTCCCCCTTTTTATAAAATTTCTAAACAATATGAAATTTCTCTAAGTTTCTCCCCCTTTAACATTCATTTGAACATTTTAACTGAAAAGTATGCAAAAAATCATTCAAAAATAATTAAGCTTTCCCTGTCTATTGCAGTTCATTAAGTTTCTTCTTTCATGCACTCTATGGTTCTCCCCCTTTTTGTCAACAAATCAAAAGGATTAAACAGTTAAGCTTAGATTTTTAAATAGATTGAGAAAGTTTCAAGATTTGTTTGAGATAATTTCACTTTCTCAACTTAGAGAGAGAATTCTATGTAAGAAAATAGAGAGTGTAAACAGGATAACATAAGTACATACATTACACAGTGACCAAAAAGTATTCATTTCATTTCCATCAAAAATTTAGTACATCAACCATTACATAAATTTCAAAAAGCTTCCAAAAAGTACTAAAACTACTAAAGATCTACTCAGAATCATCCCTAGGTACATTGGCACCATGCCAAGAAGTAGGTCTAGGATGTCTGCTAGAGGAAGCATGTGGAGGAGGTGCTCTAGGGTGATGAGAAGTACTAGAAGCCCTAGTAAAAGTAGGAGGTGGATCATACAAGGGTCTGGTCCTAGCAGTGACCTCCAAGGATATGACAGTGCCACAATAGACACCATCTCCATCCACATTGCTCCAAGCTATTGCTCCATATCCTTGAGGCTTGCTGGCACTTTGCTCACTGCCTCCTTCATGTCACCAATTTCTTTCTGCATTGATATAAGCTCAGAAGCTTGGACATTGGCAAATTCCTCAACTGATCCTCGAAGTCTGCCAAGCTCTGACCTGACGATCCCAATGCCTTTAGTATAGTCATCAGCCATCTATCTAGTTTCTGCAATAGTTTCTAATGTA
Source organism: Areca catechu (assembly GCA_021397845.1). Lineage (NCBI taxonomy): Eukaryota > Viridiplantae > Streptophyta > Magnoliopsida > Arecales > Arecaceae > Areca > Areca catechu. The sequence continues at coordinate 70,125,988 of CM038041.1, read as the reverse complement.
CATTTGGCTTCATTCAGTTCAGTTCTGTATTCCTTCAATGTAGCATCCACAGACTTCAAAATTGCTTCAGAACTTGAAGAGATACAATTCAGGATTGGTTGAAGTTCTATTTCAAGAGTAGATCTTGAAGCTTCCATTGCTTCAACCTTTCCTTGTAGATTTGAAACATGCTCTTCTAGTCTATCCAATCTGCTATCCATTAACTTTTTCAGATCACTAAATAAAGAAATAATTATACCTGTCAGTGTCTTAGTCAAGCTTCTCATCTGTTCTTCAATCTGAACTTGAATAATTGGAGGTGTGGTGCTGCAGGAGGGTAGTCAGGAAGAGGAATATCAGCTGCAGGCAAGTCAAACCCGGGTGCAGGTAAATCAAACTCAGCAGCAAGCATGTCAAAAATAGGAGAAGGTGCTCTAGTCTCCTCAACAGTAGCAGCATGCTTAGAAATATGAGGCTCCGGCTCAGGTAGAGGTGCAAAAGAAGTTCCAGCTGCTTCTACATTCTCTTCTTCTTCCTCCTCTTCACTACAAGAGCTGCCTATAGCCCTGACATTTGTACCTTTCTTCCTCCAAACTCCTTCCACTTGGAAGTACCCCATCCTTTCTAGAGTTTTGGAAGTGTAGATATCTGTATGGTGTAGTTCTATTCCATCTTCACACTCCAAACTCACTCTTTGAGATTTAAACAGTAGGGTAAGCATCATTCCATAAGGTAGACAAGATTTAGCCTTTCTAATTGTCTCCTTCATTTGTATAATTATAATGTAGGATAGATTTACAGGAGTTTTCTCTAAAATATGTTCCATAAGGCATAAATCTTTTTCACTCACCCAATCAAATCTTCCTGTTCTTTGCAAGAAAATTCTATAGATATAATTGTATAGCAATCTCATTTCTAAAGACAGGGTGTTTGCAAACACAGTTCCAATTCCTCCAACATCTTCTTTATTCAATATTGTTCTCAAGGTCTTTTCTCTATTATCAATTACTAGAAATTTCATTCCCTCTGAAGGTAGGTCTAGCAAACCATGGAGAAATTCCTCATTGATAATAATCCTCTTTCCTTTAACAATGGACTCAACATGATTTGTTCCCAATCTTAGATTTTCATAGAAACTTCTAACAAGAGAGGGATAAGTCTTTTCATTCAAAGAACGAAACTTCCTCCATCCTTGATCTTCAATCAAATCTCCTATTTTCAACCCAATCCCCTTAATAAACTCAAAGTTAATTCGATGGCCGAAGGTTACCGGTCGTGTAGACATCGAGGGCACTTGACTCGGAATGGTTGGAGCATCCCTTGCGGCCTCTTCTATAGGTTCCTCACTGTGAATGGTGCTACTTGGCTCTTCTTGACGCCATTTTGACCTTCTTTCCTTTACAACAGATGGAGCAGCCCTAATAGAGCATTTACCCATTGCACGCTTGGGTGCCATTGCTAGGAAAGATGGAAGATTGAGAGATTGGAGTGCTTGGAAGGGAGATAAAAGTCTTTAGAGCAGGTTTTGGAAAGGAATGAACCGTTAGAGAAGACAAAATAGGGGTTGAACAGCTCGGAGAATGGTTTATAACTTAAGGCAAAAACACTTAGGCGCGAGATTCCAGTCGACTCGAATATGATGCAGCATGAAAGCTCTGATACCAAAAATGATGCAGAACGGAAGCTCTGATACCAAAAATGATGCAGAACAAAGAACAAAGAAGCGTATGCAGAAGTAAATTTAGGATTAATTTCTTTTTTTTTTATTTTTATTTTTTTATATTTCAGAAATTGGCTTTGACTCAAAGTAAAGCTAAACTAAGTTGAAGGAAACTAGGTAAGGATTGAAAGCACAATTTAGAAGAAACTAAATTATCAGAGTAGTTCAGAAGTAACGGATCGCTGGGGGTTGAGAAACTCCCAGACCTAGGATTTCGCTCTGAACTTTCAACAGAATACAAATAGAGAGGAGAGATGGTTTACTAACCAAACAGTGATCTTCTCAGGATTTTGGTGGAAGAACTCTCTCGAGCAGATTGTGGGATCCTCGGAGTCAGCTATCTTCGTAATGGATCCTCCAATACTGGTCTTGTGGTTTGGTCGGCTTCTCCTGGACTCAAGATCTGGGAAAGAAGAGGAACAAGTGATGGATTTCAGATACTCAAGAAAAGATTTACCAGGTTGAAGAACTTGAAAGCTGAATTTGCTGAAATCAGGATTCTCCTGGAGGCCGATCTGACTTCCTCTTAGAATTGCTGTAGATCTGAAGTATCTGGACTGGAGCTGGATGCTGGTGGCCGGCCTGGACTTGGAGAGGGTGGCCGTGAGAAGTGGAATAGACTAGGGCTTGGTGGAAAGAGAAGGGTGATGGCGGCTAGGGTTCGGGAGTGGAGTGGCTAACCTAGGGTTTGGGTTTTGGAGATCTCACACCTCCTCAAGGTTCCTGGGGAACCCGGATTTACTCCCTCATGGAGCTCAATACCTGGATGCAAGTGCGGAAGAGAGAAAACACAAAGTTTGCTCACAAAAAAAATTTGGTTTCATTCATCTGATTGATTTAAACTTATAAGAGGGGTTTAATTTATAAGGCTTTACAAGGGAGTAGGGTTTTACATCTTCCCATGTGGGACTAAAGGAGGGGATCTACAAATCAGGAAAAATCATACACATATGGTCGGCCAAAGTACCAAAAAATTTGATTTGGGTTATAAAAGACAGGTAGATGGCGCCTCCTTGTATGGATCTTCAAGAGAATTTTTTTCCTTCCATGGATCAACTCTTTTGGACTCCTCCTTTTCTTCCTCCCTAAGTCAAGGTCCTTCCCATCTTTGTTTTGGATTTTTTTGGCAGGTAGTGGGCGCCTCCTTGAAGTTCTCTCCAAGAAAATTTCTTCCCATCTTTACTTTGGTTCTCTTGGGAAAGTCTTGGCCGCCCCCTTGATTTGTGGACTCTTGGTGGATTTCTCCTCATCTAGCGCATGAGAGAAGGAAGCTGCTATCTGTGGAGTGGGGACCAAAGGCTGCTGGATGTAGATATGGCGCCCCCTGGACTCAGGCGTATGGCTGGGAGTGTGGTGTCCACTTGCTTGGTCTTGGGAGAAAATGTAACACCCCAGGTTGAAACCCTAGTCCACTACTGAGTCAACATGACTCAACAAAATAAAATGCAGGTAATGTAGACTCAAGCTAAATTGAGTTGATCTAGTCAACTCTTATTACAAACCAAAAAAACCCTAATTTTTTTTCGGGCAAGGTTAATCAGAGATCCAGATGGAGCTCTGAAGTCTTCTTCTGAGTCTGGTGCCCACACCAATTCTCCCAGGGTGGGAGGAACTCGACCCTGTCGAGTATGGATCCAGTTGGCTCTGGTATCTCTCCAAGAGGTCTGGGTCCAGCTTTTGTAACTCTTCTCGGGAGATCCAAGAGTCATCAGAATCTAGCCTTCCTAGCCAGCGGACCAGGTATCTTTGGTATCCTCGATTACGAGTAGAGATAACCTGATCATCCAGGATCTTTTCAATCTGCTCTTTCCTCACAGGCCAGTTTGTTGGTGGACACACAGGGTCAGGTTCACTCTCAAGAGCAGGATTAGGTTCAAAAGCCTCACTGGGAATCACAGCTGGCTCCCTATACTCTACTAGGTCTATAATGTTGAAAATGGAGCTAATGCCTAGTTCTGGAGGTAACTCGAGCACATAGGCATTGGATCCTACTCTCTTCACCACTCTAAATGGTCCAGCTCCTCTAGCATGTAACTTTCTAACGGTTCCAGGAGGAAACCGTTCAGGCCTTAACCTAATCATTACATAGTCTCCCTCAACAAAAGTTTTGACTCGCCTTTGAGAATCAGCCAACTTCTTATAAGTTTCATTACTTAAATTTATTTTGGCATGAATTTCTTTATGCAAGTCTTTTACATGCTATGCAAGTGCATCAAGAGACTTGTGTGTGTGGACTAATAGTGAAATCAGATCAAGTGGTGTGTGAGGCTTGTATCCATGAACAATTTCAAAGGGACTCTAGCCTATAGACCTATTGATCGAAACATTATATGCAAATTTAGCCCTGGGTAAATACAAATCCCAACTCCTGGTATTCTCACTTAACCAAAATCTGAGACAATGTCCTAAACTCGACTGACGATGCATTCCTAAAGAATGGACTTTATTCAAAGGAACCCTAGGTCTAAACCTAACAAACTACGGCTCTCTAGGTTTGACCTTGGGTCGGAGGATGGCATGCAGAGCATGAAAACTTATCATGGGTGCCTAGTAGGTGCCATAAGGTCTTCCAGAAGTAGGTGGCAAACCTAATAGGTTCTGACACGTGGTTCACTCTAAAGACTTCGACAAAGTATACTTGGATGGTGTAAGAAGCATTGGAAGTCCTAGAGAAAGGGAGGAAATATGAGGTGGAGTCTTGAATTACCTGCTGATTAAAGGTGGTGACCTGAAGGTTTGAAAGGTGATCTATGAGTGTCAACTAGTCATCCTTACGAAAGGAAAAGTTTGCTATTCCTAGGAATGGATCAAGAGATGGTTCGGGGAGTAGCCTAGGACATGTGATTGCAATAGTTAAGGTTTGTTCTCTAAGCAAACAATGATCCACTTTCTCAAGAAATGGATTAAAGAATGATTCATGGAAGGGCCTATGGATGATGACCTCAAGACTTGAAATTTGACCTATGGGTGAGGAAAGGTATACTCTATAGAAGGGTAGGTCAGTCATGCGAAGGAAGGGGTCTGGGGTCATAAGGAGGACTTCTACAGGACTGGGAGAATCAATCCGCTCAAGACAAGGATGTTCAACTGAGATTACGGGAGAGACCTTAGTGGCTGGGCATGGGACAAGGTCCAATTGTAAGAGGCTTGATTCAGTCATCCTAAGGAGAGGATCTACCATAGGGTGGGCAAACTTAAACAGTTCAGTGCAAAGATCTTCAATTGGTACTTGGGAAATCACTGTCATTAGAGGGTACGAACTGATAGCTCGGGCTAACACTATGAGTTCTTCCTGGGGGTATTTGACTAAAGGAACCTGATTCTCACAAATCTCTTGAATTTCTAAACTAGGTCCTACCACTTGGTTGCTCTCCAAGGTCTCCTCAGGTAAGGAACCAATAGTATCGATGTCACATTCTTCAAGTTCTTCCCCCTCATATTCATCAACTAGACTCAAGCCAGCATCATATACTTCCTCGATGCCATCTTCAATGGGTTTCGGGTCAGTGGTAATCGGGTCAACTGATTCTAGGCTTGTCATACCTAACCTTTCTTCCTCATTGGTAGGCTTGGGTTCTCCCTCATTAATGTCATCCTTAGGATTCTTACCACTTAGCTGTGCACAAGCCAGTCCTATGCATGGGCACTGACTAGATTTATGGCCTCTTTCTCCACAAAAGAAACATTCTTGCGATATAGGAACCTGGGTCACACTGGGTTTCAAGCTAGTAGAGACCTTACTTGGGCATGGGTGTGGATCTAAATGGTTTGATCTAGAAGACTTGGGTTGTTGAGTGACTGGTCTAGAATATTGTAAGGACCTCTCATAGACACGATCCACACTATAGATATCATGGTTAGGCTTCCTAAGGTTATGCTCGGGATCACGGTATAAGGTCCTCCTAGGCTCCTGGTATGGATGAGGTTGGGGCCTATTAAATTTTGGATCAGGGATCCAATTTTGATGTCTACGTTTCTCAAGGACTTGGACTTGATCCCTAAGCTGGGTAAAATTCTCATGGACTTGTTCTTTACACTGGGTAACAGTAGCAGTCAAATCCTGGCTTAACTTGTTCATGCTCTCAGTAAGAGCTCTAACCATGGCCTCTAAATCAGGTTGGGTTTGACCAGGTTGGTAGGGCACTCCATTCCGGGTAGACATGATGCAAGCAAACACACAAAATGAGACTCAACTGAACGACTACGGGCTAACTAGACCTAGAGCCCAAACTAGATGCCCAATCAGAGTGGCAAGCTAGCCTGTAGTAACTCAGGACTCAGCCAGGCAGGTGTAAGGGGAGTGTTAGGTCCCTAATTGCCAATCCTAGATACCAATCAGTGATTGGCCAGGTAGGCGGACCAGCACACAAGCCCTTCGGGATGTAGTCCCTGAACCACCGTTCTAGACACTGAGTACAAAGCACACACAGAGTAACTAGACAAACTGACTCAACACTAGCCTTGACCCGACTTGTTGATGTCCCTAGCCCACTAGGGCAAATTAGGTCTAATCAATTTTTAGATTAAAGGCTTAGGTTCGAATGAGTGGGTGGTGGTTTTGGGCTAAGGAGAGGTTATCAACTCCTCCCCTTATCTTAGATGCTCAAATGCCCTTAAGATGAATTAAGAGATGAACACTCAAAAATAATTGGATTGCAGAACACAAAAATAGAGTTGCAGTAATTTAATTCTCAGAAATCGTACAGAAATCAATAAATCATAGGAAAATTATGCAAATTAGTTTTAATTATACTGGTTTCAGCAAAACAAAAATCACTGAATTTGGAATTACTTTTAGTGAGAAATAATTCCTGCAACAGGATAATTACGGGCTGAAAACAGAGCACTTCCCCGTTTACAATTCCTGCTACGAAGTTATAATCCAACGGATCCCCTACACGCCCTAGGAACACCCCATGGAATGGGAAGAGGAGGTTTGCACCTCACTTCGTTCATAGGACCGGACGTCCTGGGGAGTCTACTTCGAGCAGACAAAGTAAAAAGAGAGGGACTCAAACAAGCAATCAAACAGAAACCCTAGACAGGGCTCTGATACCAAAAATGATGCAGCACGAAAGCTCTGATACCAAAAATGATGCAGAACGGAAGCTCTGATACCAAAAATGATGCAGAACAAAGAACAAAGAAGCGTATGCGGAAGTAAATTTAGGATTAATTTCTTTTTTTTTTATTTTTATTTTTTTATATTTCAGAAATTGGCTTTGACTCAAAGTAAAGCTAAACTAAGTTGAAGGAAACTAGGTAAGGATTGAAAGCACAATTTAGAAGAAACTAAATTATCAGAGTAGTTCAGAAGTAACGGATCACTGGGGGTTGAGAAACTCCCAGACCTAGGGTTTCGCTCTGAACTTTCAACAGAACAGAAATAGAGAGGAGAGATGGTTTACTAACCAGACAGTGATCTTCTCGGGATTTTGGTGGAAGAACTCTCTCGAGCAGATTGTGGGATCCTCGGAGTCAGCTATCTTCGTAATGGATCCTCCAATACTGGTCTTGTGGTTTGGTCGGCTTCTCCTGGACTCAAGATCTGGGAAAGAAGAGGAACAAGTGATGGATTTCAGATACTCAAGAAAAGATTTACCAGGTTGAAGAACTTGAAAGCTGAATTTGCTGAAATCAGGATTCTCCTGGAGGCCGATCTGACTTCCTCTTAGAATTGCTGTAGATCTGAAGTATCTGGACTGGAGCTGGATGCTGGTGGCCGGCCTGGACTTGGAGAGGGTGGCCGTGAGAAGTGGAATAGACTAGGGCTTGGTGGAAAGAGAAGGGTGATGGCGGCTAGGGTTTGGGAGTGGAGTGGCTAACCTAGGGTTTGGGTTTTGGAGATCTCACACCTCCTCAAGGTTCCTGGGGAACCCAGATTTACTCCCTCACGGAGCTCAACACCTGGATGCAAGTGCGGAAGAGAGAAAACACAAAGTTTGCTCACAAAAAAAATTTGGTTTCATTCATCTGATTGATTTAAACTTATAAGAGGGGTTTAATTTATAAGGCTTTACAAGGGAGTAGGGTTTTACATCTTTCCATGTGAGACTAAAGGAGGGGATCTACAAATCAGGAAAAATCATACACATATGGTCGGCCAAAGTACCAAAAAATTTGATTTGGGTTATAAAAGGCAGGTAGATGGCGCCTCCTTGTATGGATCTTCAAGAGAATTTTTTTCCTTCCATGGATCAACTCTTTTGGACTCCTCCTTTTCTTCCTCCCTAAGTCAAGGTCCTTCCCATCTTTGTTTTGGATTTTTTTGGCAGGTAGTGGGCGCCTCCTTGAAGTTCTCTCCAAGAAAATTTCTTCCCATCTTTACTTTGGTTCTCTTGGGAAAGTCTTGGCCGCCCCCTTGATTTGTGGACTCTTGGTGGATTTCTCCTCATCTAGCGCATGAGAGAAGGAAGCTGCTATCTGTGGAGTGGGGACCAAAGGCTGCTGGATGTAGATATGGCGCCCCCTGGACTCAGGCGTATGGCTGGGAGTGTGGCTGGGAGTGTGGTGTCCACTTGCTTGGTCTTGGGAGAAAATGTAACACCCCAGGTTGAAACCCTAGTCCACTACTGAGTCAACATGACTCAACAAAATAAAATGCAGGTAATGTAGACTCAAGCTAAATTGAGTTGATCTAGTCAACTCTTATTACAAACCAAAAAAACCCTAATTTTTTTTCGGGCAAGGTTAATCAGAGATCCAGATGGAGCTCTGAAGTCTTCTTCTGAGTCTGGTGCTCGCACCAGAATAGCCCTAAAAAGGCTCGAGTCGGCTCGACCAGAGCTCTCCCTAAACCATCAGAAGATCTAGTCGACTCAAAAATGCTCGAGTCGGCTAGGCCAGAACTCGCTCAAAACTCTTAGAAAATCCAATCGACTCGGATTAAGATCCAGTCAACTCGAACAGAGAACTTAGAGTTTTGGAAAATTCGACCACAAATCAGAATGATTTTGAAGAGAATTTCAAAGAAAATTAAGGCTTAATAAAATAGAATAAATTCAGGAGGTTCTCTAGATAATGTTTCCTTAAATTTAAGAAATTAGGTTAGAGAATTTAGAAAGGATCGCAAAGTCCTAATTCACTCCTAATTAACTCAAATCTATCTTGATTGAGTGGCTTAGTAAATATGTCAGCTAATTGATCTTCAGTAGGAACAAAATCAAGCACAATATTACCATTTGAAACATGATCTCTAATAAAATGATGTATAATTTCAATGTGCTTGGTTCTAGAGTGTTGAATTGGATTCTTTGTCAAATTGATAGCACTTGTGTTATCACATTTAATTGGAATTTTAGATTGTGATACACCAAAGTCTTCTAGTTATTGTTTAATCCATAACACTTGAGCACAACAACTACCAGCAGCCACGTACTCAGCCTCAGCTATGGACAAGGCTACGGAGTTTTACTTCTTACAGTGCCATGAAATTAAATTCAACCCTAGAAATTGGCATGTACCGCTAGTGCTTTTTCTATCTATTTTACAACTAGCATAATCAGCATCAGAGAATCCAATCAAATTCGGGTAGAATGTTTAGAATACCAAATTCCTAAATTACTTATTTCTTTCAAATATTTAATTATTCTTTTAACAGCAAGCATATGTGTTTCTTTTGGTGATGACTGAAATCTAGCACATACACATACACTAAATAATATGTCAGGTCTACTTGCAGTCAAATACAATAAGGATTCGATCATACCTCTATATAGCTTTTGGTCAACATTGGATCCATTCTCATCTTTGTCCAATCTGCAAGCTGTGCTCATGGGTGTGCTCATTGATTTGCTACTCTCCATACCAAACTTTTTGATGATTTCCTTGATGTATTTGGCTTGGTTGACGAAGATACCTTCCTTTGTTTATTTTACTTGAAGTCCAAGGAAGTAGTTCAGCTCGTCCATTAAGCTCATTTCAAATTCTCCCTGCATAAGCTTAGCAAATTCTTTATATAGAGATTCGTTAGTTGCACCAAAAATTATATCAACATATATTTGTACAACTAAGATGTCATTATTCTTCTTTTTGATAAATAAGGTTTTGTCTACATTGCCTCTTGAAAAATCATTTTCAATTAAGAAAGTGCTAAGTCTATCATACCAGGCTCTAGGTGCTTGTTTCAAACCATACAATGCTTTATTTAATTTGAATACATGGTTTGGAAAAGAGTGATTTTCAAAACCTAGTGGTTGTTCCACAAAAACTTGTTCAGGGATAAAACCATTAAGAAATATACTTTTTACATCCATTTGAAAGAGTTTAAAATTTATGTAGCAAGCAAATGCAAGTAGTAATCTAATGGCTTCTAGTCTTGCTACGGGTGCATAAGTTTCATCAAAATCAATACCCTCTTCTTGGTTATATCTGTTAGCCACTAATCTAGCTTTTTTCTTATGATATTTCTTTGCTCATCTAATTTATTTCTATAGACCCATTTGGTTCCTATTATTGGATGGTCAGTAGGTCTATCTACAAGTGTCCATACCTTATTTCTTTCAAACTGGTTTAATTCTCCATGCATTGCCATCATCCAGTTTGGGTCAGTCTCAGCTTCTTCTAGGCTATGGGGTTCTATTTGTGATACAAAGGCTAGGTAATCATGTGCATCCTTATGTATGGACCTAGTCCTAAGACCATGTGAAGGATCTCCTATAATTAATTCTTTAGGGTGAGATGTAACATACCTCCAGTCCCTCGGTAGATCGGTGTGATCCTTACTTATCGTTTCTTCTCCATCTTGAGTGTCTTTGTCTTGAATGCTCAAGTCATCCATTCCTTTTTGCAATGTACCTGCATTATTATCTATGCACTCTTCTTATCTAGAAGGTGTAGGGTTAGTTTCAATAAATACAACATGAATTGACTCTTCAACAGTAATAGTCCTTTTATTAAAAACCCGATATGCTTTGCTATGTAATGAATAACCTAGAAAAATTGCATCATTAGCTTTAGAATCAAATTTTTCTAAATTATCTTTTCCATTGTTGTGCACAAAGCATTTACAACCAAATACATGAAAATAACTAATATTGGATTTTCTATCATTCCAAAGCTCATAGGGGGTTTTCTTTAAAATATGACGGATCAAAATGCAGTTTAAAATATAACATGCAGTGTTCACCACTTCTGTCCAAAAGTACTTTGGAAGATTGCCATCACACAACATTGTGCGAGCCATTTCTTCCAATGTCCGATTTTTTCTCTCTACAACACCATTTTGTTGAGGTGTTCTAAAAGCGGAGAAGTTGTGATCAATGCCAAATTCAATAAAATAATCTTCAAAAAATTTATTTTCAAATTCGGTTCCAGGATCACTTCTAATTGAAATTAAAGATAAGTTCTTTTGATTTGAAACCTTTTTATGAAACTTTCTGAAAACATGAAAAGTTTCATCTTTCGAAGCAATAAACAAAATCTAAGTAAATCTTGAAAAATTATCTACTATCACAAGAGCATATTTCATACCTCCTAGGCTTGTGGTCCTAGTAGGTCCGAAAAGATCCATGTGATGTAGTTCAAGTGGTCTTGTTGTAGAAACTATATTTTTTGATTTAAAACTTCCCCCTAGTTTGTTTATCCATCTGGCTGTAAGGGTTTTGGTGACCAGGGCGAAAGCATTGATTTCAAAAATTTATTATGAAACCACTACCAAACACTTAACCCAAGACCTCCTTACTAGGAATTAAAACATACAAACATGCATATATAATATAAACTAGAGTTTAGGCACCAACCTGAACTACTAGTATCCAATCCAATGAAGAAAGCCCTGATTCAACCTTCTTCTCCACCAGGCACCCAAACGTTCGCCCTCCAACGGTGATCTACATGAAACTCGAACCAAGGAAGAACTCCTTCTTCAAGTTGCTTGGAGAAGTGGAACTCTTTCGGCAGCCTTTGGTCTATGACCACTATAGGACACCCTATCCTACTGTAGGGCATTAAAGACACTCTCCTAAACCACTCTTGGTTTTTGGACAACCCTCCTCTAGGATCCCTTAGACTTATGTTCTAAAACAAAGCCTTGTCCTAGTAGAAAAGACCTTGTCTTAACAAGACAAGTCTTGTCTGAAAGAAAGAAGGAGGGAGAGAGAGATACTCAGAATAATACTTTGATGGAATTCTTCATTTTTTTTTTTTATCAGACTCAATTCACTGCCCCCTATTTATAGATACAAGAGGGGCATGTGATATATCCTCCCATCAACTTATCAGATATGATTTTTCAAGACCGAAGAGAAATTATCTGGTTTGAAAAATCATATATAATAAGCCCATTCATGCACCGAAGGCCTTATTCACATCCCTTCTTTTATCTGAACGAATTCTCACATGCCACATGTCAATTACCGGTCCCTAGGAAGCCAAGAGGTGCCTCTTCAATCTCCAAATATCGGAGATTATGAAGAGTCCTGAAAGCAGAAGGACTCTCCATTAGAATCGTGCATCACATGAAGAGTTGCGACTCTTCATGCGCCGCACGCGCCATCTTTCTTCCATGCAAATTTCAAAGAATGTTGACCAGTCAAAACATAAGAAATAAGGGTGTCATTAAAAGAGCATAAAATTTCCTTTCTGACCATATAAATTATATTCGAATCAGAGATCTATATAGGTCATTCTGTGCCCTTTTGAAGTTAAGGTATCATTTAGGTACCAAAAGTCTCATGCCATTGGGACTCTTCATGTATGGTGCCTAAAATGCCCTTAAATCCAAATTAAAATAAGATTTAGCTCTGATTAGGCTAGCCCCACTTAGGACTCAACCTAATTTAGGTTTCCCATAATTAGGTTAACCCAATTAGCAAGCAACCGGACCCAATCCAATTGGGTTAGGAATTTGGTTAGCCTACATATGCTAGTATGTAATACAGCTAACCAATTAGGTTCCTATGACCCTAATTAAATCATGAATGACTTTCTTGGCCAAGTCTCTATTGTGTGTGACCCATTGGGTTCTACATCTAGCTAGCAGTAGGTTTAGGTTTGAGCCGATTAGATTCGATCGAACCCGAATGACCTAATTAGGTCAAATTGGCTCACCTAATTATCCAATTCGAATCACACATCGAATTGACTCATGAAACCAAATCAATTGGTTCATGAAGACCTACAAGATAAGATTGATGTCTAGCAACATGTCATGCCTACCCAGAAGATGAGAAATTTTGGTGGATTTACCAAAATACCCTTCAGTGGTGAGTTACCGGGCAATTCAGTCCTTCGATCTACTTGCACCCTGAATATGACTATGGATTTGGATACTTGTCAAATCCAATTTCATATTCATTCCTTGCTCAATCTGATAATGATGATTCATTAATGAACCATTAGAAACTATTTCTAATATTTATACTTTGATCAAAGATTTCCCGAATCTTCATTTGATTGAAATCATCTGGATGCTCTTCCCTCTTACTAGGGTTGATCGATTCCTTTTTGACCTACTCACAACCTCCATATGCAATCTACCATACCCAGTATCACCCCATGCATGACTCAGTGTCATGATTGAGTGTGAACCAAAGTATGGATTCATGCATACAAGGTACCATGGCAGTCTCAGGTCAAAGGACCACATGCACTACTCCCACTATGAGAACTATCTATTGACAAACATATAAGGTTCCATTAGATGTTCTCAAGCTGGATCCATTCAATGAACTCATTCTCTAATGAGCACCCACATCCTAGTATTAGTGTCAAACACAAGTGATTGTGAGATCAGTCACCCTCTTCACCAAGCATACATAGGATGTGCTGGTCTTACCGAAAACATTGATCCCCTACTCAATATCCCATCGACCAGGAATATTCAAGATTAGGGTTTTAAGGCTTTAGGTCTCACTGGTATGATCTCATCATAACCCTAGAACCATAGTCTTAATCTATGGGATTCATCATATCTTAATAAATTTTATAAGACACAGCGTATGATGAAAATAAAATACCTTTATTAATTGATAATGTCAATACACTAGTTTGGGATATAAAAGAAAATCCCATCGAAATACAATATTTCGATTGCCCTTTAGGGCATAATCCTTTCAATCTTCCACTTGAACTAAAGCCAATTGCCTTTAAATTTTAACCCCATACAATCAAGGTGGCGATCAAACTCTCGCTGTGGTAGAGCCTTAGTGAACGGGTCTGCTATGTTGTTCTTCATCTCTACTCTTTTAATGCAGACTTTTTGTCTTTCAACAATCTCTCGAACAAGATGGAAGCGTCTTAGAATGTGCTTTGATTTATGATGAGCTCTAGGTTCCTTAGCTTGAGCGACGGCTCCAGTATTATCACAATAAAGTGGTACTGGACCTTCAATCTCCAGAATAATGCCCAACTCTGAGATAAACTTCTTCATCCAGACAACTACCTTGGCAACTTCACTTACAGCAATGTATTCTGCCTCAGTTGTTGAGTTAGCTACATTCTGCTGTTTAGAACTCTTCCAGCTTACATCTCCTCCATTTAGAGTAAAAACATACTCTGAAATAGATTTGCTATCATCTGGATCCGATTGAAAACTAGAATCTGAATAAGCGTCCAGTTTAAGATCAGATCCTCCGTATATCTAAAAAATATCCTTAGTCCTTCTCAAGTACTTAAGAATATTTTTCATAGCCTTCTAGTGATCCTCTCCTGGATTAGCCTGAAATCTGCTGGCTATACCTAAGACATATGCCACATCAGGCCTGGTATATAACATTGCATACATTATAGACTCTATAGCCGAAGCATAAGGTATAGAACTCATTCTATTTCTTTCTTTAGGTGTCTTAGGAGACATCTTCTTAGAAAGATGTATGCCATGACCAATGGGCAAGTAACCTCTTTTACTTCCCTCCATGCTAAATCTCTTTAGCACTTGGTCAATGTACCTAGACTGGGATAAGCCTAGCATCCTCCTAGATCTATCTCTATAGATCTTGAAACCCAGTATATAGGATGCTTCTCCTAAGTCTTTCATGGAAAACTGTTTAGATAACCATACCTTGACTGATTGTAACATTGGGATATCATTCCTAATGAAAAGTATGTCATCTACATACAGAACCAAGAAAACTATGGCACTCCCACTAGTCTTCTTATACATACAAGGTTCATCCTCATTTTTGATAAAGTCAAACTCTTTGACTATCTTATCAAATCGAATGTTCCAACTCCTGGATGCTAGCTTTAATCCATAAATAGATTTCTTCAGCCTAAATACCTGTTTAGGTTTAGTCTCCAAGACAAAACCTTCTGGCTGTGACATATAGACCTCTTCCTCAAGGAAACCATTAAGGAATGCAGTTTTCATATCCATCTGCCAGATTTCATAATCATGATATGCTATTATAGCAAGCTTGATCCGAATAGATTTGAGCATGGTAACAGGAGAAAATGTTTCATCATAATCTATTCCCTATTTTTATCTGAAACCCTTAGCCACTAACCTGGCTTTATAAGTTTCGACTTGGCCATCTGTCCCAATCTTTTTCTTATAGACCCATTTGCATCCAATAGGGTTAACACCCTCTGGTGCATCAACCAAAGTCCACACTTGGTTGACATACATGGAGTCCATTTCGGATCTCATGGCTTCCAGCCATCTGTCTGAGTCCCTACTCATGACAGCATCCGTATAGGTTAGAGGCTCATCATTTTCAATGATACGGGCTTCATTATTTTCAATAATGAACCCATACCTCTCAGGTGCACGACGCACCCTATCAGACCTATGGATAGGAGTGGTGTGTTCTGGTTCTATACGAACTATGTTATCATTTGGTTGAGATGTATCTATTTGTTGAACTTCTTCAAGTTCAATATTTCTCCCACTGCCCTTTTGTAAAATGAACTCTTTTTTCAGAAAAGTGGCATGCCTACTAACAAAAATCTTTTGTTCAGTAGGGTGGTAGAACAGATATCCTATACTATCTTTAGGATATCCTACAAATAGACAATTATCAACTCTAGCATCCAGCTTATGTCCAAAATTTCTTTTGACATAGGCTGGACATTTTCATATCTTAAGATACTTAAGATTGGGTTTCTTATCCCTCCATATCTCATATGGAGTGCTAGAGACAGATTTAGATGGTACTCTATTTAAGATATTAGCCACGGTTTCCAAGGCATATCCCTAGAAGGAAATAGGTAACTCTATGAAGCACATCATGGACCGTACCATATCTAATAAGGTACGGTTCCTCCTTTCAGCAACACCATTTAATTATGGTGTGTAAGGAGGGGTCTATTCAGAGATAATCCCCTTTTCTGTAAGGTGATCGAGAAACTCGGTGGATAAGTATACACCTCCTCGATCTAATCGAAGGATTTTAATACTTTTCCCCATTTATTTCTCTACCATACTTTGATACTCTAAAAATTTATCAAAGCTTCGGACTTATGTTTCATAAGATACACAAATTTGTACCTTGAAAAATAATCAGTAAATGTGATGAAATAAGAGTATCCACCCTTAGCCAAAGTTGTCATAGGCCCACATACATCTGTATGTATGAGTCCTAATAACTCAGTTGTCCTTTGTCTATGTCCACTAAATGGAGTCTTGGCCATTTTACCCATGAGACATGATTCACAAGTTCCTAATGATTCATAATCATAAGGATTAAGGAAATTTTCCTTATATAACTTGCTAATCCTAGTCTCACTAATATGTCCAAGCCGATAGTGCCAGAGTAAAGTATTGTTTACATCATCTCTCTTTCGTTTGTTACTTACATGAAGTATATTGTCATTAGTGGATAGAGTTAAAAGACCATTGCAGAATACGCCACAACATATAATTTCATTAGAAAAGTTGATTGAGCAACCATTGCTCATCACATTCATAGTATAACCTTGTCTAAGTAACAAGGATACATATATGATATTTCTAATGACCTTAGGCATATGTAACAATCTCTCAACTCTAAAATCTTCCTCGAAGATAACTTCATGATATAAGTCCCTACGGCCTCTGCTTGGATGGACTCTCCTCTAGCACCGTAGAGCTCGAAGTCTCCTTCTTTCAATACTCTAAGCCTCTGCAGCCCCTGCAATGATTTGCAGATATTATGACCATAGGCGGTATCCAATATCCAAGTATTTGAAATGGAAGAATCCAATGACAAAATAGTATGAACTTCTTTCATACCTTTTGGTGCATCTGATGCACCAGGCTTCATACCTGCAAGGTAAGCCTTGTAGTTCCTCTTCCAATGACCTGGCTTGCCACACTGAAAGCAGGTCATCTATCCGGAGGCCTTATTTTCTTTCTTCTTCTTGATGCCCCTTTTTGGGTTCAATCTCCTCTTGGAACCCTTTCTGCCTGACTTCTTCTTATTGATCCCATCCACAAGAAGAAGTGGAGCCTTATTTTTCTTTAAATGGCTCTCTGCTATTTTTAATATGTTTAACAACTCAGGCAAGGAAGTGTTAAGTTTGTTCATATGATAATTAAGAACAAACTGTGAAAGTGACTCCGGGAGTGACTGCAGGATCAAATCCTGATTCAACTCCCCATCCATAACAAAACCCAATTAACCTAATCAAGTGATCAGGTCAATAACCATCAGTACGTGGTCTTGTACGGATGTACCTTCTATCATTCTCTCATGGAACAACTGCTTAGATATCTCATATCTAGCAATTTGACTATGTTCTCCATATAGCTCTTTTAGATTGAGCAGTATGGAGTTTGTGTCGATACTATCATGTTGCCTCTGTAACTCATTGGTCATAGAGGCAAACATGATACATTTGATAGTGAGTGAGTCATTTTGCCACATCTTGTATGTGGTCTTTTTCTCTTACGAGGCATCTTCCCCTAAAGGTTCCAAGGTAGGGGTATCAAGAATGTAAGAAAGTTTTTCCTGGCTGAGTACTATCTTTAGGTTTCTCAACCAGTCAACATAGTTCGGTCCAGTCAATTTATTGGCATCAAGTATACTACGAAGTGAAAGTAAAGAGGCCATTTAATCTACATTAACAAAGAACATAACATAAGCAAACAACCAATATTAACAAAATATAATTAAATTAGGACTTTAACTTAATTATGTCTCCCACTATTTTATCAAGCATCATAACCCTCTATATGATGATCGAGAAACCCTAATTGGTTTTCTTAGTGGCGTTGAGATCCTAATTCCTTATAAAAGACCTTGTGTGTACACAACAAATATTTTATAAGTTCAAAGGTAGGAAAACTCTTTCTAATTGTATCTCATACAATTCTCAACAAAACCTGGCCTCTAAAATATTAATAGCCTTGCATGTGCACAACAAACTATAATATTTTTAGTTAAGTAAGACCCTTCATTCCTTTATAGTCATGATTGTAATAATAATACCCTTGTGTGTTCACAACAAAGTATTATATTGAATCATGCCATAAGCATCAAATGCACCAGGCCAAAATTGTGTTAGTTATCATAATAGGCCTTATATGTACACAACAAACCTAATACGGATCATAACATAATAATGACCTAGCATGAAGGAAGGCCTAATGTAGTGAATATTATACTAAGCATATCAATCAAGAATTAAGTTAATCTTATTGGCCAGGTAAGTGGGAGAGTAGTGGGAGTCCCCCCGTTGCTTTCCTAGACACCAATAAAAATTGGCCAGGTCAGTCAACAGAACCAATTAAAAACCACGTCCTCTTTATCGATCATGAACCACTTTTCCTAGACACCGAATGATCAACTAATCATCTTGATTATTTTGCTTTTGGTATATGACACTACAACTTAATATAATTTTAATAGAGGGCTTTATTATTAAAATAAGCACATTCTACATCTAACAATTCAATCAACCATGCATCATATATCATTTTATAATGTGCCAAGTGTGTCATCATACTAGGACAACCATCTACCACATAATGGATCCACCATTATGCCAGGGCAACTTTATTTCAGTATGATGACTAGAAAGCTAAACATATCTCTATATCGGTTAAGGTTTAAGTGAAAACCCTAACCAGTGACATACATATATGCATAAACATATCAATCATATGTAACTTTAAACTTTTGTAGAGTCCTACAAAATTGGGCAACTTCAAATTTTGTAGAGTTCTACAAAAATGGGCAACCTCAAGAGTCCTACAAAATCGAGCAACTTCAAATTTTGTAGAGTCCTACCAAAATGGGCAACCTCAAAGTCCTACAAAATTGGGCAACTTCAAATTTTGTATGATTTAGCCCAAATAAGGTGGCTTTGATACCACTGTAAGGGTTTTGGTGACCAGGGCGGAAGCATGGATTTCAAAAATTTATTATGAAACCACTACCAAACCTTTAATCCAAGACCTTCTTACTATGAATTAAAACATACAAACATGCATATATAATATAAACTAGAGTTTAGGCACCAACCTGAACTGCTAGTATCCAATCCGATGAAAAAAGCCCTGATTCAGCCTTCTTCTCCACCAGGCACCCAAATGTTCACCCTCCAACAGTGATCCACACAAAACTTAGACCAAGGAAGAACTCCTTCTTCAAGTTGCTTGGAGAAGTGGAACTCTTTCGGCAGCCTTTGATCTATTGACCACTGAAGGACACCCTGTCCTACTGTAGGGCACTAAAGACACTCACCTAAACCACTCTTGATTTTAGGACAACCCTCTTCTAGGATCCCTTAGGCTTATGTCCTAAAACAAAGCCTTGTCCTAGTAGAAAAGACCTTGTGTTAACAAGACAAGTCTTGTCTTAAAGAAAGAAGGAGGGAGAGAGAGACACTCAGAATAATACTTCGATGGAATTCTTCAATTTTTTTTTTATCAGACTCATTTAATCGCCCCCTATTTATAGATACAAGAGGGGTGTGTGATATGTCCTCCCATCAACTTATCAGATATGATTTTTCAAGACCGAAGAGAAGTTATCTGGCTTGAAAAATCATATCTCATAAGCCCATTCATACACCGAAGGCCTTATTCACATCCCTTCTTTTATATGGACAAATTCTCACTTGCCACATGTCAATTACCAGTCCCAAGGAAGCCAAGAGGTGCCTCTTCAATCACCAAAAATTGGAGATTATGAAGAGTCCTGATAGCAGAAGGACTCTCCATCAGAACCGCACGCCACATGAAGAGTTATGACTCGTCATGCACCGCGCACGCCATCCTTCTTCCACACAAATTTAAAAGAATAATGACTAGTCAAAATATAGGTAATATGGGAGTCATTGGAAAGAGCATAAAATTTTCTTTCTGACCATATAAATTATATTCAAATCAGAGATCTATAGCTCATTCTGTGCCATTTTGAAGTTAAGGTATCATTTAGGTACCAAGAGTCTCATGCCATTGGGACTCTTCATGTATGGCACCTAAAATGCCCTTAAATCCAAATTAAAATCAGATTTAGCTCTGATTAGGCTATCCCTACTTAGGACTCAACCTAATTTAGGTTTTCCATAATTATTTTAGCCCAATTAGCAAGCAACCGGATCTAATCCAATTGGGTTAGGAATTTGGTTAGCCTACATATGCTAGTATGTAATCCGGCTAACCAATTAGGATCCTATGATCCTAATTAAATCATGAATGACTTTCTTGGCCAAGTCTCTATTGTGTGTGACCCATTGGGTTCCACATCTAGCTAGCAGTAGGTTTAGGTTTGAGCCGATTCGATCCAATCGAACCTAATTGACCTAATTAGGTCAAATTGGCTCACCTAATTGTCCAATTCGAATCACACATCGAATTGACTCATGAAACCAAATCAATTGGTTCATGAAGACCTACAAGATAAGATTGATATTTAGTAACGTGTCATGCCTACCCGGAAGATGAGAAATTTTGGTGGACTAACCAAAATACCCTTCAGTGGTGAGTTACCGGGCAATTTAGTCCTTCGATCTACTTGCACCTTGAATATGACTATGGATATGGATACTTGTCAAATCTAATTTCATATTCATTCCTTGCTCAATCTGATAATGATGATTCATTAATGAACCATTAGAAACTATTTCTAATGTTCATATGTTGATCAAAGATTTTCCGAATCTTCATTTGATTGAAATCATCTGGATGCGCTTCCCTCTTACTAGGGTTGATCGATTCCTTTTTGACCTACTCACAACCTCCATATGCAATCTACCATACCCAGTATCACCCCATGCATGACTCAGTGTCATGATTGAGTGTGAACCAATGTATGGATTCATGCATACATGGTACCATGGCAGTCTCAGATCAAAGGACCACATGCACTTCTCCCACTATAAGAACTATCTATTAACAAACAGATAAGGTTCCATTAGATGTTCTCAAGCTGGATCCATTCAATGAACTCATTCTCTAATGAGCACCCACATCCTAGTATTAGTGTCAAACACAAGTGACTGTGAGATCAGTCACCCTCTTCACCAAGCATACATAGGATGTGCTGGTCTTACCGAAAATATTAATCCCCTACTCAATATCCCATCGATTAGGAATATTCTAAATTAGGGTTTTAAGGCTTTAGGTCTCATTGGTATGATCTCTTCATAACCTTAGAACCATAGCCCTAATCTATGGGGTTCATCATATCTTAATAAAATTAATAAGACACAGCGTATGATGAAAATAAAATACCTTTATTAATTGATAAAGTCAATACACTGGTTTGGGATACAAAAGAAAATCCCATCGAAATACAACATTTCGATTGGCCTTTAGGGCATAATCCTTTCACTGGCATGCATCACAAACATGATTTAAATCAACTTTAAACTTAGGCATGCCTCTAGCAAGATCTTTAGAAATTAGTTTGGCAATAGTATGCATGCTAGCGTGACCTAATCATCTATGCCATAGTAAGCCTGACTCTTTGATCTTAGCATTCATTACAACTAGACTAGGGTTACTTGACATGGCAAGATCTTTAAGATCTATCATATAGATATTCCCAAGTCTATGTCCAATGAACTTAGTGCTAGAATTTAAAGAGTTAGTTACTATACACATAGAGGATTCAAAGACAACCTTGAAGCCTTTATCACACAATTGACTTATACTTAAGAGATTATGCTTCAACTTGTCTACTAGCAAAACATTTTCAATAAAAGTGAATGGAGTTATTTTGATCTTACCAATACTGATTATTCTCCCTTTGCCATTGTCTCCAAAGGTAACCATTCCTCATTCTTTCATTTCAAGGGTGATAAATTGGTCCTTGTCACCTGTCATATATCTTGAGCAGCCACTATCTAAGTACCATCTTTTCTTCAATCTTTGGGCTGCAAGACATTCCTACAAAATAGTCAATGAATTCTTTTAGATACCCAAGCTACCTTGGGCCCTTACAGGTCAGTAGAGGTGGTTCCTTTGGGAATCCAAATCTTTCTTACTTTCTTAAGGATATTTCTAGAATTATTGCATTCAAAAGCTTTATGTCCTATTCTTTTACAAACATAACATACAACTTTAGAGTTTTTGATAGAAACAGAATTTGAAGTTCTAAAAGTTGATACACTTGATGCAGATTTTGAACTTTTTGAAATGTATGCATTTTGGCTCAAATTCTTAGTAACATATAATAATGACTTTGAAGTTGAAACAGTTTTTGGTGTAGCCAGAACCTTTTGAAATAAAACATTTTGAATAGGTATTTTGGATTTTACAAAAGTAGTTGCTGAAATTCCATTCATAAAAGAAGTTTTAAAACCAATTCCAGCTTTGTTTCCTGAAATCCGTTGTTCTTTTAATATTAACTCAAGCTTATTTGAAGATAAAGTGAATTTTTCAACTAAAGGCTTGAGTTTTGTAACCTCCTTTTTCAATTCAGTGTTTTCAACGAATAAATCATTGTTTTTCTTCTCACATGAAAGATTTTTATTTTTCAGCTTTTCAAAATTTTCAGAAAAGTCATGTAGTTCTTTTTGTAATAAAAGATTCTTTTCTGAAATTTCATCTTTTTGTTTGAGTAAAGAATCATTCATATTTTTCAATGATTTTATCTTTAATCTAGCTTTCTTAAATTTAGATAGTAAATCATGAAAAGCAAAATTTAATTCATCAAAAGTGAATTCAGTGTAGTTGTTAGGGGATGTTACCTCATCTTCGAGACCCATTAAGCATAAATTTGTAGTCTTGGTGGTCTCTTCTTCTTCAGATGAAGATGATTCTTCACTGTCCGACCATGTGGCAACCATGACTTTCTTTTTTTTCTTCTATCTGAAGGATTTCTTTAATAGTAGACAGTCTGGATATATGTGCCCCGGCTTCTTGCATTCATAGCATGTGGGGACTACCTCTTTATCTTTTTCTCTGTCCTTTTCTTTTTCTTTTCCATAATCCTTCCTATGAAATTTCTGGTTGTATCTTCTTTTCTTTCTTCCCATAAATTTTCTAAATCTCCTCACAATCATAGCAATGTCATCGTCTTCTAGGTCATCATTGGAGGAGGTGCTTTCTTCTTCAGATTCTTCATCATCCCTCTTTGATTCAGAAGCAGCTTTGAAGGCTATTGTCTTCTTTTTCTTTTGTTCGTCTTCCATTCTGTGCTGCTTTGTCAGCTTATGGGTGATGAGCGATCCCAGCAATTCATCCAGTAGAAGTGTGTTGAGATCTTTGGCTTCCTAGATTGCAGTCACTTTGGGATCCCACTTGTCAGGTAAAGAACGAAGTATCTTTTGAACTAGATCTGCATTTGAGTATACCCTGCCAAGACTCTTCAAACTGTTAATAATATCTGTAAATCTAGAGAACATAGCAAAAATTATTTCAGAATGTTTCATTTTAAATAATTCATAACTATGAACTAATAGATTTATCTTGGAGGTTTTCACTTAGGAAGTACCCTCATGGATCACTTCGAGTTTATCCCAGATTTTTTTTGCTGAAGAGCAAGTCAAAATTTAGTTGAACTCATTAGCATCCAAACCATAATATAATAAATACATTGCTTTGGCATTCAATTCCCCCATCTTCATGTCATGATCATCCCAGTCCTCTTCAGGCTTAGGGATGTCCACTCCATCAACTTTGATTGTGGGAATGTATGGCCCTTTTAAGATAACCTTCCACAATTAAAAATCTATAGCTTGTGTGTAAATTTTCATTCGTGCTTTCCAATATGAATAATTAGTGCCTGTGAATAGTGAAGGTCTATTTGTTGATTGGCCTTCGGCCAAGGATGTACTCATGGGATGAGCCATCAATCTTTACTCAAGTAATCAGAAACATTGCTCTGATACCAGCTGTTGCCTAGGAGGATTTTTCCAAGAGGGGGGTGAATTGGGAATTACAAAATTTTTGCAAATATATGCACAAGTAATTCCTTTTAGTGGTTAGGTGCTATGTTAGTCAAAGAATAAATATAGAAGCAAAAAGGTAAATCAAGCACAATATAAACAAGGCAGGTTTATAGTGGTTCGGAGCAACCCAGCTCCTACGTCCACTACCCAAGTTCACCACTCAGGATTTTTACTATATCCCCCAAACTAGAATACAGTCGAATTATTTTACAAGCTCACAATTCCAACCTCTACACTTTGGTTTTTGAACCGGGCTCACCAAAGAAACCCACACTAGGATTTTACAGGCTCACCTAGAACCTCTATACTTAGGTTTTTTAAAAGGCTCACCAAAGAAACCTATTTGGTTTTTACAACCGGGCTCACCAATAATCCAAATATTCTAAACATAGAAAAAAGAAGCAACAAAAATGACAAACTCTGTTGTCTGGTGGTTGCCAATACAGCTCGAGTGAAGCTCAATTGAATGCTCTTCAATGCACTTCAATGGCTTCCTTGCTTTCTTCAAAAGGTGCTTCAAGCTTCTGGTAAGAGTTGGTGAAGGCTTGAAGGCTGACTTCAAAGCTCAAGTGCTCTCACTTCTTTCTTCAATAAATATTCAATAACTATTCATTAACTCATTATTTTTTCCAAGGATGTTCTCATACCTCATTTATAGAGACTTCAACTGCCTTCCCTTGATTTTGAACGTTGTAGATCGTTAGGAGGTGATAGGTTACTATTGGAGCACTTTTGGAATTCAAAAATTAAAAACTTGAACTAGCCATTGGAGGTGACCCCGTCATTCCAGTCGGCTCAGACAATCTTCAAGTCGGCTCGGATCAAGTTCGGGTCAGCTCGGATCAAGTTCGGGTCGGTTGGGCTGAACGCCAATCGGCTAGCTTCCACAGTTGAAAAAATGGGTCACTCTAGATGAGTCAGCTAGATTGAATTCTAGTCGGCTCGGATCTCAAAGGCTCTCAGAGCAATCTCAACCAAGTTCTGGACGAGTCGGCTAGGCTAAAATGCAGTCGGCTCGGATCCCTGAGAATCTCAGAATGTTCTCAACCATGTTCTGGATGAGTTGGCTGGGCCTTGGTGCCAGTCGGCTGGATCTGTGTGCCAGAGAACTTCTTTCCTATACCAGTACCAGAGTCGGCTGGTTCCTCCATCCAGTCGGCTCGAGAGTGGTTCTTTAGCCAGATCAAATTCAATTCTCCAAAACACTTGCGCTAAGCTTTGAAGACTTCTTCAAGGTCTTCTTACAATAAATTCAAGAAAAATTGAAGCTTAAAAACTACTAGAAGTAACCCTTTATCTTGATTTAAGTAGAAAATTTTTGTAGGATTCTTCTTTACAAGATTCTAAATACTTTACAACTCAACACAACGCAATAAAGATTGTAGGGTTTAGAAAGTTTGTCAATGTAGTTGTCCTACAAAAACTTGTCAATCATTTGAAGAGTTGTTAGATAACTAAATGTACGCTCCAATATTTTGTTATCATCAAAATAACTTTAGGGGTCAACACATTCTACTTAAAATTTCTTAACATAATTAATTTTAAAGTCTTAAAGATGCAAGATTAGATTGAGAACTTATCCTTTTCCCCTTCATGAATAAGTTATTTTTATTTCTAACAAAATTCAGGTAAAGTAGAGGGCTTAAGGATGCAAGCATGAAGATCAAAAATAGAATATTTAATGCAGCAAAGTTTTTTGAGTTTAAACATTTTTTTTAAAAAAGATGCATCCTTTACATATTCTTGGAATACCAATCAAAAAAATCTCATTACTTCTTTTTTTGAAAAATATATTTACTCACTTTATTCAAAAGTTTTTCATAATCAATCATAAATTCTAGAAAGTAAATTTGCATTATTCCACCTTTGATTTGCAACAAAAGCATTTATTAGAGTATTTTCAAAAGCATAAACATAACATATATTGTTGGCTCTACCTTATGATTTTGATGAATAACAAAATGTTGAGTATATATTTTGTACTAATGTTTATTTTTAGTTGAGTTTTCATGAAACAAGCACCTCAAATTCTCAAAATTAAAGTATCGTGGCACACTTTGGCACGAAATATCTTTCACAAATTGAGGAGTCTTTTCCATACAAAAAGGGCTCAAACAAGTTCAATTATTGCTTATTTATATTGCATTTATATTTTTGGCTTGATTGGCACTTATTTCTGAAAATTGCAGAACCAAGTGTCGACACCTAGAAGCCTAAGTGTCGACACTTCAGCATTTGGCACACAGAAAATTTTCATGGCACACCAAGTGTCGACACCCAAAACTCAAGTATCGATACCTGAAACTCAAGTGTTGATACTTAAGTTTCCAAGTATCGACTCAAGGCCTGAGACTTTTTGCAAATCTAGAACTTATCAATGGAGAGTTTTTATATCAAGTGTCGACACTTGTGAGTCAAGTGTCGACACTTGAAAGTTCAAGTGTCGACACCTGGAAGTCAAGTGTCGACACCTGATAGCCAAGTGTCGATACCTGACGCCAAGTATCAACACTTAGGTTCTGACAGTCCTAACGGATCTATTTTTTTGAGTTGCAGAAACATCTTTTCAAGCTCCCAATGGCTAGATTTGAAGCTCCAATGGTCACAAACCATCTTTTGGATGTTTTTGAAGTATTTAAGCTTCACCAAACTCATTCTTGAAGTATTGAAGTCCATTAAAAGCTCAAAAGCCAATATTCCCTCAAGAACTTCACTTCAAAAATCATTAAAAGAGAGATTCCCTGAAAAAGCTTACAAGGCTATCCTTTTATCATTCCAAAAAGAGAGCTTGAAAAATATTCCAGGGAGAAGACAAGACAAGCATCAATTAGAGCCTCAAAGCTTCCATTCTACTCTTTGAAGAGAGTTTGTTTTGTTTATTTAAATTGTATCTCTGAAATTCTCTTGTGTTTTGACCTAGCTTTCAAGGGTTTCTTGAAAGTAGGTTGTTGTGGTTATTGGTGAGCCCAAGGGACAAAACCAACTAGGGTTGACTTGTGAGCCCAAAGATAAAATAAGTGTAAAGGTTGTTGGTGAGCCTAGGTGACAAAACCAACTTAGGTTTTGACTTATGAGCCTTTGGAAAAACAAGTCAACTGTAATCTTTGAAAGATTATAATGAAATTCCCAAGGGTAGCTTGGAAAGTGGATGTAGGTGCTAGGTTTGCACCGAACCACTATAAACCTTGTGTTTGTGTGTGACTATCTCTTCTACCTCTTGCTCTTTACTTCTTGCATTTTAATTATTGCTTTCTGCTGCATATAATCTAGTGCATCAATCATATTGTTCATAAACTTCATAAGGCCTGCATATTATTGCTTTAATTTTTAAAAGACCCAATTCACCCCCCCTCTTGGGCTCCAATTATGGACAACAAGTGGTATTAGAGCACCGGTACTCTCTTGTAGTTTCAAGGATCTTGAGTAAAAGATCATGGTAGCCCCAATAGGAATGGGTGTTGTTGAAGGTCAAGCTTCAAACTGTCCTCCACTATTTAATGGCACGAATTACACTGATTGGAAAACTTCCATGTGCATATTTATACAAGCTATTGATTATAATCTATGGAGGACAATCATCAAAGGTCCTCATCAACCTACTATGTTGGTTAATGGCATTCTCACTTCAAAAATGGAAGATATGAGAATGATATTAAGCAAATAGAGCTTAATGCGAAGGCTATGAATACATTGTATTTCTCTCTTGATCCGAGTGAATTCAATAGAATATCTAACTGTCTCTCCGCTAAGAAAATATGGGACACACTTGAGGTTACCCATGAGGGTACACACCAAGTGAAAACTACTAAGGTTAACATGCTTATTTACACATATGAAATGTTCAAAATGGAACCTACTAAATCTATTAGTGAGATGTATACTAGGTTCACAAATATTGTGAATGGCATAAGAAGCTTAGGAAAGATTATATCTAATGGTGAACTTGTAAATAAACTTCTCAAATCTCTTCCGGCTTCATGAGATGCCAAGGTGACGGCTATAGAAGAAGCCAAGGATGTCAACACTCTTCCACTCGAGCAATTGTTGGGCTCATTGATGTTATATGAGCTTTCATTGAAGCAAAAGAATGTAGATGTTGACAAGAAGAAGTAAGTGATCGCTTTCAAGTCAACAAGTAAAGATGACTCAAGTGAAGACTCAGAAGAAGAAGATGAAGAAGATGATATGGCTCTTTTGGCAAGAAAATTCAAGAGGTTCATGAGAAAGAAAAAGTTTAACTTCAAAAAGAAACCTCTAAAAGGAGAGCTGAGTAAAGAGAAGGAGAAAGAGAAAGAGAAGGAGTAGCCCACATGCTTTGAATGCAAAAAACTGGGCTACTTTAAAATGGACTGTCCTCTACTTAAGAAAAGCAAAAAAAGACTAAGAAAGAAGGCCATGATGGTAACCTAGAGTGATAGCGAGGACTCCAGCTCTGAGGAAGAACAGCAAGAAGTTGCAACTTTTGTTTGATGGCCGATCATGATAAGGTATTATCCGAAACTGAAAATGAGTTTACATTTGATGAGTTGCTTGAAGTTTTTGATGAATTGGTTATTGAATTTCAAAAACTGAAATGAAAACATAAAGAACTAAAAAGACAAAACTTAATTTTGGTTGAAATAAATAATAAGTTTTCAACTGAAAATGATTGCCTAATTCTTCAAAATAGAAAGTTAAATGATAAGGTTGTTGCTCTTGATAAAGAAAAAGAAGTTTTGAAAAAGAAAAACTTTTATGTATCAAATGAAAACCTTTTAAAACAGAACAAGGAGATTTTGGATGAAAACAAAAAATATAAAGAAGAAATTGAAAAGTTAAAACCTTTTATTGATAAATTTACATACAGTTCTGAAAAATTAAATATGCTTTTAAATAATCAAAGAGCTATTTTTAATAAAGCCAGTTTAGGGTTCAGAACTTAGAATAAACAAAAACTTTTTAAGAATTTCTTTGTGCCTGCATCATCATCCATTACTTGTTATGCTTGTGGTACTGTAGGGCATAAATCTTACCTGTGCAATAAGAGAAAATTAAGTAATGTTAAGAAAATTTGGGTTCCAAAAGGAACCATTACTACTAACCTGAAAGGACCCAAGATGACTTGGGTACCTAAAGTCTCTACTTGATTTTTATTGTAGGTATGCCTTGCAACCAATAAAAGAAGAATGTGGTACCTCGATAGCGGTTGCTCAAGGTATATAACCAGAGATGTGGAGCAGTTTTCATCACTTGTATATCAAAATGGTGGTAACGTAACATTTGGTGATAATGGTAAGAGCAAGATTGTCGAAATTGATAAAGTCCATATCACCCCTTCTACTTATATTGATAATGTTTTGTATATAGATGGTTTGAAACATAATTTACTTAGCATTAGTCAATTTTGTGACAAAGATTTCAAGGTTGTTTTTGAATATTCTTTGTGTATTGTTTCTATAGTTTAGATGACAATGGCATCAAATTCATTGGTCAAAGGCATGGCAATATTTATATGATTGATCTTGATGATCTTCCTGTTCAAAATGGTCAATGCCTAGTGTCGATGGAAGCCAAGATCAATGAAACTAGTTGGCTTTAGCATCATAGACTAGGACAAGCCAATAAGCATTTGATTTCAAAACTTAGCAAAAAGAATTTGATAAAAGATTTACCAAAACTCAATTTTGAAAAAAACAAGATTTGTAGTGCTTGCCAACTTGGAAAACAAATCAAATCATCTTTTAAACCAAAAGGAGTAGTCTCTACATCTAGACCCTTAGAGTTGCTTCATATGGACCTCTTTGGGCCAACTAGAACATCTAGTTTGGGAGGTAAGAAGTACGATCTAGTCATTGTAGATGACTTCTCACGTTTTACATGGATCATGTTTTTAGCACATAAAGATGAAACGTTTTCTGCATTCATTTAATTTCATAAAAGAGTTTCAAATGAAAAAGATATTTCAATTGTGTCTTTGAGAAGTGACCATGGAACCGAATTTGAAAATTCCAATTTTGACAAATTTTGTATTGAAAATGCTATTCATCATAATTTTTCAATACCTAGGACCCTCAATAAAATAGGGTGGTAGAAAGAAAAAATAGAACTCTTGAAGAAATGGCGGTACCATGCTTTATGAAAATAACCTACCTAGATATTTTTGGGTGGAAGCCATAAACACTGCATGCTATATTTTGAACAATGTTTTAATCCGATCGATTTTAAAGAAAACTCCGTATGAGCTTTGGAAGGATAGAAAACCTTCAATTCGATATTTTTGAGTTTTTGGATGCCGTTGTTTCATCTTAAACAATGGTAAAGATAATTTGAGCAAATTTGATGCCAAGTCAGATGAGAGTGTCTTTCTAGGCTACTCTACATCTAGCAAGACATACAGGGTCTTCAACAGAAGAACACTTGTTGAAGAATCCATACATGTATTTGATGAATCTGACCAGAAATCTTCTTGAAAAGAAGATGTGCTTTGTGATGAAACAGGTACTAAAAAAATTGAAGAAGTGAACAACAATGAAGAGCCTACCAAGGAATAAGAAATTAATCAAAACAATGGAGGAGATCAAGCACAAGGTGATGAAAACACATCTACGGTTGATCCTCTTCCCAAAGAATGGAGGTATGCTCATGGACACCCCAAAGAATTTATCATTGGTGATCCATCTAAAAGTATAAGTACTCGATCATCCCTTAGGAATGTTTATGATTACTTAGCATTTGTATCTCAGATTGAACCTAAAACTATTGAAGAAGCTGAAAATGATTGTAATTGGATTAATGCTATGCAAGACGAACTTAACTAATTTAATAGAAATAATGTTCGGACTTTAGTAGATAGGTCTTCAAATGTTTTGATTATTGGTACAAAATGGGTTTTTAGAAACAAACTTGATAAAAATGGAATTGTTATAAGAAATAAAGCTAGACTAGTTGACAAAGGATACAATCAGGAGGAAGGGATTGATTTTGATGAAACCTTTGCTCTTGTGGCTAGACTTGAGGCAATTAGGCTATTGTTAGCTTTTGATTATTTTATAGTTTTTAAATTATTTCAAATGCATATTAAAAGTGTCTTTTTGAACGATTTTATCGAAGAAGAGGTTTATGTTGAACAACCACCAGGTTTTGAAAACCATGAATTTCCAAACCATGTTTTCAAACTTCATAAAGCTTTGTATGGTTTAAAACAAGCTCCTAGAGCTTGGTATGATCGTTTAAGTTCTTTATTGCTCAAAAATAATTTTGCTAGAGATAATGTTGACAAAACTTTATTTTTGAAGAAAAAGAATGATGATCTCTTAGTAGTACAAATATATGTAGATGATATCATATTCGGTGCTACTAACGAATCTCTTTATCAAGAGTTTGCAAAGTTAATGCAGGGTGAGTTCGAGATGAGTATGATGGGAGAACTTAACTTCTTCCTTGGACTCCAGATAAAGCAGATGTTGGCTCCACCCAGTGATTTTGATGAATAACAAAGCATTGAGTACATATTGTATTCTAATGAGGATTTCAAGTTGTGAGTTTTCAGGAAGAAAGCACCTCAAAATTTCAAAAACTTATGGTGTATGGCATGCAATGACACGGAGCAATTCTCACATTTTCGGACATTCTCTTCATTGAAAAAGGGCTTATAATTACTTAACTATTATGTGTTTATGCATTCATGAACTTTATTTTTGATTTCGAGGCTTTTACACTTGAATCTAAAGTTTTCAGTCTCAAGTGTCGACACCTGGACAGTCAAGTGTCGACACCTGGACAGTCAAGTGTCGACACTTCAGCATTTGGCACGGACAAAAATCCTTAGCACGCCAAGTGTCGACACCTATATTCAAGTGTCGACACCAAGTATCGATACTTAGGTTCCAAGTGTCGACTCAAGGCCTGAGATTTTTGAAAATACAGAACTTTGTTGGTTCAAGGATTTTTATGTCAAGTGTCGACACCTGTGCATCAAGTGTCGACACCTGAATGTTCAAGTGTCGACTCCCAGAAATCAAGTGTCGACACCTGACAGCCAAGTGTCGACACCTGATAGCCAAGTGTCGACACTTGCAGCCTGACAGCTCTAACGGATCTATTTTTCTGGCTTGCAGAAACTAATTTTCAAGCTTCAAACGGCTATTTCCAATGCTCCAACGGTCACAAACCATTTTTAGAAGGTTTTTGGTGTATTTAATCTCCACCAACCTCATTTTAAAAGAAGAGATGTGAAGAGAAGTGAAGAAAAGAAAAGAAAAGAAGAGAGAAGTCTATTCAAGAGCATGCAAGTCCACTCAAAAGCCAAAAAGCCAATATTCTCTCCAAACTTCAAATCAAAAGCCTCTTCTAGCTTGATTCCATTGAAAAAGCCTACTAGCTCAACTTTACTACATTCCAAAAGGAGGCAACTTGAAGAAGAGTGAAGTCAAAGCATCCTTTGGGCTTCAAAGATTCCAATCTACTCTTGAAGAGAGTTTGTTGTAGCTTTAAATTTCATATCTGTTTTATTGTGCTTTAACCTTGCTTTCAAGGATGTCTTGAAAGAAGGTTATTGTGATTAGTTGGTGAGCCAAAGTGTTAAAACCAACTAGGGTTAACTTGTGAGCCCGAAGACAAAACAAGTATTTAGGTTTGTTGGTGAGCCTAGGTGATAAAACCAACTTAGGTTTTGACTTGTGAGCCTTGTGAAAAACAAGTCAACTGTAATCTGGTATGGATTATAGTGAAATTCCCAAGGGTGGCTTGGAGAGTGGATGAAGGTGCTAGGTTTGCACCGAACCACTATAAACCTTGTGTTTGTGGGTGTTTGCTCTTTTCCTCTCGTATTCTTTAATTAATTGCTATCATCTTGCATCTAATTTATTATTGCTCATAAGCACTATTAGACCTTCACTTTATTGTGTTAAGTTTTTTAAAGACCCAATTCACCCCCCCTCTTGGGCTCCATTTCTGGGCAACAAGTGGTATCAGAGCACCGGTACTCTCTTGTAGGTCCAAGGATCTTGAGTAAAAGATCATGGCAGCCCCAATAGGCATGGGTATTGTTGAAGGTCAAGCTTCAAACCGACCCCAACTTTTTAATGGCACAAATTACACATACTGGAAGACACGCATGCGCATATTTATACAAGCTCTTGAATATAATTTGTGGAGAACAATAGTAAAAGGTCCTCATCAGCCTACAATGATGATTAATGACATTCTCACCCCTAAAATGGAAGATGATTGGGATGAGAATGACATTAAGCAAATTGAGCTTAATGCTAAGGCAATGAACCTTTTATTTTGCTCTCTTGATCCTAGTGAGTTTAATAGAATATCAAACTATCTCTCCGCAAAGGAGATTTAGGATACACTTGAGGTTACCCATGAGGGTACACACCAAGTGAAGACCACCAAGGTTAACATGCTAATTCACACATATGAGATGTTTAAAATGGAACCTACTGAGTCTATCAGTGAGATGTATACTAGGTTCACAAACATTGTGAATGGCATGAGAAGTTTAGGAAAAATAATTTCTAATGGTGAACTTGTGAATAAACTTCTCAGGTCTCTACCAGCTTCATGGGATGCAAAGGTCACTGCAATTGAAGAAGCAAAAGATGTCAACACTCTCCCGCTGGAACAACTGTTGGGTTCTCTGATGATATATGAACTATCCCTCAAACAGAAGAATGGAGAGGTGGATAAAAAGAAAAAGACAATACCATTCAAATCTACTACCAGAGAAGACTCGAGCGAAGACTCTGAAGAGGATGATGAAGAAGATGAAACAGCTATGTTAGCAAGGAAATTCAGAAGGTTTATGAGGAAAAAGAAATTCAATTACAAAAAGAAACCTCTGAAAGGTGAGCCGAGTAAAGAAAAAGATAAGGAAAAGAAGGAGGAGCAGCCCACATGTTTTGAGTGCAAGAAGCCAGGGCATTTCAAGGTAGACTGCCCCTTACTAAAGAAAAGCTGAATAAAGCTAAGAAAGAAGGCCATGATGGCAACCTGGAGTGAAAGTGAAGACTCCAGCTCTGAGGAAGAACAACAGGAAGTAGCAAATTTCTGTCTAATGGCCGATCAAGAAGAGGTATGCTCTGAAACTGAAAATGAAATATCTTTTGATGAGCTTCATGAAATTTTTGATGAACTAGTCATAGAATTTCAAAAATTAAAGTCAAAACATAAAGACTTAAAGAAGCAAAATCAAGAACTAGCTAAAACAAACAACAATCTTACAAATGAAAATGAACACCTTCTAATACAAAACAAAAATTTAAATGATAAGATTATGGCTCTTGAAAATGAAAAGAATATATTTGAAAAGAAAAGTAACTTACTTTCAAATGAAAAATTGTCAAGACAAAACGAAAAAATTTTAATGGAAAACAAAAGATATAAGGAGGAAATCGATAAACTAAAGCCTTTTGTTGAAAAATTTACTTACAGTTCTGAAAAGTTAAATTTACTGTTAAATAACCAAATAGCAGTATTTGACAAAGGTGGATTAGGATTCAGAGCTCACAAGAAATAGAAACTCTTTAAAAATTTCTTTGTGCCTGCATCTTCATCAATTACATGCTATACTTGTGGTGTTAAAGGACATAAATCTTATATGTGCAATAAAAGAAAATTAAGGAACACTAAGAAAGTTTGGGTTCCAAAAGGAACCAATGCCACTAACCAAAAAGGACCCAAGATGGCTTGGGTACCTAAAGTCTCCACTTGATCTTTATTGCAGGTATGCCTTGCAACCAACAAGAAAAGAATGTGGTACCTTGATAGCAGTTGCTCAAGGCATATGACAGGAGATGTGGAGCAGTTCTCATCACTTACATATCAAAATGGTGGCAATGTAACTTTTGGTGATAATGGAGAGGGCAAAATCATCGGTATTGGTAAAATCTATATCACCCCTACCTCTTATATTGATAATGTTTTATATGTTGATGGATTAAAACATAACTTGCTTAGTATTAGTCAATTTTGTGACAAAAATTTTAAAGTTGTTTTGAATCTTCTTTGTGCATTGTTTCTAGTCTAGATGACAATGGCATTAAGTTCATCGGTCATTGGCATGGCAATATTTATATGGTTGATCTTGATGATCTCCCTATTCAGAAAGGTCAATGTCTAGTGGCAATGGAAGCCAAGATCGATGAAACTAGTTGGCTTTGGCATCGTAGACTAGGACATGCTAGCATGCATTTAATTTGAAAACTTAGCAAAAAGAATTTAGTAAAAGATCTGCCTAAACTCAATTTTGAAAAAGATAAGATTTGCAGTGCATGTCAACTTAGAAAACAAACAAAATCTTCTTTCAAACCTAAAGGAGTAATCTCTACATCTAGACCTTTGGAATTGCTTCATATGGACCTCTTTGGGCCTACTAGAACATCTAGTTTGGGAGGTAAGAAATTTGGTCTAGTCATTGTAGATGATTTCTCATGTTTTACTTGGATCATGTTTTTAGCACATAAAGATGAAACGTTTTCTGAATTTATAAGATTTCACAAAAGAGTTTTAAATGAAAAAGGTGTTTCAGTAATTTCTTTAAGAAGTGATCATGGAACTGAATTTGAAAATGCCGATTTTAATAAATTCTGTATTGAAAATGAAATTAATCATAATTTTTCTGCACCTAGGACACCTCAACAAAATAGGATAGTAGAAAGAAAAAATAGAACTCTTGAAGAAATGGCACGCACCATGCTTTGTGAAAATGATTTACCTAAATACTTTTGGACGGAAGCCATAAATACTACATGCTATATTTTAAATCAAGTTTTAATTTCACCGATTTTAAAGAAAATCCCTTATGAGCTTTGGAAGGGCAGAAAACCTTCAATCCATTATTTTCATGTTTTTGGATGCCGTTGTTTCATCTTAAACAATGGTAAAGATAATCTAAGTAAATTTGATGCCAAATCAGATGAGGGAGTCTTTCTAGGCTACTCCACATCTAGTAAGGCATACAGGGTCTTCAACAGAAGGACACTTGTTGTTGAAGAATCCATTCATGTAGTATTTGATGAAACTAACCAAAAATCTTCAAGAAAAGAAGATGTACTTTTTGATGAATCAGGTAACAAGAAAACTGAAGAAATAAACAATAATGAAGGACTTACCAAGGAACAGAATGATGATCAAAACACTGACGGAGATCAAGCACAAGGTGATGAAGATACATCAACTATTGATCCTTTACCAAAAGAATGGAGGTATGCTCATGGACACCCAAAAGAACTAATTATAGGTGATCCATCTAAAGGTGTAAGTACTCGATCATCTCTTAGAAATATCTGTGATTACTTAGCTTTTGTGTCTCAAATTGAACCTAAAACAATTGAGAAAGCTGAATGTGATAGTAATTGGATAAATGCTATGCAAGATGAACTTAATCAATTTAAAAGGAACAATGTTTGGACACTGGTAGATAGGCCTTCAAACACATCAATTATTGGCACAAAATGGGTTTTTCGAAATAAACTTGATGAAAATGGAATAGTAATTAGAAATAAAGCTAGACTAGTTACCAAAGGATACAATCAGGAGGAAGGGATAGATTTTGATGAAACCTTTGCTCCTGTGGCTAGACTTGAGGCAATTAGGCTATTGTTAGCTTTTTCCTATTTCATGAACTTTAAACTGTATCAGATGGATGTTAAAAGTGCTTTTTTAAATGGATTAATTGAAGAAGAAGTTTATGTTGAACAACCCCCTGGTTTTGAAAATTCTGAATTTCCAAATTATGTTTATAAATTTCATAAAGCTTTATATGGATTAAAACAAGCTTCAAGAGCTTGGTATGAACGTTTAAGCTCCTTTTTGCTGAAAAATAATTTTACTAGAGGTAATGTAGATAAAACATTATTTTTAAAGAAAAAGAATAATGATCTCTTAGTAGTACAAATCTATGTTGATGATATAATATTTGGTGCTACTAATGAATCTCTTTGTCAAGATTTTGCAAGTCTAATGCAGGGTGAGTTCGAGATGAGCATGATGGGAGAACTGAATTTCTTTCTCGGACTCCAGATAAGGCAAACCAAAGAGGGGATCTTCATCAACCAAACAAAATACACAAGAGAAATACTCAAGAAGTTTGGGATGGAGAACACTAAGCCATTAGGTACCCCTATGAGCTCCACATGTAGACTTGACAAGGATGAATCAGGTAAGTCAATAGACCAAAAATTATATCGTGGCATGATTGGTTCATTGTTATATCTTACTGCCAGTAGGCCAGATATCATGTTTAGTGTCTGTATGTGTGCTAGATATCAGTCCAATCCTAAAGAGTCTCATCTTTTGGCTGTTAAACGCATACTTAGATATCTATCTGGCACAATTGGAATTGGTTTATGGTACTCTAGAGAATCTTCATTTGATTTAATTGCTTATTCTGATGCTGATTTTGCTGGGTGTAAACTTGATCGTAAAAGTATTTAGTGGAACCTGTCAGTTTCTTGGAGTAAATTTGATCTCCTGGAGTAGCAAGAAACAAAACTCAGTTGCTCTATCTACGGTGGAAGCCGAATATATAGCAGTTGGGAGCTGTTATGCTCAAATCCTCTGGATCAAACAACAACTTGAAGATTTTGGCATTAAACTAACTAAGACACCCATAAGATGTGACAATACTAGTGCAATCAACCTATCTAAAAATCCTGTGCAACATTCAAGAAGTAAACACATTGAAATAAAACATCATTTCATAAGAGATCATGTACAAAACTCTAATGTAATTCTTGATTTTGTTTATACTAATGATCAGTTAGCTGATGTGTTTACAAAGCCTTTGAGTGAGGATAGGTTCTGTTTGATTAGAAGAGAGTTAGGTGTCATTGATCCATTCTCCTAGGACTCTCTTAGTATCATTTTACCTAAGTCCTAAAGCTCAAAACCTATTGTTTAAAACCCCAAGAAATTTGTCAAATTTTTTCCTATTTTTTTTCGAAATTTTTCGAATTTTCTTGGCCAAGTGTCGACACTTGGAAAGTGTCAAGTGTCGACACCTGACCAAGGGTCGACACTTGACAAATCTGAAGTGTCGACACTTGCGAATCTGAACTGTTTTAAACGGACCGAACAAAGGGTTTTTTGAAAATTTTTTTCCCCCAAATTTCTTGGAACAGTGGTCCCCCCTGTCCAAATCCGTCCTTTCACCCCTCAATCCTTCACAAATCAGGTATTTTCCCTCTCTAATTTTGTTTTTATTTTTCTTTGTTTTTAATTTTATTGTTTTCAAACCAAACGATCGTCTTTTAGGTTTTCTGAACATTTTTCTTAAATCTAACCGGATTTTTTGCATGTTTTAGTGAATTTCTAAAACTCCATTTGAGGGAATCATGTTTTAGATTTGTTTTTCTCGGATTTCCCTCATCTTTTGGATATTTTTCAACCCTTTTTCACAAAAATCACTATTTCATCAATTTTGGGCAAAATAAAATGGGTTTTCATCTAATTTAAGCGTACTAAATCCATTTAATGATGATTTAGAAAGGTTTTTAGTAATACATTTGCAACATTTTCGCCTATTTGCAAAAACCCTAAGTGATTAAAACCCAAATCCCATGGTTTTTGACCTTACAAAAATATTTTTTTTTGGGATTCAAATGTGTTCCACCTAACAAAAATTTTTCCTACAAATTTTGCTCAAAAATTTTGTCATTGATCAAAATTTATTGATTCTGGTTTTCGAAACCTATCTGAACTCTAATCTCAACCTATGGCCAGTCCTTTGTTCTAAACCCTTCTTCATTCTTCCTAGTCAGTTGGCTGATAAGGGTCCTAGGAAGAGACTTACAATTAGGGCAAGGCCTAGTCAGGGTACTAAGAGGAGGTCGAAGGCCAGATTTGATCCCGCACAGCAGAGCAGTACAGCCACTCCAAGCTCCCCCCTGCAGAGAGGATGGCAGGGAAGTCTGTAGCTTCAGGGAGGAGAGTTGATCTACAGTGTTTCGACAGGCACCACTTTGGCATTAGGAAGATAATCACAGATGCAGGACTAGTACTCTTCTGCACCATGCAGGAGAGATACTATCCTCACCTGGTGAGGGAGTTCTACGGTGCACTGGACTGTCGACGACTTTTATGGACGACATCCGTCAGGGGTACACAGATTTCTTTGACTGATGAGCTGCTGAGCCGAGTTTGGGAGATACCCCGGAGAGGAGTCTGTGCATTTTCTGTTGATGATAGAGAGGCGGCTTTCAGATGCATCCTTAAGCGAGAGGATGTTCGCGGTATCTCAGTGGTTACCGTGAACAAGTTATCTTTAGAGATGCGACTGCTGCACCACATTACTGCACGGATCCTTCTACCAAAGACTGGCAGATTTGATTTCATCACCGAGAGAGAGCTCATGTTGATGACCAGTCTGATCGAGAGGAGACAGCTTGATATACCCGCCTTGATGCTTTCATAGATGCATGATGCTGCCACTTAGTGCCGACACTGTTTGCCATACGGGATGGCACTGACCCGTCTTTTCAGAGCTTGTGGAGTATCATTGGAGGGGGAGATCCCCAAAGAGATACTACACACAGATGTATATGATGAGAGGTCACTGCACCGGATGGGATTCAGGATGGTTGGAGGTCGATGGGTTCGGAGAGAGTCTGGCCAGGAGCCAGATGAGGAGGATGAGATTCGAGAGGCTGAGGCTGGACCATCTGAGCCAGCAGTTCTTCCTCCAGTAAATATGCCATCGACACAGGCAGAGCACCTGTCGCCTGATGCTTCAGCTCCTCCACCTCCATCTACCGGATTATCTTTTGAGGAGCATGCCAGGACACAGTTCACATAGATCAGAGGTGAGGTGACTCAGCTACGTAGCGAGGTCGAGCTTCTACGAGCACAGAGTATCTCGGAGCATGCTGAGATTCGCAGATCCATGGAGGAGGGATTTACATGCCTTGAGAGTCTTTTGAGATCACTTATACCTCCTGCTGCACCTGCACTTGCTCAATCTGATGATGATGATGATGATGATGACAGCGGCGATCACCAGAGCGACCATGCTGATTTTGCTGACGAAGGTGATCAGGATGTTGACCAAGCCACTGAGGTAGTGGGCACTGACAACGATAGTGTAGGCAGAGCTGATGCTTATGAGGTGGTCAGTCGAGATCCTCCTACCACACCTGCTCCTTCTACTGCACTGGTTGACTTCGTTCCGGATCCTGTTGAGCCAGCTGATCATCTTTCACCTCCTTCTACCAGATCTTCTAGGGTTATACCCACTTTTGGCCCTGCCGGCCGTACCAGGAGTCTTAGAGCCTTAGCACCTCCTAGGGCTTTAGCCACCAGATCTAGGATTAGTGCTCCTTTCAGTCTTGATGTTCCATCTGATGAGGATTAACCTCACAGATGTCTGTTTCAGATCTTGTTTTGTATGTTTCATACTTAATTGACTCTATTTATATTTATATGTTTCAGCTCTTTTGTACTGAAAATTTATCTCATATATATATGTGTTTTTGTTTAGTACCTTGTTATCTTGAAAATTTTGTGCTTCAGTTTATCATTGTTTAGCTCTGATACTCGTTATAATGATATATTTTAACTATGATATTCTTTGATATTAGCATAATTTTAGCTCTGATATTTGTTTTTGTACTCTCTTTTTGTATCCATGCTAATTGTGAGAGGGAGGTTATTCCCTTTTCTTATGATTGACAAAAAGGGGGAGAACAAGTAATGATTTTAATCTTATGGAGAACAAGTATTTGATTTTATGAAGAACAAGAATATTGATTTTTATTGAGAAAAAGATGTATTATATTGATTATACTGATTTCACCTTGCAAGAATCTTTGAAGTTTACCTTAATAAAAAGTATCTAATTAAGGGGGAGATTGTTTTCTCCTATCTATAAAGTTGTTGCCTCTACTGTGACTCAAATTCATATATATAAATTAAATGGTTAAAGTTTGAACTATATTGTCTCTTTTTCTCAAGATTTTGTCATCATCAAAAAGGGGGAGATTGTTGGCTCCACCCAGTGATTTTGATGAATAACAAAACATTGAGTATATATTGTATTATAATGAGGATTTCAAGTTGTGAGTTTTCAGGAAGAAAGCACCTCAAAATTCCAAAAACTTATGGTGTATGGCACGCAATGGCACGGAGCAATTCTCACATTTCCGGACATTCTCTTCATTGAAAAAGGGCTTATAATTACTTAACTATTATGTGTTTATGCATTCATGAACTTTATTTTTGATTTCGAGGCTTTTACACTTGAATCTAAAGTTTTCAGTCTCAAGTGTCGACACTTGGACAGTCAAGTGTCGACACTTCAGCATTTGGCATGGACAAAAATACTTGGCATGCCAAGTGTCGACACCTATATTCAAGTGTCGACACCAAGTGTCGACACTTAGGTTCCAAGTGTCGACTCAAGGCCTGAGATTTTTGAAAATACAGAACTTTGTTGGTTCAAGGATTTTTGTGTCAAGTGTCGACACCTGTGCATCAAGTGTCAACACTTGAATGTTCAAGTGTCGACTCCCAGAAATCAAGTGTCGACACCTGACAGCCAAGTGTCGACACCTGATAGCCAAGTGTCGACACTTGCAGCCTGACAGCTCTAACGGATCTATTTTTCTGGCTTGCAGAAACTGATTTTCAAGCTTCAAACGGCTATTTCCAATGCTCCAACGGTCACAAACCATTTTTAGAAGGTTTTTGGTGTATTTAATCTCCACCAACCTCATTTTAAAAGAAGAGATGTGAAGAGAAGTGAAGAAAAGAAAAGAAAAGAAGAGAGAAGTCTATTCAAGAGCATTCAAGTCCACTCAAAAGCCAAAAAGCTAATATTCTCTCCAAACTTCAAATCAAAAGCCTCTTCTAGCTTGATTCCACTGAAAAAGCCTACTAGCTCAACTTTACAACATTCCAAAAGGAGGCAACTTGAAGAAGAGTGAAGTCAAAGCATCCTTTGGGCTTCAAAGATTCCAATCTACTCTTGAAGAGAGTTTGTTGTAGCTTTAAATTTCATATCTATTTTATTGTGCTTTAACCTTGCTTTCAAGGGTGTCTTGAAAGAAGGTTATTGTGGTTTGTTGGTGAGCCAAAGTGTTAAAACCAACTAGGGTTAACTTGTGAGCCCGAAAACAAAACAAGTATTTAGGTTTGTTGGTGAGCCTAGGTGATAAAACCAACTTAGGTTTTGACTTGTGAGCCTTGTGAAAAACAAGTCAACTGTAATCTGGTGTGGATTATAGTGGAATTCCCAAGGGTGGCTTGGGGAGTGGATGTAGGTGCTAGGTTTGCACCGAACCACTATAAACCTTGTGTTTGTATGTGTTTGCTCTTTTCTCTCGTATTCTTTAATTAATTGCTATCATCTTGCATCTAATTTATTATTTCACACAAGCACCATTAGACCTTCACTTTATTGTGTTAAATTTTTTAAAGACCCAATTCACCCCCCCTCTTGGGCTCCATTTCTGGGCAACAGCAGATTAAAGAGGGGATCTTCATCAACCAAGCTAAGTACACAAAAAAAATACTAAAGAAGTTTGGGATGAAGAACACCAAGCCATTAGGTACGCCTATGAGCTCCTCTTGTAGGCTTTACAAGGATGAATTAGGTAAATCTGTTGACCAAAAACTATATCATGGCATGATTGGTTCATTATTATATCTAACTTCCAGTAGGCCAGATATTATGTTTAGTATTTGTATGTGTGCTAGATATCAGTCTAATCCTAAAGAGTCTCATCTTTTGGCTATTAAACGCATACTTAGATATCTATCTGACTCAATTGAAATTGGTCTTTGGTACTCTAGAGATTCTTCATTTGAATTGATTACTTATTCTGATGCTGACTTTGCTGGATGTAAACTTGATCGTAAAAGTACTAGTGGAACTTGTCAATTTCTTGGAGTAAATTTGATCTCATAGAGTAGCAAGAAATAGAATTCAATTGCTTTATTTATGGTGGAAGCTGAATATATAGCAGCTGGAAGTTGTTGTGCTCAAATCCTATAGATCAAACAACAACTCAAAGATTTTGACATTAAACTAATTAAGACATCCATAAGATATGACAATACTAGTGCAATCAATCTAACTAAGAATCCTGTGCAACATTCAAGAAGTGAATACATTGAAATAAGATATCATTTCATAAGAGATC
Source organism: Areca catechu (assembly GCA_021397845.1). Classification (NCBI taxonomy): domain Eukaryota; kingdom Viridiplantae; phylum Streptophyta; class Magnoliopsida; order Arecales; family Arecaceae; genus Areca; species Areca catechu. The sequence continues at coordinate 70,082,902 of CM038041.1, read as the reverse complement.
ATATACAAAACTCTAATGTGGTACTTGAGTTTGTGTGTACTGATGATCAATTAGCGATGTGTTTACCAAACCTTTGAGTGAAGAGAGATTTTGTATGATTAGAAGAGAGTTAGGTGTCATTGATCCATTCTCCTAGAACTCTCTCAAACTCCATCATACCCAAGTTATTTTTACTTAAAAATCATTTTTATTAAGTCCCAAAAGCTTTTAAAACTTTCATTGAATTTTTAAAGTTTTTTTAGATTTTTTTTGAGAATTTCTTGGCCAAGTGTCGATACTTGGATTTTGTGAAGTGTCGACACCTGACCAAGTGTTGATACTTGAGAAATTCTAAGTGTCGACACTCGCAAAAATTTCAGACTTTTTTAGGACAAAATCGAGCTTTTGTATTTCATTTCCCCCCATTTTCTCTCACAATGTTGTGGTCCCTAAGAGTCCTCAACCCTTCGAAATCTTCATTTTCGCTCTTTTCCCCACCAAATCAAGGTAATCTTCTTCCCTCTCTTCTGTTCTTCAAACCGTGAACCCTACTTCTTCCATGTTTGTCCATATTAATGCATTTAAATAAGTTTTTTTGACATTTTGGAACGTTTATAGGTTTCCATTTGGTGGGAATCTTATTTATCCGCATTATTCTTGGATTTCCCCTCGGATTTTGAATAATATCCCATCTAAACCATCCGATTTTCACTTTTTAACTATTACATTGCTTTGTTTGGCCAAAATCCCCAATGCTTTCAAATTAATTTCAAATCTCTTGGCTATGTGTTAAGTTTTCTCGGATTTCATTCATGTGAAAGGAGTGTTTGTCTTGATTTCATGATCTACATTTCGATTTTACTCCTCTTTCCACTATTTTATTGTTGGATTACCAACTTTTAAACCTAAAACCCTAATATCCTTTGTTTTTCCATGAACTTATTTTATCTAAACATTCTATAAGGTTAATGTTATGTTAGATGCTTCAGTTTACTATGTCTAAGTGTTGAGATAAATTTTTTTTTGAAAAACCACTCATTTAATTGTTTTCCCTCTTTTTTAAAAACTATTAAAATATTTATTTTACTCGGCACTGTTCTTATCCCTCGATTTCATGTTTTGAAGTAAATCAATTTGATTTTTATCCCAGTTTTCAAAACAAACACTAGCTTTCTTTTTAAACCAATATCCTTCTTTTAGGAAAACCTAGGCTTGATTAGTCTCTTTTAGTCTAACCCTTGGCCGATCTTTAGTTCTCAACCTGCTTAAAACCTGTCCACCCTTGAGTATGTTTACCTTCTTCCTTTCCCTTTTTGCTTAGCTTGTTGTAATGGGTTTGAGGAAGAGACTAGCAGTTAAGAAGAGGTCTGGATAAGGTTCTAGGAGGAGGACAAAGGCAAGACACGATGTTGGACAGGCTAGTAGTTCTGTAGCTCCAGGTTCCCCCTGCAGAAAGGATGGCAGGGAAGGCCGTGGCACGGGCAGACAGATTGATTTGGAGTTCTTTGACCGGCAGCACTTCCGGATACGTCAGACACTCTCAAATGCTGGATTAGTACATTTCTATACTATGCAGGAGAGATACTAACCTCATCTGGTGAGAGAGTTCTATGGTACATTGGACTATCGATGATTATCATAGAGCACCACCGTTAGGGGAGTGCATATTTCATTGACTGAGGAGCTACTGAGTCAAGTTTAGGAGATTCCTCATTGAGGTGTATGTATTTTCTCAGTAGAGGATAGAGAGGCAGCATTTAGGTGTATATTGGAGAGGGAGGATGTTCGCGGAGTGACAGTGGTCATCGCGAACCAGCTGTCAATAGAGATGTGCTTACTACATCACATCACTACCCAGATCTTGCTTTCGAAGACAAGCTGATTTGATTTCATCACGGAGCTAAAGTTGATGTTGATGGTCAGTCTGACCTAGAGGACTCTGATTGATCTACCCTCACTTATGCTGGTTCAGATGCACGATGCAGCGACATAGAGAAGACATTGTCTACCATATGAGATGGCACTAACCCGTCTGTTTCGTTCCTGTAGAGTTTTTTTGGAGAGGGAGATCGCCAAGGAGATTCTACATCCTGATATGTATGACGAGCGGTCGCTACACCGGATGGGCTATCAATTTGGTCGCAGGACGTTGGGTTAGGAGGGAGTCTGGTCAGGAGCCAGATGAGGAGGATGAGATCAGAGAGGCTGAGGCCGGGCCATCAGGGCCAGTCAGTACACCTCCTCTTTTTGCTCCAACATCAGAGGCAGAGCCTGTGACTCCTACTGCTACACCTTCGGCTCCTCCTCCGTCGACTACTGAGTTATCTTTTGAGGAGCACTCCCGACAGTAGTTTGCTGAGGTGCGGAGTTAGATAGTCGAACTTGGAGTGTGGACGACTTAGTTGAGGATTGAGATAGAGGGCCTGAGAGCCCACACAGCTTCAGAGCACGCTGAGTTACGTCACACTATGGAGGCGGGATTTGCACGTATCAAGGATTTACTCAGATCTTTCCTTCCTCCAGTAGCTCTTGAAGCTCCACCAGCTGATGGCGATGATGATGACCACCTAGATAGACCTGATGATGATGTTGGTGGTAGTGATGATGCTGATGCCGGTGATGATACTGATTCTATTGCTAATGATTCTAGTGATGGTAGTTCGGATGGTAGCATTGATCGTGCTGGACGATATCAGATGCTCAGTAGAGATGATCCTCCAACTACTCCTGTGGTTCCTCCTCCAGCTGATGTAGTTGATTCCACTCCAGATTTCATTACTCCAGCTAAGATGCTTCCTCCCCATCCACTAGATCTTCCAAGGTTGTACCCATACTAGGACCTTCTAGCCGTACTAGGAGTCGTAGGGCCTTAGCCTAGGGACATCCTAAGGCTTTAGTTCCTAGATCCAGGATTAGTGCACCAATTACTCTTGAGCTTCCATCTAATGAGGATTAGCCTCACAGATGATCATTATGATATATGTTATCTATGATTTATGTTTCATGTTGTATGTTGTATCTTACATGTTTCAGTGTTGTTGATTAAGTCAGAAAATTTTGTACTGAAAACCTTACTTGATATATATATATATATATATATGCATTTCACTTTGGTGATTACACTCCTTGAATTCACTGTGTTTGATTTTGACTTTGATAATCTTGAAATTGACACTCTACTTTTTGGCCATGATACCTGTTTACTCTTAAAAAACTAAATCTTGTATCAACTCTAATACCTTTTGTCTATATGCACTTTTTGAGGGGGAGATTTCTCTATTTTCTATCTAATGATTGATAAAAAGGGGGAGTAGGATATAGGATATTATTTGGTTAATTTAAATTTCAAATTTGATATTTCATACTTCAACTTGTTCTGATATGAATTATTTCACTAAGGGGGAGGTTCATCCTTCTTAACTATGTAAGTTGTGATTATAAGAGCTTGAGATCATATTTATGAGGTATCGTATCTAAAAATTGAATTTAAATGTTTATATACTCAAGATTTTGTGATCATCAAAAAGGGGAAGATTGTTGGCTCTACCTTATGATTTTGATGAATAACAAAATTTTGAGTACATATTTTGTACTAATGTTTATTTCTAGTTGTGAGTTTTCAGAAAACAAGCACCTCAAATTCTCAAAATTAAAGTATCGTGGCATGCTTTGGCACGAAGTATCTTTCATGAATTGAGGAGTCTTTTCCATGCAAAAAGGGCTCAAACAAGTTCAATTATTGCTTATTTATATTGCATTTATGTTTTTGGCTTGATTGGCACTTATTTCTGAAAATTGCAGAACCAAGTGTCGACACCTGGAAACCTAAGGTCGACACTTCAGTATTTGGCATGGAGAAAATTTTCAAGGCACGCCAAGTGTGGACACCCAGAACTCAAGTGTCGACACCTAAAACTGAAGTGTCGACACTTAAGTTCCCAAGTGTCGACTCAAGGCTTGAGACTTTTTGAAAATCCAGAACTTGGCCATGGAGAGTTTTTGTATCAAGTGTCGACACCTGTGAGTCAAGTGTCGACACTTGAAAGTTCAAATGTCGACACCTGGAAATCAAGTGTCGACACCTGACAGCCAAGTGTCGACACTCGGATTCTGACAGCCCTAAGGGATCTATTTTTCTAAGTTATAGAAATATATTTTCAAGATTCCAATGGCTAGATTTGAAGCTCCAATGGTCACAAACTATTTTTTGAAAGTTTTTGAAGTATTTAAGCTTTACCAAAGTCATTCTTGAAGTATTGAAGTCCATTGAAAGCTTAAAAGCCAATATTCCCTCAAGAACTTCACTTCGAAAGCCATTCAAAGAGAGATTCCCTGAAAAAGCTTACAAGGCTATCCTTTCATCATTCCAAAAAGAGAGCTTGAAGAATATTCCAAGGAGAAGACAAGATAAGAATCAATTAGAGCCTCAAAGCTTCCATTCTACTCTTTGAAGAGAGTTTGTTTTATTTATTTAAATTATATCTCTAAAATTCTCTTGTGTTTTGACGTAGCTTTCAAGGGTTTCTTAAAAGTAGGTCGTTGTGGTTGTTGGCGAGCCCAAGGGACAAAACCAACTAGGGTTGACTTGTAAGCCCGAAGACAAAACAAGTGTAAAGGTTGTTGGTGAGCCTAGATGACAAAACCAACTTAGGTTTTGACTTGTGAGCCTTTGAAAAAATAAGTCGGCTATAATCTTAGAAAGATTATAGTGGAATTCCCAAGGATGGCTTGGGGAGTGGATGTAGGTGCTAGGTTTGCACCGAACCACTATAAACCTTGTGTTTGTGTGTGATTATCTCTTTTACCTCTTGCTCTTTACTTCTTGCACTCTAATTATTGCTTTTCGCTGCATATAATCTAGTGTATCAATCGCATTATTCACAAACTTTACAAGGCCTGCATATTATTGCTTTAATTTTTTAAAAGACCCAATTCACCCCCCCTCTTGGGCTCCATTTATGGGCAACATATATCAATAATATTAATTATTAAATTTGAGCATTTGAAAATTTTAAGAGAACTCCCCCTTTTTTACATTGAAAAAGTGTAATGTTTGAAAATTTTTGTTTCTTAATTCCTTTTAGAACTAGTCACAAATTCTTTATTTTTGAAACTTCTTTTCTCCCCCTTTTTTGTCATATTCAAAAATATAAAATTTATATAAGAGAGAAATATTAAAATATGAAAAAAATAAACTATTACCTAATAAAGCAATCCAAGAAGGGGGGTGAATTAGATTTTTCAAAACTTTAAAATAAGTATGTACTATTTTTCAAAATCAATGAAGTGTATATACATTAGAATATATATGTAAATTAAACATGAATGCAATGTTTATGAAGAGAAGAAGAGGAGGAAAGCAAAGCACAACAAGCACACAAGATTTTATAGTAGTTTGGTAAATTCCAAGCACCTGTATTTAATCCTCAATATTTTTTAAAAATTTTATTATAATCCTTCAAAGATTATAGCTTGTTTATTTTCGGGCTCATAAATCTAACTCAGTTGGTTTTCCTTAAGCTTACCAATCACGACCTCATAACAAGCCAACCCTAAGCTTACAATCAAATTTTAAGACTTAAATAAGCCTATTTCCTAGTTTTAATCTCCTTGAAACTAGTCACAACTCAAAAATAAAATACAATAAAAAAAAACCAAAAAGCTCTATATAAGAGCAAGAAGAAGTTGATGAAGCTCTTGAAGGAATTTTTTTGAGTAATCTTTTTGATGGAAAGTCTCTAATGATTGTAATGAAAACTAGTGGTTGGAATTCATGGCACATTCTTTAAGAACTAAGCCTTTTTTTGGAAGTTAGCTTTTTAGAAGATTCTCTTGGAAGCTCTTATCTTTCTCTTAGATTCTCTTGCTTATTCAATATATTTGGTAAAGGATAAATACTTTTACAACCTTCAAAAATCTAATTTTGACCATTTGGAGATAAAAACTAGCCGTTTGACATAAATTATAAGCTTTTGCACTTTTAAAAATATAGCTATTATTATGTTGTCAAAGCTTGATGAGTCGACTTACCAGACCTTGAGTCGACTTACCAGACCTTAAGTCGACCCTTAAGTCGACTCACCAGAAGCTTGAATCGACTCACACATGAGTCTAAAAAATTTGGCTTTCTATTTTTCCTACAACTATGAGTCATGAAGAATGAGTCATTCCTTGAGTCGACTAACCATTTTCTTAAATTGACTCATTACTGTGCTAGATGAAACTCTTGCATACCAATCCATTTTCTTTTCTAAGTCTTTTCTAAAGATTGACTCACTATCCCTTGAGTTGACTCATGCCTTGTGCCAACTTAAGAAATGTGTGCCAAACTTGAAATTTGAAGCTTCGACTTGACTTCTTCCAATCCAACTTTAAAATAGTCATTAATTCCTTGCTTTTTGACTTTTAGAGGATAACTATATTGGTAAAAATCTCTTGTTTAATGAATGATCAAATAGTTCCATTCTTGTTAAAGTTGTAAGATATCTAAATTATCATTTTCAACACTTCAACAAAACATTAGTATCTCATATATACTCAAACATTTTATAATTCATCAAAATCAAGGCCAGAGTCAACAATCTCTCCTTTTTTTATAATGACAAAACTTTGAGTGTATAAGGATATAAAATCTAGAGTATCAGAGCAATGAATTTTATCTATGAATCTTGGTATCAGAATAAGATTTATATTTCAATTTTTCAAGGTATCAGAGTAAGTGATTGATAATGTTCCTAAAGGTATCAAAGTATCAGAATATAATTGCTTATAATTAATAGATATATTAGAACATTGATGTATTAAGATTTATGAGAAATAATTTGAATATCAAGGTTTCGGGACATTTATCTATGTATCGATAATGCATTGTAGTATGTAGAAACATATCAAAGCATATATTATAGATGCTTCATTATATATCAAAGTGTGTCAAAAATGTACCAAAATGTAAATGAGAATTAAATTCATGTATCAAAGCATATCAGCATAGTGTACTAGTGTATCGGAGTGAATTAAACTAATGTGCCAAACATATTAAGGATGATATTTATTCTTAAAATTTTTAGTTTTTCTCCCCATTACTTATATGATTTATTTATTTATGCTCCCCTTACTTTCACTTTTATTTGCTTATATAATCAGTATTTCTACTTTCCCTTTTTATTATCATCTAAACAATTATATTGTAGTAGAGTAGAAAAAAAAGAAATTGTAAGGCAGCAAACATCAAGACACATCAAGAGACATGTTATCAAAGCAATCATTGTAGAAAAGGATAATTTCATTTCATAACTTCATTTCATAACAAAGAAGACAACTACATAGATATATCAGCATGATTACAAAAATGGATTTTTGTAGATACTAGATACAAAATGAATATTCTGTAGGATATCAAGATACAGTCAGTCATACAAAAGTAGAAATCCTATAGATATTGATAAGCCTAAGATACCAGTTCTCATTGGATGGAAAATCAATAACTATAGGAGCCATAATCCTGAAGGATGAAGATCTAAGGCTTCAGATAGGTCAAGCTTCTAGTCCTGCTAGAAGGACAAAGTGGTGGAACTCAGGGGTATGGAATCCTAAAGCTCTAGTAATTGATTGGGTAGGCCTATCAGAAGGTGGAGCCGTGGTGATTTGGTGGAGGAGGAGGTGACTAATCCTGCGAAAGATCTGAATGAAGACTAGGGTCAACTGTAGGTGGTGGCTCTAGTGCTACTAGAGGCAGAGGTGCTAGTGGTAGCAAAGGTGGAGAATCTAATGGAGGACTTGAAGAGTTGGCAAGTATAGGTGCAGAATGAGCCATTGAATGGATGTCAATATCTCTGTGAATTCCAAATCTAACCTGTCCCTAAGCTATGCTAGTGAGTCATGAATCTCGGTCCTCAAATCATGAAGTTGTATTGTAATCCATCCACTTTGCTAAACAAGGTCTGAAGCTCAGTCCTGACAGAGCTGGCCAATAGTGAAGCTATCCTTCATCCTATTTGATCATCAAGATGAACACTAGGCTGAGGAGCTATAGGGGTCCAAGGTGAAGCCTCTGATGATGCAGGTGCAAGTGGGGTGGTTGGCTCTAAAGGCCCTACCTCAGCTACTGGGCTAGTGGCTTGCTCCGAAGGCCCATCCTTAGTTGCTCCAATTCCTCATATGAATTTGGACTAACCTCCTGTCCACATACCCAGTGCATCCACCAACCATCAACCTTCTTATGCCCCATCTGGTGTTGGGACTTGTCATCATAAGTGTCAATGTAGAGTATCTTCTTGAAGGCCTTGCCCTCGAGCTATACACCAAGCTCGCTTAAGATCTAGGTTAGTCCCATCCCATAGGGCAGGTATAGCCTCCTACTTCTAGCCACCTCCTACATCTATCTCACCATAATCCCTGGCAGGTTCATGGCTATCCCTTGAATAAGTGCAACCATAAGCATAAGCTCCCTTACAGTGATAAAGTCAAAATACCCTATCTTCAGCACTAGTATCTTGCAATAAAATGATATAAAAGTCTCATCTCTATGGATAGCTAGTTGGCTGTCACTACTAAAATCCCCCGAAAACATCCCTCTCCAAAATACATCTGAAGCCTCCCTCCTTATCGCTTAAGCCATTTACAATTAGATCATGATAACAAATCCCCTAGACATGGCTCAATAACTCATTACCAACAGGGATCGAAATCCCTCTGATAATGGCTACCCACTCATCACCTCCTTTAGCTAACAAACCATAGAACTCATTGATAAGGTACGGGTAGTACCTTTCTCTCATGGAGAAAAAACCCTCGCAGCCAGTAAATCTAATCCAATCCCCGATAAAGAAACCCTCACAGTCAAAATATGCAAAATCTATCCATTTCTTGCATGCAATCACTTGCCCAATGACCCTCTCGACCATGGGTGAAGGAGGAGGGGGTGCTCGGGTCTCTCTTCTCTCCTCCAAATCGTGCCTTGCTTTGAAATGGCATTCCCCTCCAGATGGAAGGTGAGGATCAAGGATTGTATTTTAGGAAGGGGAAGGAGTGTTTTGGAAAAGATTTAGGAGAGAGAAATGAAATTTTGGAATGAAAACAAAGTCTTGGGCATGCCCTAAAAGAATTAGAGTCAATCAGCGAGTTGACTCATGAAATAGCCCCTTGAGTTAAGTCATGTATGAGTTGACTCAAGGTGAAAACACATGAATCGACTCAAGCACTGAGTTAAGTCAAAATTAAATTTTTCTTGAAAAGGAGGATTAGAGGAGTTCAACTAACAATCTTAGGATATTCAAAGTGATTCAAAGAGATATTGATTTAATCAAATTATGATTGCTAAGAGCAAAAACTAAGATAAAAAGTCTAATCAAAAGGATCTATGACTTTTAGTTTTCTTCTAATCATAGAAAATATATCTTCACTAAGAGGTCTGGTAAAGATATCTACTAATTGTTTATCAATATGTACAAAATCAAGCAATACATCTCTATTTTGTACATGATCTCTCATGAAACAGTTTCTTATCTCAATGTGTGTACATTTTGAATGTTAAATAGGATTTTTAGTTAGATTAATTGCACCTGTATTATCATAGCTTATAAAAATTTTGATAGTTTTATACCAAGATTTTTAAGTTATTATTTAATCCATAAGATTTGAGCACAACTTTCAACTACTATCTATTCGACCTCGATCATAGATAGAGCAATTAAATTTTATTTCTTGCTAAATTAAGATATTAAATTCATCCTAAGAAATTGATAGGTTCTATTTGTACTTTTTCTTTCTAACTTGTATTTAGCAAAATTAGCATCAGAATATGCAATAAGCTCAATTAATAGTCTAGAATACTATAATCCAATATTAATGTGCCAGATAAATATCTAAGTATATGTTTAATAGTCAATAAATATAATTTTTTAAGATTTGATTGATATCTAATATATGTATAAATACTAAACATAATGTATGGTCTATTTGTAGTAAGATAAAACAAAGAACTAATGATACCTCTATATAATTTTTGATCAATAGTCTTATCATTTTTATCTTTATCAAGCTTATAAGAGGGACTCATAGGTGTGCCAAGAGATTTTGTTATCTCCATTCCAAACTTCTTTAGTATCTCTCTAGTATACTTTGTTTGGTTGATGAAGATTTTCTGTTTAGTTTGCTTAATTTGAAGTCTGAGAAAAAATAGCTCTTCTATCATACTTATCTTGAACTATTTTTATATTAACTTCAAAAATTTCTAACAAAAAACTTCATCAGTGGCACCAAAAATAATATCATCAACATAAATTTGTACCACTAAAAAATCATCATTTCTTCTTTTCAAAAATAGAGTAGTGTCTTCATTTTTTTTTCAAAATCATTTTCAAGTAAGAATTTGCTTAATCCATCATACCATGCATGTAGAGCTTATGTTAAACGATAAAGAGCTTTATAAAGTTTAAAAGCATGATAATTATAATTTTTAAAACTAGGTGGTTGTTCTACATAAATCTATTTTGCTATGTATCCATTTAAAAATATATTTTTAACATCCATTTGGTGTAATTTGAAATTCATGAAACATGTAAATGCAAGTAATAATCTAATTACCTCTAATCTAGCAAAAGGTATAAAAATTTTATCAAAATCAATGCCCTCTTCTTGATTATCCTTTAATAATTAGTCTAACTTTGTTTCTGATTACAGTACCATTTTCATCTAACTTATTTTAAAAGACTCATTTAATGCTAATATTGAAGTATTATGCGGTCTTTCCACTAAAGTCCAAACTTTGTATCTTTCAAATTGATTTAGTTCTTTTTGCATTGCATTTATATAATTAAAATCTTTTTTAGCTTCTATACTTTTAGATTATATTTGAGGTACAAAAGCTAAATAGTCATACATATTTCTAAGAGAAGATCTAGTTCTTATCTCTTTTGATGGATCACCTATGATTAATTCTTGAGGATATCCATGGGCATACCTCCACTCTTTAGGTAGATTATTTTATCTTGATGAGATTTTCTCTTCTTCTTCCTCTTCTTTTGATATTCTTTAGGATCCTTGGAGGGTGCATCTTTAAGTATCAAGTTTTTCATTTTTTGAAGACTTATTTTATAATCCAATATCTTTTTTTCTAGAAGATTTGTCATTAAATTCATCAAAAACTATATGCATAGATTCTTCAACAATAAAGATTCTCTTGTTTAAGACTCTGTATGTCTTGCTAGATATGGAGTATCCTAGAAAGATACCCTTATTTGATGATAAGTCTATTAATTATACCAATTTAATTATTAAAATAAATATTAATGAATATATATTTAGCTAGAATTGATACTTTTTGTTTAAGTTTTGCAAAAAAGGAGTCCATGGATGGGAAGAGCTCAATTTTTGGAGTCTAACGATGGAAACGATACTCAAATTAGAGTTTGGACGGGCCCAGAATCAAAGTTTGAAATTATTAAGAGAATTGTATGATTTTTGGAACAGCCGGTCCATCATGGACCAGTCGCTGGGTCTACCGAATGCGAGCTGGTCCACGGGTGGCCATTGCCATCGGTCCATGCCCTAGTCCATGGACCAAACTCATCCCTAGCCACCATTTTCACCTACTAATCATCAAGGAGCCATTGGAGCCTCTTCCCTCATCGCTAGGAGCCCCCCTTGCGATCGGAGAAGCCGTCGGAAGCTATGGTCACCACCTCCATGCACAGTTCTTCATCTTCATTCGATCATCACCTCAAACCACCTCTTCAGCGATTAGTCGACCACCATCCAACCACGCTGGCCACCGCTCCACGCTGCCCGATCGGTATCGACTACAGACCGCATTCTCTTGTCTTTGTTGATTGGCCTTAGTGCCACCATGCCAGCCATCCACCACCACTTCTCCTTGCCACTGCCCACCACCATCACCAGTTGCTCGTTCCCACCACCTCCATCCATGGCATCGCAATCGAGAGAAGCATAGTCCGGATGCAAGTGGGAGACTAGGGATCGGGGGTCAGCGAGAGTCCAGATTGGACTTTGTTTGCCAAAGAGGGAAGAAGAGTGATCTGGCATGAATCTTGGCATAATTTGGGAGCTATGAATAGAATGGATGACTGAGAATTCCTTATATGATATCTTGCCAATCTTGAGCCCGATTGACTCCAACTTTGATCGGAAGAAAGCCCAAGATGAGCATTATAAAAGGAGAACCCTGGGTAGCAGTCCAAGCATTAGTTACTCCAATAATTATTTTTTTCTTTTATTTAGATCATTGTACTAGATTTAGAAAAAAGAGAAATTTTGGGAGGAGATGCTGGCGGTAGTGATGCGCAGCTAGGCTCCTTCAACCTAGGATGAAGATGAAGCTTGTAACCAGGTTCTATCACACTTTTTGTACTTAGTTTCTATGCAATAAAAATCATGTTCTTCATTTACATATCGTTTGAGTTATCTTCCCGAACGAGGTTTTAATCTGGTATATATAGCCTACACTATCTATCGACGTGCCATGATCTCAGGATATGGTACGTGCCTCAGAAAGGGTAATCATAGTATGGTAGATTAAATTCTAACCTTGCAATTCAATTAGACAGTTTATGCTTTAAGTGAATGTGTCATGATCTCCAAATACGACTCGTGCCCAGTAGGAGATAAATTTTTCTTATACTGAATTTGCAAGAGTTATGGACCTTGTAATTCAATTAGATAGTTTATTCTCTAAGCAGATGTATCGTGATCTCTAGATATTGCTCGTGTCCAATAAGAAATAAACTATTCTAACATGGAATTAGCAATAATCATTAATATTGCAACATAAAGAAAAGAAGATAAAAACTTGCTTGCATGGTAAATTCGGATTCCTTGGTTACTTCTCTTGCTAACTAATTTAACTAAGTAATTAGTTGTTATCTTTTAATAACTCTTCCTCTCAATCCAATTCTCTACAAATAATTTTTTTTTTTACTCTTTCTCATGAAAAAATCTTCCTTTCTCCGTGGATATGATCCTGACTCATCGCTAGCTATAGTAGTGAGTAGGTTTATTTTTGATCGTCTATAATAGCGATCAAAATTTTGGCACCATTGTCGAGGATCAAGGCATGATTGTTTCATGAAAAAAAAGAAAAAAGGATTTTCTTTTTTTTATAGTTATTTCTCTTTAGTTTATTACTCTTTTTTCAGTTACCTTGATTATTAAATTATCTTATTTTCCTTTTAACATTAAAAACAAAAAAACTTTCCTTATTTTCAAAATCAACTCTTAACCAAATTAACTTTTTCTTTTAATTAACTTGCCTTAAATAAGCCACAAGAAAACTTTAATACACTTTCCATAAAACGTAATTAATTTAAGGAAACAAATAATAAACTTTAAAAACTTCCTAATTTATTTGGACATCTTGCTTGTTTTGCATTATATTTTTATATAATACTTTAAGGGCATACCCCCTAAACAACATAAGGTGGAGATTTCATAATCCTTCCTTGGTCCACAAACCACTACCCTGTATACTGCATAACCTAAGTCTTAAATTAAATTTAATTAGATTTGGCCCCTAAGAATTCTCAAGCTCACTAGGCAAGGGACCCTGAGAGTTGGACTAGCTCAGTATTAACTAGTTCACTGGTGTCTAAGAAAGGGGTTCAAGGATGATGAGCCTTGAAAGAAGGTGGTTCTTTAATTGGTACCATTGTCTGACATGGCCAATTTATTTGGTATCTAAGGAAAGCAATGGGGGGACCCCTACCGACCTTACCCTTACCTAGCTAGTGGCTAGTTAGTATTTGACTTCAAAGGCTCAAAGGCAATCTTGGCAGTTAGGTACTGTCTAGACATAGTGTAACCCTAGGATAGAGAGTCCATTGTATGTTAACTTGTTTGTGCTAACAAAAGTTTAACCTAATTATACCACCCTTCTCTATCATCTATAGATTTAGGATCCTTAGGATTTTTTATCTTTAGAATTCTTCCCTTTTTTTTCTTTTTTTTCTCTCCTTAAAAGAAATCAAGAAAAAAAAATTTCTTGCCAAGATAAAAGGATGATTGATCAGATTCAATCTAAACCATACATGATTAAAAGGTCATGGATCCTATTGAATAGCCAAAGAGCTTAATAGAGTATTATTTTCCTAATCCCAATGAATGACCTTCAACCCTACAAGAGATTGGGACAAGATTGAGGCTAACCGACCATTTAAAATGAGAGCCCAAGCTAACAATTTCATGAATCAACCATAATAGATTGATATGCATCCAAAATTCATGAGATTCCTAGATGCATACAATCATCCAAGAGAATCAATAGGAACTACACTGGCATCATTGATCCATAGGGTTGAGGTCTTAGAACGTAGGGGATATACCCAATTTCATCATGTGCCAGCACCTACGTGCACGGCATGTGACACACCAGACCATGTTGTAGAGGGATATCCTTACTTGATGCACCCAATCCAAAATAGGTTTACATAGGGGAGTGTACCTAATGATAGATATATAACTGAACCTTATACCCCAACCTATAACCCAGGATGGGATCATCACCCTAGTTTTATGTGGTCACAAGATGCAACACTAGGAACCCATGAGTTTAATCAACCCTATCCTAGGCCCAGTCAAGTACCTAATTATCAACCAAGTTTAGATCATGAGAACGAACAGAGGTTTAGTTCCTTGGACAAAGCCCTGGAAATCCTAGCTAAAATTTCAAGAAACCCTAGTGAAAACCCTAGCTAAATCCCAAGTTGACACTTATGCCATGATAAATATCACCAATGCCACCTGAATACCTTTATGTAAACCACGAGCCAACAGATAACCTCCAACACCTAGGCTATTACCCATTTGGAGATGCAAGTAAGTTAATTGGCCATGGCTATAAGTGAAGAAGAGCTGCTTGGTCAACCCAAGAGTCATCATGAGGGACAATACCTTACAAAAAATCTTGATGTGATGACCCCTCAGCAATCGAATATGACTTTCAGGAATGAATTAGTCATGGAGCAAACCTGTACAACCAAAGAGACCAAGTAGCTAATTTGACTAAGACAACAATATATAAAGAGAAATCAAAATGGAGGGATGAACCACTTCCATCATCACCCAACTTACCGATGGTCCTAATCCCATGAACCCTAGAGTCATCCATTACTTTTAATGGGAAGGGAAAGCAAATAGGTATAGTGATGGAATTAATTGAGACTTCCCAAGAGTCACACATGCATAATACAATAGAGGAAGCCATGAATGAAAGTTCTCCCCATGATTCGTTAAACCCTAGTTTGGCTCACTTTGAAGTAGATGATCTTGATATAGTAGGATGTACCCTAGAGATGAATGATCTAGTAGAAACACCCTACCCTAACACCACCACACCTTGGATCAAGCAATATGAGCCATCACCCAAGTCCTCAATAGCTCCCTTGTTAGAATCACAACATGACCAGAATTGAAACCACTTCCTGCCGCATCTACTGATACCTTGTTAGAATCACCACCACACCTTGTTACACTTAGGAAGCCTAAATTGTAGGTGTTCTAAATGCATATAAAGAAGCTGATGGGTGGGACATTGCACATATAGGGGCTAATGAATTTAAAATTTTTGTATCTGATTTCTCTGTATTTGGCACTACTTTTGAGACCTACCTCCAAACTTATCTATACTGTTAAAAC
This sequence comes from Areca catechu, assembly GCA_021397845.1. NCBI lineage: Eukaryota > Viridiplantae > Streptophyta > Magnoliopsida > Arecales > Arecaceae > Areca > Areca catechu. Next base: position 70,067,278 of record CM038041.1, on the reverse strand, counting down.
AATGTATGGAGATAGGGTTGATATTGATTTAGAGAAAGTGCCAAATTATAAATCAAAAAGGGCTTATACCAAAATCTAAATTATTAGCTGAACCCCTCATGTTTCTAGTTGAACCTTTATCTATGAAGGAAGAGGCATCTCATGGGGATCCTAAAATACTCCCTTCATATATAGAGCACATTGAGTACATAGATCTAGGTCATTTAGAACTTTGACCGGTACTTAAGTTATACCTAGATCTAATTATAAGGCAAGAATTGTTAGCTATAAGAGCAATAAGCTACTCAATGGTTCCATGCAGGAATTATTCTTAAGCTGAACCCAAATCACATAGGAAATTACAAACCCATGTCAAGATTCGGGCAGGAATAGGATAAGAACAGTAAGAGCTCTGGCTAAAGATGTTAAACTTAGCGCTTGTTGGGAGGCAACCCGATAATTTTATTTTCTACTTTAGTGATTTTCATTTCTTTTCTAGGAATAATGGATTGCTCCACACAATCACTCCTGGTATTACACGAGGCATATCTCATCTAGGTGGTATTACTCCTTATCTTATTCTTCCTTACTCCATTGAAGGCAAAAAAAATTAAGTTGGTGGGTAAGGGAATATCTTTACGAAAAATATTTTGAAAACACCTTGATAATTTTTAAAAAATTTTAAAAAAATTTATAAATCATGTGCCATGAAAGAAATTCTTGAGCGAAAACCGACTAGAACAAGGTAATAGAGTTAAAAAGTATTGGCTAATTAAGGTAATGAGCTAGGGAGTAGACTAGCTGGTTAGACTTTTAGAGGCCTACTTAGGTCATCTAAAGGCTATTAGAACTTCCTTCACACATGCACACTGACGAGGTAAACTAGGTAGTAGTTATAAGGTCAATTGGAGATTCAATTATTTCTAAAAATTGGTAATTGATATATATCCCATTGAGAGAAACTTGAAGTTAAGGATAGAGCTACTTGCTTAAAAAAAAGAGAAAAAAAAGGTAAGTTCTAAATAGTGGTTTTCTACCTAGTAACTGGTCACCTTCGTTTAAGTAAGCATTGTTGTTCATGTCAAAAAGTGGGCAGTGTGAAGATATCGCCAGAAAAAAAAGAAAAAAGAAAAAAATTAATTAGTGTGAAAGCTACCTCAGCTCATGTGCTTAATATATAGGGGTATAAAAATTAACCAAAGTAGGTAATAGGCGAAGATACCATTGTTCCTTACAAGCTAATACCTAAATACTAAGTTTGCCAACATAAATACAAGTATTGTAAATCTTTGGATGAGCTCTAAAAAAGCTTCTGGCAGTTTCGATAATGAAATATACTTCGAAAACTTAATACTGGTTAGTGATACTAGCTTCTTTTAACTTTTAGCTTAGATTTGTTTTGCAAAGGAGGATCTTAGTGACACATGATTTTTCTTTAATTACATTGCTAAGGGACTAGCAATGATTAAGTTAGCGATGTGATAAGTCTATTAATTAGCCCAATTTAATTATTAAAATAAATATTAATGAATATATATTTAGCTAGATTGATATATTTTATTTAAGTTTTGTAGAAAAGGAGTCCATGGATGGGAAGAGCTTGATTTTTGGAGTCCAACGGTACAAATGAAACTTAAATCGGAGTTCGAGTGGGTCTAAAATCAAAGTTTGAAGTTATTAAGGGAATTACATGATTTTTGGAGTAGCCGATCCATCGTGGACCAATCGCTGGGTCTACCGAATGTGGGCTGGTCCACGAGCAGCCATTGATGTTGGTCTACGCCCCTGTCCATGGACCAAACTCATCCCCAGTCACCATTTTCACTTACTAACCATCGAGGAGTTGCCGGAGCCTCTTCCCTAATCACCAAGAGCCCTCTCATGGCCGGAGAAGCCATCGAAAGCTACCGGTCACTACCTCCACCCATGGTTTTTCATCTTTGTTCGATCATCACCTCAAACCTTCTCTTCAATCATCAACCGACTTCCATCCAGCCTGTCGGCCACCGCTCCACACTACCCCGTAGCTGTCGGCCACCGACCCCATTTTCTTGTCTCTGTTGATTGGCCTTACTACCATTGTGCCAGCCATCTGCCACCACCCACCACTATCGCCGGCCGCTCGTTCCCACCACCTCCATCCATGACATCATGGTCAGGAGAAGCATTATCAAGATCCAAGTGGGAGACCGGGGATCAGGGATCAGCGAGAGTTCGGATTGGACTCTATTTTCTAAAGAGGGAAGAAGAATGATCTAGCATGAATCCTGGCACAATTTGGGGGCTATGAATAGAATGGATAACTGAGAATTCCTTATGCGATATCTTGCTGATCTTGAACCCGATTGACTCCAAATTTGACCAGGAGAAAGCTCGAGACAAGCTCTATAAAAAACCAATCCCAGATAGTAGTCTAGGCATCAATTACTCTAGTAATTATTTTCTTTTTCTTTTATTTTGATCATTGTATTAAGTTTAGAAAAGAGGGGAATTTTGGAGGAGATGCTAGCGAGAGCCTAGCCCAGTGATGCATGGCTAGGCTCCTTTAACCTAGGATAAAGATGAAGCTTGTAACTAGGTTCTACCGCTCTTTTTGTACTTAGTTTCTATGCAATAAAAATCATGTTCTTCATTTACATATCATTTTAGTTATCTTTCTGATCGAGATTTTAATCTGGCATACATTCCCTACACTCTCTTTCAATGTACCATAATCTCAGGATATGGTACATGCCTCGGAGAGGTAATCATAGTATGGTAGATTAAATCCCTAACCTTGTAATTCAATTAGACAGTTTATGCTCTAAGCGGACGTGTCGTGATCTTCGAATATGACTTATGCCCAATAGAAGATAAATTATTCTAACATTGAATTTGCAAGAGTTATGGATCTTGCAATCAATTAGATAGTTTATGTTCCCCAGAAATGGAACCCAAGAGGGGGGCTGAATTGGGTCTTTAAAAAATTAAAGCAATTATGTGCCGGTCTTTGAAGTGTTTATGAGTAATATGAATAACTCAAAGATGTGCAGCGAATAAAAGAAAATTAAATGCTAAGAGCAAGAAATAAGAATAGCAATCATACACAAATACAAGTTTTATAGTGGTTCGATGCAAACCAAGCACCTATATCTACTCCCCAAGCCACCCTTGAGAATTCCACTATAATCTCTCCAAGATTATAGCTGACTTATTTTATAAGGCTCACAAGTCAAAACCAAAGTTAGTTTTGTTACCTAGACTCACCAACAACCTTTATAACTTGTTTTGTCTTGGGGCTCACAAGTCAAACCCTAGTTGATTTTGTCCCTTTGGCTACCAATAGCCACAACAACATACTTTCAAGAAATCCTTGAAAACTAGGTCAAACAATAATAAATTCAGAGAAACAATAAATAAAATATAATAAACTCTCTTCAAAGAGTAGAATGTAAAGCTTTGAGGCTCTAGTAGATGCTTGTCTTGTCTTCTCTTTGGAATCTTCTTCAAGCTCTTTTTTTGGAAGGATGAAAGGATAGGCTTGTAACTTTTTTCAGGGAATCTCTCCTTTTATGAATTTTGAAGTGAAGTTCTTGAGAAAATATTGACTTTTGAGTATTCAATAGAGTTCAATGCTTCATGAATGAGTTTGGTGAAGCTTAAATACTTCAAAAACTTCTAAAAAATGGTTTGAGACCGTTGGATAATCAAAACTAGCTGTTGGGAGCTTGAAAAGATAAATCTGTAACTCAGAAAAATAGATCTGTTAGAGCTGTCAGAACCCGTGAGTCGACACTTGGCTCTCAAGTATCGATACTTGATTCTCAGGTGTCGACACTTGGTCTTACAGGTGTCGACACTTGAATTTCAAGTGTCAACACTTAAGGCTCAGGTGTCGATACTTGATACAAAAATCCTCCAAAAGGCATGTTCTGGATTTTCAAAAAGTCTCAGGCCTTGAGTCGACACTTGGATTCCAGGTGTCGACACTTGTGTCTCAGGTGTCGACACTTGGAACTCAGGTGTCAACACTTGGCATGCCAGACATGGATTTTTATGTGCCATTCACTGAAGTATCGATACTTGGTCATGCTTGAGTCGACACTTGAGTCTAAAATTGCAAGAAATGAGTGCCAAAACTCCAAAAAATATAAGGATATATAATCAAACTTTAGATGCTCTTATGTAAATAATAATTGAACATTTTTTAGCCATTTTTTATAGTGAGAAGACTTCTTAAGACATGAATTTTGCTCAGCTTCAAGATACTTTCCTTTTGAAAATTTGAGGTGCCTGTATCCTGAAACTCATAACTACATTTGAAACATTAGTACAAAATATGTACTCAACATTTTGTTAATCATCAAAATCAAGGGCAAACCCAATAATCTCCCTCTTTTTGATGATGACAAAACCTTGAGTATATAAGCATTCAAATTCAATTTTTAGATATGATATCTCATAAACATGAACTTAAAGCTCATACAACACAATCTTAATAGAGGAGATGTATAAATTAAGTATGGAAGTTAAATTTACTCTCCCCCTTAGTGAGTTAAGATATGAAACATTTTGTATCAGAGCATTGATATGAAATATTTTGTATCAGAGCATTGATATGAAACATTTTGTATCAGAGCATTTCTCAATTGAAGAATAAAATTTGAAACTTATATCTTATTATATCTTACTCCCTATTTTTGTCAATCATTAAATAATGAAGGGAGTAAACTCCCCCTTAATAAATGCATTAAGACAAAGAAGGGCCATGATACAAGATTAGTTTTGAAATAATTAACAGGTATCAAAGCCAAAGAGTAGGGTATCAGAGCCAATATTGTCAAAGCAGAATTTAAACATCATAAATTCAATCATCATTAGAGTAAATGAACAAGATTGATAATCAAGTGAGAAAGTGGAATATAGATATATATATATATATATAAGAGTGTTTTCAGTACAAAATTTGCTAAAATAATCAGCATAAACTAAAACATATAATAAGTGAAACACATAAACATGAAACACAAGATAAATACTAATACATCAAACAACATAATAGTCATCTATGAGGCTAATCCTCATCAGATGGAATCTCAAATGATATGGGACCAGTAATCCTAGACCAATGAAATAGAGCTCTAGGGGTCTTCATGATACTATGACTCCTAGTCCTAGTGGAAGGTCCTATATGGGGTACAACCCTAGATGAACATGTGGAAGGCGATGCAAGAGACTCAGTAGGTGTCATTGAAAACAGGAGTAGTAGAGATCGATGTGTCACAAGGATCAGCAAGTGGAGCAGCAGGTGTCTTAGTCTCTCAGCTGACAAGCTCAAAGTCATCTACCTTGTCATCACTATCACTGTCAACATCTGTGCCTTTGTCATCACCACCAACATCTCGGTCACCACCACCAACTGTATCATCATGTCCATCCTGGTGGTCACCATCATCATGATCATCATCAGGAGGTGGAGCTGTAGGTGTTGCTAGAGGTAGAAGGGATTTCAGCAAATCCTCAATCCGAGCAAAACCTGTCTCCATGGTCCGACGCATCTCAGCATGCTCCTCAGTAGTATGGGCTCTAAGGCCCTCAATCTCAATACGCAACTGAGTGGTACAGACACCTAAGCCTATCATCTTGCTCCTGATATCTGCAAACTCATGTATGATTAGCTCCTCGAATGATGAACCAACAATAGTAGGAGGAGCATCGATTGGAGACTCGACTGGTGCTGGAGTTAGTGTGACTGGTTCGGTCTCACTGGGTGCTGCTGCTACTGATCGAGGAGGTGTAACTGATGTCCCTGCCTCAGCCTCACGAATCTTGTCCTCCTCATCTGGCTCCTGGCTAGACTCTCTACGTACCCAATGACCAGAAATCATCCTGTACCCCATATGGTGGAGTGACCGCTCATCATATACATCCGTCTGTAGGATATCCTTGGAGGTCTCCCCCTCTAAAGGAATTGAATGGGCTCAGAACAAGCATGTCAACACCATACCGTAGGGTAAGCAATGTCTCCTCTGAGTGGCGACGTCTCTCATCTGAACAAGTATCAATGCTGGAAGGTCGATCTTTGTCCTTTGAATCAAACAAGTCATCACCATCAACTCTTGCTCTATGATGAAGTCAAACCTCCCAGTCTTCGGTAGAAGGATCCGAGCAGTGATACGGTAAAGTAGATGCATCTCAATAGACAACTGGTTCGCGGTGACCATAGCCACGCAGTGAACATCCTCGCGCTCTAAGATGCATCTGAATGCGTCCTCATGGTTTTCAACAGAAGAAGTAACAATCCCATGGTGCGGGATCTCCCAGATGCGACTCAGTACCTCTTCTAAAAGGGAAATCTGGATGCCCTTCACTATCGCACTCCAAAGCATCCATCGGTAGTCGAGACTCCCATAGAACTCTCGGACTAAGTGTGGATAATACTTCTCTTGCATGGTGAGAAAGGGATCAACCCAGCATCCTGAAGAACCTGCCCAATCTAAAAGTCTTGTTTGTCAAAAATCCAAGATCCACTCGTCTGCCAGCTGTGACCACCTTCCCAGACATCCTCTCTGCTAAAGGTGAAGTTGGAGCTGCTAAACTGCTGTCATTTCTAGCTTTTGTTCTCCTTTATGCTGATTCTTGTCCAGGTTTCCTTTTAGAGGCCAACTGCTTTCAAGGTGCCATGATAACCAGCTAAGGGAAGGAAGTAGAAAGGGTAAAAATATGAAATAGGGAAAGATCAAATCGGAGATTGAGGATAAATAATAAGAAAAAGAGCCAAAAACAAGGGATCGACCAAGAAGTGAGCCAAAAAGAGAGAAATCAGTGCTTGGTTTTGATTTAAATCAACAAGGATTCAAAGAAAAGCAATTAAGGTTTGATCTAAAAGGGAAGAAATCATATGGGGTTGAAATTGGCCTAAAAACTTCAATGTAACAGTTAAACTATGAAGAACCAAGCAAAAACAAGGCATGAACCGGAAAAATAAGTGCAAAAACAGTCCAAAAGAGGGAAAGACCAAGAACCCGAGCACAATCCCAAGAACCAAGGATAAAATAGTGATTTTCGATGGGAAAGAGGAAAAAATCATGGAAAATGGTAAAGAATCAATGGAAAAAACCGTGGATTAACCAAAGAAAATGAAAGAATGTGAAGGGATTTACCAAAAAATGGAGGGCACAAGGAAAAGAACACTGTTCCGCGGCCTAAGGACGGTTGGGGGACCACTAGGGCATGAGTGGAAAGAGGGAAATATAAAAATAAAAGGTTCGATGATGCCCTAGAAAAATATAACTTTCCGCCCGAGTGTCGACACTTGGGATTTTTCAAGTATCGACACTTGGTCAGGTGTCGACATTAGGGATTTTTCAAGTGTCGACACTTGGCCAAGAAAATCCCAGAAAAACCCAATAAAATTTTTAAGAATCAGGGGAACTCTAATTAGGAGCTTAGGACTTAAAGAATATGAATTTGAGCACAAAGAATTGGGCATGGACAAGGTTTGAGAGAGTTCTAAGAAAAGGGATCTATGATTCCTAACTCTCTTCTAATCAGGCTAAATCTTTCTTCACTCAAAGGTTTGGTAAAAATATCAACTAATTGAACATCAGTACCAACAAATTCAAGCATCATATTAGAGTTTTATATACGATCTGTTATGAAGTGATGTCTTATTTCAATATTTTTACATCTTGAATGTTGCATAGGATTCTTAGTTAAATTGATTGCACTAGTATTGTCACATCTTATCGGTGTCTTAGTTAGCTTGATGCCAAAATCTTTGAGTTATTGTTTGATGCATAGAATTTGAGCACAACAGCTTCCAGCTGCTATATATTTGGCTTCCGCCATAGATAGAGCAACCGAATTCTGTTTCTTGCTACTCTATGAAATCAAATTGACTTCAAGAAACTGACAAGTTTCACTAGTACTTTTTCGATCAAGTTTACATCCAGCAAAATCAGTATTAGAATAAGCAATCAATTCAAATGCTGAATCTCTAGAGTACCAAAGGCCAATATCAATAGAGCTAGACAGATATCTAAGTATGCATTTAACAGCCAAAAGATGATATTTTTTAGGATCAGACTGATATCTAGCACACATACAAACACTAAATATAATATATGCCCTACTAGCAGTTAGATATAACAATGAACCAATGATGCCACGATATAATTTTTGGTCTATAGATTTACCTGATTCATCTTTGTCAAGTCTATAAGAGGAGCTCATAGATGTACCTAATAGCTTGGTGCTCTCTATCCCATACTTCTTTAATATTTCCTTTGTGTTCTTGGTTTGGTTGATGAAGATCCCCTCTTTTGTTTGCTTTATCTAGAGTCCAAGAAAGAAATTGAGTTCTCCCATCATGCTCATCTCGAACTCACCCTACATCAACTTAGCAAACTTTTGATAAAGATACTCATTAGTAGCACCAAATATGATATCATCCACATATACTTGTACTACTAGAAGATCATCATTCTTCCTTCTTAGAAATAAAATAGTATCTACATTATCTCTAGTAAAATTATTTTTAAGCAAAAATGAACTCAATCGATCATACCAAGCTCTTGGAGCTTGTTTCAAACCATACAAAGATTTATGAAGTTTAAAAATATGATTTGAAAATTCATGATTTTCAAAACCAGGGGGTTGTTCAACAAAAACTTCTTCTTCTATAAAACCATTTAAAAAGGCACTTTTGACATCAATTTGAAATAATTTAAAATCCATAAAATATGCAAATGCCAATAATAGCCTAATTGCCTCAATTCTAGCCACAAAAGAAAAGTTTTCATCAAAATCAATCCCTTCCTCCTGATTGTATCCTTTGGCAACTAGTCTAGCTTTATTTCTAATGACAATACTATTTTCATCAAGCTTATTTCTAAAAACCCATTTTGTGCCAATTATTGAAACATTAGTAGGTCTATCAACCAAAGTCCAAACATTATTTTTTTTAAATTAATTTAGTTAATCTTGCATAGTATTCATCTAATTGCAATCATTTTCAGCTTTTTTTATAGATTTAGATTCTATTTGAGATACAAAACCTAAATAATTACATATATTTCTAAGAGATGAATGAGTACTTACTCTTTTTGATAGATCACCAATGATAAGTTCTTTAGGGTGTCCATGAGCATACCTCCATTCTTTAGGTAGAGAATTAACTATAGATGTGTTTTCATCTCCTTGTGCTTGATCTCTTACATTGTCATCTTGCTCCTTGGTGGGTTCTTCATTGTTGTTCACTTCTTCATTTCTATTGATACCTGTATCATCATCAAGAATATCTTCTTTTCTAGAAGATTTTTGGTTAGTATCATCAAACACCACATGGATGGATTCTTCAATAACAAGTGTCCTTCTGTTAAAGATCCTGTATGCCTTGCTAGATGTAGAGTAGCCTAAAAAGACACCCTCATCTGACTTGGCATCAAATTTGCTTAGATTTTTCTTACCATTGTTTAAGATGAAACAATGGCATCCAAAAACCTGATAATATTTGATTGAAGGTTTTCTACCCTTCCAAAGTTCAGAAGGTGTTTTCTTTAAAATAGGTCAGATCAAAACATGATTTAAAACATAACATGCAGTATTTATGGCTTCCACCCAAAAGTATTCAGGTAAATCATTTTTGCAAAGCATGGTGCATGCCATTTCTTCAAGTATTCTATTTTTTCTTTCTACTATCCCATTTTATTGAGGTGTCCTAGGTACAAAAAAATTATGATGAATGCCATTTTCACTACAAGATTTTTCAAATTTATGATTTTCAAATTCTGTACCATGATCACTTCTTAAAGAGATAATTGAAACACCTTTTTCATTTGAAACTCTTTTATGAAATCTAATGAATGCAGAAAAGGTTTCATCTTTATGAGCTAAAAACATCATGCAAGTAAAACGAGAGAAATCGTCTACAATGACTAGACCATACTTCTTACCTCCCCAACTAGATGTTCTAGTTGGTCCAAAGAGGTCCATATGAAGTAATTCTATGGTTCTAGATATAGAGACTACTCTTTAGGTTTGAAAGATTATTTTGTTTGTTTTCCAAGTTGGCAAGCAGTGCAAAGCTTATCTTTTTCAAAACTAAGTTTTGGCAAATCTTTTATCAAATCCTTTTTATAAAGTTTTGAAATCAAATGCATGCTAGCATGTCCTAGTCTACGATGCCAAAGCCAACTAGTTTCATTGATCTTAGCATCCATTACCACTAGGCATTGACCATTTTAAACATGTAGATCATATAGATCTACCATATAAATGTTGTCATGCCTATGACCAATAAACTTGATACCATTGTCATCAAGACTAGAAACAATGCACATAGAAGATTCAAAAACAACTTTAAAATCCTTGTCATAAAATTGATTGATGCTAAGTAAATTATGCTTCAAACCATCAACATATAAAACATTATCTATAAAAGTAGAAGGGATGATATGAACTTTACCAATTCCGATAATCTTTCCCTTTCCATTATCACCGAAAGTAACATTACCACCACTTTGATACTCAAGTGAGGAGAACTGCTCCACATCTCCAGTCATGTGCCTTGAGCAACCACTATTGAGGTATCACATTCTTCTTTTGTTGGTTGCAAGATATACCTATAATAAAAAATTAAGTGGAGACTTTAGGTACCCAAGTCATCTTGGGTCCTTTAAGGTTAGTGGTGATGGTTCCCTTTGAAACCCAAACTTTTTTACCTTTGCTAATTTTCCTTTTATTGCATAAATAAGATTTATGTCCTACCTTACCATATGAATAACAAGTAATTGAAGAGGAAGCAGGCATAAAGAAATATTTGAAAAATTTTTGTTTCTTTTGTGTTTTGAAACCCAAATCGGCCTTATTGAAAATAGCTCTTTAGTTATTTAAAAGCATATTTAGTTTTTCAGAACAGTAAGAAAATTTTTCAATAAAAGGTTTTAATTTTTCAAGTTCATTCTTATATTTCTTGTTTTCTTCCAAAATCACCTTATTTTGTTTTGTAAAATTTTCATTTGAAGGAAGGGAGTTTTTCTTTTTCAAATCCTACTTTTATTTTTCAAGATGAATAATTTTATCATTTAGCTTTTTATTTTGAAAAAGCAAGCAATCATTTTCAATTAGAAATTTATCATTTGTTTTAACTAAATCCAAATTTTGCTTCTTTAATTTTTTATGCTTTGATTTAAGTTTTTGAAATTCAATCATAAGTTCATCAAAAACTTCATGCAACTCATCAAATGTAAACTCTTCTTCAGGTTCAAATGTTACCTCATCATTGTTGGCCATTAGACAAAAATTTCCAACCTCTTGTTGCTCTTCTTCAGAGCTTGAATCCTCACTGTCGCTCCAGGTTGCCATCATGGCTTTCTTTCTCAATCTTCTACTTTTCTTGAGTAGGGGGCAGTCCATCTTGAAGTGGCCAGGTTTCTTGCATTCAAAATATGTGGGCTACTCTTTTTCTTTCTCTTTGTTTTTTTCTTTGCTAGGCTCTCTCTTTTGAGGTTTCTTTTTGAAGTTATACATCTTCTTTCTCATGAACCTCCTAAACTTTCTAGCCATGAGAGCCATCTCATCTTCTTCATCTTCTTCTTCAGACTCATCACTTGACTCTTCTCTAGTGGTGGACTTGAAAGCAATAACTTTTTCTTCTTATCAATGTCCACATTCTTTTGCTTTAATGAGAGCTCATAGGTCATCAATGAGCCTAACAGTTACTCGAGAGGAAGAGTATTGACATCATTGGTTTCTTCTATAGTAGTGACCTTTGCATCCTAAGAAGCCGGAAGAGACCTGAGGAGTTTATTTACAAGTTCACCATTAGAAACAATCTTTTCTAAACTTCACATGCCATTCACAATATTAGTGAACCTAGTATACATTTCACTAATAGATTCAGTAGGTTCCATTTTGAACATTTCATATGTATAAATGAGCATGTTAACTTTAGTGATTTTCACTTGATGTGTACCCTCATGGGTAATCTCAAGTGTGTCTCATATTTCCTTTACGGAGAGATAATTTGAGATTCTATTGAATTCACTCAGATCCAAAGAGCAAAACAATTGATTCATAGCCTTCGCATTAAGCTCTATTTGGTTAATGTCATTCTCATCCCAATCGTCTTCCATTTTAAGAGTGGAAATGTCATTAATCAAGATAGTAGGCTGATGAGGACCTTTAACAATAGTCCTCTAAAGATTATAATCAATTGCTTGAATGAAAATATGCATGCATGTCTTCTAATACATGTACTTCATGCCATTAAACAAAGAAGGACGGTTAGAGGCTTATCCTTCAACAACACCTATACCTATTAGGGTTGCTATGATCTTTCACTCAAGATCATTGGACCTACAAGTAGAGTACTGGTGCTTTGATACCACTTGTTGCCCAGAAATGGAGCCCAAAAGGGGAGGTAAATTGGGTCTTTAAAAAATTAAAGAAATTTTGTGCCGGTCTTTGAAGTGTTTGTGAGAAATGTGAATAACTCAAAGATGTGCAGTAGATAAAAAAAAATTAAATGCTAAAAGCAAGAAATAAGAATAGCAATCACACATAAACATAAGTTTTATAGTGGTTCGGTGCAAACCTAGCACCTACATCCACTCCGCAAGCCACCCTTGGGAATTCCACTATAATCTCTCCAAGATTACAGTGACTTGTTTTACAAAGCTCATAAGTCAAAACCTAAGTTAGTTTTGTCACCTAGGCTCACCAACAACCTTTACAACTTGTTTTGTTTTCGGGCTCACAAGTCAAACCCTAGTTGGTTTTGTCCCTTTGGCTCACCAACAACCATAACAACCTACTTTCAAGAAATCCTTGAAAGCTAGGTCAAACAATAATAAATTCAGAGATACAATAAATAAAACATAACAAACTCTCTTCAAAGAGTAGAATGTGAAGCTATAAGGCTCTAGTATATGCTTGTCTTGTCTTCTCTTTGGAATCTTCTTCAAGCTCTCTTTTTGGAAGGATGAAAGGATAGGCTTGTAAGCTTTTTTCAGAAAATCTCTCTTTTTATGGTTTTTGAAGTTAAGTTCTTGAGAGAATATTGATTTTTGAGTGTTCAATGGAATTTAATGCTTGATGAATGAGTTTGGTGAAGCTTAAATACTTCAAAAACTTCCAAAAAATGGTTTGAGACTGCTGGAGGATCAAAACTAGCTATTGGGAGCTTGAAAAGATAAATCTGTAACGCAGAAAAATAGATCCGTTAAAGCTGTCAGAACTCGTGAGTCGACACTTGGCTCTCAAGTGTCGACACTTGGTTCTCACGTGTCGACACTTGGTCCTACATGTGTCGACACTTGGTCTTGCAGGTGTCGACACTTGAATTTTATGTATCAATACTTAAGGCTTAGGTATCGACACTTGATACAAAAATCCTCCAAAAGGCATGTTCTGGATTTTCAAAAAATCTCAGGCCTTGAGTCGACACTTGGATTCCAAGTGTCGACACTTGTGTCTCAGGTGTCGATACTTAGAACTCAGGTATCGACACTTGGCATGCTAGACATGGATTTTTGTGTGCCATTCACTGAAGTGTCGACACTTGGTCATGCTTGAGTCGACACTTGAGTCTAAAATTCCCAAAAATGAGTGCCAAAACACCAAAAAACATAAGGATATATAATCAAACTTTATATACACTTATGTAAACAATAATTGAAAGTTTTTTAGCCCTTTTTTATAGTGAGAAGACTTCTTAAGACATGAATTTTGCGCAACTTCAAGATACTTTCTTTTTGAGAATTTGAGGTGCCTATATCATGAAACTCATAACTACATTTAAAACATTAGTACAAAATATGTACTCAACATTTTGTTAATCATCAAAATCAAGGGCAAACCTAATAGTTTATACTCTAGCAGACATATCATGATCTCCGAATATGGCCTGTGCCCAATAAGAGATAAACTATCTAACATGGAACCTGCAAGAATTATTGATATTGCAATATAAAGAAAAGAAGATAAAAACCTGCTTGCATAATGGATTCGGGTTTCTAGGTTACTTCTCCTACTAATTAATTTAACTAAGTAATTAGTTGTTATCTTTTAATAATTCTTCCTCTTAATCCAATTCTCTACAAACAATTTTTCTTTTTACTCTTTCTCATAAAAAATAATCATCCTTGATCCCCATGGATACGATCCTAATTCATTGCTAGCTATAATAGTGAGAAGGTTTTATTTTTGACCACTTACGATAGTGATCATCTAACTTGGTATTGAATTTATCTAAATTATCTTTTTTATTATTTAAAATAAAAATTTACATTTGAAAATATAAAAATATTTTATATTTGATTTTCTATCTTTCCAAAGATATAAGGTATTTTCTTTAAAATCAGATGCATCAAAACATGGTTTCAAATATAACATGCTATGTTGATAGCTTCCATCCAAAATATCTTGGGAAATCATTTTTATAAAGCATGGGGCATGCCATTTCTTCCAAAATTTTATTTTTTCTTTCTATAACCCTATTTTGTTGAGATTTTCTAGGTGCAAAAAAAATATGCTCAGCACCTTTTTCATTGTAAAGTTTTTAAAATCTTGGTTTTCAAATTCGATTTCATGATCACTATGAATGCAAATAATGGAATGCCCTTTTTCATTTGAAACCTTTCTATAAACTTTGTGAAGGCTAAAAAAGTTTCATCCTTATATATCAAAAATATAACCATGTAAAACATAAAAAATCATCTACAATGATAAGATCATATTTCTTTTCTCCGAAACTAGTAGTCCTTGTGGATCCAAATAAATCGATATAGATTAACTCCAAGGGTCTAGATGTAGAAACTATACCTTTGGTTTAAAAGAACTTTTAGTTTATTTTCTAAATTAGCTTGTATCACAAATTTTAATCTTTTCAAAATTAAATTTCGGTAAGTCTTTTAAAAGATTATTTTTAATAAATTAAGAAAATAAATGTATACTAGCATGTCCTAATCTATGTTGCCAAAACTAATTAGCATAATTGACTTTACTTCCATTATAATTAGACATTGACCATCATGTATAGAAAGATCAACAAGATCTAACATATAGATATTTCAATGTTTATGTCCAATGAACGTAATTCTACTATCATTGAGTCTAGAAATGATACATAATAAAGATTCAAAAATACTTTAAATCTTTTATCACAAAATTGATTAATGCTAAGTAAATTATGCTTTAATCCTTCTATAAGTAGAATATTTTCTATATAGGTAAAGGGGGTATAGAAACTTTACCGATTCCAATGATTTTGCCTATTCCATTATCACAAAATATTACATTTTCTTCATTTAAAGCTTTAAGATATATTAATTACTTCATATCTCTGATCATGTTTCTTGAGTAACCATTATCTAAATACCAAAGTCTCTTCTTCTTCTTGGTTGTAAGACACACCTACAAAAAGGAACCAAGCAAAAACTTTAGACACCCAAGTTATTTTGGATCCTTTTAGGTTAGTAATGGTGGTTCCTTTTGGAATCTAAACCTTTTTAATACTATTCAATTTCTTACAATCACATAAATAGGCTTTATATTCTAATCTACCACAATAATAAGATGTTATATTTGAAGATATAGGAACAAATTTTTTTTTTGAAGTATTTTTATTATTTGAAACCTAATCCAGGTTTATTAAATACAGCTCTTTGACTTTCTTAAGTTCTTCTTTCAAACTCTTATTTTCTTGAGTTAAGGTTTTATTTTCTTTTGATAATTCTTCCTTTTTATTTGTCAAAGCAATTTTTTGATCCTTTAAAACTTTGTTTTCTTGAGTTAAGGCTGGATTTTCTTTTGGTAGTTTTTCTTTTTCATTGGTTAACTAAAGAATTTCTTTCTTTGTTTCCTTAGTTTTTAGTTTAAAATGCATCTTAAAATTCTTCAAATGTAAAATCAATTTTGGTTTCAGATATACCTTTTCCTTATAGATCATGAAGCATAGATTTACAACCTCTTGTATTTCCTCCTTGGAGCTAGAGTCCTCGCTGTCACTCCATGTTATTATCATCACCTTCTTTTTGTATTTTCTTAAGGCATTGTTGAGAAGAGATAGTCCATCTTGTAATATCCTGATTTCTTATATTCAAAGTAAATAGATTGTTCCTTCCCTTTATTTTTTTTTTTTCCTTACTTGGCTCTCCTTTATAAAGCTTCTTATAGCCATGCTTCTTTTTTTTCATAATCCTTCTGAACTTCCTTGATACAAGTGTCATCTTATCATCTTCATCTCCCTTATCCAAGCTATCACCAATTTCTTCCTTTGAAGTTATGGATTTGAGAGTAATAGTCATCTTTTTCTTCTCATTTTTGATATTCTTTTATTTCAAGGATAGCTCATAGGTCATAAGTGAATCTAGGAGTTGCTCAAGAGAAAGTGTATTAACATCTTTAGCCTCTTGTATAGCAGTGACCTTTACATCCCATGAAGTTGAAAGAGACTTAAAAGTTTTGTTAATAAGTTTAACGTTAAAAAAGATTTACCTAAACTTTTCAAGCTATTAATGATATTGGTAAATCTAGTATATATTTCAGTGATAGTTTCATTAGGCTCCATCCTAAACATTTCATAAGTACGCACAAGCATATTAATTTTAAATTATTTTACTTGATTAGTACCCTCATGGATAACTTCAAGTATATCCCATATTTTTTTGATTAAAGTGCAAGCAAAAACTATGTTAAATTTATTGGGATCCAAAGCATAATATCACTAATTCATAGCTTTAGCATTCAATTTAGTTTATTTTATGTCTTACTCATCCCAATCATCTTCAAGCTTGAAAATAGCAACACCATCTACCATGACTCATCTACCATGACTGTGGATTTGTGAGATCCTTTGATGATAGTCCTCCAAATGTTATAATCAATGGCTTGTATGTAAATACGCATGTGATTTTTTCAGTATATGTAGTTTATTTCATTGAACAAAGGTGGATGACTTGATGATTACCTCTTGGCAATATAAGCACCAAATTGGGCTGCCATTCAATTTTTGACTCTTGATTATTAGATCAAATTTATTGAGTACCAAGCTCCAATACCACTTATTACCTAGCAAAGCAACCAAAGAGGGGGATGAATTAAATTTTTCAAAACTTTAAAACAAGTATATATTATTTTCAAGATTAGTGAAGTGTATGTATAGCAAAATATATACATAAATTGAAGATGAATGCAATACTTATGAAGAAGAGAAGAGAAGGAAAGCAAAGGACAACAAATACATAAGATTTTATAGTGGTTCACTAGATCCCAAGCACCTACATCCACTCTCCATGAATCTCTTGGAAATTTTATTATAATCTTTCAAAGATTACAACCAGTTTATTTTTTGGACTCATAAATCTAACCTAA
Source organism: Areca catechu (assembly GCA_021397845.1). Taxonomy (NCBI): domain Eukaryota; kingdom Viridiplantae; phylum Streptophyta; class Magnoliopsida; order Arecales; family Arecaceae; genus Areca; species Areca catechu. Next base: position 70,049,944 of record CM038041.1, on the reverse strand, counting down.
TTGATTTTTCCTTAGGCTTACCAACCATAACCTCATAACAAACCAATCATAGGCTTGCAATCAAATTTCAAGGTATGGATGGGCCTATCTCCTAGTTTTAATTCCTTGAAACTAGTTACAACTCAAAACAAAGTATAATCAATAATAAAACCAAAAAGCTCTCTATAAGAGCAAGAAGAAGTTGATGAAGCTCTTGAAGGAATCCTTTTGAGTTGTCTTCTTAATAAAAAGTCTCTAATTATTGTAATGAAATTTGATGGTCAGAATTGATGGCATACTCTTTAAGAACTAGACTTTTCTTCTTGAAAGTTAGCTCTTTTGAAGATTCTCATAGAAACTCTGATCTTTCTTTTGGATTACCTTGCTTCTTCAATATATTTAGTGAAGAATAATTACTCTTAGAACCTTCAAAATCTATTTATGACTGTTTGGAAATGAAATCTAATCATTTAACATTACAATTTTATGCACTTCTAAAAATATAACTATTATTGTGCTATTAGAGCATGATAAATAACTCACTAGACCTTGAGTCGACTCTTTAGTCAATTCACTAGAAGCTTGAGTCAACTCATACATAAGTCTAAAAAATCTGGCTTTATGTTCTTCCTGTAATTTTGACTCATGAAGCATGAGTCATTCCTTAAGTTGACCCTTGAGTCAATCCTTTGGTCGACTCACTAGTTTCTTCAGTTAACTCAAGGCCATGCTAGTTGAAACTTTTGCATGCCAATCCATTTTCTTTCCTTAGTCTTTTAAAGATTGACTCACCATCCCTTGAGTAGACTCATGCTCTATGCTAACTTAAGAAATGTGTTCCAAACTTGAATTTTGAAGCTTCGACTTGACATCTTCCAATCTAACTTTTAAATAATTATTAATTCTTTGCTTTTTGACTTTAAGAAGACAACCAAAATGGTGAAACTCTCTTATTTAATGAATGATCAAATATTTACATTTTTATTAAAGTTGTAGGATATCCAAAATATTATTTTGAATACTCCAGCAAAATATTAGTGTCTCATATATACTAAAATATTTTGTTATTCATCAAAATCAAAACCAGAGTTAACATAAACTCATTATCAAGCCTAACTAAACATGACTTCATTTAAAATCTTTCAAAATTTTATATATAAGATACATAAAGCATGCAAACCAACATGGTATACCAAAATATAAAAATACATTTCAAATTTCAAACTATAAACATATATTTGTTTAAAAATTAAAAATTTTGTAGACATGAAACCAAAATCAAATATAAGTCCAATATAAATAAATTTTAGCATGCATCGTGCATAAAGTATCACAAAGAGAATCATCAAAATCAATCTATTATAATATGAAAGAGTATTAAATGCTTTCAATTATAATCTATTTATAAATTTAGTCATTTCTAAGAATTCATTTTATTTTAATAATTTAGATTGAATTATGTTTCAAACTATCTACAAGCATAGTTATGATCCAATTTTCAACATACTCAATATTCTCTATGCATTGTAGCTCAACTTGATTTATCTTTCTTTAATTCATATTGGAGAGCAATTGAGATAGCAAGATATAAAGAATTGGATGGGCATACATATTTTCAAAGAAAGAGTTGATGGTGTTGAGATATGCTTAAATGCTGAAGTAGGCTGGAGAGGGTGCACCGTAGCTGTACCTACAAAAGAAGCCCTAATTGGAGGTAGCTCCGGTGAAGGCCCTCAAATAGTCAAGTCAGTATTTTAGATCACAGGATGGAATGATAAGATAAATGAGAGTGAAAGTGTGAGTGTATGCATGCACGGGAGGAGCATAACTTTGGGGAGTCTGCTAAGAACTCCCTTTTATACTCAGTTAGATGGAATAGCCTAAAGACATTTTGATTTGTTAGAGGGTAGCCAGAAGATGATTGGACTTTATCCCTTACCAAGTGTTTTAGGAGAAAATCATCCTTGATTATCTGGGATATCTCATTCCTATCGATGGATTATTTTGTCAAGAATATGCCTTCCTGCCATTTGCATTAATAGTTCTAGAAATTATGGCTTAAAGAGGAGCCATGCACCTTTAATGGCTCATATCTGCTCTTGATTACTAGACTTGACTATTTGTCTATTGTGGAAGCCTTATGAGAATGAGTATCAATAGAGTATTTCTTTGGCTATTTTTGTGGATGCCTTTATAGGGTGTGATTGCCAGTCTCAAATTCTGAGTACCATAGTTTGGAGGACCTTGAGACTTTTCTAGATAGGGATTCTCTATAGTTTGGGGGTTAAAAATGTCAAGTATTAATTATATTGAAGTTAGGTAGACAGGGACATCTTGATCGAAGATCCACGAGATAGTAGCCCGAATGGTCAAATACCCATTCAAAAGGGATCCAAAAGGTCAAAGGCTAGGCATGGTAGATGTCTAGCAATTCCAGATGTTTGCATTGATAATAGGCCTCGGGGCCAGATGTTGGATCTGGCAGGGTTCTAAGGATCGAATGTTGATTGACAAGATCGAGGGTGAGTTATTGTTCTTATCTTTTGCTCTTAGGGAGTGAAACTAGATGATTGATGGAATAATTTTGTGAAGGAATATTCCAAAGTAGGGCTTATCTTTGTTAGTTCATTAACATCATAATTCAGTTATATAGATTCGGTTGCTTCTGAATCGGCTAGCTGTTAGGTCAGTATGTGTCCAGGATAATGCGGCCCTACTACTAGGAATAGAAATGGTCAAGTACAGTTCTTGCCTGTCCTAAGTTAGATTCGGTCAATTCGCTCCCTTGCGATCTTCGAGATCCCGGGAGTGGGTTTTTTTCCATACCAATTGGCCCCTACTCAGTTCGAATAAGGAGTATTCGAGCTGAGTAGTTCTAGTACCATTTCTAAGGGATCCTAAAAGGTATACTGGGTTTCACATTCTCGAGAAGAGAGCTTGTTTGGGAAATAGTTTCTGTACATCTTTTTTATGATATCTTCTTCGAAGAATGTGAAAAATTAATGCAACTTATTCCCTTTATAAGGGAGTCTTGAAGGGGGTTTTTTGCTACTAGTTTCTTCTTTGGAGAGATTTTTTTTGTTCCTAAAGTAGTGATTTCCAATAGGAAGGGCAATTTTTGATGGGTTTTTTGATGAATTTTCCAGTGGTTTGGGTGTCCAATGGATTTGTGCAATATTCAGGAATTGCAAAGGGTAGTTCTAAAGCATCGAAGGATGGGCACTTCAATTAAAAAATATCCTGATTAGTCTGACAAGGTGGTTAGAGCTGAAGCTTCGAGAGGCAGCCCTAAGGCCCCATAGGTTCTCGAGTGTCTACCTTTTATTGAAGAACAAGTTTAGGCTTTTCTTCAGGCAGTAGGTGATTCTCAAGCTTATGAAATATCATCCAAGGACCATGGGTAAGAGGCCTTTGAATCTATTATTTAGGTATATGAAAAACACATTGTCTAACTTTTATGCCATTATCCTTTTATCATGCTTATTTCTTACTGTTTGTGATGGGATTCTATGTAGTTAGCCCATTATCTTAACTTTTTCATAAAATTGGCTGAAGTAGCATGGAAGATAGCTATAGTGATTGTGGAAAAAGTGGCTGATATTGAGAAAGAACTTGGTGAGGCTGAGGTTCAAGCTTTGATAGTAGAAGTAGAGTTCCATGAGCAAAAGAAGCATGTGGATGGTCTTTCTAAGAGCATCATCCATTTGGTGGTAAAACTGGGAGAGGCATATAGTCATTTAGCCTTAATGTGCTGAATGGTTGAGGTCACATGCCAGGGTGAGGCTTGGGTGATTTGGAATGCTAAAGTGGAGTTCACTGAGTTGGAAAAGAATTTCCAAGCTGAAGTTAAGGACCTAAAGGCCCAAGCAGATAGCTTTATTCAATAGCTTTGGGAGGAGCTTAACGTAGCTAGGAATCAAAATGAGTTGTTATGGAAAGAGCTTTACCTTGCTTGAATTTAGGTGTAAGGTGAGGGACCCTCGGAATAAGGTGATAGGATTCAACAAGCTGGGCAAGCTAGAATGAAGCCATATTGGAAGTTTGGTTTCTTCGATAGGAATTAGAAGAAGAAAGGAACAAGAATGCAGCTACTATTCAATGGATCCAAACACATCAAAACATGGAGATAGAAGAAAATAAATCTCTGCATACCCAATTAAAGGTGGCTAAGATTACCATCGATGGGTTGAGGAAGAGTAATGATAAATATAGCAATGGAATTTCGATATTGCAAAGCAAAGCATCATGGCCAAAGCATGCATGGGGGCTATCGAGACCCGATTTTGCCATGTCGAAAGTAACTTATACAAGGCCAGATTTGAGGATTGAAGGTTTCTAGCAACCCAGAATCTTTTCTAAGCTAGGGTGCATCTACTTCTAGTTCCTATCACGGCATGAGCTATATGGTCCCTTCATGCAAGTCAGGCAAACCGAGAATGGGGACAGGGGAATTAAGATCTCACCTACTATGACCTCCTTTCTTCCTTTCTCTCTTTATTTTAAAAACCTATAATTATTCTCAGAGTAAATAGAATGTGAATTTTTTGTAAGTGTCATGACTCGGTATTTTTTGAAACACTTTTTTGTTCTTCAAGAGTTTGTGGTCTATATAGTTTTCCTTCAATAGTTTTTAGAGAGCTAGTGGAGTGGCCAAAATTCTACATTAGTCATGTTGCATTAATTTTGAGATCTTCTTTGATTTGGTACAATACTTGAAATAATATTTTGTCATTGGTTACATGGTGAATGAGAGGTATTAAGTGTGCCATGATGGTTTAAGGTAGGTTTGTTGCTCGATATGGATCAAGCTTTCTTCGCATAGAAAATGAAGAGTTAGCAGAGGATATCTGAAATGTCTTATCATTAGTGATATGTGGGGATGCAATTTGGCTTCTCCCCATGCAACACTTGTTGGCTATCCGATAGATTAGTATTATTTTAGCTAAATCTAGGTCATTGGAAGGATTTTATAAATAGAGGAATCTTTGGTGGCTGATTCACCCATTGCTTTTGTGACCCCTTCTTCTTCCTCTCATTCCCTCCATCCTCGAGTTCCATTCTTCTTATCCGATAGCCATTTCTGGTGAGTTCCACTTGCACTCGCTGTTATTTCCCTAATTTTTTCTTTTTTGGGGTTCTTTGATTCCTTATCTAAACTCATTTAGAGGTTTTTTGCTTTCTCTAGGGTGGTTTCTATTTTGGTTTTGGCTGTTCTTGTTGTGTGTTTGTGGTTTCGAACTCTTAAGTTCCTTGCTTTTATTTTTAAGATGATTTTTCTTGATTTCAAGTATTTTTGTTTGATCTCAAAATGTTATATGCAGACTGGTCCTCTGAGTTGTGCAGTTCATAGTCTTCAAATCAAGATCCTTTGGATCAGAAACTTTTGCTGGGACATGGAGATTCTCCTAGGAAGTGAGGCAACAGTAGTTGTTACCTTGCCACAGGGGTAAGCGGATCTCAAAGGAGAATCCTCTATGAACCTTGAAGGAGAACTCCTGAGAGATCCCAAAGAGGAACTTCTAGGGGATCCTGAAGGAGACTTCCTTCCCAATCTTATCTGGTCTGAAATTCGAAAAGCTCAATTGGTAAAACTACAAAGCAAGTACCAAATTCCTCAAAGTTTCAAGTTAAAATCCCAATCGAGATAGATCAAACATGCAATCCTCCCCTGGGCTAGTTAACTCTATATAAAGAATATTTTCTAGCTGGGTGAAATTGCCTTTGGTTCCTTTCTTTGTTGAATTTTTTAGGGCCATAGGTTTGCCTCTTTGTGCCATCACACAAAAAATGTGGCGATTTATTTATAATTTTTTTGTAGTCTATGTCTTAGCTAGGGTTCACCCTATGGTTCCTCTTTTTAGGACTTTCTTCTCCTTTGATAAACACCATCACTACTATGGATGGTAGTTGCCTGTCCCCATAAAGGATAGCATCCCTTGATTCAGAGAAATCCCTCTTTCATTCATCACTGGAAGAAGTAATTTTCCTTTAAAAAATATCTAGATGTCAATGAGTAGGGTTTCCCTCTTTGGGGTGTCCAACCTTGCCAACTAACTTATCCTACCCTTTTGTCCAAGAAAGAGGAGGAATGGGTCAGTGTTCTTTAGTGGTTTCAAGTTTCCATCTTGCAAGTTCTGCTATCTTGGCAACCCATTTCAAGATGGGGTTTAGCCATGTTCAGCCAAGAAGTGAGAAGAATCCCGATCCATTCCTTTTGTCATTTTACTTGTCTTTATTTTTCTCTAAACATTCCTTTTTTTCTAATTTCAGATTTGGATCCTTCGGATGCCTATGCATTGAGGAATGCTACATTGAAATAGAGGAAGGTTGACATGGCTCTCACCATTGGGAAGCCATCAGGTAGCCTTTGCTGAACTTTAGGAGGCCATTCCTCCTACCATTTATAAGTGCTCTCAGGCTTCCAAAGCTAGGAGTTCCTCCTCCACCCCTCGATCGGTCATAGGGGTACTGGATGATCAGATCCTAGGGTCCGAGGTTTGGAACTTTGACAACTGGGAGGTTGCTAAAGACATTTTTGAGAACTTCATTCGCCTGGTGGACTTGAATGAGTTATTGGGGTAGGCAACCAACAATATTGAAGGGATACTATTTTAAGCATCATGAGAGCCAATATTTCTCCTTACTTTCATATTCAGTTTTTATCATTCGATGACTCATAGTTTGATTTGGTACTTTATAGGTATGCTGCTTTATTAAAGATTATTACAATCTATGGGTCGCTAGGCACTCGAAGAGAGAAAAAGAAGGATTTGGTAGCCCATCTAAAAAAGGCATAGGCTAGCCAGAAAATTGCCAAAGTCAATCTCAAATGTATTGAGACTGAAAGGGATCAATTGAGAAAGGAGCTCTCTCTAAAGGAAGGAACTCTGGGGTTGCGCAATAGGAGATCTTGGATCTCAAAGCATAGAAAAAGAAGTGACTGGAAGGCAGTGAAAGCTTACAAGTCTTTAGAGCCAAGAGAAGCTGCTCTTTTCCCAATTGACTTTTGCTGAGGGTATTGATAATACCCAAAAGAGAATTCTCAAGTATTTTTCCAACCTCAACATAGATTTCCTGGATCAGGATTTGGATGAGGATGTCTTTGCCCAAGATGTACTAGCCCCTGAAGTAGGAGTGGCTAGGATCGAAGAAGTCACCAACACCCTGCCTGCTTTAGTCATGTTTATTTTTTCTTTTTTCTTTTTATCAACATGTATGTCATTGGCTTGTCTTCTAAGGATGGCCACTTTTGTAGAATCTTCAAGCTATTTTTGAATATAATCAATGAAACGCCTTTGATTTTTGTCTAAGTATTGTGATTCAGCATGTGTGGTTGTGAGTATTTTCTGATGCCATAATGTTAAAAAATTAAAAACTCACCGGCCATTGATAAGAGCCTGAAATTGTCATTATTGAACTAAGAGCCAGGCATGGTCTTTAGGATGAGATGCCATACCATATCCTTCCTTGGATGATGGCACAAATAGTGGCATAGATGATTCTTATTATTGATCACCGAATATCCACTAGGTTGTCTGGAATCGAATGTTTATCAATTTGCTCAACATTGAATGTCCACTAGATCGAGAACTTCTCACTATAGGACTTAAAATAATTCAACCCGAGCCTGACTAAGAAGTTGACGACATTCGGTATTGTTCTCATTTGGTGGTTAATCCCTCCAAACTAGCATGGCTTTTAGAGGGAGGTTATTATATGGTGTGAACTCATTTGGCCATGACCCATTCCGGCACCTATATGCAAGTCTAGTCAACAGCTATCAAATGCCCTCAGGGATTGGCTCGATCAAGAGCCCTGCAACATTGACTCAGGCAAAGACTTTCAGGATTTGAGCATGAGGCAAAGACTTTTCAATACTGGCCCAGTCAAAGGCTTTCGAGTACTAAATCTTCACTACTTGGCCAAAGACTTTCAGGAGTTGAACATTAAGCCAAAAGCTTTTCAATACTAGCCCAACCAAAGACTTTTGGGTACTAAATATTCATATCCTGGTCAAAGACTTTTTAGAGTTGAGTGTTAGACCAAAAACTTTCTAATGCTGGCCTAATCAAAGGCTTTCGAGTACTAAATCTTCATGTCCTAGACAAAGGCTTTCGGAAGTTGAGCATCAGGCTAAAAGCTTTCTAATGCTGGCCTAACCAAAGGCTTTTAGGTGTTTAATCTTCATATCCTGGTCAAAGACTTTCGAGAGTTGAGCATCAAGCCAAAGGCTTTCCAATGCTAGCTCGGACAAAGGCTTTCAGGTATTGAATCTTCATATCCTCATCAAAGGATTTCAAAAATTGTACATCAAGTCAAAGGCTTTCCAATGCTAGCTTGATCAAAAGCTTTCAAAAGTCAAAGACTTTTAGATGCTCAATCTTCACATCCTGATCAAAGGCTTTCAGAGTTGAGCATTCGGCCAAAGGCTTTCTAATGCTGACCTAGCCAAATACTTTTGGGCTCTCAATCTTTACATACCAACCAAAAGATTTTGGAAGTTAAGTGTCAGGCAAAAGACTTTTCAAAACTAGCCTGGTCAAAGGCTTTTGGGTACTGAATCTTCATGTCTTAGTCAAAGACTTTTAGGAGTTAAGTGTCAGACTAAAGGCTTTGCAATACTGGCCTAGCCAAAAGCTTTCTGGTGTTGAATCTTCACATCCTGCCAAAAGCTTTCGGGAGTTAAGCATCAAGCCAATGGCTTTCTAATGCTAGCCTGACCAAAGTCTTTCGGGCACCAAATCTTTATATCTCAGCCAAAGGATTTCGAGAGTTGAGCATCAGGCCAAAGACATTCTTATACTAGCCTGACCAAAGATTTTTGGATACTAAATCTTCATATCCCGATCAAAGGCTTTCAGGAATTGAGTATCAGGCCAAAAGCTTTCCAACACTGGTCTAGCTAAAAGATTTTAGGTGCTGAATCTTCATGCCCCAACCAAAGAATTTCGAGAGTGAGCTTCAGGTCAAAGGCTTTCAATGCTGACCTGGTCAAAGATTTTTAGATGTTAAATCTTCACATCCTAGCCAAAGACTTTCGAAAATTGAGTATTAGGCCAAAAGCTTTCCAATGCTAGCTCGGCAAAGGCTTTTGGAGGCTGAATCTTCACATGCTGGTCAAGGGCTTTCAAGAGTTGAGTATCAAGCCAAATGCTTTCCAATGTTGGCCTAGTCAAAGGCTTTCGAGTGCTGAATCTTTACATCCTGATCAAAGGCTTTCAGGAGTTGAGCATTAGGCCAAAGGCTTTCCAATACTAGTCTAGTCAAAAGCTTTTGAGTACTAAATCTTTACATCACAGTCAAAAGCTTTCAGGAGTTGAGCATCAAGCCAAAGGCTTTCCAATGCTGGTCAGGCCAAAGGCTTTTGGGAACTGAATTTTCAAATCCCAACCAAAGGCTTTTGGGATGTCTTGCTTTGGTTATCTTAGCCTTATTTGGTAGGGTCCTTCATGCTTAAAGACAAGATGTACAGCTTGTAAGTAATATCAAATCCCAGGAATTTAGATTTTTCTTGAGCCAAGAGCACGCGTACAGTGCCACTCGATCAGGAATTCTATAAGATTTTCAAGCTTATTTTCATGGTGAGAAAAATGAGATTTTGTCCCAAAATCCTACCATATATGCTTCTCTTTCCAAGGACTATTAATGGGAGGAGGGCCATGTAGGGACCATTGATTGGCCATTAGGTTGGCCAACCTCTATCTGACTCTCTTATAAATAGGGGACCTGAGATCTTATCTTTTATCGCCTTTGCTGGCTTCTTCTAACTCTGGCAGAGGAGTTCTACTAGCTTTTTCCAGCGGTATCTTTGGCTATGGGTACTAGCCTAAAAAATGTATAATCTTCTTTCTAGATGGGCGAATGCTCCTAGGGAACAATGCCTAAGTGAAACTATCAGCATGATGAGAAGGCGCTTACCTTGGGATGGGAGGCATTGGAAACAGCCAGCAACTTAGGCATGGTGCTACTACCCTTGTTGGTGAGGCTACGAGATTAGAGGAGGGTCTCTATCATGATCTCCCTCTTCAGGTCTCTCCTCACCTTGTATCAACAGACTCTGGGAACAAAGGAGAAGTGGGGAACACTCTCCAAGAACCCCTACCATAGGCGATGAGTGGCTGTGGATCTTTAGGATATTCCTTTCCTTTTCCTTCTTGTAATAAGTGGGGACCATTGGTCCACCTGAGCTCCCTCTCCTTTACTTGTTAGCAAACCAAAGGGGGCCTTTTCATTGCCTTAACACCATGTGGCAAGGTTTCGGGCAGGCTATCCACTAGCCCTACCCACCTACACAATGTCTCTTGCCATGACCTTCTTGATGGTTTTCTATATCCCACCTATATTTCATAGAGCATTCCTAGAAGAAATGTAACTTGGCTAAAATAAAAGTGTATGCATCTCAACATATTTTTAATGGAAAAGGATTATTTCAATGTTTTTGTTTTTTTATGCATGGCCTTGTATGCTTGTTACTTGTCTACTTTTACGGCTTACAGTTGTGCGCATTTCTACTAATGTTCTATAGCCCAAATCTTTGTTTTATGAATTCTGGTGAGAGTTCCATGTCACCCATAGGGTTTCAGGTTATGTAGTTTCTTCGACCTTTTGGATTTCCTACTAATCAAAAAGATAGTTTTCATATAAAACTTTGCAAAAGGAAATATACATCACTGATAATATATTTGCAAGTTTTTAGAGTTCAAAGGTCGAGATAGGGGTGTGCCATCCAGTTGTGTTAGGCGATAAGTGCTAGGTCATAAAACTTCCTCAACCCAGTATGGTCCCTCTCAGTTTGAAGAGAGTTTTTTTTAGTGAGTTGGTTGGAAAACTTCGGCTCATCTCAAGACTAGGTCTCTAGTTTTAAAATATTTGCCATGAACCAGGCATTGTGATAGCGGGTGACTCTCCTTCGATAAGTAGCCATCCTTGTAGCCACACACTCCCGAGCTTCCTCTAGCAAGTCTAGGTTTGCTTGAAATCATTCATGATTGCTTCCTTCATCAAAACTTTTCACTCTCAATGATAGGAGTTCAACTTCCAAGGGGATGATAGCTTCAATATCAAAGGCAAGGTTAAAAGGGGTTTCACCCATCGGAGTTTTCTGTTTGGTCTTATAGGCCTAGAGGACATGATATAATTCATCCACCCACCATCCTTTTGCTCAATCTAGGCATGTCTTTAGGCCCTACAAGAGAATCCAGTTAGCAACTTTGACCTCCCTGTTAGCCTGAGGATGGTCGACAGAAGTGAAACATTTGGTTATGCCAAGCCTTGGCAGAATTCGACAAGTTTAAAACCACTAAATTATCGACCATTGTCAGTGATGGTAGTTCAAGGTAGTCCGAAGTAACAAATAATGGATTTCTAAATGAAGTTCTTTACTTTGACTTCGGTAATCTTGGCAAGTGGTTCAGCCTTTATCCACTTAGTGAAATAATCAATCGCTACAAGCAAGAACTTCCACCCTCTAGTGCCTAAAGAAAAAAATCCCAATATATCCATGCCCCACTGAGTGAAAGGCCATGGCATGCTTAAGGGAATGAGCGAAGCAGTTGATAGTCACTATATGTTGGAGTGGTGCTGTCACCTATCACATTTTCAGACTATCCTTTATATCTTGCTCCATAATGAGCCAATAATATCCCTGTCACAAAATCTTAAGAGACAAAGCTCTGCCACCAAGGTGATTGTCACAAATTCTTTCATGAATCTCTCGGAGGGCATACTTTGCTTCAAATGGGTATAGGCACTTTAGCAAATGTTGGGAGAACCCCCTCTTACAGAGTTTTTCTTGATGGAGGATGAACCTAGAAGCTCGATTTTGCATCTTTTAGGCTTTCTCCCTATCTATAGGAAGGCTACCATCATAAAGGTATTAAATGAGTGAGTCTATCTAGTAATGTTTAGTATCTATCTGAAGCATTGATATTGGCTTATTGATATTGGGCTCTTCCAAAGCTTCAAAGAAAATTTCTACATACAGGTCATTGGGCATAGATGTGGCAAGCTTAGACAGGGTGTCAGCCCGAATATTCTCCTCTCTAGGAATCTGCTAAATGTCAAAGCTACAAAAGGCCAAAATCAGGTTCTTGGCTTTTTGGAGATACTACTTCACATTCTCCTCTCGAGCCTCATACTCATTAAGGATGTCGCTCACTATAAGCCTGGAGTCACTATGAACTTTAAGATGCTGTACTCCCATTTCCTAGTGATGAAGAGGCCAGCAATCAAGGCCTTGTATTTGGCTTCATTGTTAGTGGAGGAGAACCCTAATTGAAGGGTGTACCAGATGTCCCATCCTTCTAGGCTAATGAGTATGAGCCCTACTATGAACCATTAGTATTTGAGGCTTCATCTATATACAACATCCATTAGTTCTTAAGGTCTTCAAGCATCAGATCTCCTTCTTCAGAAATACTACATTCGGTGAGAAAGTCTGCCAGTACTTGCACTTTAACAGAAGGTCTCAGATGGAATGCCAATTGAACTTGAAAAGTTCAAGGGTCCATTCGAGGTATCAGGCGAGTGCAAAATCATCTGGAAGGGTTGGTTTATGAGAACTATGGCCGTATGTGCTTGGAAATATGGATGAAGCTTTCTGGTTGATTTCATAAAAGAAAAAATGAGCTTTTCTTGTCGGGTGTACCTAGTTTCAACATTTTGTAGGACCCGGCTAACATAATTGTTGGATTTTATATCTGATCTTCTTCTTGAATGAGGACAAAGACAATGGCAAAAGGAGAGATTGTCAAATACAAATATAGCTCTTTACTTTCTTTTGGCTTACTGAGAAGTGGAGTAGCACTGAGGTAAGCTTTGAGCTCTTCAGATGCCTTCTAGCATTCCTCAATCCATTCAACCCTTCAACTTTTTCAAGGTCTGAAAAAGGTAAGTATTATTTGGCCAATTTGGAGACAAATCAGCTAAGGGTGGCAATCCACCTAGAAGTCTTTGGATCTCTTTTACAATCTTCGGTATAGCCATTTGCATCAAAACTAAGATTTTTTCTGGGTTGGCCTTGATTCCTCAGCTAGACACCATAAACCTAAAGAACTTCATAGAAGTGACTCCAAACATGCATTTAGTAGGGTTTAGCTCCATCTGGTATTGATGCAATGTGGTGAAGGTTTCCTCAAGATCTTCTATATGATCTTGTGAGACATAGCTCTTGACCAGCATATTGTCAACATAAACTTTCATATTGTGACCAATCTGGTCCCTGAAGATCTTATTTACCAAGCATTGGTAGGTTGCTCTTGCATTTTTTAGACCAAACGGCATCACCTTGTAACAAAACAAACCCTAATCAATAATAAAAGAGTTTTTTTCCTTAGATTTATGTGCCATCCAAATCTGATTATATCCCGAAAATGCATCCATGAAAGTCAGGAGCTCATGGCCGGCTGTCGCATCTACTAATTTGTTAATGCGGGGGAGAGGGTAGCGATCCATTAAGTAGGCCTTGTTCAAGTCTGTGAAGTCTATGCACATTCGCCACTTCCTGTTTGCTTTTTCAATGACACTACATGTGCCAGCCATTCAGGGTAGCCAGCTTCCTTCATGAACCCTGCATTAGTGAGCTTCTTCACCTCCTCCACTTAACCCTTTGACATTCTAGGATAAAACTTCTTTTTTTTTTATTTTACGAGACAATGATTAGGGTCCACCTTCAAGTGATGCATCATTATCTCAAGATCAAACCCTGGCATATCTGCCGAAAGACTATCAATCTTTGCTTCATGTCCTCATCCAGTCTTGAGCCAATTTGAACAACATGTTGAGGATCCCCATCATGTAGAAGGACAACTACAAGGTCTTCCACAGGCTTCCCTCTTTTTATGTTAATTCATCCCTGGTGTCCAATCAATCGGCTAAAAGGTTCTTTGGAGGCTTGATTTGCTTAACTTGGTGGGCCACCAGGTAGCATTATCTTGTTAAAGCTTGATTTCTGCATATTTCTCCTACTCATAATGTGGGGAATCTCATCAACAGGTAATAAGTTGATACTACCACTCATAGAGTGTTTAGTCCTAGTTGGCCAAATATGACATTATAAGCCAAGGAAGTCTTCACGATCATGAAAGTAAGATGCACTTGGGACTGTCGAGAGGCATTCTTTGCTATTATCGACAATATTACAATACCCTTAATAATGACTTATTTCTTTAAGAATCCAGTTATCGATGCATCTATCTTTCTTAGCCATTCAAGAAAAATGGTTATCTTCAAGAATGCATCATAAAATAAAATATCTATCGAACTTCCACTATCAACAAGTCCATGATAGACATTACAATCATTGATACTGAGTATTCTGACCACAGGATCATGACAAGGGTACTAGACTCGTCTTGTATTGGCCTGAGCAAAGGTTATCATTTCATCTGGGCTTTCCTCCTGACTACTGGCTCTGATATCCTCTTCTAGTCCTCCTGTAATTATATGGACATCATCCCTGGTGGGACAATCAATGGGTTCTTCCATCCTCGATGGTGGCTCTGGCAGGCACAAAACCAGAACATCAAGTCTCTCTCCTTGATCTTAAAGGAACCTATTTAGTTTGTCATGGTGAATAAGCTTCTCTATCTCATTCTGAAGTTGCCTACATTCTTTAATATCATGACCATGATCCTAGTGGTATAAGCTGTATTTATTCTGGTTCCTTCTCTCTGGTTTTGCTTGCATCTTTCTGGTTTCGGGTAGCTACTCCTAAATATGCATTAGAATATGAGTATGTAGGATGTTTAGAGGAGTATATTGATTGAACTTTCATGGGAACAAGACACCTGATCGATCAGGGCTTTGAAGATGTCAAATCTGGGGAGGTGACTTTTGGCATTGCGGTGGCTACTGGCTTCTCGACCTTTTTCCTTGGCTTTCTTTCCCCGAACCCAGGTAGGCAAGATAGTGGGGGGAACATGAGCACCATATGCCTCCTCTACATGTGTGTACTTCTCCATTCTGATGAGCATCTTAGAAAAATCTATTGATGGCTTCTTTTCTAAAAAGAAAAGAAAATGACATGGCTAGAGACTGCATTTCATGGCGGTCATGGTGATTGAATGACAAAGGTTATATACCTCCAAAGCCACGTCATTGAACAAGCTTATATAAGACCAGAGGGACTCACCCTGCTTTTGCTTAATATAAATTAGGGAGTCAGAACTTTGCCATGGCTTCTAGCTGCTAGCAAAATAAGAAGCAAAATATTGACTTAATTATTCAAAGAAGTAGATGGAACCTAGCTTTAGGTTGGAATACCAATATCATGCTGATTTTTTTAAGGTCAAAGAAAAGTCATGATATAGCACCGCATCGATAGCTCCATGCAAAAGCATCATCATTTTGAAGCCCTGCAGATGGTCCACCAGATCAGTAGACCCATCATACGTCTCCACCTATGGTATCTTGAAATGTCTTAGTAATGGTTCTTGTAGGATGCGAACTTCAAAATGTGGCTCGATGGTAAAGCCAAGGTCATCATCTTTGGGCAGTGCTAAGCCTAGCAAGGCTTCAATACATCGATCTATCTCTTGAAACTTGTGATCTACTTCAACATCTCTAGCTAGATGTGCTTTAGAAGGTCATGGAAGTGAACAAGCTAGAGTAGGCCCTTCATCTAATCGAGGTAAAGGGGAACGCCTCCTTGCCAGTCTAAGATTTTTCGAAGTTGCAGGGGGAACTAGTTCCTCCTATGCAACGTCTTGTGGGAGTGGGAGTCATCATGGCTCCAGGCATGTTGCTCCTAGAAGTGTGGGAGTATGTGGTGGCATAGCTTGTTCTACCTCTAGCAGTGGTGCAACCATTGGCACTACAGACACCACTAGACATTGCATTGCTTGGATGGTAGTGGTTAATTTGTGAACCTGTTGAGTGAGCCATTCTAGAGATTAGGCTGATTTTCTTGCAGAGTGGTGTCAACTTGAGCCCCTAGACCTAGGCTCCTAATGGATTGATTTTTTCATTGGGAAGTGGTGGTACTAGAGCACCGAGTGGATACTTTTTTTGGTGGTATGCGATTCATACTAAAGATCTTTTCCAAGTAGCAGGTGAATAATACACCCTTTCTCTATCTGATAGTACTAAAATCTACTTGAACAATGAAGTGGGCTGGATAGGATGCATTAGTAGCTATACCTACAAAAGAAGCCCTGGTCAGAGGTGGCTCTGGTGAAGGGCCTTCAATGGTCAAGTTAGTATTTCAGACCATAGGCTGAAATAATGGGATAAACGAGAGTGAAAGTGTGAGTGTATGCATGCATGGAAGGAGTGTACTTTAGGGGAGTCCGCTGAGAACTCCCTTTTATACTCAGTTAGATGGGACACCCTGGAGATGCTTTGATTTGTTAGAGGGCAGCTAGAGGATGATTGGACTTTAACCCTTACTAGGTTTTTTGGGAGGAAATTATCCTTGATTATCTGAGATATCTCCTTCCTATCAATGGATGGTTTTGTCTTATATGCCTTCCCATTATTTGTCTTAATGGCTCTGGAGATTATGGCTTAAAAAGGCCACGCATCTTTAATGGCTAAAATCTACTCTTGATTATATGACTTGATTGTTTGTCTATTGTAGGAGCCTTATGAGAATGAGTATCAATAAATTCTTTCCTTTGACCATTTTTGTGGACACCTTCATGGGACGTGATCGACCAGTCCCGAACACTAAATATCATGGTTTGGAGGACCTCGAGACTTTTATGGATAGGGGTTCCTTAGAGTTCAGGGTTTAAAAAGGCCAAGTATTAAATATACTGAAGGTAGGTAGATAGGGATATCTTGATCGAAGATCCATGAAATAGTAGCTTGAATGGCCAAATGCTCATTCGAAAGGAATCCAAAAGGCCAAAGGCTAGGCATGGTTGAAGTCTAGCAATTCTGGAGGTTTGCATCAGTAATAGGCCCTAGGGCTGGATTTTGGGTCCGACAGGGTTTCGAGGACTGAATGTTAATCGATAAGATTAAGGGTAAAGTTATTGTTCTTATCTTCTACTCTCAAGGGGTAAAGCCAAATGACCAATGGAATAATTTTGAGAGGGAACATCCTAAAGTAGGGCTTATCTCTTTGTTTGTTTGTTAACATGATAATCCGGTTATATAGATTCAGTTACTTTTGAATTAGGCAGGTGTTGGGTCATTATGTGTCCAGGATAATGCAGGCCCATTGCTAGGAATAGAAATGACGGAGTCCAATTCTTGCATGTCCTAAGTTAGATTTGGTCAATTTGCTCCCCTTTAACCTTCAAGATCCTGAGGGTGGGTTTTCCCTAACTCCAAGAGTATATATATTTGTAATAAGAAATTTTAGAACTTTACAAAAAGTAACAAGATGAGTTCTAGCACATACAAAAGCATCATGATGCATAAATATTATAAATGATGATAAAAAGGTTTAAATGATTTATCAAATTCAATCTATTTAAGTAAAATATTTTGAACAAACATAGAGGGAATGATTTCAAGGATTTTGCCTTTACCAAACATTAACATCCCTCCTTTATGTCCCATGATCATGCATTGTCCAACTTGTTGCCCAGTAAGCAATCCAAGAGGGGGGGTGAATTGGGTCTCTAAAAATTTATTAATTGATGCAATGCAATAGTGTGTGATCCAATCCAAAAATTAAACAAATACTATGAATTCAAAAGAAATGCTCTTAAGTAAATGTGCAGTGGAAATATAAGGCAATAAAAGTAAGAGCAATAAGAGGAGACAAGCAACCATAAACACAAAGAAGTATAGTGGTTCGGTGCTATCCAATGCACCTACATCCACCCCCCAAGATTCTCTTAGAAATTCACTATAATCTCAACCGATTATAGCCGATTAGTTTTCCGGGCTCACTAATCAAAACCCGACTTGTTTTCACAAGGCTCACAAGTCAAAACCTCACTTTGTTTTACGGGCTAACCAAGAACCTAAATGGTTTTAAGGCTCACCACCAACCTTCCTTGGTTTTTCGGGCTAACCAAGAACCTAATTGATTTTCAAAGGCTCACCAATAACCTCCCTTGGTTTTGCAATAGGCTAACCAAGAACCCTGACAACAAATAAGTTTTTAAGTAGAGAAACAATAAAAGCTTTCTAATAAAAAGTGGGTATCTCTTTGAAGCTCGTTGTTGTAATGCTTTCAACTTGATGAAGCCTCTTTGATAGCTCAAGAATGGTTGATCTTTAATGCTCTTGAATGCTTGGAGGATTGCTTTTGCTTGAGAGTGGTTGAACATCAATGAATAGGAGTGAATGCTCTCTTTTCTTCTCTCTTGGATATTTCCATTTCATTTTCATCAATCATATTTGTTTTTATTTGACTTTGAGCATATAAATACCTTTCCAAGGCTTCAAATCTAGTTTCTAGCCATCAGACATGAAAATCTAGCCATTATGGGTGAAAATAGACGAGTTCTGCATTTGAAAAACTAGTCGTTACTATTCCTAGAACTTCATGTGTCGACACTTCAGGCTGTGAGTCGACACTTCAGGTCGACACTTGAAATTCTTGAGTCGACACGCAGTTCAAATATCTTTAATCTAACTTTCTAGAAATCTCAGATATGTTGACACTTCTTCAGGTGAGTCGATACTTCGTATCCATGTGTCGACACTTCTGCAGTCCTTCATCTTCAGCAAGTTCTATGACTTGAAAAATCTCAGACGATGAGCTGATCCATGTGTCGACACTTTGAGTCGACACTTCAAGTCCATGGTTGATACTTCAGCCATGCCATCTGAAACTTTCTTTGCATACCAGCTTGAGTCAATACTTCACTATCACGTGTCGATACTTAGTGTCATGTGTCGACACTTTGAGTCGACACTTCACTGAGATCTTCACAAAAATATTTGAACTTGTGCTAAATCAAGTCTTCATTGAAATTAAGTATCCATTCAAGCAAACTTTAACTGTCCAAGTCTTCTTTGAGCAGATCTTTCATCTAAACTTGGCTTCTTCAATCAAACATTCTTTTTCAAATTGATGAGCACCTTTTTCTATAAAAATACATTTCAAAGAAATCATTAGTACTTAACTTATACTTAACCATTTTGCTTATCATCAAAATCAATAATGGAGTCAACACAACTATCATTTATTCTTAATGTAGGAGATGCTTAGCATACCTTATGTTCTCGTGCCATGAGGCACAAGCTAGTTACTTCATAGGTGTCTTCATCCGAACTTGATTCATTGTTATCACTCCATGTAGCCATCATCACCTTCTTCTTTGACTTCTTTGGAGCTTTCTTAAGTTGGGGGCAATCTACTTTGAAATGGCCCAGTTTCTTGCACTCATAGCATATAGGCAGTTGCTCCTTTTTTATATATTTGCTAGGCTCCCCCCTTAGCTAGTGTGTTTCTCTTCATCCCTTATCTTCTTTTCTTCATGAATATTTTAAGCTTTTGGGTGATGAGGGCCATCTCTTCATCGTTATCCCTTTGTTTGGATTGCTTGGACTCATCCTCTTCTTGTGTGATGGATTTGAAAGTAATCACTTTGTTCTTCTTGGTCTATCTTCATTATGCTACCTCATTGCCAACTCATATATCATGAGCAATCAGGGAAGCTCCTCTAAGGATTGAATGTTGGGATCTTTCACCTCTTGAATTGTAATGACTTTTGCTTCCTATGATCTTGGCAATGACCTAAGAGCCTTTTTTACAAGATCACTATTAGAGTAAGACTTGCTAAGACTTTTGAGATAAATAATAATATTAGTAAAACAAGTAAACATTTTAGTTATAAACTCATTAGGCTCCATTTTAAAGAGTTTTTACTTATGCACAAGCTTTTTCTTTTGACTCTTTAACTTGGTTAGTGCCATCATGAGTTACCTCAAGCCTATCCCAAATCTCTTTAGTAGAATTACAAGTTAAAATTTGGTTAAATTCACTTACATCTAATGAATATTATAATACATTCATGGCTTTGGCATTGAGCTAAGCCATTTTCTTATTGAGCATATCCCATTCATTATCGAGCTTGGGAGTGTGCTCATCATTAATCAGTTTGGTGGGTGTGAGAGGGCCATTAACTATGATACTCTACAAATCATAGTCTTATACTTGAATAAAGATTTTCATATATACTTTCCAATAAGTATAACTTGTGCCATTAAAAATAGATGGTCTTATAAAATAATAACCTTCAGAAAAATACACTCCATGGATTATCATGATCTTTTTCTCTTGACAAGGAGGTTAATAATGGGCTAAAGCACTTGCTCTGATACCAATTGTTTAGATATAGCAATCCAAGAGGAAGAGGGGTGAATTGGATTTCTCAAAACAAAAACTTTGAAAACTTAAACAATTTTGCTAAGTGTGTTTAATAACAATCAAAGTTATACATGTATTAGAGTAAAGGATACAATGAAATATGACTACAAAGTATAAATAGTGGAAGTAGATGTAAAAATGAGCCAATCAACATGTAAGTGAAAACAAAGATATATAATGGTTTGTTGCCCAGCTAGACAATCCAAGAAGGGAAATGGATTGGGTTTTCAAAAAATTAAACAAATATATGCACTTTTGAAAACTTTAGGTAAGTGAGTTAAGTTGGTTATAAAGATAAAGAATATGAGCACACATACAAACAATCAAGTTTTATAGTAGTTTGGCATATTCCAAGCACCTATATCTAGTTCCTAAGCTTCACCTGAAAATTTTCACTATATTCAACAAGAATATAGCTAGATTAT
Source organism: Areca catechu (assembly GCA_021397845.1). NCBI lineage: Eukaryota > Viridiplantae > Streptophyta > Magnoliopsida > Arecales > Arecaceae > Areca > Areca catechu. Next base: position 70,029,265 of record CM038041.1, on the reverse strand, counting down.
TTTTTAGGCTCACAATCTATAACACAATTGGCTCTCATGTAGCAACCAATCAAAATTTTATACATTTATTTTACACAGTCTCACAAACACCCCAATTAGCTTTACTAGAATAGCCAATCAAAACTTTTATAGCAAATCAAGTTTCTGATCCTACTAAAATTTGCAACAAAAAACTAGAATCATAAAAAGTAATAAGAAGAAAACTCCTCAAATGAGTTGGTTGTTGCTACTAAAGCTTTACTTGATGATCACTTCAATGAAGTAGTAAATACACTTGATCATTCTCGGATTGCTCCCTTAAAATCTCAAGAGAAGTTGGTTGAAAGTAGGTGAGCTCTCTATCAAATAACAATAAGTGTAGTGGACTTTTCTCTCTTTTTCAAAAGTTCTTCAATTATCCCTCAAAGTTCTACTTAATTTGGATTTATCCCTTTATTTTATAGTGATTCCCATGTATTTTTACTAGTTCAGAAGTCCATTTGACCATTGCTAGCCATTAGAATTAAAAAAATAGTCATTGAAAAAAGTTTTGGATGAATTTAGAAGTCTGTAGAACTAGCCATTATAGTCTATCAAAAGCCCATGAGTTAGCTCGTCTGGATCAAGAATTGGCTTGTCTACATGTTTTGAAAAAGCTATCTTCTATTTTTTTTGATAGAGTCAACTCGTTTGCCTGTGATAGAAAACTACCTTTTTGTCCTACCGGGAGAGTCAACTCTTCATTTTCAGGAGTTAACTCTTTTGCATGTTTTGCAATTTTAGCATTCTATTTTTTTTGCAAGACTGACTCATCTATTTCAAGAGCCGAATCTTTCACTATAAAGATATCTAAAATACTTCAAAAACTTCTCCAAACACTTCAAATACTTTTCCAGCTTTTTTCAATGCTTCAAATGTATCTTCAATATTAAGATTTATTCCTCCAATGCTTCTTGTCTCTCCCTAAGATTATTTTGTATCTTAGCCTAAACTTATATAATTTTGCTTGAAAGAATTTGTCTTAGCATTTTCAAGAAAATTTCTTCCTTGATTTAATATATCTTTATGAGCACTTGAAAGATCCTGCATTCATTCTTGAAACACATAATTAGTAGTATTTGTACTTAAAGTTTTGTTATCATCAAAATTAATTCTTGGGTTCTTTGTCCACTCCCCAAGTCTCCTTACTTGAAAATTCTACTATAATCCTCTTGATTATTGTATGATTGTTTGACCTAGGATTACAATCAAAACCTAGTTACTTTTGCAGACTCACCAACCAAACATTTCAATTGATTGTTTTTTGGGCTCACAATCAACCTAATTGATTTTTCTAGGCTCACCAATCAAAATCCAATACACTCCATTTCAAGGTATGGATAAAACTTATCTCCAAGTTTTGGCTCACTCAAAACTTGTCTCAATAACTATAAGAATGACACAATAAAGAATAACCAAAGCTCCTTAATGAGCAAAGTATTAACAATAAAAGCACTTTACAAAGATTGAAGAAGTCTTTTTCGACCACCCTTCAACCGAGAAAGATCAATCAATGCACTTAAAAGAGGTGGTTGGAGTTGGAATGGAGGCTTCTTGAACTAAATGCTTCAATCTTTTTACAAGATGTTTTCTCTTTTGTTCTTCTTGTTCTTCTTATATTTTTCCTCCCTTTGGAACTCTTTATAGTCTCAATGAATGCTGCAGAATCTTTACTAGCCATTTTGAGCTATTGGAGAGTGGCTGAGAATTATTTAATGCCATTAAAAATGGGCAAAAAACTAGTTATTATAGAATTTCTGCATCCAGGGGTCGACCTCAATGCCCAACCCTTTAGTTAGGAATCGATCTTGATGCTGACCCTTTTTATTTAGCATTCTATGTTTTGGTCTCAGGGTAATAGGGGTTGACATTTCTCATATGGAAAGGTTAGAGGGTCAATGCCCTCTGTGGCCCAAGGAGGTGAGTCCATCCCTAATGAGGTTTGCCTGCTAGGGGTGATGAGGTGCCTCAGTCTCTTGGAAGACTCCATTTCTTCGGAGGTCAAAGAGGAGGCACGAGGCAGGCCTGCTAGTGAGGGCCTATGGCGGTTCGTTCAGGTTGCTATATCGATAGGTTCTTCTTCTATAGATCTTTCTTGGTATTGGCTTCCCACCAAGGATGAAGATCTTTTGAACCATGGCCTTTGAATGCAGGGTTCCTAGAGACCTAGGGATATGCAATATGTGGATTGTCTTGTCAGTGAGTCAGTGTAGTCGTAGAAGCTTGCTGGGATGGTAGAGAAAGAGCAGGACAAAGATGTCTAGGAGCACAGTTTGGCTAGCAAGTGGCTTTTGACTAAGAAGGAGAGGGTGGAGATGGCAAAGACCTCCCAGGCTATTTAGTAGGCCTGTCTCGGTGTAAGCTCAACCAAGTGTGCATAGCTTCATTACTTGTTGGCAAAGGCACGAGGCCAGAGGGAGAAAGATCTTGTAAAAGTATGGGTAGCCCTCCTTGACAAGGCTGAAACAAGGGCTGCACAGGTAGAGAAGACGCTCAGTGAAGTAGAAGCGAAGGTCATTGAGGCCAAGGTGAAAGTTGCCAATGCCGAGGCAAGGACCTTGGTGGCTGAAGAAGTACTAGGCGAGGCCAAAAACCAGGTCTTAGTCATGAAGGAGGCATAGGCAGTAGAAGTGCTAGCCTCCAAGGTAGCGACAGAGGCAGTCGAGGCCTTCAAGGTGCGAGAGGAATACCGTCAAAAGGTACTAGTCACTTGCAGGGACACTTTCCTACAAGGCTTCAAGCTATGTAGGTCACGGGCTATCGAGTTATTTCCTGATATGGATGTCAGGAAGCTGAAGGTGGAGTTGCCTTTAGGCGATAGTGAGGGCTCTGATGGAGAGGACATGGGAAAGGATGGAGATCCGATTATCCTCCCATGACCGGCATGCACCATTTTGCTTCATTCTGATGCCTAAACCGATAATTGAAGAGGGGGGTGAATTGGGTTATTAAAAATTAAAACAAGCCTTTTAAAACTCAAATGAAGTGTGAGACAAGTGTTATGTCAAGTAAAGTGTGCAAGTGCTAAGAATTAAATAAGAGAGATAAAGAAATTGTTGCACATATAAGCATAACAAAATTTATAGTGGTTCGGAATAATTCTAGCTCCTACATCCACTATCCAAGAATATCTTGGAATTTTCACTATATTCTCATAAGAATATAGCCAGTTTATTTTTTTCCGAGCTCACAAATCAAAACCCTAATACAACGATTATTTTTTAGGCTCACAAATAATCTAATTGATTTTCTAAGGTCACATCAAAATCTCAAATATAATTCCTTGTTTCAGCTAAGGCTAGAAATGGGCTTAGGCCAGCCCGATGGATTTCGGGCCGGGCTTCAGGCTAGGCCTGATGTAAATCGGGCTGGGCTTGGACCTTATAATAAAATTCATTAATTTTTCGAGCAGGGATCAATCGGGCTGGGCTTGGACCTTATAATAAAATTCATTAATTTTTCGAGCAGAGATCAAGCTTGTCTTTGGCCCAGCTCGACCTGGCATAAAACCAGCCCGAATTTAGCCCGGCCCGGCCCGAACCTACTCAATGATTCACGATTTATGGCAACGATAACACAGAGTTAGTCTTACCGGAAAAAAAAAAAAACATGCGGGTCGGTGAGAATAGCGGAGTTGGTGTCTGATTGATTTATCTATAAAATGCATTCTTCACATGTTTTAACGGAAACAGCAAAAGGTGTGCGTGGGTGGGGCGAGCAAGAAGAAAGGTGAAAGATGAGGCCGGGAGGAGGATGAAAAGCGTGGAGAAGCACTGCAGCTGGAGGTGTATAACCAGGGAATGTTCAAGACGGAGCTGTGCGACAAGTGGGAGGAGAGCGCGGAGTGCCCCTACGGCGAGAACTGCCAGTTCGCCCATGGCATCACCGAGCTCCGCCCTGTTATTTGCCACCCCCGCTATAAGACCGAGATCTACCGCATGATCCTCGCCAGAGACACCTGCCCCTACGGACACCGCTGCCACCTTCGCCACACCTTCTCCCCAACCGACTGCTTCCTCCTCCACCCTTCCTAATAATTCTTATCGACCATCATCATCATAAAATAATATTAAAAAAAAACCAGCAAAATCTCCTCCCCATTCTCATTTGGGATAAAGCTAGAACTAAAAGAAGCCGAAAAAATAACGGCAATTAAATCAATGGTGCGGCCATGTGAATATATATATGCGTATATTTGGTGGCTTTGTTGGTAATCTGCACTGTATGTATCCCTTGTGATGTTAATGATAACTATATACGTAGCAGTAATTTGCACTGTATGTATCCCTTGTGAATGATAACCAAAAAGGTAGGTTAAGGCGGGCAGCTTGTCCATCAGGAATTTTATTCTCCCACTTTTACATGTTCCATTGCTCTCATTACACTTTCTATTATTCTCATATCTGTTTCTTTCTTTTAGCTATCATATATCTTGATTCTGGAACGGGCCGGTGAAAATTCTCCTGTTGATCTGTACGTGGTGGGATGGGGGGGTGGGAGGGGAAGAGTGGGATGAAAGCCTGTGTTTCTCACTTTTCTTTGTTTTGCAGTTCCTTAATTTTTCTATTGACCCCAAACGTCTTTCCCAACCTTATGTAATGATTGAGAGACATGGTAACTGTTGGCATGGAGTCTCTGGATCGGCCGATCGAAGCCGCTGCATCGCAGGACCGCTCACTGGTTCACCTACAAAACAGGTTTCTTGTTGGAGTTGTTCCGGCGGAGGACACTCCGATGCCTAAATCAGTGGCAGATTCCAGCTACAGAATGGGGAAGATGATGAGAGTGGAAGAGAAAAAGAGTTCTTGGAGATTGAAAATGTGTATGTGCGAGATTATTCACGCGTACCTCTCGAGCCATCCTTTTTATCCATATTTAAAAGATGGCCTCCGGTCTGTGGCCCACTCTTTTCCCGGAGATCATGGGGAGCCATTCACTCCCATGATTGGCGATCGTGGGTTGTCAATGAGCGGTTCCGGCCAGATCAGAGGCATGGCTGCAGAAATTGCACGCCATGATCATGGCATGATGAGTGTCGATTGTAACAATTGGTTACAGTTTTCTTTTTGGAACAGATTGTGGTTCAAGCTTCGGGTTTCCCCTTGCGTGGGCCGAAGGCTTGATATTTTTCCGAGGCTGGAGATCATGTCTACGGCGGGGATCGAAATTCGTGTCTTCGGAAGTTGATGAGTAGTTTAGACTTCGGCCGGGACCGAATGTGCTACCTGAAGGACTGGCCTTCGGATGTTATAGTTCGGTGTGAAGCCTTGAGTTGCTTATAGTTGGCCTTCGCTTAGTCCAAAGTCCGTAGTCCGGAGAACCGGGGCTTCGATAAGTCAAACCGAAGCCTGGTTCGTAGCTGAACCAGGATATCCCAACAGTTGCCCCCCTACTTAGCACTAATTAGGTTCACTCCAGTCTTCATCTCTCTGACCTTATTGGGTCCTTTAGCTACCTTGTCCTTAGGAGGGACTGAATGGATTGAGATTTTTTTTCCATTAAAACTAAAGACACAGGTATTGGATTTTCCTAAGAGGGTGGCATCATGATCATATAACCAAGGTCTCCCAAGAATTATACTGCTCACCCCCATGGGCAAGACATCACATCAAATCTTCTCTTGATAGGATTGCATTTGGATTTGGACCTGACATCTAGATTGGATGGGTATAGAGGTAGAGTCTACCCAAGAAATCTTATAGGGGTTGGGGTGGGGGACTGGGGTTAAGCCTAACATTTTGATAGTGCTAGCAGAAATGGCATTCACACAGCTCCCACTATCTATGATGATCTTACATACCTTATCCCCTAGTTTAAGGAAAGTCTGTAGGATGTTAGTCCTACGCCAATCCTCCTGAACTCTACTCTGAGACAGGATGCATCTCACAACCCCTAACTGGTCAGACTCTGTGGATTCCTTCTCTCCTTCATACTCATCAACCAAATTCATTCCGGTCTCATAAACTTCTTCTTCAAATTCTTCATTGGGCCTGGAATTCTCTTCCTCTCCCTCTTCTATGTAAAGGGATCTACGAGGGCACTGGCTAGAAACATGACCTATCTTATGGCACTTAAAATAGGCTATGGCTATGTACTGGCTGGAGATATGACCGGGTTTCTGGCACTTAAAACAGGTGATACTAGGGGTTCTCTGGGTGTCAGGTGCTTTACCTTTGTCCATGGGCCTAGGGGTGGGAATACCCTGACTAGGTTTGCTAGGGGTAACTTGGCTAGGTCCATTTCTTGGGATTGGGGCACTAACCTAGAAGGCATAGGTCCTCTCTGAAACTTCTCAGTGTTCAGTGCAATCTGATAGGCTTGGTCTAGGTCAGTAACCTCTCTCAGAAACAACTCCTTAATATCTTCCCTAAGTCCAGCCCTAAACCTAGACAAAGTGACCTCATGGGCTTCACTCACATCACATCTCATCAGGTATTCATCAAAGGTGGTTATGTAGTTTGAGACAAATCGGTTCCCTTGTTTCAAGGTCTGCCATTGGTCTAACAGATTCTGCTGGTATGAAATGGGTAGGTACTTATCTCTAAGCTTCTCTTTCATACCCTGCCAAGTGGTTATGGGCTCAACATTTCGTCTTCTAGTGGTTAGCTCAATGTTCCCCCAGTATAACCTAGCTTGACATACTAACTTCATCTTGGCAAACTTGAACTTCCTTTCCTCAGACATGGCATACCACTCAAAGTACTGGTCTATCTCACCCTCCCAATCAGAATACACCTTAGGGTTTAAGCTACCATCAAAAGTGGGTGCATCTAATTTGATGTTCCGAATGAACCTATCATCTCTATCTTCAGGCTCTGGGTCAGTCCTCCTATGATTAGGTTCAGGATCTCTATATAAAGGTCTTCTAGGCTCCTGGTGTGGGTGAGGTTGAGGCGCATTAAAATCTGGGTCAGGAGTCCAATTCTGATGCCTAGGTTCCTTAAGTACTTGGACTCGATCCCTAAGCTGGGTAAGATCCTCATGGACTTGTTCTTTAAACTGGGCAATAGTAGCAGTCATATCCTGACTCAATTTGTTCATACTTTCAGTAAGAGCTCTAACCATGGCCTCTAAATTAGGTTGGGTTTGACCAGGTTGGTAGGGTACTCCATCCGGGTAGACATGATGATGCAAGCAAACACACCAAATGAGACTCGACTGAAATGACTACGGGCTAACTAAACCTAGAGCCCAAACTAGTTGCCCAATCAGAGTGGCAAGCTAGCCTGTAGTAACTCGGGACTCAGCCAGGCAGGTGTAAGGGGAGTGTTAGGTCCCTAAATGCCAATCCTAGACACCAATCAGAGATTGGCCAGGTAGGCAGACCAGCACACAAGCCCTTCGGGATAGAATCCCTGAACCACCATTCTAGACACTGAGTACAAAGCACACACAGAGTAACTAGACAAACTGACTCAACATTAGCCTAGACCCGACCTGTTGGTGTCCCTAGCCCACTAGGGCAAATTAAGTCTAATAAATTTTAAAATTAGGCTTAGGATCGAATGAATGGGTGATGGTTTTGGGCTAAGGAGAGGTTATCAACTTTTTCCCTTATCTTAGATGCTCAATTGCCTTTAAGATGAATTAGGAGATGATCATTCAAAAATTGAATTGCAGAAACACAAAAACAAAATTACTATAATTTAACTCTCAGAAATTTTACAGAAACCAATAAATTACAATAAAATTATGCAAAATAGTTTCAATTATACTGGTTCCAGAAAAATAAAAATCACATAATTTGGAGTTACTTGCAATGAGAAATAATTTCTGTAACAGGATAGTTACAGACTGAAAACAGAATGCTTTCCCCGTTTACAATTCCTGCTACGAAGTTGTAACCCAGCGGATCCCCTACACGCCCTAGGAACACCCTGTGGAATGGAAAGAGGAGGCTTGCACCTCGCTTCATTCCTAGGACCGGACGTCCTGGGGAGTCTACTTCGAGCAGATAAAGTAAAAAAGAGAGACACTCAAAATATGCAAGCAAGTCAGAAACCCTAGACAGGGCTCTGATACCAAAATTGATGCATAACAAAAGAGACGATGCGATGCGGAAGTAAATTAAGACTAATTTTTTTTTTATATATATTTTAAGAAGTCAGCTTTGACTCAAAGGAAAGATAAACTAATGTTAAAAGAAACTATATAATAACTGAAAGCATAATTTAAAAAAACTAGATTATCAGAGTAGTTCAGAAGTAAAGGATCGCTCGGGGTTGAGAAACTCCCAGACCTAGGGTTTCGCTCTGAACTTTCAACAGGACAGAAGTAAAGAGAAGAGAAGGGTTATGGACTAGACAGTGATCTTCACAGAGTTTAGTGGAAGGACTCTCTTGAGCAGATTGTTGGATCCTCAGATTTGGATATCTTCGTAATGGATCCTCCAATACTGGTCCTTTGGCAGAGTTGGCTTCTCCTGAACTCAAGATCTGGGAAAGAAGAAGAATAAGTTATGGAACCAGATACTCAAGGAAGGATTTACCAGATAGAAGAACTTGAAAGTTGATGTTGCTGAAATCCTGATTCTCTTGGATGCTAATCTGACTTCCTCTGGGATTTGCTCTGTATTCGAAGTAGTCGATCTGGACCTGGATGCTAGTGGTCGGCCTCTACTTGGAGAGAGGGGCCATGAGAAGATGGGGTAGGTTAGGGTTTGGTGGAGCGAAGAAGATGATGGGCGGCTAGGGTTTGGAATTGAAGTGGCTAACCTAGGATTTTGGGGTTGGAGATCTCACACCTCCTCAAGGTTCCTAGGGAACCCGGATTTACTCCCTCACGGAGCTCAACACCTGAATGCAAGTGCGAAAGAGAGAAACACAAAGTTGCTCACACAAAATTTGAATTCATTCATCAGTGTCCTTTAAAACTTACAAGTGGGGTTTATTTTATAGGTCTTTACAAGAGGTCAGGGTTTTACATCTTCCCATGTGGGACTAATAGGATGGACCCTCAAATTAGGCATGTAGAATCAAATCCTTCTCATATGGCCGGCCAAGAGCTTCCATAAGTGTTGATTGGTGGTTCCAAATGGTAAGTAGGTGGCGCCTCCTAGCCTTGCTCTTCAAGAAAATTTTTTTTCCTTCCATGCCTGGTTTTATTTGGAAATATTTGGGCGCCTCCTAGTCTTGCTCCCCAAGCTTTGCTCCTTTCTTTTCATAGCTTGGCTCTTATGGAAATAATTTGGGCGCCTCCTTGGATTGAGGATCCTAAATTGATTTCTCCTTAAGTGGCGCATGAAAGAAGGGACCTGCTTTCTTGTGGTGTGGGGACCAAAGTACACTGGATGGAGATGTGGCGCCCCTTGGACTATGGCGTCTGGCTGGGAGTGTGGTGCCCACTTACTTGAGCCTGGGAGAAAATGTGGCACCCTGGACCTTGACTTGAAAAAGGTGGCACCAACCTGGAGAAGACCTAGGCCACTACTAGGACTTGTACTGAGTCAACATGACTCAACAAAATTTAAATTGCAGGGAAATACAGACTCAAGACTAAAATTGAGTTGACCAAGTCAACCCTTATTACAAAACCAGAAAACCCTAATTCTTCGGGCAAGGTCAATCAGAGATCCAAATGGAGCCCTGAAGTCTTCTTCTGAGTCTGGTGCCTGCACCACCCTAGACTCCTTCCACCACGGGTTTTGGGAGTGCCGGAGGAAAGCCTCCAAGTTTTATGACTTGAAGGGCTTGGATAATATCAAACCCTCCGTTCCCTTCCCCAGCCACGAAATCGATTCTGACTCTGATGAGGGGTCGGACTCGAGTTCAGACGGGAACCCCAGGGGCCCTTCGTCGTCCCATCTGGTCTCTCCCCGACGGTACGGGAAAAACCCATCGGGGAGCTAATGCAAGTTTCCCAACCTTGCTGTTGCTGCTGCTGCTGCTTTTTTTTTTTTTGTATCTCTCTTTTGGAGAGTTTTTCTTTTCTTTTTCTTACTCTCTTTATAGGAGAGTTTCTTTCATTTTTTTTTTTTTTTCTTTCTTTTCTTTTCTTTTTATAAGAAAAATTGAAAGAAATGAAAGATCTTTTCTTTTACCTCTTTTCGTGTATTTTCTGCGATGTGTTGTATCATGATTTGTCCATAATGTAGACTCCATAAACCACTTATGGTTTGTAGGGAAGAAGTAGGGTTTGTTAGACCATTCTGAGAGTGTTTGTTGTTGACAGAGAGGACAACAATGATCCTTTTAGGCACATGTTCAGATTTTCCGTAGGGTAGGGTGTTTACACCATCCCTATGCACTTTCTGTCGTGATTAAGGTAGGTTGTTCAGGCCCGCCTCGGCGCGTGTTCGAATTCATCGTAGGATAGGTTACGAAAACCATCCCTGTGCCTTTGATCTTTTTGGTGGCCTAGTTAGGCTATCCATTGCGCTCGTCGGGCATACCGATAAGGTGAGTGGATCAGACTCTCCTTTGCGCAGTTGATCGATTTTTTAGATCGGGTCATTTGGGCTGTTGTCGTTCAGTCGATGCAACTAGCCATTCTGAGTTGAGTAGGGTTGAGGAGCTTTGCACAGGAGTTTTTTGGAACTTTTTCATTGATAGTATTTGCGAAGGTTCTATACATTCCATGGCTGGGATAGGGTCTTCCCCTCCATGGTCTTGAGTCGATATGTTCCTAGTCAAATGACTTCTTCGACTTGATATGGGCCTTCCTAGTTAGGGGAGAGTTTATCCTGTTCCGTTGGCCTGGACACTTCTGCTCTTCGCAATACCATGTCCCCCGTGCAGAAAGTTTTCTCCTTCACCCTTGCATTGTAATACTTGGCGACCTATTGCTGGTATGCCACCATTCTTATCTGGGCCTATAGCCTGGTGCTTGATAGCAGATCCAGATCGATCCTTCTGCGATCGGAATTCTCAGGCTCTTCATAGTTGTCAATTCTCAAGGACTGTAGGAAGACTTCGATAGGTAGCATGGCTTCAGTACCATAGGCTAGGTTGAACGGAGATTCGTCGGTGGCTGTTCTTGGGGTAGTTCGGTATGCTCAAAGAACAGAGGTCAGTTCTTTGGCCCAAAGCCCTTTGGCGGCATTTAACCTTATCTTTAGACCATGGAGGATGGTCCGGTTGGTGACTTCGGCTTCTCCGTTGGACTGTGGATGTGCAACGGATGTTAGCCGATGCTGGATATGGTACCGAGCACAGAAGTCCTTGAACTTCGGATTGTCGAATTGTCTCCCGTTGTCCGTGATGATGACGTGTGGGACACCGAACCTGCAGATGACAGAGTTTTTTACAAAACTTTCCACCTTGCCCTCTGTGATTTGGGCCAATGGTTCGGCTTCCACCCATTTCGTGAAATAGTCGATGGCCACTAGGAGAAACTTCCTTTGCCCTGATGCTGGTGGGAACACGCCAAGAATGTCCATCCCACACTGGGCAAAGGGCCATCGGGCTGCCAACTGAGTCAAGTGACTCGTAGGTTGTTTCTGCACATTGGCATACCTCTGGCATTGGTCGCACTTCCACACAAAATCAACTGAGTCCTTCTGGATGGAGGGCCAGTAATACCCTTATTGAATAATCTTGTATGCTAGAGATCTGCCTCCCAAGTGATCCCTGCATATGCCCTCGTGGACCTCTCTCAATGCATAATCTACATCCGTGGGTCCAAGGCATTTCAGCAGTGGTTGGGAGAATGATCTCTTGTAGAGGGTTCCGTCTAAGATGACGTACTGAGATGCCATCCAGTGGATCTTCTTGGCCTCTGCCTTATCTTCGAGCAGTTCTCCTTCATTCAGGAATCTGATGATGGGATCCATCCAGCTTGGCTCAGCATCAATCTGGTGCACCTCTGCAGCCTCTTTGACAATGCTTGGAGTTTCAAGATGTTTAACAAAGGTGCGCTCGAGAGACTCTGGTGCTATAGTTGCCAGTCGAGACTGTGCATCCGCCCGGGAGTTCTCCGATCGGGGAACATGAATAATTTCAAAATGTTCCAGTTAGGAGGATAAAGCCTGAACCTTCTCCAGGTATTGCACCATGGTTGGATCTTTGGTTGCGTACTCTCCATTGACTTGATTCACAACTAGTTGAGAGTCAGAGAAGGTTCGGAGTTGCTGGACTACCAGATCTTTAGCAATCCGAAGTCTGGCAAGTAGGGCCTCATATTCGGCCTGATTGTTGAAGGCGTGGAAGGAGAAACAGAGTGCATACTCTATAATCTGGCCATCAAGTTCGGCCAACATGAGTCCAGCCCCACACCTAGTAGCATTGGAAGCTCCGTCCATATGAAGCACCCAAACATACTTCATCTCCTTTAGGGTTTCTTCTTCATTCGAAGAGGCTTCATCTTCGGACTTCCAGGTGCACTCGGCCAGAAAATCGGAGAGCACCTGGACCTTCATCGTCGCTCGAGGCTGGAAGCTAATGTCAAATTCGCTTAGCTTCACAGCCCACTTGGCTATCCTTCCAGAAGTATCCAGAGATCGGAGAACGGCCTTGAGAGGTTGATCAGTCAGCACCACGATAGCGTGGGCCTGGAAATATGGCTGTAGTCGCTTTGCTGCAATCACTAAAGAGTAGATCAGCTTCTGCATCCTTGCATACCGTGTTTCTGCATCATGCAGGATCTTGCTGATGTAGTAGATCGCTTGTGGGACCCGTCTTCCTCATTCTGGACAAGAACCGAGCTCACTGCTTCATCTGAAGCGGAGAGGTACAGGTAAAGGACCTCGCCTTCTTTTGGCTTGGAGAGTAATGGTGGGGTCTCCAAATACTTCTTCAATTTCTCAAAGGCAACGCGATAGTCTTCGGACCATTCAAAGCCCTTTGATTATCGAAGTACCTTAAAGAATGGAAGACATTTCTTGGCGGACCGAGAGATAAATCTGCTTAGGGAGGCAATCCTCCCTGTCAATTATTGGACTTCCTTTTTACATGAGGGATGTCACATATCCTTCAAGGCCTGGATCTACTCGGGGTTGGCCTCAATCCCTCGTTTGGTGACAAGGAAGCCCAGGAATTTACCCGATGTGACCCCGAAGGTGCACTTCGCCGGGTTTAACTTCATTTGGTAGAACCGGAGTGCGCTGAATGACTCCTCCAAGTCGCAGATGTGGTCTCTCCGGTGGAGACTCTTGACGATCATGTCGTCAACATAGGCTTCCATATTTCTTCCCAGTTGCTTTTCAAACACCTTATTGATGAGTCTTTGAAATGTTGCTCCAGCGTTCTTGAGGCCGAACGGCATCATCTTGTAGCAGTAAAGACCTTTATCAGTGATGAATGCCGTCTTCTCCTCATCTTGCGGATCCATTCTGATCTGGTTGTAGCCAGAGAAGGCGTCCATAAAGCTCAGCAACTGGTGGCCGGCGGTAGCGTCGACCAGTTGATCAATCTTTGGGAGAGGGAAGCTATCTTTTGGGCAAGCCTTGTTGAGGTCTGTATAGTCGAGGCAGATCCTCCACTTGTAGCTAGCTTTCTTTACCATTACCATATTGGCCAGCCACTCGGGGTAGCGGGCCTCTCTGATGAACCCTGCCTTGAGGAGCTTGCTAACCTCTTCATCAACAGCTTACTGTCTTTCGGGGGCGAAGCTCCTCTTCTTCTGTCGCACCGGTTTGTACCCAGGGATTACTTCCAGCCGATAAGTAATCACTTCGGCGGAAATCCCAGGCATGTCCGAAGCCGACCAGGTGAAGACATCGGCATTGTCCCTGAGGAAATGAATCAGCTTCATTCTAGTTTTCTCGTCAAGGGCGCTCCCGATTTGCACAACTCTGGAGGGGTCTTCCTCTTTCAAAGGTATCGGGATGGTCCTCTCCATGGGTTCACCAAGGTTTGTGGTTGAATCCCTCGGATCCAGCTGATCCGGAGTAGTCGAATCTTTGAAATGCCTGTCTTCAATCATTAGACATTGCCGTGTCGTCCTCTGGTTCCCTCTAACTTCTCCAACACCATTCCTGGTGGAGAAGCGTACTAAGAGGTAGTGAGAGGAGATCACGGTTCGGAACCTATTCAAGGCGGGCCTCCCCAAAATAATGTTGTATGCAGAGAGGATCTGAACCACCGAGAAGTTGATCGGCAATGTCTTTTGTCAAGGCTCGGAACCGAGAGTTACAGGCAACACTATCTCCCCTTCGGTATTAACTTGGTTTCCCCCGAAACCGGAGAGTGGTATGGGGGATCTTTGTAGTTGATGTCTAGGCAAACACATTTTGGAGAATGTAACATACATCAAGATATCAGTCGAACTTCCATTATAAATGAGAATTCTCTGTACATCATAATTGGCCACTATGGACGAAATTACAAGAGGGTCGTCGTGCGGGAGCCGGACTCCCGCAAGGTCATCGTCGGAGAAGAGGATGGAGTTGTTATCTTTCAGTCACTTTGAAGCTTCATCTTCATCCCTTCTCCAGTTGGCGGGCCGGTGTATCATCCCTACACCTCCATTGGTGGGCCTTTGATTTGGCAATTCGGTCTCTTCAGGAGGTGGCTGGGGAACAATTGCTTCCGACCGGGGCCCCTGGCAACCGATGTACCGCCCCAGGTATCCTTTCTTGATGAGATCCTCGATCGCATCCCTCAACTGGATGCATTCTTCTGTGTTGTGGCCGTGGTCCCGGTGGAATCGGCAGAATTTGTTCCTGTTCCTTGCGAAAGAGGAGGCCTTCATAGGATGGGGCCGTTGGAGATAATTTTCTTTTTTTATCTCCATAAGGATCTTTTCTCGAGGGAGGTTGAGGGGGGTGTATGAGTCGAATCTTTCTCCCAATGCTCTGGGCTTGGGAGGGCTTCTCCGGTGGTCTGCATATCTACCACCGTTGTTATTGAAAGTTTGGGGGCCTTGCCCCCTGTTATTCTTCTTCTTTGAAGGGGGTTTCCCTTCAATCAAACATCGATTCACCGCCTGCTCTTTAGCATCGACATATTTCTGAGCCCTTGATAGGAGCTCAGCGTAGCTTTTAGAAAACTTCTTGTCCAGGAAAAAAGTAAGCTTGGAGGTTCGAAGCCCCTTCTTCAGTGCTGACATGGCCACATGCTCGTTGAGATCGGGGATCTCAAGCATGGCCGCATTGAACCTGGAGATGTAATCTCTCAGGCTCTCTCCTTTATTCTAGTGAAGGAGGAAGAGTGTGTCCGTATTTTGAGAAGTCTTGCGGCAGGTCCTGAAATGCAAGATAAACAATTTTTCTAACTCGAAAAAGGAATCGATAGTACCTGGGTGCAGGCTCGAGTACCACATCCGAGAGAACTTCTTCAAGGTAGCCGGGAATGCCAAACAGTACATCGCGTTCGAAGCTCCTTGAATCATCATATAGGTTTTGAAGCTCTCAAATGGTCGAAGGGGTCGAAGGTGCCATTGTAGGGTTCCATCTGGGGAACCCTGAAGTGCTGAGGACTGTCCTCAGCCATGATGTAGTCGGTGTATGGTGAGCGTAGATCACCCACAATCAGGTCCTCAGGATCTCTCTGATCCCGCATTCTCTGTTCTCGTGCCCTTATCATCTTTGATTCAATGGCTCTGAACCTCCCATCATAATCGGGAGTCTGCTTGGACGCTCTCTCTACCGAAGTGAAGTATTTGGAGGAGAAGGAGGAAGTTTACCTAGGCCTTTTTCCTTTTTATGGGGAATCGGCAGACCTAGACAGTCACGAAGTTCGGACTTTGGGAGAGGGCCGAGAATGGGGGGAGGGTGCGCTGAATCCTCCCATGGTGCTCTCCTTCTTCGGGATCGAGAGCTATGTCTAGAAACAGCCGGTGGGTTTGCCACCGGAAAGGCTCTGCCTTGAAACTCTTGAACCATGGCCATCAGGTTGGCGACCTGGTTCATAAGAGCTTTGAACTACTATGCTCCCACAGTAATCGTGGGAGGTGGAACATCGTTCTCCTCCGGGGTTACACCCCCCTGAGACGGAGCACGACTCTGGCTTTTAAAAGCATTTTGAGCTTTTCCTCTTGCCATCAAAAATTCTTTGTTTCTTCCCCTTGTCTGGGAAAGAGCTTAAAAAATATTAGTAATACGCCCCCCTACCTGGCATGCCAATCTGTTGGCGTGGAGTCCCTGGATCGACCGGTCGGAGTCGTTGCATCGCAGGACCGCTCCTTGGTTCACCTGCAAAACAAGTCCCTTGCCAGAGTTGTTCCGACGAAGGACACTCTAATGCCTAAGTCAGTAGCGGATTCCAACCACAGATGGGGAAGATGACGAGAATGGAAGAGAAAAAGAGTTCTTGGAGATTGAAAATGTGTATGTACGAGATTATTCATGCGTACCTCTCGAGCCATCCTTCTTACCCTTATTTAAAAGATGGCCTCCAGTCTGTGGCCCGCTCTTTTTTCAGAGATCATGGGGAGCCATTCACTCCCATGATTGGCGATCATGGGCTGTCAATGAATGGTTCCGGCCATATCAGAGGCATGGCTGCAGGAATTACATGCCATGATCATGGCATGATGAGTGTCGATTATAACTGTTGGTTATAGTTTTCTTTTTGGAACAAATTGTGGTTCAAGCTTTGGGTTTCCCCTTGCATGGGCCGAAGGCTTGATATTTTCTCAAGGCCGGAGATCATGTCTACGGCGGGGATCGAAGTTCATGTCTTCAGAAGTCAATGAGTAGTTCAGACTTTGGCCGAAGCCGAAGGTGCTACCCAAAAGACTGGCCTTCGGATGTTGTAGTTCGGTGTGAAGCCTTGAGTTGCTTCCAGTTGGCCTTCGCTTAGTCTGAAGTTTGTAGTCCAGAGAATCGAGGCTTCGATAAGTCAAGCCGGAGCCTGGTTCGTAGCTGAACCAAGATATCCCAACAGTAACCATTGAAGTAACTAAGGCTAACCACCGGTTCAGAGGTCCAGTCGGGTCTCTCTTGAACCAGGCATCCATGCCAGAAGAATCGGAGATGACCTAACCACATTAGGGCACCCTTCCCAGATCAATCTTTGGCTTTGGCCGAAGATACTATCCCCGAAGCTTATCTTTCAGTAGCCCACCTCCATGACCAGTCGATCCGA
The DNA here is from genome assembly GCA_021397845.1 of Areca catechu. Taxonomy (NCBI): domain Eukaryota; kingdom Viridiplantae; phylum Streptophyta; class Magnoliopsida; order Arecales; family Arecaceae; genus Areca; species Areca catechu. Next base: position 70,012,283 of record CM038041.1, on the reverse strand, counting down.
AGAAGGTGAATCTGAAGAAGGCAGTCTGAAGAAGAAGATCACTTTATTTTTTCAATTGTTCCAAAGAAGTCAAGTACGAAGCGAGCAACCTAGCCCATCCCAAAGAAGGTAGCTCCGATGCGAGTGGTCGAGATGTCTTCGGCCTACTCCAAAAAGATTCCAAAAAAGATAGCTCCGATGCGAGTGGTTGGGATGTCTTCAGCCTACTCCAAAGAGATTTCGAAGAAGGTAGCTCCGATGCGAGTGGTTAAGCTATCTTCGGCCTACTTCAAAGAGGTTAAGTACGGGATAATCAACCAGCTTGACTTTGGCCATCACTGCAGGAATGCCTCTAAAGCAAGTCTCCAACTGGCCACGAGTCTCTAGACGTGGGCATAGTTGTTATAACCAAAACATGGCCATGAACTCCTGCTCCAACAGAATCTCCAGTCAGCCACAAACTCTGGCTCCAACGGAATCAGACATGGCCACTACTATAAATGATTGTAAGAGGGGACACTCACGATAAGAGAGAGAGCTCATCCTTAAGCTACTTCTCATTCTCTTCTCCAAGAGAACTCTCCATTCTGTTGCCAGAAGCCCTCATTGACTTAGGCATCGAAGTATCCCTCACCGGAGAAATTTTGGTCAAGGACCTATTTTGCAGGGTTTGAAGAAGGCGCACCGAAGATCCTGCCGCTCCATCCGGTCCACAGGGATTCGACGTCAATAGATTGGCACCCCAGGTAGGGGGTAGAAGGTGCATCACCTTAAGCATCAGGAACTATCGAACCCTCTCTCGCAAAGGAGAGTTCTAAGAAGAAACAACAACTACCATGGTGAGGGGTAAAGCTCAGAATATCTCGACAAGCAGGGAATGTCCTCCCTCCCAGAGGAATGACCCCCCAGTGGAGAATGATGTCCCACCTCCAACTTTGGTCATGGGACGGCACCAGTTTGAAGCCCTTCTAGACTGGGTTGATGCTCTCACAACCTTGGTTCAGAACTTTCAGGAGACTACTCTCCAGGCGGGGAACCCATCGGCCGTCTCCTAATACAGCTACCAGACCGGGGAACAGGGGGACCACCGTCGTGGTTCCACCCAACACTCTCTCCGAGATCGACCTTCCTATGAAGGCCAAAGCTCACAGCATCCAAAATGGTCTGATGATCGATGAGTGAGGAAGAGATTCAGGCGATCTCTCTCTGATTTGTATGAGGATTCTACTCCTCAAGATGTGAGGTCGAGAAAGGCCCATCCTAGTTATGAAGAAAAATTTAAGATACTCGAGACGTAGATCGCGAGGCTCCACTATCTACAGAGAGATGGCGAGCACGCAACCTACGACTTGCGGCATCCGTTCACCTCCGGGATTATGGAGGAAATGTTCCCACGACATTTTAAGGTCCCTTAGATGGAACCTTACAATGGACTACTGACCTCCTGGATCATCTCGACAGTTTCAAAGCCCATATGATGATCCAAGGAGCCTCTGATGCATTGTACTATTTGTCTTTTCATACCACCCTGAAGAAGGCGGCTCGAATGTGATACTTGAGCATCCGTCCAGGTACCATCGACTCCTTCTCTGAGTTAGAAAATTTGTTTATCTTGTATTTCAGGACTTGCCAGAAGGTGTCCCAAAAAATGGACAACTTATTCCTCCATCACCAAAATGAGGGAGAGAGCCTCAAGGACTACATCACGAGATTCAATGTGGCCACCCTTGAGATTCCATATCTCAACGAGCATGTGGCCATGTCTGCTCTAAAGAAGGGGCTCCGGTCATCCATGCTCATGTTCTCTCTGAACAAAAAGTTCCCTACAAGCTTTATTGAGCTCCTGACAAGGGCTCAGAAATATGTCGATGCCAAAGAATAAGCAAATAATCGGCATCTGACTGAAGGGAGACCTATCCCCAAGAAGAAGAATGTCAAAGGGCCAAATCCTTCTGCTCCCCCCAGCAACGACAATTCTACTCAACGGCGAAGCCCCAGGCCCGAAACACTGGATGGAAAGTTTGATTCATACACTCCCCTGAACATCCCAAGGAAAAGGATCTTGATGGAGATAAAAAAAAGAGAACTATCTCTAGTGACCACGCCTTATGAGATCATCCTCTTCTGCAAGAAATAAAAGCAAGTATTGCCGGTTCCATAAGGATCATGGCTATAATATCAAAGATTGCATCCAATTGAAGGATGCAATAGAGGACCTCATCAAGAGGGGGTACCTGAGGAGGTATGTTGGACATCCAGAATCTCGACTTGAAGTCACACCTCTCAACAGGCTATAAAGGAAGCAGAACTCCCACATCAAAGGCCCACCGATGGAAGAGTGGGCATGCTACACCGACCGACCAACTGGAGGAGTGCCGAAGAAGATACTTCTAAAAGGCTCAGGAACAACAACTCCGTATACTTCTCCAACGATGACCTCCAAGGAGTTCAGTTCTCCCATGATGACCCCATTGTAATCTCGACTGTTGTGGCCAATTATGATGTAAAAAATATTTTAATAGATAATGGAAGCTCTGCGGACGTTTTACTGTATGATGCATTCTTCAGAATGAGCATGTCTAAAAACAAGCTCCAGAGATCTCTCGTATCTCTAACTGGGTTTGAAGGAAACCAAGTCGGAGTCAAAGGAGAAATAACGCTACCGGTAACCCTCAGCATGGAGCCCCATCAAAAGATGTTCCCCATCAATTTTGTCATGGTTCAAATCCTGTCGGCTTACAACGCAATCTTGGGACATCCTGCTTTGAACAAGTTCAAGGCCACAGTCTCCATATATCATCTCTTGGCACGTTTTCCCACCAGAAATGGGATCAGGGAAGCGAGAGGAGATCAAAGGGCCACCCATCAATGCTTGATGATACAGGACAAGCAAATGGCTGACCCCATAACCTTGGATCAACTGGACCCAAGAGACCTGACTGAGAATTCAGGGAAACTTTAGAGAGGACCGTCTCGGTGCCCTTGACCGAAGATGACCCCACTAGAATAGTGTAAATCAGAAGCCTACTTGATGAAGGAATGAAGGCGGTGCTGATTCAATTCCTCCGAAGTAACACTGATGTCTTCGCCTGGTCGGCTTCCGACATGTCAGGGATTCCCGTCGAAGTAATCACTCACCGGCTAGAAGTTGCCCCTGGCTACAAACCAACTCGATAGAATAAGAGGAGCTTCACCCCTGAAAGGCAAAGGGTGATAGATGAAGAGATAGACAAGCTCCTCAAAACCAAATTTATCAGGGAGGTATATTACCCTAAATGGTTGGCTAATGTCGTGATGGTAAGGAAGGCCAATGGCAAGTAGAGGATCTATGTCGATTACACGGATCTCAACAAAGCCTGCCCGAATGATAGCTTCTCCTTGCCAAAAATAGACCAATTGGTCGATGCCATTGCCGGCCATCAATTGTTAAGCTTCATGGATGCCTTTTCTAGCTACAACCAGATACAAATGAATCTTGAGGATGAAGAGAAGACTTCCTTCATAACAAAGAAGGGGTTGTATTGCTACAGGAAGATACCATTTGGTCTGAAGAATGACAGGGTTACATTTCAAAGACTGGTCAACAAGGTATTCTAGAAGCAACTGCAAAAAAATATGAAGGCATATGTTGACGACATGATTGTGAAGAGCCTCCTCAAAGAAGATCACATCGAAGACTTAAAGAATTCTTTCAATGCCCTACAACACCGTTGGATGAAGCTGAACTTAGCCAAATGCCTCTTCGAGATGACCTTTGGCAAGTTCCTGGGATTCCTTGTTACAAACGGGGGATAGAAGCCAATCCTAAGAAGATACAAGCACTCCGAAGCATGAGATACCCTTCATGTAAGGAGGTGCAGCAGTTAACTGGGAGAATAGCTTCTTTGAGCCAATTCATTTCCCGGTAGGCCAAAAGGTGTCTTCCCTTCTTTAAAGTCCTCCATCAATCGCAGAACTTCAACTGTCCAAAGACTGTCGCCTTGCCTTCGAAGAGCTGAAAAAGTACTTAGAGAGCCCTCCTTTACTTTCAAAGCCTTAGGAGGGAGAAGCTCTTTACTTATACCTCGCTGCCTCGGATGAAGTGATCGGTTCGGTCCTTGTTCGAAAGGGAGACAACAACCTCCAAAGGCCGATCTACTATATTAGCAAGGTCCTGCATGATGTGAAAGTGAGATACCCTATAATGCAAAAGCTTGTATACTCTCTAGTGGTTGCAACGAAATGACTACGACCGTACTTTCAGTATCACTCAGTCATTGTCTTGATAGACTAGCCCTTGAAGGCTATCCTTCAAAGTCCGGACACTTCAGGAAGGATAGCTAACTGGGCTGTGAAACTTGGAGAGTTCGACATCAACTTCCAGCCCAGGACGACGATGAAAGCACAGGTGCTGGCTGACTTTATAGCTAAATTTATGTGGGGCCCACAAAGCGACTTGCAACAAGCCGAAGAAGATGAGGCCATTCGAAGTGATTCAAAGTCTATGTGGTTACTCCATGTAGACAGGGCTTCAAACTTGACAGGATGCGAAGCGGGCCTCATATTAGCTGGCCTAGAAGGGCCCACAGTGGAATACGCCCTGCACTTTTCTTTCCGTGCTTCCAATAACCAGGCCAAATATGAAGCCCTTCTTGCTAGACTCCGAATTTCCAAGAACTTAAGGGTTCGAAAGATCCAAATTTTTTCAGACTCCTAGCTGGTGGTAAACCAAGTAAAGGGCGAGTTTGAAGTATGAGATCTAGCCATGATCTGGTATCTGGAGAAAGTGCAGAACTTGGTGTCGTAGCTTGATTCCTTTGAAATCGCCCATGTCCCATGGATGGAGAACTCCCGAGCTGACACCCTATCTAGACTCGCCACCACCACCCCAGTTTCCTCGGTCGCACTGTTGGGTTTGCCTTTGATTTTGATAATTAACAAAATGTTGAGTACATGTTTTGTACTAATATTTTAAATATAGTTATGTGTTTCAGGATACAGGCACTTCAAATTCTTAAAAGAAAAGTATCTTGAAGTTGGGCGAAATTCATGTTTTAGGAAGTCTTCTCACCATGAAAAAGGGCTAAAAAATGTTCAATTATTGTTTACATAAGTGCATTTAAAGTTTGATTATATATCCTTATATTTTTGGATCATTTGGCACTCATTTTGACAATTTTAGACTCAAGTGTCGACTCAAGTAGTTCCAAGTGTCGATACTTCAGTGAATGGCATGCAAAAATCCCTGACTGGCATGCTAAGTGTCGACACCTAAGTTCCAAGTGTCGACACCTGAGACAAAAGTGTCGACACCTGAAATCCAAGTGTTGACTCAAGGTCTAAGACTTTTTGAAAATATAGAACATGCCATTTGGAAGGTTTTTGGGTCAAGTGTCGACACCTATGCTCCAAGTATCGACACCTGAAATTCAAGTGTCGACACATACAGGACCAAGTGTCGACACCTGAGAACCAAGTATCGACACTTGAGAGCCAAGTGTCGACTCACGGGTTCTAACGGCTCTAATGGATCTATTTTTCTGAGTTACAAATTTGTCTTTTCAAGCTCTCAACGGTTAGTTTCGATCCTCCAATGGTCTTAAACTATTTTTTTAAAAATTTTAAAATATTTAAGCTTCACCAAACTCATTCATGAAGCATTGAACTCCAATGAACAGTCAAAAATCAATATTCCCTCAAGAACTTCATTTTAAAAGCCATAAAAGGAGAGATTCCCTGAAAAAGCTTACAAGCCTATCCTTTCATCCTTCCAAAAAGAGAGCTTGAAGAAGATTCCAAAGAGAAGACAAGACAAGTATCTACTAGAGCATCAAAGCTTCACATTCTACTCTTTGAAGAGAGTTTGTTATGTTTTATTTATTGTATCTCTGAATTTATTATTGTTTGACCTAGCTTTCAAGGGTTTCTTGAAAGTAGCTTGTTGTGATTGTTGGTGAGCCAAAGGGACAAAACCAACTAGGGTTAACTTGTGAGCCTGAAGATAAAACAAGTGTAAAGGTTGTTGGTGAGCCTATGTGACAAAACCAATATAGGTTTTGACTTATGAGCCTTGTAAAACAAGTCGCTGCAATCTTGGAGAGATTATAGTAGAATTTTCAAGGGTGGCTTGGGGAGTGGACGTAGGTGCTTGGTTTGAGCTGAACCACTATAAAACTTGCTACTTGTGTATGTGATTGCTCTTCGTACCTCTTGTATTTAAATTTTTGCTATTAATTCATTATCTTCTGCTGCATATCATTGAGTTATTCACATTGCTCACAAACACTACAAAGACTGGCACATAATTGCTTTAAATTTTTGAAAGACCTAATTCATCCCTGCTTTTGGGCTCCATTTCTGGGCAACAAGTGGTATCAGAGCACCGGTACTCTCTTGTAGGTCCAACGATCTTGAATGAAAGATCATGGCAGCCCCAATAGGTATGGGTGTTGTTGAAGGTCAAGCCTCTAACCATCCCCCCTTGTTTAATGGCACGAATTACATGTACTGGAAGACATGCATGTGCATTTTCATTCAAGCAATTGATTATAATCTTTGGAGGACTATTGTTAAAGGTCTTCATCAGCCAACTATTTTGATTAATGGCATTCCCACTTCCAAAATGGAAGATGATTGGGATGAGAATAACATTAAGCAAATAGAGCTTAATGCCAAGGCTATGAATTTATTGTTTTGCTCTTTGGATCTGAGTGAATTCAATAGAATCTAAAATTGTCTCTCCGCAAAGAAAATATGGGATATACTTGATGTTACCCATGAGAGTACACACCAAGTAAAAATAACTAAAGTTAATATGCTCATTCACATATATAAAATATTCAAAATGGAACCTACTGAATCTATAAGTGAAATGTATACTAGGTTCACCAATATTGTGAATGGCATGAGAAGTTTAGGAAAGATTATATCTAATGGTGAACTTGTTAATAAACTTCTCAGGTCTCTTCCGGCTTCTTGGGATGCAAAGGTCACTGCTATAGAAGAAGCCAAGGACGTCAATACTCTTCCTCTCGAACAACTGTTAGGCTCATTGATGACATATGAACTCTTATTAAAGCAAAAAAATGTTGATGTTGATAAGAAGAAGAAAGTTATTTCTTTCAAGCCCACCATAAAAGAAGAGTCAAGTGATGAGTCCGAAGAAGAAGATGAAGAAGATGAGATGGCTCTCATGGCTAGAAAGTTTAGGAGGTTCATGAGAAAGAAGAAGTATAACTTCAAAAAGAAACCTTAAAAGGGAGAGCCTAGCAAAGAAAAGGACAAAAAGAAAGAAAATGAGTAGCCCACATGTTTTGAGTACAAGAAACCAGGCCACTTCAAGATGGACTGTCTCCTACTTAAAAAAAGCAGAAGAAGATTAAGAAAGAAGGCTATGATGACAACCTGGAGTGATAGCGAGGACTCCAGTTCTGAGAAAGAATAGCAAGAGGTTGCAAATTTCTGTTTGATAGCCAATAATGATGAGGTATTATTTGAAATCGAAAATGAATTTATTTTTGATGAATTGCATAAGATTTTTAACGAATTAGCTATTGAATTTCAAAAACTAAAATTAAAGCATAAATAATTAAAGAAGAAAAATCTAGTTTTGGCTAAAGCAAATGATAAGTTTTTAACTGAAAATGATTGTTTGCTTCTTCAAAACAAAAAGCTAAATGATAAAATTATTCTTCTTGAAAAAGAAAAGGAACTGTTGAAAAAGAAAAACTCTTCTACAACGAATGAAAACTTTTCAAAATAAAATAAAGAGATTTTGGAAGAAAACAAGAAATATAAAGATGAACTTGAAAAATTGAAACCATTTGTTGAAAAATTTACTTACAGTTTTGAAAAACTAAATATGCTTTTAAACAACCAAAGAGCTTTTTTCAATAAAGCCAGTTTGGGTTTCAAAACTCAAAAGAAATAAAAATTTTTCAAGAGTTTCTTTGTGCCTGCTTCCTCTTCAATTACCTGTTATTCATGTGGTAAGATAGGACATAAATCTTATTTATGCAATAAAAGAAAAATTAGCAAAGTTAAAAAGGTTTGGGTTCCAAAAGGAACCATCACAACTAACCTTAAAGGACCTAAGATGACTTGGGTATCTAAAATCTTCACTTAATTTTATTGTAGGTGTGTCTTGCAACTAACAAAAGAAGATTATGGTACATCGACAGTGGTTGCTCAAGATACATGATTGGAGATGTGGAGCAGTTCTCCTCACTTGAGTATCAAAGTGGTGGTAATGTTGCTTTTGGTGATAATGAAAAAGGCAAGATTGTCAGAATTGGTAAAATCCATATCACCCCTTCAACTTTTATCGATAATGTTTTATATGTTGATGGTTTAAAGCATAATTTACTTAGCATTAGTCAATTTTGTGATAAGAATTTTAAAGTTATTTTTGAATCTTTTATGTGCATTGTTTATAGTCTTGATGATAATGGCATTAAGTTTATTGGTCATAGGCATGGCAATATTTATATGGTTGGTCTTGATGATCTTCCTGTTCAAAATAGTCAATGCCTAGTAGCAATGGAAGCCAAGATCAATGAAACTAGTTGGCTTTAGCATCGTAGACTAGGACATGCTAATATGTATTTGATTTCAAAATTTAGCAAAAAGGATTTGATAAAAGATTTGCCAAAACTTAGTTTTGAAAAAGACAAGATTTGTAATGCTTGCCAACTTGGAAAACAAATCAAATCATCTTTTTAACCAAAAGGAGTAGTCTCTACATCTAAACCCTTATAATTACTTCATATGGACCTCTTTAGGCCAACTAGAGCATTTAGTTTGGGAGGTAACAAGTATGGTCTAGTTATTGTAGACGATTTCTCACATTTTACAAGGGTCATGTTTTTAGCACACAAAGATGAAACATTTTCTGCATTCATTATATTTCATAAAAGAGTTTCAAATGAAGAAGGTGTTTCTATTATCTCTTCGAGAAGTAATCATGGAACAGAATTTGAAAATTCTAAGTTTGATAAGTTTTGTAGTGAAAATGGTATTCATCATAATTTTTATGCACCTAAGACACCTCAACAAAATGGGATGATAGAAAGAAAAAATAGAATTCTTGAAGAAATGGCACGCACCATGCTTTGTGAAAAAGATTTACCTAGATATTTTTGGACGGAAGCCATAAATATAGCATGTTATGTTTTAAATCATGTTTTGATCCAACCTATTTTAAAGAAAATACCTTATGAGCTTTGAAAGGTAGGAAACCTTCAATAAAATATTTTCGAGTTTTTGAATGCCGTTGTTTCATCTTAAATAATGGTAAGGATAATCTAAGCAAATTTGATGCCAAGTCAGATGAGGATGTCTTTTTAGGCTATTCTATATCTAGCAAGGCATATAGGGTCTTCAACAGAAGGACACTTGTTGTTAAAGAATCCATCCTTGTGGTGTTTGATGAAACTAACCAAAAATTTTCTAGAAAAGAAGATATTATTGATGATGATATAGGGATCAATAAAAATGAAGAAGTGAACAACAATGAAGAACCCACCAAGGAGCAAGATGACAATGAAAGAGATCAAGCACAAGGAGATGAAAACACATCTACAGTTAATTCTCTACCTAAAGAATGGAGGTACGCTCATGGACACCCCAAAGAACTTATCATTGGTAATCCATCAAAAGGCATAAGTACTCGTCATCTCTTAGAAATATATGTGATTATTTAGCTTTTGTATCTCAAGTAGAACCTAAATCTATAGAAAAAGCTGAAAATGATTGAAATTGGATGAATGCTATGCAAGATGAACTAAATCAATTTTTAAAAAAATAATGTTTGACTTTGGTTGATATACCTACTAATATTTCAATAATTGGCACAAAATAGGTTTTTATAAATAAACTTGATGAAAATGTTATTGTCACTAGAAATAAGGCTAGACTAGTTATCAAAGGATATAATCAAGAGGAAAGGATTGATTTTGATGAAACATTTTCTCCTATGACTAGATTTGAAGCAATTAGGCTATTATTGATATTTGCATTTTTTATGGATTTTAAATTATTTTAAATGGATATCAAAAGTGCTTTTTAAATGGTTTTATAGAAGAAGAAGTTTATGTTGAACAACCCCCTGGTTTTGAAAATCATGAATTTCTAAACCATGTTTTTAGACTCCATAAAGCTTTGTATGGTTTGAAGCAAGCTCCAAGAGCTTGTTATGATCGATTGAGTTCATTTTTACTTAAAAATGATTTTACTAGAGGTAATGCAGATACTACTTTATTTTTAAAAAAGAAGAATAATGATTTTCTAGTAGTACCAGTTTATGTGGAGATATCGTATTCGGTGCTACTAATGAGTGTCTTTGTCAAGAGTTTGCTAAGTTGATATAGGGAGAGTTCGAGATGAGCATGATGGGAGAACTTAATTTCCTTCTCGAACTCCAGATAAAGCAAACAAAAGAGAGGATCTTCATCAAACAAACCAAGTACACTAAGAAAATATTAAAGAAGTTTGGGATGGAGAGCACCAAGCCATTAGGTACACCTATGAGCTCCTCTTGCAGACCTGACAAAGATGAATCAGGTAAATCTGTAGACCAAAAACTATATCATGGCATGATTGGTTCATTGTTATATCTAACTGCTAGTAGGCTAGATATTATGTTTAGTGTTTATATATATGCTAGATATCAGTCTGAACCTAAAGAATCTTATCTTTTGGCTATTAAACATAGACTTAGATATCTGTCTAGCTCTATTGATATTAGTCTTTGGTACTCTAGAGATTCATCATTTGAATTGTTGCTTATTCTGATGCTGATTTTGCTGGGTGTAAACTTAATCAAAAAAGTACTAGTGTAACTTGTCAATTTCTTGGAGTCAATTTGATTTCATGGAGTAGCAAGAAATAAAATTCAGTTGCTCTATCTATGACGGAAGCTGAATATATAGCAGCTGGAAACTGTTGTGCTCAAATTCTATGGATCAAATAATAACTCAAAGATTTTGGCATCAAATTAACTAAGACACCTATAAGATGTGATAACACTAGTACAATCAATTTAACAAAGAATCCTATGCAACATTTAAGAAGTAAACACATTGAAATAAGACATCACTTCATAAGAGATCATGTGTAAAACTCTAATGTAATGCTTGAATTTGTTGGTACTGATGTTCAATTGGCTGATATTTTTATCAAACTTTTGAGTGAAGAAAGATTTAGCATGATTAGAAGAGAGTTAGGAATCATAGATCTCTTTTCTTAGAACTTTCTCAAATCATGTCCATGCCCATTTCTTTGTGCTCAAATTCATATTCTTTAAGTCCTAAACTCCTCATTAGAGTTCCCCTAATTTTTAATGATTTTATTGAATTTTTCTGGGATTTTCTTGGCCAAGTGTCGACACTTGAAAAATCCCAAGTGTCAACACTCGGGCGGAAAGTTCAGTTTTTCTAAGGCTTCACTTAATCATTTTTATTTGTTTTTTCTTCCCTCCGCTCATGCCTTAGTGGTCCCCCAACCATCCTTAGGCCTTGGAACAGTGATCTTCCACCCGTGCCCTCCGTTATTTGGTAAATCTCATCTCTTTTCCTCTTATTTTTCATTTGATTTTCATTTTTCCATCGATTCTTCATCGTTTTCCCGTGATTTGCCCTCTTTCCCTCCGAAAATCTCTATTTTCTTGGGTTTGTGCTCGGGTTCTTGGATTTTTCCCTTTTGGACTGTTTATGCACTTTATTTTCTAGGTCATACCTTGTTTTTGCCCAAGTTCTTCACGGATTCACTGTTGCATTGAAATTTTTGGGCCGATTTCAATCACATTTGGTTTCCTTCCTTTTGAACCAAACCCTAATTGAATTTCTCCGAATCCTTGTTGATTTAAATCAAAACCAAGTACTAGTTTCCCTCACTTTAGCTTACTTTCTTGGCTGAAACCCCTGTTTTTGGTTCTTTCCCCCATTTCTCCTATTTTCTTCTCCACTTTTTGATTGTTCCATGTTCCATCTTTTATTTTTCTTCCCTCAACTGGTAGTAATGGGACCTAGGAAGTAGTTGGCCTCTAAAAGAAAACCTGCACCGGCTTTAGTAGAAAGAAAAATGAAAGCTCAGAATGATAGCAGATTTCAGTCTGGCAGTTCAGCAGCTCCAGCTTCACCTTCAGTAGAAAGGATGTCTGGGAAGGTGGTCGCAGCTGGTAGACGAGTGGATCTTGACTTTTTCGACAGATAGGGCTTTCAGATTAGGCAGATTCTTTAGGATGCTAGGTTGATACACCTTTTGCACCATGCAGGAGAAGTATTATCCACACCTAGTGCATGAGTTCTATGGGAGTCTCGACTACCGATGGATGCTTTGGAGTACGACTGCTAGGGGCATCTGGATTCCACTTTCACAGGAGGTACTGAGTCGCATCTAGGAGATCCCACATCATGGGATTGTTACTTCTACTATTGAGGATCGAGAGGAGGCGTACAGATGCATCTAAAAGCACGAGGATGTTCGCAGCGTGGCTATGGTCACCGTGAACTAGTTGTCAGTATAGATGTGTCTACTTCACCATATCACTGCCCAGATCCTTCTACCGAAGACTGGGAGGTTTGATTTTATCATAGAGCGAGAGTTGATGGTAATGATGTGTTTGACTCAGAGGACAGAGATCGACCTTCTAGTATTGATACTAGTCCAGATGAGAGACGCCGCCACTCAAAGGAGACACTGCTTACCCTACGGTATGGTGCTCACACATCTGTTCCGTGCATACAGTATTTCTTTGGAGGGGGAGACCTCCAAGGATATCCTTCATACAGACGTATATGATGAGCGATCACTCCACCGTATGGGATATAGGATGATTTATGGTTGCTGGGTACGTAGAGAATCTGGCCATGAGCCAAATGAGGAGGACAAGATTAGAGAGGCTGAGGCAGGGCCATCAGGGACTTCAGTTACACCAACTCGATCAGCACCAGCAGCTGCTAGTGAGCAAGGCACTCCAGCTCCAGCTCCAGCCACTTCACCAGCCGATGCTCTTCCTTCTACTGTTGGTACATCTTTCGAGGAGCTAGTCAGATAGGAGTTCACTGATTCGGGAGTGAGATAGTGGGGTTAGGTGTCCATACTACTCAGTTGCGCATTGAGATAGAGGGCCATAGAGCCCACACTGCTGAGGAGCATGCTGAGATATGTCGGACCATGGAGGCTGGATTTGCACGGATTGAGGACTTATTGAGATCCCTCCTTCCTCCAGCAGCAGCACCTACAGCTCCACCTCCTGATGATGATGGTGACCACCAGGATGGACATGATGATACAGTTGGTGGTGGTGACCGAGATGTTGGTGATGATGTCAGAGGTACTGATGTTATGGATAGTGACAGTGACAGTGATGACAGAGTTGATGACTTTGAGATGGTCAGCCACGAGACTCAGACACCTACTATTCCTCCTGCTGATCCTTGTGACACACCAATCTCCACTCTCCAATTTTCATCACACCTGCTGAGACTCTTCCACCCCCTCTATATGTTCATCCAAGGTTGTACCCCGCATAGGACCTTCCACTAGGACTAGGAGTCGTAGTATCATGAAGACCTCTAGAGCTCTAGTTCATAGGTCCAGGATTACCGGTCCCATATCATTTGAGATTCCATCTGATGAAAATTAGCCTCACAGATGACTATTCTGTTGTTTGATGTATTAGTATTTATCTTATGTTTCATGTGTTGTGTGCTTCACTATGTTGTATGTTTCAGTGTATGCTAACTGTTTCAGCAAATTTTGTACTGAAAACACTCTTTTATATATATTTATATTCCACTTTCTCACTTGATTATCAATCCTGGTTTTGTTGTTTAATGTTTAAATTTTTTCTCTGACAATATTAACTTTGATACCCTACTCTTTGGCTCTGATACTTGTTAATTATTGCAAAACTAATCTTGTATCATGGCCCCTTCTTTGACTTAATGCATTTATTGAGGTAGAGTTTACTCCCTTTATTGCTTAATGATCGACAAAAAGGGGGAGTAAGATATAAAGTTTCAAATTTTAGTTTTTATTCTTCAATTGAAAATTGCTTTGATACGAAATATGCTCTGATACAAAATGTTTCATATCTTAATTATGAAATGCTCTAAAATGCTCTAATATAAAATACTTCATATCTAAATTCACTAAGGGGGAGAATAAATGTAATTTCCATACTTAACTTATACATCTCCTCTATTAAGATTGTGTTGTATGAGCTTTAAATTCATGTTTATGAGTTATCATATCTAAAAATTGAATTTGAATACTTATATACTCAAGATTTTGTCATCATTAAAAAGGGGAAGATTATTGGGTTTGCCCTTATTTTGATGATTAACAAAACGTTGAGTACATGTTTTGTACTAATGTTTCAAATGTAGTTATAAGTTTCAGGATACAGGCACCTCAAATTCTCAAAAGAAAAGTATCATAAAGCTAGGCGAAACTCATATTTTAGGAAGTCTTCTCACCATGAAAAAGGGCTAAAAAATGTTCAATTATTGTTTACATAAGTACATTTAAAGTTTGATTATATATCCTTATGTTTTTGGATCATTTGGCCCTCATTTTGGCAATTTCAGACTCAAGTGTCGACTCAAGCAGTTCCAAGTGTCGACACTTCAGTGAATGGCATGCAAAAATCCCTGACTGGCATGCCAAGTGTCGACACCTGAGTTCCAAGTGTCGACACCTGAGACACAAGTGTCGACACTTGAAATCCAAGTGTCGACTCAAGGCTTGAGACTTTTTGAAAATCCAGAACATGCCATTTGGAGGGTTTTTGGATCAAGTATCGATATCTATGCTCCAAGTATCGACACCTGAAATTCAAGTATCGACATCTGCAGGACCAAGTGTCGATACCTAAGAACCAAGTGTCGACACTTGAGAGCCAAGTGTCGACTCACGAGTTCTGACAGCTCTAACGGATCTATTTTTATGAGTTACAGATTTGTCTTTTCAAGCTCCCAACGGCTATTTTCGATCCTCCAACGGTCTCAAATATTTTTTTGGAAGTTTTTGAAGCATTTAAGCTTCACCATACTCATTAATGAAGCATTGAACTCCATTAAACACTCAAAAGTCAATATTCTCTCAAGAACTTCACTTTAAAAGCCATAAAAGGAGAGATTTCCTGAAAAAGCTTACAATCCTATCCTTTCATCCTTTCAAAAAGAGAGCTTGAAGAAGATTCCAAAGAAAAGACAAGACAAGCATCTACTAGAGCCTCAAAGCTTCACATTCTACTCTTTGAAGAGAGTTTGTTATGTTTTATTTATTGTATCTTTGAATTTATTATTGTTTGACCTAGCTTTCAAGGGTTTCTTGAAAGTAGGTTGTTGTGGTTGTTGGTGAGCCAAGGGACAAAACCAACTAGGGTTAACTTGTGAGCCCGAAGACAAAACAAGTATAAAGGTTGTTAATGAGCCTAGGTGACAAAACCAACATAGGTTTTGACTTGTGAGCCTTGTAAAACAAGTCATTGTAATCTTAGAAAGATTAAGTAGAATTTCCAAGGGTGGCTTGGGGAATGGATGTAGGTGCTTGGTTTGCACCGAACCACTATAAAACTTGTTGTTTGTGTGTGTGATTGCTCTTCATACCTCTTGTCTTTAATTTTATGCATTTAATTCATTGTCTTCTGCTGCATATCATTCAGTTATTCACATTGCTCACAAACACTACAAAGACCGGCACATAATTGATTTAAACTTTTGAAAGACCCAATTCACCCCCTCTCTTGGGCTCCATTTCTGGGAAACACGCACCTTCATAGAGTACCTTGAAGCTCCAAGCATAATGGAAGAAGTGCAAGAGGTGCACCTGGTTATGAACCAAGTTGGATGGATCCTATTCTTAAGTTCCTGAATGAGGACACCCTGCCTGAAGATAAGACCAAGGCCAAGCAAGTCCGTTGGATGGCATCCCAATACATCATCTTGGATGGGACCTTATATAAGAGATCCTTTATTCAACCTCTGCTGAAATGCCTGGGGCCCATAGACATCGATTACATCCTGAGAGAAGTGCACGAGGGTATATGTGAAGATCACTTGGAAGGAAGATCCCTGGCATACAAAATTATACGTCAAGGATATTACTGGCCGACGATTCAGAAGGATTCTATGGATTTCGTCTGAAGATGTGATCAGTGCCAGAGGTACGCCAACATTCAAAGACGGCCCACGAGCTAGCTCACCCAGTTAACGGCACCATGGCCCTTTGCCTAGTGGGGCATGGACATCCTTGGCCCATTTCCACCGGCGTCCGGGCAATAGAAATTCCTCGTCGTAGCCATCGACTACTTCACAAAGTGGGTTGAGGCTAAAGCCCTGGCACATATTATCGAAGGGAAAATTGAAGGTTTTGTCAGGAACTCCATCATTTTCTGATTTGGGATTCTGCATGCCATAATCACTGACAACAGGAGACAGTTCGATAATCCCAAGTTCAGGGATTTCTGTGCCCAATACCACATACTCCATAGATTGACCTCCGTTGGTCATCCCCAAGCCAATGGAGAAGTCACGAATCGAACCATCCTTCATGGTGTGAAGACTCGACTGAACGATGCCAAAGGATTGTGGGCCGAAAAGCTAAATTCAGTCCTCTAGGCATATCGGACTACTCCTAGGACGACAACTAGCAAATATCCTTTTCATTTGGCTTATGGGATAGAAGCAGTTCTTCCTATGGAGGTTACCTTGCGCTCCTTAAGGATCGACCAATACAAGGAGCCTGAGAACTCGAAGTGCCGAAGAATAGATTTGGACTTGCTACAAGGTACCAAGCTTTCCACTCAGATGAAGATGGCGGCATATCAGCAGAGAGTCACCAAATATTACTACTCCAGGGTGAGGGAACGAACTTTCTGACCCGAAGATCTAGTACTGCGGAAGTCCGAAGTGTCCAGGCCAATGAAATAGGGCAAACTCTCTCCTAATTGGGAAGGCCCCTATCAAATCAAGGAAGTCATACGCCCAGGGATGTATCGACTTAAGACCCTATCTAGTATTGTGCTACCTCGGCCTTGGAATGTAGAAAATCTTCGCAAGTACTATCAATAAAAATTTCCATCGAGGAAGATTTCAAAAAAAAAAATTTGATTAAAAATGGGTTTGATTAGCCTGTCTTATTACCAATCAATGATACAAGGATGGTCTTAGTGACTCACCTGATGAAACCAACAAAAGCGCAAAGGTGGGTCCGATCCACCCACCTTATCGGTATGTCCGATGAGCACAAAGGATGGTCCAATCAAGCTACCTTATGATCAACGATCAACGATGTAGGGATGGTTTACGTAACCTACCCTACGATAAATCCATAGATGTGCTGAGGTGGGCCTAATCAGCCTACCTTAACATCAGACAAAAGCACAAAGGTGGGTCTGATTCACTTGCCTTATCGGTATGTTCGACAAGCGCAAAGGATGGTCCAACTAGGCCACCTTATGATCAACAATCAAAGATGTAGGGATGGTTTACATAACCTACCCTATGGTAAATCTTCAGACACGCCGAGGTGGGCCTAACCAGCTTGCCTTAACATCAATCAAGGGTGCAGGGATGGTTTACATAATCTACCCTATGGTAAACCCGCAGACGCGCCGAGGTGGGCCTAACTAGCTTGCCTTAACATCAATCAAAGGTGCAGGGATGGTTTACGTAACCTACCCTATGGTAAATCCACAGATACACCGAGGTGGGCCTAACTAGCTTGCCTCAACATCAATCAAAGGTGTAGGAATGGTTTATGTAACCTACCCTACGGTAAATCCGTAGACATGTCGAGATTGGCCTAATCAGCTTGCCTTAACATCAATTGAAGGCACAGGGATGGTCTAAGTGACCTGCCCTATGGTAAATCTGCAGACGAGCCACCACGGGTCCAAATAACTCAATCTGTTATCAACAAATGCCATAGGAACGGTCTAATCGGCCTGCTCCAGTAACAAATCCGACCCAAGTGAACGGATGGACCTTCCTACCACCTACTATGCTGAAGAGTTTGCACTTAACACCCTTTTGGATTGTGTCAGTCCAACCAAAGAGAATCTTCATTCATTACCAAAAAAATTGTACAAAAAAACAGAGAGGGAGAAAGAAGAACATATATGTAACAAGTCATTTCTCATCAGCAAGCCCGTAGTGAGAGAAGAAATGGGGACCTCCGAAGGGGCTGGTGATTCTTCCGCTGAACCCACCGGTTCATCAGCTAAAGGAAGGTTCAAGTTTGGATGGGCCTTCCAGATCTCCTTTAGGCAATCCTGGTGGCTGGCGAGATAACCGTCCACCCCAGCCTTATGCATCTCATCTTTGAAGGCTTGGGATCTCTTGTAGACTTCAACAGCCTGAAGAGCATTCCTCTTCGCCCGCTCCACTCTCTAATGAACCGATAGGATGTCCACCTCCAACTGGGTGACCTTACTTATCAATTCGACCTTTTGGGCTACTTCTTCTTCGACCCTCCGAAGACTGACTTTCAACAACAGTTCTCCAGAGATCACCTTCTTTCTCTTCTTCTGTAGCTCCGACACTACTTCGGCTACGTACCCCTTGAGCATCCTTAGTTCCTTTTCCAAGGAACTATTTACGGCGATAGCTTCGTCCGCCTTTTTCACAGCCTTCCCTCTCTCCGCTACGGCCGAAGCCAACTAGTTCCGAAGGCTTTCGCCAAAGATGACTGACTCACAGATGCCCTCCTCTAATAGATAGACATCCTGAGCAACCTGGCATATGCAAGGACACATGAATTCAGTTCAACAGTAGTTGATATGCATGCGACACTTATGCCGATACTTACTTGCAGAACCCTGGAGAGGATGAAGGAGAAGGGATCCCTCGACCCTTGCACCACGGTCTCCGCTCTGTCTCTTCGAGGGATGGCCGAAGACCCTCTTGGCCCCATGCCATCAGGGCCCATGCCGATGGTAGGGACATCGCTGTCTCTCAACTCCTTTCTCTTGGAGGCTCGATGTTCAGGTTTAGGGTCCTCATCTGCAAGGGGAGTCTTACCCTTGGCCTAAAGGCTCCACCCCCCAAACAACCCCACTGCGGCAGGCATCGCTGGACTCCTGGGAGGAGAGGCCTGAGCCCTCTCTGGGGAAGATTCTACATCGATCGAAGCCTTGCTTCTGACCAGGACTTGCGGGAGTGCCAAGACATAGGTCCGCCTCCGATCAAATCGCCTTATTGGAGCGCTTGCGCTCCATCCTTTTTTGCTGTCCGTTGGGATTTTGTGGCATTCACCCTCATGGTTTGAAAGAACTGCGAGGACTGCATGGAGGAGGAAAGAGGGGGAAAATCACTCAGGGGGGCAACAGTGCCAAAGGCTCGAAAGAGTCCCACCTCCAAAGGTACCAAATCTATTATATATGAATTGCTAACGGCCCAGATTGATTATCTGTGATCCGAGCTACCCCCCAATCATGCCACGTGCACCTATCATGGATGATAAACCCCTGGTCCATGAAAAGTTAGACCCGAAAGACCCAAAAGTGACAACTGACCTAATTCCAGACACATGCAGCCTTAATGACCCTGAGGGTTACAGTCCTACGATTTGGGCAATAACTGCCCCACCAATGACAATTGGATAGCTGGCAGAAACAAAGCAATGCATTGATGGGTGGATTAATATCCCGAGATTCCTTAATCATGGATTTGAAGACTAAGCAACTTGACCCGTGAACAGGAAAAGGGTTATCTGATTAGAGGCCAGAGCAATTGCTTCGTCTTCAAGGCTAATGGTGTCATTAAGGCCAGACTTGAGGATTCCTACTTCAAAAAAAAAAATCATCCGTGCATAGAGAAGTCTCTCTCTAAAGATGCTGCCCATCCAAAGACTTCATGCGCAAAAAAACTCAGGCGAAAGAAAGGAAAGATATATTTTCATTACTATCAATTGAGTTACAAAAAAAAAAGAGAAGGAAAAAGGATAACTAAAAAGGAAGATCTAAAGATCAGCGACCGGCCCCTTTCTAGACTGATGGGTGATATCAGGTCTCCATGAAGCACTGGAGAGGCTTCGGATTCTATCCTCGCCTCCTCTGACTCCGACCCCTCGTCGAAACCAGGCTCCTCCTCTTCCCCAGGGTATGGGATAGAAGGCCTTATATTATCCAACTCCTTCAGGTGGTAGAAGCGGAAGGCCTTGTCCTTATGCTCCCGAAACCCACGGTGGTAAGAGTCCAAGATGGCCTCAGTGACTTCATCTTTGAAGGCCTGCAATGCCAGGAACTTAGCAATGGCCTCCGCCACCTCCCTCTTGGCCAGTTCCATCGCCGCAACCATCGCTGTGGCTCGGGTGTTTGTCTCTTCCAGCTGGTTCTCAAGGACTCATACTCTCCTTTCCAAGTGGGCCATTTCTTTAGCCCAAAAAGAATCGTCGTTGCCCCCACCGGCCCTGGCGCTTGGCTCCCCTCCGGTCTCGTGATGGTGACCCGCTTTCGAGACATTTCCTTGAGATCTTTAAGGCTGAATTTCATTTCTGTGGAATGAAGAAGAAGAAGGGGAAGGGCAACTCCGAAGCGAAGGGATCGCTTTTCTACTGCTTGAAGAACTTCAAGAGCCAAGAAGGATGAACCCTATTTAATGGCCCGGAGCCTTATCGTTTGTGCTCATAGAGGATGTGTCCCACGTCTCACTACCAACCAACTAAGAAATGCCACGTGTTAAAGCGACGCTTCGAACCCGGAGCAACATCTTTAAAGTCGATGCGGAATCAACAACCATCTTTGAAAAAAGAAAAGTTGGCAATTTCCAAGTAGCACGAAGGCGCGGCCATCCAAAGGTTAGCACCTTCGGCATTAATAATGGGAAGTGCACACACGTCGACTCACCGTCTTCCTTTCGGGCACCAACAACAGGGTGACACCTGTCCTCTGCACAACTATCGAATCAAGGGGTGCAGTTATGGCAAATGACTGATCCAAAGATTTGCCATCATTAGTCGCACCTTTTTTGCCAGCAAACGATGAATCATTAACACTCCCACTTCTCGAAGCAGATAATTGCTTCAGTAACTAGGAGTGGGGGGAAACTATTGGAGTACGCCGGCTCAACCAAGACTAACCACCGGTTCAGAGGTTCGGTCGGGT
Source organism: Areca catechu (assembly GCA_021397845.1). Lineage (NCBI taxonomy): Eukaryota > Viridiplantae > Streptophyta > Magnoliopsida > Arecales > Arecaceae > Areca > Areca catechu. Next base: position 69,991,213 of record CM038041.1, on the reverse strand, counting down.
CTCTCGTGAACCAGGCATCTATGCCGGAAGAATCAGAGATGACCCAACCATATTAGGGCACCCTTACAGGGTCAATCTTCAGCCTAGGCGAAGATACTACCCTCGATGCTTATCTTTCAGTTGCTCACCTCCATGACCGGTCGATCTGAAAAAGACCAGTCCGAAGAAGGTGAATACGAAGAAGGTCAGTTTGAAGAAGACGATCACTTTATTTTTTCAATTGTTCCAAAGAAGTCAAGTACGAAGTGAGCAACCCAGCCCACTCCGAAGAAGGAAGCTCCGATATGAGTGGTCGAGATGTCTTCGGCTTACTCCAAAGAGACTCCGAAGAAGGTAGCTCTCATGCATGTGGTTGGGATGTCTTCGGCCTACTCCAAAGAGATTCTGAAGAAGGTAGCTCCGATGCGAGTGGTTAAGGTGTCTTCGGCCTACTCCGAAGAGGTTAGGTACAGGATAATCAACCAGCTCAACTTCGGCTCTTGCTAAGGAATGCCTCTAAAGCGAATCTCCGGCTAGCCATGAGTCTCCAAACGTGGGCGCATTTGTTATAACCAACAATGTGGCCACGAACTCCTGCTCTAACAGAATCTCCGGCTGGCCATGAATCTCCAAATGTGGGTGTAGTTGTTATAACCAACAATGTGGCCACGAACTCTGGCTCCAACGGAATCAGACATAGCCACTACTATAAATGATGGTAAGAGGGGACACTCACGGTAAGAGAGAGAGCTCATCCCTAAGCTATTTCTCATTCTCTTCTCCAAGAAAACTCTCCATTCTATTGCCAGGAGCCCTCACTGACTTAATTATCGGAGTATCCCCCACCGGAGAAATTCCAGTCAAGGACCTGTTTTGTAGGGTTCGAAGAAGGCGCACCGAAGGTCCTGCCACTCCATCCGGTCTGCGGGGGTTTGACGTCAACAGTAACCTTACAAAAAAGAATATTTCCAATCATGCTCTTGTTTGCCTGCGATATTTAATTTTTTAATCTGCTTACTAAAAATAGAAGATGATTAATTTACTATTGCTCAATCTAGGCAGTTTAATGCAAAAGGCTGGCATTCAGTTTGTTCATGGACCCATCTCGGGCTTTAATTTGGACCAACCCGAATAGGGTCCGATTCGGATCGGCCCGAATGGGCATTTTTTGGATCGGCTTGAATCAAAGTCTGATTGGGCAGGCCCAATCGGGCTCGAGCCAGATTTTTTTAAAAAAATCGGGCCTAAGCACGACCCAAAGCCCAAAATCTTTTTCGGGCCCCGCTCGGGTAGAGGTATGGCCCGACCCGGCTCGGCCCACTTCCAGCCCTATTTTCAGCTCTTTACTGAAACTAAGGATAGCACAAAATAGAAAAATATAGTAATTATACAAACTCTCAAAAGAGTAAAAGGTTACCGATGAAGCTCTCTTATAAACTCTTCAAGTCTTGAAGTTCGATCTTTAATGCTCTCCGAGTTGCTCACTTAATATTTCAAGAGAGTAGGTGGGAAGGAGTTATGCTTTTTTTGAGTTTTCAGGTAACAACACTTGAGTTTTCTCTTATTTGCAATAATTGGGAAAGAATCTTCTCAAGAATGTTAGCCTTTTGACTTTAATCCTCTCTTTTATGCTTTTCCAAGTATTTTTTTGAATAGCAGTTAGAAGCTTTGAAAAATAGAATCTAGAAATTTTAGAACTAGCCATTACTATAGCAATTCATAGGCTGAGAGTCGGCTCGCCTGGTAGGAGTCAGCTCTTTTACAATGTTCAGAAAAGACATGCTCTCTGTTTCTCTGAGAGAGAAAGCTCGTCTGGTGATAGGTTACGATGTTATTATTAGGATACTATGATTATTAGTTTAAATTTTGATTTCTAAATAAACTAAAAATATATAGAATATAGTGAGTCGTATTGAATCCATAGAGAAGGTAGTACTTAGAATGATTTGATTTTAAAAAAAAAATATTTGAAGTCAGAAAATAAAATAAAAAAGTATGAAAGAAAATAAAGAATAGAAATTTAAACTTGGAACATTCGATCTGCTAATCAGATTTTAGTATCTACTTACATAAAAATAAAGAATATAAATCAAAGAGCATGAAAATAAATATTGTATTAATCAAAAATAAAATCAAACTACAAGTAAATAAAATAAATAAAATGTAATAAATGTTTCGAAGTTGATTCGACATAGTCTCTTCAGGAAATTGGTTGATATCACCTCACAATCTTTCATCATATTCCGTGAAGCGAACTAGGCTTTCTCTTCTCTTCCTCTTTGAATCTTAATTTGAAGATTGGTGCAGGCGTAAAGATGGCAAGGAGATAGAACTTTTTATTTAAAAAACTTTATTAGATACTAACTCTCAATCCAAAACTAAGCCCTCTATCATGTACCATATCTTTCTCTCGTAAATAGTTTTCTCTTGTAGCATGAGATTCTTTAAATAGAGAAAAGAGAAGCCAAATCAATGTAGACTTAAAAGTTAGATTTCTTGAAGAACTCCTAAATTTTTTTATAAAATTTTTTGGATCACAAATTACTTCAAAATCATGTAAATCCAGTTTCATTATGTTGAATTAATTATGGACCATCCGATCTAGTTCAAATCATACCAAATTTTGCCGAGATCTCGATGAAATCTTGCTAGAATCCCGTCTCATCACATGCATAAGAGCCCTTTTCCAGTTTGGGGGCTTTTTCTTCCATTAAATCGGGTATTTGGGTTGATTGATGGTCCCTGGAACGCGCGAAGGACGGCCAAAAGCACGCTAAAACTCCAGCTGCAGCTCGGTATTATCTCCTAGCCCTCCGCTGAGTTGCTTTTAACCCGTTGGATGGCGCTTGAATGGGTGGGCCAGCATGATGGCCATTGTAAAGCATTCCCGAGACATAAATTAATAATTGTTCCCATAGGGCATTCCATTAAGACATTGGCTGAACCACATAATTGTCATTATTTGCCGAGGAAAAAACTCCCAGCCAAACTCCATATAAGAGCCACGTTAACAAAAATAATTAATAATTATTCCCATGGATCAACAATGGTAGGCCGCATCATGCACGGACCACTACTTAATTTCATTTAAGCTTCAATTTAGATCCTATTTACATCATTTGATTCTACATGTCAGGGTTGGCGAGCTTCGAAAACAGTAATTTCATCAATTTTTCAGGATTCTAAAATTCTGAATATCTTCATTAATCTTAATATATCTGTCAAAGAAAAAAAATATATAAATAAATTTTTTTATTAAATATTTTAATATATATATATATATATATATATATATATATATATATATATATATATATATATATATATGGTATTTTAGCTTGATATTTATTTTTTTTATAAATATACTTTAATTTTATATTTTTCATAAATATTTTAAAAATAATTAATTTTGTAAAAAATTGGATTTAATTATAAAATTAGGATTTTTGAAAGATGTTAGGATCAATAATTACTTAAAATATTTAAAATAAATATATAAATATATGATTTATCACATCCCAATAATTAATTTTATTAACAAATCAGGTTTAATTATGAAATTAAGATTTTTAAAAAATGTTAGCATCAATAATTACTTAAAATAAATATATAAATATATGATTTATCACATTCCCAACTTACTCATTGCTAGTTCCTTAGCAATACAATAAATATATATGTATTAAATTATAACCATGTATCATTAAGAGCTTCCTTTATAAAAGTAGATCTACGATTAAAAGTCAAAATATCCAGCAAGTATCACTAATTAAATATTGAATTTTAGAAGTAAATTTCATAGTCAATACTATTAAAAGCTTTATTAGAATTTATCCAAAGATCTATAGCACTTGTATTTGTAATGGCTAACTGAGCATTTCGGTGCGAGCTTATAAAGGATAAATGTTTTTTTGCTTATCGCCTATTTTAGTTAATTTTTTATATACTCCTAATCAAGCTCATGAACTAAGATAGTTTTTACACTACTAGAATTTTTTTAAAGTACTAAGCATCTTGGCCTTCCCTTCATTATTTGACGTGAACCTTTATACTTGACTTAGGTGTAGAGATCTAATTACAAAGCTTAGGGCAATCCACATATATTCTGTATTTTATACTTTTATTTCAGACATGTAGCTCTTTTCTTAAATTCAAGGTAGCTTTCATACTACCTAATTTGTTTTCACGTAGGTAGCTCTTTCCTTAAATTTAAGTTTCTTTAATTGAAATTTATATCAATTATCAATTTTTACTGATAATTGAGTCCTTGATTTGCCTTACAACTTATACCTACTTTGCTTCATCAGTATGCATATGCAATTGGAAGTGTTAATAGCCTTTAGATGATTTAAGTAGCCACTAAAAGTTTGACCAACTAGTCTATTTCTTGACTTGCTACAGTCATTAGTAAATACTCTCAACTCTATTATTTTTTTCTAGTCTATTTTGCTCAAGTTTTTTTTTTGATACATGATTTATTCAAAATAAAAGTTTTTTCTTTAATAATTTCAAAAGGTTTTTCAAAATTTTGAAAGATTTTTCAAAAAATTTTCAAAAGATTTTCCAAAAGATTTTTGTTACCCCCAACTTAAATACCATTATCCCTAATGATATAAAAAGTTAAAGAAATAAATTTAAATCATAATAATAAAAAAAAATGTATAGAGATAGAGGTTATTTGAGAAGAAAAGCTCATTAATAAGATAAAGGCTATAATAATCAATTCGAATTAGATTGTTTATAAGATCATGAAAATCAATATTGGATTGCCTTTTAACAGTACTAAATTTATTGTCTTCGGCCAGACTTTGTTAAGCTACTTCTAAGAATTGGGTTACCTCCTAATAAATGCTAATTTTATCATTTTTGGCCGGATATTATGAGGGAGTTTCATGGATAATTAAGTTTAGTATGTCTTTTAAGGCATCAAAAGGGCAAGACCAATCAGGAGACCATGTCATCATTACAAAAAAATATTCATAGAGTATTATAGATAAGTAGTCCAAATTAATCAGATACAATGAGCAAGCTTACTATATCAAGATTTAAAAATATTATTATAGTTTATATAATAATCAAGAAGGGATTGTATTTGTTAGGCCAAGATTGGGGGTGGTGGTTTAGGGATTTCTTGAATTATGAATTGATTTATCCTATTTCCTTTCTCGGGTATGATATATTTGGGCATCATTTCTTTCCAATTTAAAGTTTAGTACTTTTTTAAATTAATATTAAACCTATCTTCATACATTATTTTAATATCGTGAAAAAATTTTGGAGGCAGTCATCAAGGTTAGTGCCAAAAATAGAAAAATCAAATATAAAACTTTTAAAATCTTGATCCATCATATCAGTAATATCCCACTCGATGCTTCTTTATGTACTTTTAGAAAATCACTAAGTTGGGCTTCTTGGTTAAGGATCACTGGCAGGGTATGAGTTGGTGCATCAGAAAGAGGCTTCAGTTCTAGATTAGATGGTAATTCTAATAATGGAGCTATTAGAGGGCTAGATATTAACTCATGTTTTTTGATCTATAATGGGATGGTTTCAAAATAAGGTATTTTTACTAGATTATTTACTTCTATATTATACCCATCTATATTAAAATTATCCATCTCTAAATAAGCTTGACAAGGATCTAATGAATCATGGGGAAGAATTATAGGAGTGGCTTCCCTTATTATGTTATGCATTTATAGTTATAGGGAAGGCTCAACTAATTCCAAGATTGCATCTATTTGTTCTCTCATCACATTAAAAGGCATGGATAATTTTAAGGCACGAGAATGGGGTCATAAGTGAGTGGTGTAACGATGGAATTGGTTCATCCCACTAGTCTAATTTCTCCATATATTTTTATTTCTTAGCCATTTATTTATATTGATCTTTATAGTTGTACAGAGTTGCTCTAAGACTAGTTCATTTCTAGGAGTTAGAGTTGATTATTCAGGAAAATTTAGATGGTTATTAAAATTTTAGACTAAGTATGGTCCATCTAAGTTACTCTCTAGCTATCTAGGTAGCTTACCTTCCTCCTTTCTATTAAGTTCAATTAATAGTTGATCAATTTGATCTATTAGCTTATCGATAGATTGCTATTGGGACATGATTATTTATTGAAAGTGAGCAAACCTATCATAGTTTGGTTGATCTATAGAGGAGGTGGGTATGATGCTTGCTAAACATTATCTTCAAATAATGAATAGTCTATAGAAAATTAGAGAAGGTTGATACTGTAGATTGGGCATGTCATGGTAGGGTGTATCTACAAACTGAGATCTTTGTATAACCAGGATAACCATTGATATGGTTGTCGTGAAAAATCTGGTTGAACCCCCTAACCTAAATCATAGGCATTAAAGTCAAGGCTATTTCATAGTCTATAGGCCATTTGGATTTGATCTTGATAAATTTGATTATACATAGACTTAGAAAATTGGTACATAGATGGGTATTGATTGTTTATCATAGGGTGATTAAAAATAAAAACCTAACTCACTATTATAGATAAGGTGAGTAAGGATCATATCCTCGAAGATCTTGGGTAATTGTTTAACAAAACTAAAGATAGAAATATTATTGTTGATAATTTGTACCTCAAAAAATGTATGAAATAAGAAAATAATAACTAAATAATAGAACTAGGAAAAATAATATATTAGCAAGGTCTTGGGATTTCAAATCAATTTTTAATTCCAATCTTGGTACTTTTAATTGTTGTAATAATGATAATTAACTAAAATATTTTATAATCAGATTCGACCAAAACTTATTACACTTCGAGCATAGACCATCTCTCCTGATCACGATTTGTCTTATTAGAGTATAAGCTATTTGAAGCTGAATCACAAAGATTTTGAAAAGATTAGCCAAAAATATGAATAACTTCTTAAGATAATTTATATCATTTGAGCATGGAGTGTATCTCCTAATAACGATCTGTTTCTTGTATACATAAACTATTTAAAGATCAACTACATAAAGCATGAAAAAAACTTGCAGGTAATCTTGAATAAAGGGCATTCATTAAACACAAAGAAAACTTTACAAGATTGCATCAAAATAAATACTACAAGCTTTAAAATTAAAAACTAAATCTACTTTTTAAAGAACCAAGCTTCTAGTTGCTCATGATGTTAATCGCCAAGGCTTTGTCCATCTTTTTTCTTTCCTCCTAAAACCTAAAATAAGATCATAATAAAATAAACCACTATTGTTGGTTGCTATCCGCTTCGTCGTCGGAGTTGGGTCGGCCAGCAGATTGCCTGCACGAAGACTACCTAGCTGTTGATCGGCTAAAATCTTTCCACAATCCATGACTCCCAGCCATGGACCAAAATAATGGCATCTGTGGACTATTTAAGCTTCTATAGACCAAGCGGCTAGTCCGCCAAGGACCGGTTACTTTAAAAACTATATTAGGCCTAATTTTAGATGATTTTGGATTTATTTGGTCTCTGATTTAGGTTTCGTTTATGTCTTCTGAATCCATAAAGTGAGCTCTTCATATTGGTGAGTGTTGCTGCCTGGATCGTTGTAGCCTGTAGCTCCAGCACGATGTCGGGCATCACCCCCTTACCCGAGATCCTGTGCACTTTCCCAGACCCCTGCAAAAGAAAAAGAGACTCGGGCCGAAGATTTCGATGGGGGCACTCCGATGATCAACTCTGTGGGCGATCCAGGGGAACAGATCTCTCTCCGTGGATCCTGGTGAGGTTTCCACATTCAGGGGCCATGTTTTTGGGGAAAAAAAGTGAGTGTGGGTTATTAGCAGAGAAGGAGGGCTGCAGCAGGGTTGGCTTGTCCATGGGATTCTTTCGACGAATTTTTCGGTAGCCCCAGAGCATTGCGTCTGACTTTCTCTTCCCTTCTATGTACCAAACCTTTACCTCACTTATCCCTTGTTGGTTTTTGCCTCTTGTTCCCCCCTCTCGTTCAGAGGCCCCTTTTAGTTTGTTATAGAGAGGCCGTGTGTGACCTCCTGCTTGCTTTCCAAATATTCTCCTTTCGGGGGAGTCTTAGGGGGTGACATCTGGCAGCACGCGGGAACTGTGCATGAGCTCCCGCTTCCCCCTCTGAGGTGGGGAGTTATGTTGCTGGCTTTGATGTTCTGGTTGGTCGCCATGTTTTGGAAAACCTGGTAGAGCATTGGCATGCGAGCGACCACCCCAGGGTTTGAATCCTCTAGCATGGCCTTCCACTTATGGGTGGTGCAGACGGTAGACTGGGGAGCACCATGCCTTGAAGGGGATGTTCCTTCCTGATCAATGTAAATTGGGACCTTGGGGGCCTGGTGCTTCGACGAGGAGCCCCCCTCCATAGGCCTCAAGCAGCGGGCTGCCACCTGTCAGTTGTATTGTCTCAGCGACGGGGTCTCGATAAAGGCAACTCTCTTTCCCGCCATGATTTGAATCTCTATTGCCTTCTCCCCCTCGCTTAGTGGCAACTTGAGCTCGACCTCGGCTGGGAGCTGACCTCGACGGGGGACTCACTTCAGCTCCTTGCTTGGGCACCAGGCTTAGGTGGCACCTCCATCTGCCGGCTAACAACTATTATCCAAATGGACTTCATGTCAGCAGATATAGCCGTATCAGTTACCCACCACTCTCGAGCCCAGAAGATGATATGGCGCTTGGGGCGTGGAGAGTAATGATCATGCTGACATGGACTTGGGCATCCTTTATGTCACCGACATCTCTATGCGCTTGTGCTTCGAAGATCAAGCCTTCACATTGATGGGGGGTTTCATGGCACTTCAGCTTTCCGATGGTGGCCATAAATGCTTCTCCTAGATCGATGCAAATCCTCTGAGAATGAGGGCGCGGATCATTCAGCATTGGCACGTGGCATCTTTTAGCTGGCCTGGCAATTAATGAGATGCATACCTTCAATCGATACGAGGGGTTGGCAGGATCCATTGTAGAGAGGCCACCCTCACCTTTTTAAGCGCAGGCGGATGGGCCTTCGCAGAACATCTTCTCTCTAATACCTTTTTTCTTTGACTCTTCTCTCCTGGCTTGTGCCAAGGGAGGTCTTCTAGTGAGCTTCAGGTCCGGAACGCTACATGATGCTTCTCCGGGGATGTCAAGCCGGCATCTAGGTGAGGGCATCCCGGTCGAAGAAGAAGTCTGCTGAGCTCGAGATTCTCCTGAAGGAGGACAAAGTGGAGAGGCCCCACGGGGCAGGGAAGGTGGTTACTTGTGTGATAGGAGCAGCCTACCTGCGAACCTCCTGGGTGCGCCTGGTCATGCGACTGAATGAGGGGATGGCCACGGTTGTAGTTGCCGTGGAGAAGGCCATGGTTGCCGTGGTGCTACTGAGAGTGGCCTAATGAGGAGCTGCCGCAGCTACCTTTGGAATCACCAGATTGGTGAAATCCAAGAAGGACGGCGTGGTCAAGGAGGATGCATCGTTGTACCCCTTCCTCAGATGTTCACTCGTGGATGGGTTCCCGCATCCTCCGAGTGGAACCGATGTCAAGCCTTAGAGACCCGGTGACTTCCTGGGGAGAATGGGCCGGTAAAGGTGGAGGCACAACCGTCCTCCTTCCTAGGAAGCCCACCTGAAAGAAGGACTGGTGCACCCCCAGCTACTTTCAAGAGTACTGCCAAGGAAAATCCCTTCTTGTTTGTAACTTAGATCTTTGGGAGGCTTCTTATCTTGTCGGGAACCTTCGTAAGATGTAAGGGACTTTTGATCAATGAAGGCTTTTGCTTTGACTACTGAGCACTTCTTCTTCTTGTCTCCTTCTCTTCTGGTGCGGGCACTAGGGCTAAAAGAAATTGATAGATTGAACCCACATCTCTATGAATCACCTATGAGTAAAACCCTGAACCCAAACCCTTTTTTTTACCATGTAAATATTTATTTTAAATTATGTTATTTTGGTTTAGTTAGGTAAACCCTTTTTACCAACTATAATTAGGGTTTTTTATTTTTTAGCCTTTGCGGCCAAACCCCTTTTACCAAATTAGGGTTTGTATGAAAATTCCATTTATCAGTTGTGTTAAAACCTATTTTGGGCCAAACCTTATTTACCAGCTTAAGCCATTTTATTTTATTGGTTATGCCTTTTGATCAATTTGATCAAGTTGGGCTTAGAGTTGGTTATTTAGTTGAGTCATGTGATTTGTTATTCCTTGAGTCCATGTAATTAGTTAAGTCATTGAGTCCTATATTATAAGAGGGGACCCAAGACAACATCCTATGTGCACCTAATTGAAGATCCATGTGATCCCATGTGCTAGCTCAAGACAAGCCATGTGACCTCATGTGCTAACCCAAGTCACTTGGCATATGCAACCTCTTGTTGGTGCCACCTTTTCAAGAATTTGGACATCAACACATGTCATGTTTGGACATGTCATTGGGACAACACTACTTGACACTTCATCCAGGACAAGAACACATGCTATGTTACTACATGCTACACCTTGGTTAGCCACTTAAACTCATAAACTAGCACCACTTGAATTTTAAGAGTAATGAAGGAGTCTTCACATTAGCACCCTCTCACTCAAGGAAATTCATGCCAACACCAAGGATTCGGCCAAGCATTCCTCTTGCCGCCAACTTCAAAGGAGTTCTAGGAATTTTAATCACTCAAGAGAAAAAGGTTCAAAGGTTCTCTTCCATAGAAGTTTCAATCAAACAGGTTGGAAGTTGCTTAAGTATCCAAAATTCAAGAGTCTTACCAAAACTCTTGAGTCTTCTTCAATCTAGACTGAGGAGTCCACTCACCTGCAGACATCTACATCATCCAGACTCTAGAGTCCAGCAAGCAAGGCCAAGTGATGGAGCATCTTGACCCTACATCAAGCCATCTCACCAATCCACCACTTAGGTGCCCACTTTGGATGAGAAGCCTCAAGTTGTCGCCCACTTTGAAAAGAGTCCAGATCATCTCAGCAAACAAGAGTGCAGGCTACCTAAAGTACGATTCTAGGAGTTGTAGTCCAAGGGAGAAAAAGACTAGTAGTTGTATCCCTTACACCACTGGTTGGGGGTCTTTAAATACCCCTCCAACCCTCCCTTGTAATTAATCAATTATTATTCATCAATAAGAGTGTTATTCTGTCAAAATTTTCTTCTTTTGTTGTGTGCATCATGGGGTGTGAGACCCTTCCTTTGTTCTACGGAATATCGTAGGGTGTGAGGCCCTACCTATCCAGCCGACCAGAAAATCCAAAAACCACCATTTCTAAACCTTCCTTTCCTTGCATTCTTTCTTTTTCTTTGTTGCTTCTTAATTTTTGATTTTCATTGTTGAGTGTTACAGGTGATCAGGAGTCAAGATCAGGTGTTCTTATCTCAGAACTAGCTTCGCGCGGAAGATCGGAGCCCGGGATCAAGTTCTTGAAACCCTGCCGTGAAGATCTTGAGAGTCCTGTCAGATTCGATTCGAAGGAGCATTTCTTCATTGGTAAAATCAAAACTTATTCCTTTCTCATTATTCTCTGACTCGTTGATAGATAAACACTAGTTTACGGTGATTTTTCAACCACCAAATCCTACTTTCCTAGTTAATTTGTAGGTTTACTTGCGGGTAGATAATTATAACTAGTTTCCTTTTCTGTCTCCATTGAAGTCTTCTTTAAAAATATAAAAAATATAACACAAAAATTAGTTTCTATTTTTTTTTGCTAATTAGTTATTAATATAAGTAATTTAATTTTAATTATTATCCCGCATCATCTTCTCTGCCTAAGCTGCTCCGAAGGAGGCCTGCCGGGGGCTACAACTGCGTGCTCCATGAGTGTGTACTTTGGAGGAGCTAGCTCGATGGGAAGACTTGGAAAGAAATTTGGCTTCTGCTGGAGTCTTAACCTGGGGGGAGCCAGCCCAGCAGAAGATGGAGTCTGATTTCAGCTAAAGTCTCGACTAGGGGGAGCCAACCCAGTGAAGGGACTCAAGAAATTGGGCTTCTGCTGGAGTCTCGACCAGGGAAAAGCTAGCCCAGCAAAAGGTGCAGTCTAACTTTGGTTGGAGTCTCGACCAGGGGGGAGCAAACCCAGCGAAGGGACTCGAAGAATTGGGCTTCTACTGGAGTCTCGACCTGGGGGGAGCCAGCCTAACAGAAGGTGGAGTCTAACTTTGGCTAGAGTCTCGACCAGGGGAGAGCCAACCTAGTGAAGGGACTCGAGGAATTGGGCTTCTGCTAGAGTCTTGACCTGAGAGGAGCCAACCTAGTAGAAGGACTTGATGGGACAGAGCTTATGGATGCAATCTCCATCGAATGGATCCATACAGGACCCAGTGATGTCATTTCTTTATTGGTCTCCTATTTCCAAGTCCTGACAAAACATCATGCTTAAGGCTAAGGAGGTAATTATGGAGCTGACACGGAAAGGCTGAGATCTGGTACCATTAAATGCCACGATCACCACCACTTTGCGCATCGTGCCTGAGGCCAGTATGGGGACAACACATCAGTGGGTCCAAGGAAGCATAATGGTGGATGTATGACTTGAGGCTATTTTTATTGCATCGGAGCAACGCCTTCGACCGATGTTGCCACGTGGTGCCTATCCAGTGGCGAGAGCGCTGAAAGGACGTACATCTATAGTCTAGTGGCTTTGAAGAGAGGGTAAGCTTTTCCCTTTATCGCCTTTTTAAGAACTTTCCCGCTCACTACTGGGCCAGAGCTTCTTCCTTCTCTCGACTATCTTTTTCCTTAATAACAAGGTTAGTCTCCCTTGGCCTTCTCCTTCTTCTCCGGCTAGGCTGAGTCTTTTTATAGGGCTCTCAGGTCTCTTTTCCCTATACATCTCCTTCCTTTTCTGATCTCGAATGGCTCCGTCCGGTCGGCACCACCGCTCTTCTGGTAACCTTGATGGGGCAGGGCCCTTTCGACTGAGGACTCCATCATCAGATGAGGAGGAGGAGGTCCCTCTCATCATTCGTAGAAGCCTTCGCCGGACTGGAGTAGTCATCGATGGGCCTAGGGTCCCTTCTGCTCCATCCATCTCTTATGCTCCCATTACTTCTTCTAGGTCTTCCCGTCCGATCAGCCTTTGGACATAGCTTCGATGATAACCAAAAAGGATCTCTATGTGATCTAGGCCACCTACGGGATTCTGGACTCTGTCCGGCTCTCGATCCCGCGATCGGGGGAGTGGGTCACTTTTAATGGCCCAGGTCGAATAGCCCTTTACGAAGACTTCTTTCTCGGGGGCGTTCGCTTGCCTTTTCATTTCTTCTTTCTCTCTTTTCTAAGCAACTATTATCTTGTTCAGGCCCAGTTGGCTCCATACGCCATTAGGGTCATCAACTGCTTCATTATTTTCTGCCACTTTCATGGGATTATCGCCCGTTTTTCCTTGTTCAGGGCCTTTTTTTCTTGAAATGCCACCCGATCGAGGACGGGTGGTGGTGCATTTATCCTCTCTCGAGGGGGATAAAGTTTGAGCACCCCTCTTCCATCAAGGGGTGGAAGAGAAAACTCTTCTTTACTTCTATGAAGGGGTGGACTAGGTCAGAGTGATTCAGAGCGGATCCCAAACTGGAACTCCCAGGTTGAGGCCTCTGATCGAGAAGTATACGACCAGCTTATTTTTAGTCAGATCCCCCCTCTCGAGGTTCTGCTGTTAGAGCGAAACTTGTTCGACACCGGGATCAGCCCAATCCAGGGGCTAGGTGAGTCCAGAGGGGTATCTCTTCTTCAATGAGCCCTTTTTGGCTTGTTGCTGAACTTTGTCTTCTTCTTCCTGTAGGCATGAAGTTCTTGATGCAGGAGCTTCTAGAGTGCACCCACAAAAAAGGCCTACCATCTGGGCCTGAGGAGGCTCCACCAAAGAGGGCCTAGGTTGAGCCTAGCTAAGAGGCAGGGCCTGCTTTAGTCTCTGGTCCAGCAGGGCAAGCAGTCGAACCAGCTCATGGGCCTTCGGATCGACGAGCCCAGCTTCCGGCCCGAGAACCTAGCACGAGCTTGCTGGCCAAGCTGACTACAGTGGTTATGGTCCACCTTCTTGCAGTCATCGAGGTGGACATAGAGGGAGAAAGGGTGGTGGAGCAACCGTCACCGATGTCATCGCCTGTGGCGATGAGCTCCCCACCGCCAGATGAGATGCCTTCAGAGGCGACTACCCCGGATGCGGTGGCACCCTCAGCACCAAGGAGGGCTATTGTCCGGGAAGGTAGCACTTGGGGTGAGATCGAATTCGATGGTCACCCAGGATCTTGCACTTGTAGAGCGCATGATTGAGTTCGCGATCCAGTCACGTGATCGCCATAAGAGGGGAGGCAGGTGCTGGCAGAGGCCCTTCTTGGCACTCTTCCCCTCCTGTTCACGACAATCTTCTACCTTTCTGTTGCTTTAGTCTGAATGCCATGGCTAACATATTTGATGGTGTAGATCGGGACTAATGTTCTTCTCGTTCATGACTACTGCACCCAATGGGAGTGGGAAAGGATGTCCCTGGTGGCTGAGGCCAAGGAGCAGTTTGATAGGGTCCAGGCCTTGGAAGATCATAATAGGATCCTCCAAGTCGAAGTGGTCGATGCCGAGAATTAGGTCAGGGACCTCGAAATGTCCTTGGCCTGAGAAAGGTATCAGGCGTCTTGCCAAGCGGAAGAGGTGATGAGTGGCCTCCAGGCATGGCTAGAGGCAGTGCCTGGCTCAGTTATTGGTAGCCGAGGATAAAGTTGCTAGGGCGATGGCTCCGATGGAGGTTGCCAAGAAGGAGGTTGCCGAGGTAGTGCCCAAGTTCAGGGCCTCGGTGGAGTTTGCGATGAAGTCCAAAAGGTGACCATGGATTTCTTTGTCAAAAGATTCGAGGTCTGCAAATCCTTGGTGACCTATCGCTTCCCAGGACTGAGGCTGGACGAGATCGTGGTCTCGGGCAACCTTGGTGGAGGCTCAAGGGGAGCTACGAGTCCTATTGCCAAAGCTGAGGTGGAGCCTGCCCTTGTCACTGAGGAGGTCCCGCCGGCTGGGGCTGCGAAGGCCCAAGGGGATGCCGGCATGTCTATTCACCATCCCAGGAAGGAGCCTACTATGGGATAGGCTCCAATCTCCTTCCAGAACATGCCCTTCTTCTCTCTCTATTTTTTTTCTCCTTTCTTTTTTTTTTGGACCTCCCGGCCTGTCGGGGGTCTTTTGATGAAGTATCTTTTTCATGCAAGTCCTTCTCCCTTCACTGAGTTTTTATTTTTATGGTTACCTTGAACCTCTTCAATTAAGCCAGGAGCTGGCGGATGGCTTGAGGGGGAGCTTGCGTGGCCCTAAGAGACCGTCAAGTTGGGGAACTTGACATGAGGGTCTCGAGATTGTCCTCACTGTCTTTTGAGTATGGTTGGTAGAGTGTGGGCCTTCGAGAGTGCCCCACTTTGCCATCTCTGAACTGGGGGTCTAGCGGGTTGAATGTGGGACTTCTGGGGTGTCCCAGCTTGAGGTGTTAGGCTATGAGTCAGGCAATAGATGAAAAAACTACTGGGAATCCTGCTGACATCTCCGGGCTGTGAGCACGATGATAGGTGCGGGGCTTCAGGAGTTTCCTGGCTTAGGTACTGGGCTTCTTGGAGTTTCCAGGCTTAAGTGCCGGGCTTCAAGAGTTTCCGGGCTTAGGTGCCGAGCTTCAAGAGTTTTCGCACTTAGGTGCCGGGCTTTAGGAGTTTCTAGGCTTAGGTGCCGGGCTTCAAAAGTTTTTGGTCTTAGGTGTCTGGTTTCAAGAGTTTCTAAGCTTAGATGCCATGTTTTAGGAGTTTTCGGGCTTAGATGCCAGGCTTCAGGACTTTTCAGGTTTAGGTGTTGGGCTATGAGTCAGGCGATAGATGGTGGAACTACTGGGATGTCCCGCTGACATCTTCAGACTGTGAGCATGGTGACAGGTGCGGTGCTTTAGGAGTTTCTCGACTTGAGGTGCTGGGCTGTGAGTCAGGCGGTAGATAGCAGAACTACTAAGATTTCTCGCTGACATCTTCGGACTGTGAGTATGGCGATAGGTGTGGGGCTTTAAGAGTTTCCCGACTTGAGATGCCTGGCTATGAGTCAGGCAGTAGATGGCAGAATTTCTAGGGAGTCCCGCTGACATCTCTGGACTATGAGCACGATGACAAGTGCAGGGCTTCAGGAGTTTCTCGACTTGAGATGCTTGATTGTGAGTCAGGAAGCAAATGGTGGAACTACTGGGGTGTCCCACTGACATCTCCGGACTATGAGCATGGTGATAGGTGCGAGGCTTTAGGAGTTTCCTAACTTGAGGTGCCAGGCTATGAGTCAGGTAGTAAATGGGAACTACTGGGGTGTCCCACTGACATCTCTGGACTGTGAGCACGACGACAGGTGTGGGGCTTCAAGAATTTTCCAACTTGAGGTGTCTGGTTGTGAGTCAAACGGTAGATAGTGGGAACTGCTCGGGTGTCCCGCTGACATTTCTGAACTGTGAGCATGGCAACAGGTGTGGGGCTTCAGGAGTTTCCCAGCTTGGATCGCCAGGCCTGGGGTCGGGCGATGATTTTCCTGTAGGGCAAAGACAACATTGCACTGAAAGGAAACTTTTATTGAAAGGGAGGAGCCTTACATTTTTGGAGGTAAGCCCTTAGACTTTCATCACTATCGATATTAGCAAGGTGGTAGGCTCCAGGTGGAAGGACCTCGACTACTCCGTAGGGGCCTTCCCAGTTTGGGGGGAGCTTGCCCCCAAACACATCATGCCTACGGGACTCTCGGTGGGCCAATTATCAACTACAGGGGCAGGATGAAGAGCCATAAGCACCTGGGGCTCTGCAGGGGTCTTGCCCCCCACGAACTTTCTGAGGTAGCCCCTCATTATCACATCTTTGATATCTCTTTTGAGGTGGCGACAGTCCTTGGTGTCATGGCCATGGTCTTGGTGGAACCTATAGTATTTTATCTTGTCACGGCCACCAGACGATCCCAGTGGAGGAGGTCGGCCTAGGTAGCACTCACCCTCAATCTCCATGATGATCTTCAACCTCGGAGCGAGGAAAAAGGTATATGCTTCTTCTGAAATGGGACTGCTCTTTGGCTTGGGCCTCGCTCAGAAACTGGGATTCGGCCTAGGCCTGCATGCCTTTGGAGCCTCCCCTAGAGCTTGTCTCTTCAAGGGCTTCCCATCCAGCTCTCTTCTGGTGCGGTCTGCCTCCTCAGCATGAACATACTTGTGAACGCGAAGAAGGAGGTCAGAGTATGTCTTCGATGGCTTCTTATCCAGGGAGTAAGTCAGGTGGGAAGTTCGGAGCCCTCTCTTCAGCACCATCATGGTGAAGGACTCGTCCAGGTTGTAGATCTCCAGTGCGGCAACCTTGAAGTGGGTCACATAGTCCCGCAAGAGCTCGTGGTCCTCTGCTTCATGGAGAAAAGGCTATCGACTTCTCGCGGCACCTTTTGGCAGGTGTCAAAGTGTGCCACGAACCTTCTTTCTAGCTCTACAAAGGAACTGATGCTTTCGGGCTCGAGATGAGAAAACCAGACTCGAGCAGCCTTCCATAGGGTAGCATGGAAGGCTGTGTAGAGGAGGGCATCTGTTGCCCCCTAGACTCCCATGAAAGCCTTATAGCTCCCTAGGTGGTCCAAGGGATCGATGGTCCCATCGTAGAGATCCACCTGAGGCATGTGGAATTGACTCGGGATCGGTGTCTCGTGGATCTCTTGGGAGAAAGGGAGATGGGCATCATAGCCCACCAGCTCTTTGGAGGAGCTTTGCATGTTGGCAAACTGATGGGACAACTCGCTAGCCTCTTGTTCCTCCAGGCGCTTCTTTGGCGCGTGCCTGATAGCCTCATCAGTGGAGTCTTCCTCTAAGGCTGCTAGGGAGGATGGAGGCAAATGCTAAGGAGGGTTGCGATGAAGGGCCTTGCTCTGGCAGCGTCTATGGTGCCTGTGGGAGGCATGCTTTAAGCCTAGGGACTGGCTCTCCCAATCAATCGACCCGCTCCTCTATCACTTTGCTGGGGCCTGGAGGCTATCCTGGGGATCAGTCATAGCCCGTGGCTACAAAGGCCTTCCTTGGAAAGGATGCAGAGTGCCACAGAGGGTGGTGACTTGGGTCGCAGAGGTCCTTGGCCGTTGCTGGGTAGCCAAGGGCCATTGCTGGTGTTGTAACTGTCGCACCACCATGGACAGCACTTGCATTTGTTGGGCGAGTGCGGTGGGTCAGACATCCTTCGGAGGTGGTTGTGGTGGAGCGGGGAGCTCGCCCCTCTAGGATGCATGAGCCTCCATAAGAAGGAGGGCCCTCCACATGGCTGGCGGAGGCTTCCTGAGCGCATGTCACCACCATGCCTCAAGTGAAGTTGCTTTTGTGGTGGGGGGACTAGTTTGACTAACATTTTAGCATCATGCCCCCCCTTCCTAGCATGCCAATCTATTACTGCCCGTACTATCATGGCCTGTAGCTTCAGTACGGCATCGGGCATCACCACCCTCGCTTGGGATCTTGTGCACATTCCCGAACCCTTGCAAAAGAAAAAGAGACCCGGGTTAGGGATTCCGGTAGGGGCACTCCGATGATCAAGTCAGTGGGTGATCCAAGGGAACAAATCTCCCTCCATGGATCTTGATGAGATTTCCACGTTCGAGGGCCATGTTTTTGAGAAAAGAAAGTGAGTGTAGGGCATTAGCAGAGAAGGAGGGCTGGAGCAAGGTGGCTGTGTTCGTGGGATTCTTTCAATGAATTCCCTAGTAGCCCTAAAGTGTTGCATCTGGCTTGCTCTCCCCTTCTATGTGCCAAACCTTTACCTCACTTACCCCTTGCTGGTTTTTGCCTCTTGTCCCTCCCTCTCGCTCAGATGCCCCTTTTAGTTTGTTATGGAGAGGCTGTGTGTGATCTCCTGCTTGCTTTCCAGATGTTCCCCTTTCGAGGGAGTCCTAGGGGGTGACATCTGGCAGCACACGAGAACTGCACGTGTGCTCTCGCTTCCCCCTTTGAGGTGGGGAGTTATATTGCTTGCTCTAATGTTCTGGTTGGTCACCATATTTTGGAAAACCTGGTAGAGTATTGGGGTGAGGGCAGCAGCCCCAAGGTTTGAATCCTCTAGCGCGGCCTTCCACTTGTGGGTAGTGCAGACGGTAGACTGTGGAGCACCACATTTTGAAGGGGATGTTTTTTCCTGATCGGTGTAAACTGGGGCCTGGGGGGGCTTGGTGCTCCGGCGAGGCACCCCCCTCCGTAAGCCTCAGGCGGCGAGCTGCCGCCTGTCAGTTGTACTATCTCAATAGCGGGGTCTCGGTGGAGGCAACTCTCTTTCCCACCATGATTTGAATCTCTGTTGCCTTCCCTCCTTCGCTTGGTGGCAACTTAAGCTCAACCTCGACCAAGAGCTAACCTCGATAGGGGACTCACTTCGGCTCCTTGCTCGGGCACCAAGCTTAGGTGGCACCTCCATCTGCTGGCTGACAACTGGCATCCAGATGGATTCCATGTTAGTGGATATAACTGTATCAGTGACTTTTTAAATCATTAATTTTATGCAGTTTTTAGGGTTCTAGGGTTTCAAATATATCCATCAATTTAATTTGATTACCAAAAAGAAGGAAATATAAAGTAGATTTTTCATTGAACATTTTTAATGAGTGTGAAATTATTTAAATTGATTAATCAACTCAACATCTACTTGTCATCAATGTATACTAATTTCATATTTTTTATAATTATTTTAAAAATAATTAAGTTTACAAGAAAGTCTAGTTTAATTATAAAATTAGAATTTTTATAATTTGTTAGCACCATAATTACTTAAAATACTTAAAATAATTGTATAAATATAGGATTTATCACAACCTCCAATTTACTCATTGCTAGTCCTATAACAATGCAAAGTAAATATTAATTTATAGCCATGTGTCATTAAGATCCACCATTATAAAAGTAGATTTAGTATTAAAAGTTAAAAAAGTTTAGCAAGTATCACTAACTAAGATTGAGTTTTTAAAGCAAACTTCATAGTTAGCATAATCAAAAATTTTCTTAGAATTCATCCAAAGATCTATAACACTGGTGTTCATGATGACTAACATAGCATTTGGGTGCTATGTTGTAAAGGATAAATATATTTTCACTTATCACCTACTTTAGTCAATTTCTATATACCCAAGTTAAGTTCATGAACTGAGATAACTTTCACACTGCCTAATTTTTTTTTATAGTACTAAGCATCCTAACCTTTCCTTCACCATTTGACACAAACCTCCATACTTGACTTAGGTGCAGAGACCTAGTTACTAAGCTTAGGCTAATCTACATATACTCTATATTATGCACTTTTATTTCAGGCAAATAGCTCTTTCTTTAAATTTAAGGTAGTTTTCATACTACCTGATTTTTTTAGGTATATAGCTCTTTCTTCAAATCTCAAGTTTCTTTAATTGGGATGTATATCAATTATCAGTTTTCAGTGATAATTGAATCCTTATTTGACCTTACAACCAATATCTACTTTACATCATCAGTGTGCTTATACAATGGAAGTACTAATAGCCTTTAGGTAACCTATATAGGCCACTAAAAGTTTGACCAGCTAGTCTACTCCTTGACTCGCTACAGTTATTATCAAATACCTTCTAATTGTATTACCTTTTTTCTAGTCTACTTCGCTCAGCATTTTCTTTCATGATACATGACTTATTCAAAATAAGATTTTTCTCTTTTCGAAGATTTCAAAGGATGAATGATTTTTAAAAAATTTTAAAGTATTTTCAATAGATTTTTTAAAAGTTTTTTAAAAAGATTTTTCCTGCTCTCCAACTTAATTTTCATTGTCTATAATGGAGTAAGAAAAAATAGAATAGAGACAGGTAAATAAAACAAGGAGAGACACCACCTGGACTAAGTATGCATCATGTATTACCATGTGCGTCCATTAGGAGTGGTCTATTATTTCTACAAAAATGAGAATCACTAAAACAAAAGTTAATAAAAAAATTGGATTGCTTTCCAATAGATACTAAGTTTAATGTCTTTAATCAGACCTCTTAGAGTTCTTATTCTATTTCTTCCCGAATCTTGACATGGTTTGTAATTTCCTACATGATTTGGAATCAATCTCAAAGTATTTTCTTCATGGGATCATTGAATAACTTATTCCCATGATAGCTAACAACTCTTTTCTATAATTAAATCTAGGTATAACTTAAGTACCAGTAGGATTTTAATGAACCTAGATCTATGTACTCGATGTGCTGATGGACTATTTCATGATCTCCATTTAGTGCCTCTTCCTTTTGAAGAAAAAGTTCAACCAGTGTCATGAGGATTTCAATTAATAATTTGAGTCTTGGTATAATCCCTTTTTGATTTATAACTTGATACTTTTTTTAAGTTAATATTAATTTTGACTCCATACATCATTTTAATATTATAGATAAATTTTGGAAGTAATCCTCAAAAGTAGTGCTAAATGCAAAAAAATCATGCATAAAAATTTTGAAATCGTTATCCCTCACATCAGTAATATTCCACCCAACAACTTCTTTATGTGCTTTTAGAACACCTATAAGTGGGCTTCTTGATTATATATTACTGGTAGGATATTAGTGGATGCGACAGGAAGTGGCTTCAGTTCTGGATCAGGAGGTGATTTTAATAAGGGAGTTTTTGAGGGGTTGGGTGGTTGATGCGGGATGAGACATGCAAAACTAATTCTATTAATCCTAAAGTTTTTTTAAGATAAGAGCAATGACCAATTAATTCAGCAAATCTCATAATAAAGATATCAAAGAACCTAGATGAACTTAATTAAGTAACTAGTTCGATACCAGCAATGTAGAATCACGAAACTGATCAAGAAAATAGGACCTGATGATTAAGAAATCACCCAAACTAGGATTATCACTTTCAAGAATCAGAACTAAAGAGTTGAGGAGGGGTTTTTGCTTACCAATGAGGATTTGAAGCACTCTTGATGTAGATCGACGTTGGTTCCAAAGCAAGAAAGCCCTTCACTTTAGATCTTGATCACCTGGAATCAATCAAGAAGAAGATGTTAGTAGGCATGGAAGGTGAAAAAGGTTGGAAGAAAAGAAGATGAGAAATAAGGGTGGGCGGCTTTAGGGTTTCATGGAAGGAAGTTGATAGATAACTAGGCCTCATGCCAAGGACCTCACGTCCGCTCCCTGTCGGAGTTCGATGCTATCACAGTAAAAGATTGAAGAGAAAATTCTCAAAGTTTATTTCAGCAAAAATTCATTTATTACAAGGGGAGGCATTGAGGGGTATTTATAGACCCTCATGAATTACAAGCTAGAAGAGTAAGGGTTTCATCCTCTTGAGTTCTTGTTGGAAGGGCAAGAAGCTCCATGGAATTGGCTACCCTTGGGCATCAACCTCCTCTTGAATTTTCTTTTGGCATCTTGAATTCTTGATGTTTGATCCCTCTTGGCTTTTTCTACTTGGGTGACAAACCTTGGAATAGGGTGGGCGACAACACTTGAATGAAGGTGGGCGGCCAAGATGAATTCTTGGTTGGAAATTCATGATGGAGTCTTGAATTTGAATAGCAAAGAACTCTTAATTTTGGAGGACACCTTGGATTCTTGAATTCTTGGGCTCTTGAAGTATGAAACTTCCTTGCAACTTGAACACCTAGCTTCTTGAATTGGAGTCCAACTTTGAGTCCTTATGGCTAACCATGCATGCATGATGATGAGGTGGCATGTCAGGGTGACATGGCATGTGACATGGCATGATGATGTGGCTGTGACATGGCATGTGGCATCCAAGATGATGATGTGGCATGTGATGTGATGGGGCAAGATGATGTGATGCCATGAATTGGGTCCTTCTTGGCTTGCATTCTTGATTTCAACTTGAACCTCCTCATTACAAGACTCAATTGGAACTAATTAACTAATTAAGTGACTCAATTGAAACTAACTTTATCCAATTTAATCAAATTGAACCCAATTTGACCAAATTATTAAGGCATAACAAGTCAAAATAAAAATCAAATTGACTAGGCTTATATATACAAGACTCAACTAAAAATAGAGTTTTAGGGCTTATTCATAGGTGATCCACAGGGAGCTGGGATTAACCTGTCATATCTTTCTAGCCCTGGTGTCCGCACCAATTCTCCCGGGATGGAAGGAACTCGACTCTGTCAAGTATTGGTCAATTCAGCTCTGGTAATGCTCTAGCAAGTCTGGGTTGATCTTTTGCAAATCTTCCCGAGTGATCCAAGAATCTTCAGTTTCAGGTCAACGTTGCCAACAAATCAAGTAACATTGATAATCTTTATTCCGAGTAAAGATAATCTTGTCATCCAAAATCCACTCAATCTTGTCTCTCCATTCTGGTATTTTGGCTGGTGGACACTCAAGGATAGGCTCACTCTCAAGGATGGGATCAGGTCCAAAAGACTCACTAGGTATCATCGTTGGTTCCTTATACTCTACAAGGTCTAAAACATTGAAAGTTGAACTTATACCTAATTCAGGAAGTAACTCAAGTACATAGGCATTAGGTCCAATCTTCTTAATTATTTTATATGGTCTTGCACTATAGGCATGTAATTTTTTCATGGTTCCAGGAGGGAACCGTTCAGGTTGAATCCTAATCATAATAAAGTCTCCATCAAATCCTCTGAGTCTTTTTCATAAATCAGTCATATGTTTATATGATTCATTGCTCTCATTAATCTTTTTACTTATTTCCTTATACAAGTCTCTAATATGTTGTGCATATGACTCAGCAAACTTAAAAATGCGCTCATGCATGGATAAAAGAATAAGGTCTAAAGATTTTCTTGCTTATACCCATGGACAATTTTAAACAGGCTTTTCCCACTAGATCTGTTAACTGAGCTATTGTATACAAACTTAGCTCTAGACAGCAATAAGTCCCAATTGGCAGTATTCTCACCAACTAGACATCTAAGTAAGTTTCCTAGACTCCGATTCATGATTTCAGTCTATCCATCGGTTTGAGGGTGATGAGTAGTAAAAAATTTAAGTTTTGTCCCTAACATATGCTAGAGAGTTTTCCAAAAATGACTAGTGAATCGTGTATCTCTATCGAATACTATGGTTCTAGGTAAACCATGTAATATAACCACTTCATTCAAAAAAAGCTTAGCTATCTTAGAGGCATCATAGGTTTGGAAACAAGGTAGGAAATGCGCCATCTTTGAGAACCTATCGACCACTACAAAAATAGAATCATGTCTTCTCATGGTCTTAGAAAATCCAAGAACAAAATCCATGCTAAGATCTTGCCAAGGACAATTCGGTACAGGAAGTGGGGTTTACAGGCCAGTGTTTTGCTTTTGTTGTTTAGCAACAGCGCAAGTTCGACATCTAGCCACAATTTGGACAACATTCCTCTTAAGATTGGGCCAATAGAATTGATCCTCAACCACTAAGATGGTCTTATTTCTACCAAAATGTCTAGCTAAACCTCCTGCATGTGTTTTCCAAATTAGGAAGTCTCTAAGGGAAGTACCAGGAATACATAGCTTATTTTCCTTAAATAGGTAACCATCTTGAAGGGTATATTCACTATATATACTAGACAGTCCTTGTTTAATTATTTTGTAAATCTCACTAAAGTCGGGACAATTCTCATATTCATCCCTTAGCTTATCAAATCTTACGACTTTAGTACTAATACAGTTTAAAAGCATAAAGCGTCAACTAAGCACATCGGCAACCCGGTTATCAAAACTTGATTGGTGTTATAGAATGAAAGTATAGGCTTGGATATATTCTACCCATTTTCCATGCCTAGGGTTTAATTTCTTTTACAAGTTAAGGAATCGAAGTGCTTCATGATCCGAGTAAAAAATAAACTCCTACGGTAGCAAATAGTGTCTCCAATACCGTAGGGCTTGGACTTCCGTGTATAATTTCTTATCATAAATTGAATATTTCAACCTAATGTCATTCAACTTCTCGCTAAAGAAAGCAACCGGTTGATTTTTTTGACTCAAGACTTCTCCAATTCCTACACCTGAGGCATCAAAGGTACTTCAAAAACTTTTGAAAAGTCAGGTAACCTCAAAATTGGAGCTTGGGTCATCTTGTCCTTGATTTCTAGGAAGGCTCTATTAGCATTCTGGGTCCACTCAAAGGTTCCTTTCCTAAGATAATCAGTAATAGGTGCAACAATTATACTAAACCCTTGAATAAATATCCTATAGAAGGTGGCTAATCCATGGAAGCTACGAACATCGTGTACATTTTTGGATATGGGCCACTCAACTATGGATTTGATTTTCTCAAGATTAGCAGACATACCTTCAGCAGTTACTACAAAACCTAGAAAAATAATCCTTGGGGTCATGAAACTACACTTCTTTAAATTTACATAAACATTATCCTTCCTAAGGGCTTGGCACACTTGTTGGAGATGGTCTAAATGAGCCTTCTTAGTTTTACTATATATAAGGATATCATCAAAATAAACCACTATAAATTTTCCAATAAAAGCTTTTAGAACTTGAGTCATGATCCTCATAAAAGTATTAGGAGCATTGGACAAACCTAAAGGCATCACTAACCATTCATATAAGCCATCCTTAGTCTTAAATATGATTTTCCATTCGTTCTCGGGTCTAATTCTAACTTGATGATAGCCACTCCTTAGGTCAATCTTTGAAAAGATGGTAGCACCGGCCATCATATCTAACATGTCATCAAGTTAGGGTATAGGAAATCGATATTTCACTGTGATCTTGTTGATGGCTCTACTTACTATCAACACACATCCTCCATGTGCCATCTTTGTTAGGGGTCAAAAGGGCTGGAATGGCATATGGGCTCAAGTTTTCTCTAATAAATCCTTTTTTAAGAAGATCCTCAACTTGCCTTTATAACTCTAGATGTTCTGTAAGGTTCATTCTATAATGTGGTAAATTTGGCAAGGTCGCTCCTGGGACTAGGTCAATAGCGTGTTGTATGTCCCTTAATGGTGGTAAGCGATCAGGGAGGTCTTCAGGGAACACATCCTTAAATTATTTCAGAAACTCTAAAATCTCCTGAGGGTATTCCTTTTGGGGTTGGTCATGAACTTCTTTAGCGGTTAAAATCCAGACTGGTGAACCCTTAATAATCTCATGTTCTAATTCTTTGGCAGTGATTAGGTTTATTCTAGGTTCCTTTTCCCTCAAATTACTAGACCCTCTTTTGATGTTGTCTTTAGGTGGGGTCAAATTGATGACAATTCTCTTTCCATGATGGTTAAAAGAACATGAATTGGTTTGGCCAAAAAGGATAGCATCATGGTCATACAACCATGGTCTGCCTAATATAATACTGCTAACCCCCATTGAAATAATATCACACCACACTTTCTCCTAGTAAGATTGAATTTGGACTGGGACTTGGCATCGTAACTTAATGGAAATAGATGTAGCATCGATCCAAGATACCTTATAGGGGCTAGGATGTTGTACTGTAGTTAAGCCTAGGTTCTTAATAGCATTTATAGATATAGCATTAACATAGCTACCACTATCTATAATAATCTTACAAACTTTATCCCCTAGTTTGATAAAGGTTATAGGATATTAGTCCTATGCCAATCCTCATTCTTCTTGGTCTGAGTCAGAATATATTTAACTACTCCTATTTGGTCATATGACTTTATGGGTTCATCATCTCCTTTATATTCACCCACCAAATTTTTCTCTACTTCATATACTTCTTCCTCACACTCTTCAATAATTTCTAGGTTCTCTTCCTCAAGCTCTCCTATATGTAAATCTCGTGTAGGATACTATACAGCATAATGGCCAACTTTATGACATGTAAAACATGGTGCAATTTGGTTCTTATCCCTTTAGACTTCAGGTGTCTTTCCTTTGTCATCCTCACAAGCTGGTGGGGTAGAAAGATTGGGTCGGCTATTTGGGAATCAGCTCATACTAGGTCTACTTCCAAGGGTATTAAACCTACTAGGCTCGGGTCGACAGGTAATGGGTCCTCTCTGAAATCTCTTGCAATCCCTAGTAATATAGTAGGTGTTGGGAATTGTGTCCCAAAGCCAATCGCCTGGGTTGTAGGCGGTTGTGCTCAGTATTGTATTCTTTTTATGAATTAATAAAATATTATTTTTGGCAGCTCATCACATATTGTATTTCCCTGAAATGAACTCTTTCCATGTGATGAAGTCCTTAGGACTACACTGACTTCGATATAGAGAGGATGTATCGAGTGGTCCTTAAACCCTGTTCACAACCAAAGAATATATTGTACTGGACGGCAATATATCAAGAATAGGTTGTTGTAGTTCACATCGTTTGGTTGTCCTCTTGACCAAATGAGTGTGGTGACACTGATATGATCTGCAAGTGGGATATGTGATATCTCATTGAACGTGACTCCGTGCAGCCCCTTTCTGCCAAAGGGATACTCACGATTGGATATGGGTATATGTGTCCCTCCAACCTGAGGTCATCACGGTAGCTTGCATGCAACTTTCTGTGCTTTGGTGCCGGACTACCCGGATTTTTAATTCGGTGACGGAAGGTTTCTGGGTACAGGCAAGTACTTGTGGAGTAGTGATGGACCAAGATGGAATTGACCTATTCAAACAGTTTGGATTGAATGTCTTGCAGTATCTCAATTTAGCAAATCCTCGACCGGGGTAGCCCTAGTGAAGAGTCACTGGGCTTGCAAGGTTGAGACACGTACTTGACTGACTCAGTCTGGGTTGGCAGCCCAATCTCAGTCATCCTGAGTATTAGAGGTCAAAGGAATGAATTATACGGTAACCATATGCCAGAGGTTCGATAGTTTGCTCCCGCATCTTCGACCTATCTGGATGCCGGGACCCATTGCTAGATGGTTTCCTGTGCTGGTACTAGAATTGTTCTAGTGCTACCATTTAGGTTCGAACCTATGAGGTCACACGCCACAGAGGATAACTCTCTGATCCGAATACCGATTACGATTGGAAATCATCTCGGTTTTATGGTCACAATATTTTTTAGCACTCTTTTTCCCATCTTGCCCTTGTCCATGTCAATCGAAAATTATTCTGGGCTGACCAGGACTGAACCAGGATTTTATTGAATCAGTTTTGAACTGATTCGAAGCTCGTTTTAGTTTTCTATTGGTTGTGAACAAATTTTATTGGGTTTGAAAATCCCTGAACCAGTTCAATTGGATTGAACCAAGTGGTTTTAAATGAGATTGGACGGGTTTTTTTTTGAACCGGTGGTTTTTCTCTCCCGTTTAACCGTTTTACACGGTGTTTTCGCTGGAAGGAATTCCAAGCAAAAGGAGGCCAAATGACCGAACCGATGGCGTCTTCTCCTCTCCCTCCACCTGCTGCAATTCATCTTCTTTAAACCTTGTTTATTTGCTGATTAATTGGTGAACGGCAGCCTAACGTCTTCGTCGCTCTGCCTCTCCCTTTTCCCTCTGCTCTTTATAAATTCAACTGCCCTGTTTCAGCGTGTAAGAGCTAAAAAACTGCAAGTCTGGGCGTTGTTTTTTCTTCTTAGAGAGGCTGAGAGATCCCCCTGTTTGAGAGATAATTCTTTCATTCTATTGGGTGCTGTTGGGTCCGGGATTTAGAGAGATTTAGGGAGAGAAACAAGGCTTAATTCCTTGTTCATTGTAGTGCTCAAACCAAGATTGCAGCAAAGCACAGTTGCTGCCATCAACCTGTGACCAACGTCCCTTCCAGTGGCTAGCACCGTGCGTGAGTTAGGATCCGTGAGCCCCAAGCGTGTTTCCCCTCTAGAGGGTGTTCGCTTGAGCACCTGGGAGCTAGATCAACCTCCTTACTGCTACCTTTTCTCTCCCCTATTTTTGGTTGCAGGTTTTCTAAATTTCTGCAGCAAAAGAGGAAGAGAACGATCCATCCAAAGACTCACTTTGAAGCAACATCTACCTCTCCTTTGAAGCAAGAAGATCCCTTGCTGTTGGTGAAGGAGAAGAGACCAAGGATTGGTCATTTGTGGTTGGCCATTGCTGCTGTTGGAGAGAAGAAGAAACAAGGTTCAAAAGCTTGCTGGAAGAAGAAAACAGGAACAAACTTATTCCTGTTATCCCAGCTATTCCAGCAGATATTCCAGAGTTATTCCAGGCAGAATAAAGGTATAAAAAAAATATTTTTTTAATCATGCATAAGTAGATTTATTTGTTTAATATTTTTGCAAATATTTTATGTCTTGATACATCCTACATGCAGCATGAATAGATTAGGTTCTGGGCGGAGCAGTTTTTCGCTGCGAGTTTTTTTTTAAAAAAAAGTTTTAAAATCCTTTCTGCTCCCGTACCTATTTGCATGCCTAGTGTAGGATCATGTCAAACCACCTGCACCGTTTTTCTTTCAGTAGGCTTGGTCTAAATCATGAACTTCTCTCAGGAATAATTCTCTCTGGATATCCTTACATAGGCCTACTCTAAACCTAGATAGAGTGACGGCTTCCGACTCAACTACACTACACCTCATAACAAATTCATCAAATTTGGCTATATATTCAACCACAGATTTGTTGCCTTGGATCAACTTTTGCCATTGATCGAGCAATTTTTGCTCATAGGACAAGGGTAGGTATTTCTCCCTAAGTTTAATCTTCATAGCTCTTCATGTAACTATGGGCATATCTCCTCTTTGGTAATTAAGTCGTTCCACATTTCTCTAATACAATCTAGCCTGTCAAACTAACCTAAGTTTAGCAAATTTAAATTTTTTCTTTTCGAACATCTCGTACCATTCAAAATACTAGTCCATGTCACTCTCCCAATCAGTATGTACCTTAGGGTCTAAACTTTCATCAAAGGTGGGTGCATCAGGTCGTATATTCCTAAGGATCCGTTCTTCCTGATCATTAATATCAGGGGATTGGCACCTAAGATTAGGTTCAGGAGTGAGTTCCCTATGTTGAGCTTTTGGACCTGGGGGAGTGGGTCTAGGTGTTTCAGGCTTTGGTTGGGTCATATGGGATTATTCAAGGTTACCCAGCCTCTCTTCTACTTGGTCAAACCTATCATTGAGCTGCCTAAATTGTTTAGTCATAGATCTCATTAAAGCCTCAATATTTGGGTCCATGGTGGGATTGGGTTGGGTTTGAGAATGCTAACATGGAGCTCCTGATCTAGTAGCCATGCAATGCAATCCTAGCTTCTAGGGTTCCTAGACCTAAAGCTCAAGTAAAATGAGTCAACTCAAATTATAGCCAATTCAGCAATTATCCTATCCACTGGCCAGGTAAGAGATGGGGTTATGGGAGGCTCCCCCTGCTCTCGCAGGGTCCTAATTAAAAACCACAAGTTCACTTAGGGCATCTGTCTCTGGACCTCTAGCCTTAAGCACCAGATTCAAGAGATAACCGAAGGATTGGATGCACTAGTTTTCTCACAATACTTAGAACCCGACCTTGTGGGTGTCCTTAGGCTACTTTAGGTTTCTAATTGATTTTAATTAATCTTGGGTTGATGCAGGGTGGTTGTTTTGGGCTAAGAAAAGATGATCAAATCCTTCCCTTATCTGACAGAGTAGAAAGGCCCTTAAAATTGATTTCAATTACGATGCATGCACATGAAACCCTAATGCAAGAGATTAAGATCAATAAATTGCAGAAAATAAAATAAGTTTATATATATATATATATATATATATATATATATATATATATGCAGATGGCAGATAGAATATAGATTAATATCAGTAAATTATATGCAAATAAAATTAGGGTTTAGAGGTTTTATGGTAGACTAAATTTCAACCCTAATTTAGTGTTGCAGAAATTTCAGCAAGGTAAATTTTTTTTAGGGTTTTCTTTTGCAATTTTTTTCTGTTTTTTCAAATCTAAAAAAATTCAGAAAATTGCATAACTTAAGGAGACTAAATATACAATGGATGGATGCAAAAATAAATGAAAAATAGCAAGATTTTGATGAAATTTCAGACCTAGGTTTAGACTAGTATGCAGATTTCAGCATGCAGAAATTTCAAGAACTAGCAATTAACTCTAGTTTAAATTGCTCTAATACCAAAAGATGATGCAAGATGAGACATGCAAAACTAATTCAATTAATCCTAAAGTTTTTTTAAGATAAGAGTAATGACCAATTAATTCAGCAAATCTCAGAATAAAGATCTTAAAGAACCTAGATGAACTTAATTAACTAACTAATTTGATACCTGCAATGTAGAATCACGAAACTTATCAAGAAAATAGGACCTGATGATTAAGAAATCACCCAAAATATGATTATCGCTTTCAAGAATCAGAATTAAAGAGTTAAGGAGGGTTTTTGCTTACCAACGAGGATTTGAAGCACTCTTGATGTAGATTGATTTCAGCACTCTAGGATTCGCGACAAAACTTCAAGATTATCGATCTTCGGGTTCCGATCTGTAACGATGTTGATTCCAAAGCAAGAAAGCCCTTCACTTCAGATATTGATCACCTGGAATTAGTCAAGAAGAAGATGTTAGTAGGCGTGGAAGTTAGAAAAGGTTGGAAGAAAAGAAGATGAGAAAGAAGGGTGGGCGGCTTTAGGGTTTCTTGGAACGAAGTTAATGGATAACTAGGCCTCACGCCAAGGACCTCACGTCCGCTCCCTCTCGAAGTTTGATGCTCTCATAGAAAAGGATTGAAGAGAGAATTCTATACTTTATTTCAGCAAAAATTCATTGATTACAAGGGGAGGCATTGAGGGGTATTTATAGACCCTCATGAATTACAAGCTAGAAGAGTAAGGGTTTCATCCCTCTTGAGTTTTTGTTGTAAGGGCAAGAAGCTCCATGGAATTGGCTTCCCTTGGGCATCAACCACCTCTTGAATTTCCCTTTGGCATCTTGAATTCTTGGTGTTTGATCCCTCTTGGCTTCTTCTACTTAGGCGACAAACCTTGGAATAGGGTGGGCGACAACACTTGAATGAAGGTGGGCGGCCAAGATGAATTCTTGGTTGGAAATTCATGATGGATTCTTGAATTTGAATAGCAAAGAACTCTTGATTTTGGAGGACTCCTTGGATTCTTGAATTCTTGGGCTCTTGAAGTATGAAACTTCCTTACAACTTGAACACCTAGCTTCTTGAATTCGCGTCCAACTTTGAATCCTTGTGGCCAACCATGACATGTGTGATGATGTCGTGGCATGTCAGGGTGATGTGGCATGTGAATGGCATGTGACATGGCATGGGGCATCCAAGATGATGATGTGGCATGTGATGGGGCAAGATGATGTGGCGCCATGAATTGGGCCTTCTTAGCTTGCATTCTTGATTTGAACTTGAACCTCCTCATTACAAGACTCAACTGGAACTAATTAACTAATTAAAGGACTCAATTGAAACTAACTTTACCCAATTTGATCAAATTGAATTCAATTTGACTAAATTTCTAAGGCATAATAAGTCAAAACAAAAATTAAGTTAACTAGGCTTGTATATATAAGACTCAATTAAAATTAGGATTTTAGGGCTTATTCATAAGTGATCCACAGGGAGATAGGATTAACTTATCGTCTCTTTCTAGCCCTGGTGTCTACACCAGTGGTGGCTCATATTTCTTGATCCAAAGTCGGGGGGTGTTAGGGGAAGGTGTTTCAACAAGATCATTCATTTCCATGGTACACCCATCTACCTCAAAATCATTCACCTCAAAGTGAGCTAGATAGGAATTTAAGGAATCATGGGAGAGAATTTTATGTATGGCTTCATCTATTGTATTCTGTATTTATGATCCTTAGGAAGTCTCAACTAATTTCATCATTACACCTATTTGTTCTCCCTTCCCATTAAGAGCAGTGGATGATTCTAGGTCACTAGAAAATGGGGCCATAGTTAAGTAAGGTGATGATAGAAGTGGTTCATCCTTCCATTCTGATTTCTCTTTATATGTTTCTGCCTTAGTTGAATTATCTAGGTTGGTCTTTTTGATTGTGCAGGTTTACTCTAGGACTCTTTCATTTTCGAGAGTCATAATCAATTGTTCAAAGATAGTTATATGAATATTAAAGCTTCTAGCTAGGTATTATCCCTCAGGATCACTCTTAGACTAACTAGGCAGCTCTTCTTCACTTGCAACCATAGCTAATGAACTTCAATTGCATCTCCAAATGGGTAATAACCTAGGTGTAAAAAATTCACTATTAGCCCATGGTTTGCATGAAGCTATTTAAAAATAGCATTGGTGCTATTAGTGTGGCATTGAGGTCAACATAGGATTTAGCAAGAGCTTCTAGGGCTTTTTCCAGAGGACTCAAAACCTTCCTTGAGATCTAAACCTAATTAATTTCAATGCTTGGCTGGGCCTTAGGTAGGGTTGATCAAAATTGTGGGCTCTTATTGTTGCATCTTGTGACCACATAAAATTGGAATGATTTTCCCATGCTGGGATATAGGTTGGTGCATAGGATTTAGTTATATATCTATATTGGCTGCACTCTCCCGTGTGTAGCCATTTTGGTTTGGATGCAACAAGTAAGGAGATCCCTTTACAACATGATTTGGTACACCATATGTAGTGCACATTGGTGCAGGCACATGGGTTAATTAGGTGTATCATTTACATTCCAAGGCTTCAATCCTACGGGTCAAAGTTGTAAATATATCTTTTTCTAACTCTCTTGTATAAGGCTACAAATGGGTCGGGTTGATCCATGACCTGACCCATTTAGCCCAATCCAACCCATTTTTAGGGATCCATGGATCCGGGTTGGGTCCTAAAATTAGACCGTTTCATTTTCTTGGTTGGATCTGGGTTTATTAAATTTGGACCCGACCTGATCTGACTTGAACATACTAATACTATTAGGATTATATCTATTTGGCCTTTAAATTATAATTTAAAACTTGTATGGAACTTATTTTTAACATTGAGATAGAGTTATAATTATTTTTGTATATTAATTTATTTTAAAAATAATATTATTTGTTATTTATTTTATGATTAATAATAGTTGACTATGTAATAATTAAAATATAGTTATCTATATATTATTTAGATTATATTGAAATCTAAATTTTTTAGATTAGAACCGGATTATTTATGGATCCAATCCAACCTGAATGACCCGTTGGGTTGAAAACTTTGATAGTGGATCTGACCTGATCCGATCCAATTTTCTAGTGGGCTGGGTCTGGATCTAGTATTAGGACTCGATCAAAGAACCAAGTTGGATCAAGGCCACTCATGACCCAATCCAACCCGATCCATTTGTACCCCTACTCTTGTATAATTGTATGCATCTTCAAATCTAGTAAATTTAGGATGCATTTCAATTAATTAAGGTCTATTCATAAAATTGTTAGCCAAGAATCTACTTATAGATGATAGCGTATAGTTAATCGAGTACCAATAGTACTATAGGATTTTAGGTCATACACTGGAACCCATTTGGACAGAGCTACTATGGTACCACTAGTCTCTTAAGGTTTTAGGCTGTTCATTGGAATCCATTTCTCTCTTAGGGTACCAATAATTTCTTAGAGTTTTAGGTCGATCACTGGATTCTAGTTAGACAGAGTTACTTGGGTAGCAATAGTCTTGTAGGGTCTTAGGCCATACATTAGAGTTCATTTCTTCCTTAGTCGAGTAACAATAGTTTATTAGGATTTTAGGTCATTCAATGGAATCCGGGTAGCAATAATCCCATAGGATTTTAGGCTATACATTGGAATCCGGTGGACAGAGCTACTCGGGTACCAATAGTCCTTTAGGGTTTTAAGTTGATCATTGGAGTCTATTTATCTCTTAGGTTACCAGTAATCCCTTAGGGTTTTAGATCGATCACTAGATTCTATTTCTCTCTCAATGACCTTATAATCATATAAGGCTTAGATTGTATCTGACCAATTATCATTTTATCTTAGTAAGAATATTTTTATATTTATTTATTTTATATAATAAACAGAAAACAATGGAGAGAGATGAGAGGAGAAGTCTAAAGATGAGAGATTTAAAGAGTCCTAAATCCATAGATAATAGAGAAGGGTATTTTAATTAGGTTAAAATTTTATTAGCAAACAAGTTATTATATAATAGACTCTCTATCCTAGGGTTAATCTATATCTAGGCAGCTCCTAATTGCCAAGACCATCTTGAAGCCCTCCAAGTCAAAAACTAACTAGCTAACTAGACAGGTAAGGGTAAGGTCGGTGGGGGTCCTCCCATTGCTTTCCTTAGATACCAAATAAATTAGCTAGTTCAATCAACGGAACCAATTAAAAATCACCTTCTTTCAGGGTTGCATCATCGTTGAACCTCTTTTCTAGATACCAGTCAACTAGCTAATTTTGACCTAGCCTACTCTTTCAGGTGCCTTGTCCTCGTGATCTCAAATATCCTAGAGTTGATATTTAATTGATTTTATATTAAGGTCAACGTTGATGCAAATATAGGGTGGTGATTTATGGGCTAAGGATCATGAAATCCCCACCTTATGTTGTTTAGCTGTTTATGCCCTTAAAGTCTTTTATGGGAGATGCAATGCAGTTGAAGCAATATGTCCAAACAAAGTAGAAGGCTTTAGGGTTTGTTATTTGTTTTTTAAATTTAATTATGTTTTATGAAAATGGTTTCTCATTTTTTTAAGATAGTTAAATTAAAAAGAAAGCTTAAATTAGTTTGGAGTCAGATTGTGAACAAAAAGAAAAGCAAATATTTATATATCTTTTTCTTCTTATGTTAAAAAGTAACCTAGAAAATAAGGTAATTAAAATAAAGTAATAATAATTAAATAAAGCAATAAAAATAAAAAAAGTAATAAATAAGAATAAAATAGAAAAATTAAAAAAAATTAAAAAATAATCGTGCCTAGATTTTTGGCAATGGTGCTAAAATTTGATCTCTTATTATATAACGTTCAAAAATAAAATCCTAACTCACTACTATAGATAGGGTGAGTACGAATCGTATCTTCAAAGATGTAGAACAATTGTTTAACAAAGAAAAGATAGAAAAATTATTGCTAATAATTTGTACCTTAAAATAATGTATGAAATAAGAAAAAAATAACTAAATAATAGAACTAGGAAAAATTATTTGTTAGCAAGATCCTAGGATTTCAAATCAATTTTTAATTCCAATCTTAGTACTATTAATTATTGCAATAATGATAATCAACCAAGATATTTTATAATCGGAATCAATCAAAACTTATCTCACTTCAAGCACAGACCTTATCTCCTAATCACAATCCATCTCCCTAGAGTATGAGCTATTTGTAGCTGAATCATAAAGATCTTAAAGTGATTAGCCAAAAATATGAATAACTCCTTAAGATAATTTATGTCATTTGTGCATGGTGTATATCTCTTGATAATGATCCATCCCTTATATACATAAATTATTTTAAGAACAACTACATAAAGCATAAAATAAACTTGTAAGAAATCTTAAATAAAGGGTATTCATTAAACTCAAAGAAAAGCTTACAATATTGCATCAAAATAAATACTACAAAATTAAAATTTAAAAACTGAATCTACTTTCCTAAGAACCAGGCTTCTAGCTACTCATGATATTGATTGACAAGGCTTTCTCCATTTTTTTCCTTTTCTCCTAAAACCTAAAACAAGATCTAAATAAAATAAAGGACTAATGTTGGTTGCTCTCGGCTTTGTCATCAAAGTCATGTGGGCTGGCAAATTGCCTGCACAATGCCTGCCATCCTTTGATTAGCTAAAATCCTTCTACGATCTACAACTCCCAGCCCTGGATCGAAGATAATGGTGTCTGTGAACCATTTAAGCCTCTGTAGACCAAGCGATCGGTCCACTATGGATTGATTGCTTTAAAAATTATGCTAGGCCTAATTTTGATTGATTTTGGATTGATTTGGTCTCTGATTTAGATCCCATTTTTATTTTTTGAATTCATAGAGTGAGCTCTTCATATTTGTAAGCTTTTAAATTATTAATTTTACCGAATTTCTGGGGTTTCAAATATATCCAAGATTATATCATGTTATTTATAATTATTGCACATGCCTATACATGCCTATGTATTACTTATATGCATCATGTTTATGTTAGATCCTGTACATGAGTAGGTTTTTTCCGTTTGCATGTTAAAAAATTTTAATTATGCAATACCTACTTCTTAGTGTAGCATGTCTAGGATAGGCGTCCGGTGCATTGGTTTTCCTTCAATGGTATCAAGAGCACAGGTTCCGATATAGCATATCATGATTGCATGTTTTAGATCTGTATCTAGATTAGGGATTACTTTTAGGAACCTAGTTGAGACCTTCACCATGTCCGTATATCCGTAAAAATTAATCTAGGTTTAAAACCCCTGAGTTTCTATGGAACGAGGCGGTTCGTCTGTGTTGGCCTTTTCAGAAGGATTCTTAAAGGAAACCTATGGTATTAAAAATTATTTTAATCCAATACATGATTATACATTGGCATAATTGTTAAGGCTTGCAATATTATAAATGATATGATAGGACTAGATATGATGCATGAAAGATGTAAAAGAGTTTTACATGAATTTAATTAAAAAGTTTTAATTAAAAGTTGGCTTATAATCTAACAATTATGAATTGAAAGATTAATTAAATGACAAGCCAATTAGGGTTTATGAAACCTAATGTCATTTGAATAAGCCATCCGAGTTAATTGGGTTAGCTATCTAATTGGATCCATTTATTGGGTTAGACCTAAGGTTAGTTGAATTAGACTTAAGAGAACTAATCAAATGTTGATTAAGAACCTTCTCTTTAGTATCTATCTAATAGTTAGATGGGTTAGTCCATTCTTCTAAAATGGATCTAATTAGTGGCTCTGTGGTAAGCCCAAATTCTTAGGCTGGTCTAATCAAGTCTGGTAAATCGATTGGTGTCTAGGCAGGATTGGCATTTTGATCATGGTTGCATGAGGCTACCTCTTTCCTGGCCAACTTGGTTGGTGTCTAGGAAAGATGGTTAATGGTGGATACTCACCCATGATCTCACCTACCTGGCTAATTCGGTCAACCAAAATTGATTAGAAGAGCTTATTGATTCGAGTTAACCCATGTCACCCAAGTTGATCAGCCTGTCTGATCTTTAGGTGCCCATGGACCCACTTGTTGAATTTAATTTAACCCTCTTGAGAATTGATTTGATCTGTGGGAGGTTGATCCATATTCTTCTCTCTATTCTTCTATCACAATTTAATTAAAATCCTTTAAAATTATTAGGCCATGAAAAAGACTAAGTCAATGAATTGCTGGTGTCTTAGCCTCCCATTAAGTGGGTTAGTAACGAGTCCTTTAGCTTGGTATACATTGGCAGTTCCATAGAACTGGTGTGCATCCGGTTACTGGGATTGCTCTCCCATAGATGATGGTTCAATGCAACCTTCTTAACGGTGATTAGGTGGGCCGGCCATAGTCGGGCTTGGTCATTCGTTAGCTAGAAGCATCGGATTTGTCATATTAATGGTTGGACCTAACCAGAAACCCGCAATAGGAGGCCCCTAGACCGATTGGGGGTTCTGTGGGACAAAATTTATTACTGAAAGTTGCTCAGGGAAGCAATTGGTTAGAGAACTTACCTTTAGGTGCGTATGGGTGAGCCGGCCATAGTAGGGCTCATACATGGTCTATTGGATTTCAGTACCCACTATGAAATGATGATTTCATGGATTGGAGTTAGATGCTCCCAATCTAAAAAATTAGTGGGAGGGACCTTTAGACTAAAGTCCAAATCTTTTGGTTTAATTAATTAATTCATATACTAATTAGGTCTTAATTTTTCTTTCAGATGTCTTCAAACCTTTGCTCCGATCACTTCTCGATAGCGAGAAGTTAATGGGTCCCAATTTTGATAGTTGATATCAAAAATTGAGGATAGTCCTGGAGCACGAACGGATCCTTTATGTGATAATGAATCCAGCACCCGAAATCCCTTATGCCAATGCTCGGAGTTCGGTCAGGGACATTTATTTGAAGTGGGTTTCTGATCGGACTACTGTCTGATACATAATGTTGGCTACGATGAACGACAAGTTCAGTCGCAAATTCGAGGAAGCCTAGCCAGACGAGATTCTTCAAAAGTTGAAGGAATCTTTCAGCACGCCAGATGATGTGGAGCGGTACAAAGTGTCTTATGCCATCTACAATGCCAAAATGTGGAATGGTGGTTTGGTCACTGATCATGTATTGTACATGATCGAGATGATCGAATGATTGGGTAAGCTCGGATGTCCTTTGCACGAGCAACTCGGCAAGGATGTGATCCTGAATTCTCTACCCTCCTATCTTGATTTTCTTGATCATTATAGAATAAATAAGCCTGCAGTCAATTACCATAGTTTGATGGGGTTGATGCAGACTTACGAGAAGGACCACCACTGAATAAGGGGGTGGTGAATTTAGTGGGAGGTTCTAGAGGTCGTCGTCCCTCTAAGAAAGGGAAAAATAAAGGTAAGGGAAAGAAGGTGCGGAGTGCACCTAGCCCAAGTCAGACCAAGAAAGTGAAAGTTGATCAAGCTGGTATAGAGTGCTTCTACTATAAGAAGCAGGGACACTGGAAGAGGAACTATCCTCTTTATCAGGCATCCTTAGACCCGAACAGGCCAAGGAAGGGAAAGCAGCAGGGTGCTGGACAAGGTATTTATATGATAAAACCTTATAATTTCTCTATTTGTGACACTACTAACTGGGTATTGGATACTGATAGTCCTATTCTGTTGGAAATTGTGTCCCAAAGCCAATCGCCTAGGCTGTAAATGATTGAACTGAGTATTGTACTCTTTGTATGAATTAATAAATATTATTTTGGTAGCTCATCATATTCTGACTTTTTTCTATAACAAACTCTTTTCATGTGATGAAGTCCTTAGGACACACTGACTTCATATAGAGAGGATATATCGAGGGGTCCTTAAACCAGGTTCACGACCAAAGGATATATTATACTGGATGGCAATGTATCAAGTGTAGGTTGTTGTGGTTCACATCGTTTGGTTGTCCTCTTAACCAAAGGAGTGTAGTGACACTGATGTGATTTGCAAGTGGGATATATGATATCTCATTGAATGTGACTCCGTGTAGCCCCTTTCTGCTAAAAGGATACTCACGATTGGATATGGGTATATGTGTCCCACCGACCTGAGGTCATCATGATAGCTTGCAAGCAACTTCCTATGCTTTGGTGCCAGACTATCCAGATTTCTAATCCGGTGATGGAAGGTTTCTGGGTACTGGCAAGTACTTATGGAGTAGTGGTGGACCAAGATGGAATTGACTTATCCAAATAGTTTGGATTGAATGTCTCGCAATATCTCAATTTAGCAAATCCTCGACTAGAATAGTCCTAGTGAGGAGTCACTGGACTTGCGAGGTTGAGACATGTTGTGGATTGACTCAGCTAGGGTTGGCAGTCTAACCCTAGGTCATCCTGAGCATTGGAGGTTAAAGGGATGAATTATACGGTAACCATATGCCAGAGGTTCGATTGATTTCTCCCGCATCTTTGACCTATTCGGATGCCGGGACCCATTGCTAGATGGTACTTATGCTGGTACTGGAATTGTTCCAGTGCTACCGCCTAGGTTCAAACCTAAGAGGTCACATGCCATAGAGGATTTACCCCTGATCCAAGTACTGATTTATGATTAGGAATCATTTCGGTAATGGTTTGATTGAGCACTCATAGGATTGATCCGATTTTGGGTTGATCTGAAATTGTTCGGGTCCACCGGGAATTGTTTCTGGCTGACTGGGACTTGACCAAGCCTTTTATAAATTCAATTTTGATCTAATTGGATAGTGAATCGCTTTAGAATAGGTTTGGGATTTTTTGAACCGGTTATGAACCGGGTTTGAACCATCCACACGGTGTCTAAGGCTTAGGTGAACAGGGGTTTATAAGCATCTCTTCCTCTCCCATTTCATTGGTTTTGGCTGGTATTAAACCTCCATTTAATGGTTCTTAATAACTTCATTGTGAACGAATTTAATTGGTTCCGAAAACCTGTTGCC
The DNA here is from genome assembly GCA_021397845.1 of Areca catechu. Classification (NCBI taxonomy): domain Eukaryota; kingdom Viridiplantae; phylum Streptophyta; class Magnoliopsida; order Arecales; family Arecaceae; genus Areca; species Areca catechu. Next base: position 69,950,394 of record CM038041.1, on the reverse strand, counting down.
ACTTTGAATTCCCAGAAAATCTCCTCGGCTCCCAAATCATCGATTTCATGGTTCACGCTTTATATTTCTGGGTGATGAAAATAGTGAGTGCATCTTCTTCCTTTGAGAGATTAACCACCCTTTCCACCAGTGATTTTGGGCTGGAGTTTTTGTGAGAGATTGGGAGAGAAAGTGTTCCTTAATCCCCTGTTATCATTGGTGCTCTATTGGTGGAAGGAAATCTGTTTTGGAGAAAACAAAGAATAGAACAAAGTGTTCTACTTTCCTTCCTCCCCTCTCACCGATTCAAGAAGTTTCCGTTGACTAGCATCGTGCGAGAAGCCAGATCAGAGGAAGCCCAGGCGTGTCCCCCTCTAGAGGGTGTTCTCTTGAGCACTCGTGAGCTGCTTCAATCACCATAGCTGCTGGTTTGGTATACTCTATTTTTGGTTGCAGGAATTTCTGTTGCTGCACTTGGAAGAGAGGAAGAGAACGATCCAAAGGCTCTCCTTCGAAGCAAGCTCTATCAAGCATCTACCTTGCTATTATTGCAGGAAGAGAGACCAAAGAATTGGCCATTTGTGGTTGGGCTTTGCTGCTTTTGGAAAAGAGAAAAAAACCATTCCAATCGGTTGCTGGAAGAAGAAGACTAGAATAAGGTTATTCCAGATATTCCAGCTATTCTAGCAGTTATCCCTGCTCTATTCCAAGCAAGAATAAGATAAAATTTATGTTCTATATTCTTATGCATGCCTAGATCTAGCTTTACCAAATAGTTTATAAATATTACATGTCAATTTTATGCCTTGTTATACCTATACATGCATCTTGAATATGTTAGATCTTGTGCAGAGTAGGTTGTTTCCGCTATTATTTTAAAATTATTTTAAAATACATACCTGCTCCTTGTGCTATTGTATGCTTAGTGTAGGCACTCGCAACCCTGTTTTTTCTATCAGTCGCATCAGAGCCTTGGTTCTGATGTAACATATCTTGATCGCATGAATAGTAGATTAAAATGTTTAATCTATTGATACGTATCTGTATCTTAATCATAGGTTATGATTAGGGAGTACTTTTAGGAACCTAGTTGAGACCTTCACTATAGCCGTGTGTCTTTGGCACGATGCGGTTCATCTGTATTGGCCTTTTCAGAAAGATCCTTTAAGAAAATCAAAGGAATTAAAATTATTTTAATTCAGATACATTTTTGGCATGTCATATAATTTTCTTTTTGGCAATGTAATATTTATAAAAGAATTAAACTAGATATGATGCATGATTTATATGTAGGAGTTTTATGAAACCTAATGTCATTTAAATAAGCCAATTGGGTTCATTAGGTTAGCTATCTAATTGGGTCCATAATTTGGGTTAGACCTATGTTTATTTGAATTGGATAATAAGAAGACTAATCAAAAGTTGATTATGGTCCTTCTTTTAGAACTATTTAATAGTTAGATAAGTTAGTCCATTTATCTAAAATGGATCTAATTAGTGGCTCCGTAGAAGCCCAAGTCTTTAGGCTAGTCTGATCGAGTCTGGTAAACTGGTTGGTGTCGAGGTAGGTTTGGCATTGTGATCATGGTTGTATGAGGCTATCTCTTTCCTGGTCAACTTGGTTGGCGTCTAAGAAAGATGGTTAATGGCGGATACTCACCCATGATCTCACATACCTGGCCAGTCATGTCGATCAGAACTGATTAGAAAAGCTCATTGACTCAAGTTAACCCATGTCACCCAGGTTGATCAGTCTGACTGATCAGTAGGTGCCCATGGATCAATTGTTGAATTGTTTCAACCCTTCTGAAAACTGATTCGTTCAGTGGGAGGATGATCCATGTTCTTCTCTTATTCATCTGTCATAACCTAAAATCCTCTAAAATTATTAGGTCCAGAAAAAGACTAAGTCAAAGAGTTGATAGTGTCTTAGCCTCCCATTAAGTGGGTTAGTAATGTGTCCTTTAACTTGGTATTCATCGACGGTTCCATAGAACGGGTGTGCATCTGGTTACTATAATTGCTCTCTCATAGATGATGGTTCAGTGCAACTTTCTTAACGGTGTTAGGTGAGCTGGCCATAGTCGGGCTTGGTCATTTATTGGCTGGAAGTATTGGATTTATTATGTTAATGGTTAGACCTAACCAGAGACCCGTAATAGGAGGCCCCTAGGTCGATTGGGGTGCTCTCTGGGGCAAAATAATTTACTGGAAGTTGCTTAGGGAAGCAATTGGTTGGTGAACCTACCTTTAGGCATGTATGGGTGAGCTGGCTATAGTCGGGCTCATACGTGGTCTATTGGATTTCAGTACCCACTATGAAATAGTGATTTCACGGATTGGAGTTAGAGGCTCCCAATTTGAAATATTAGTGGGAAAGACCTTTAGACTAAAATCCAAGTCTTTTGGTTAATTAATTAATTCATACTCTAATATGGTCTTGTTTTTTCCTTTCAGATGTCTTCAAATCTTTTGCTCCGATCACTTCTCGATAATGTGAAGTTGAAGGGTCACAACTTCGATAGCTGGTAACGAAAGTTGAGGATTGTCCTGGAGCATGAACGGATCCTTTATATGATAATGGATCATGGTATCGAAAGTTGAGGATTGTCCTGGAGCATGAACGGATCCTTTATATGATAATGGATCCTGGTATCGAAAGTTGAGGATTGTCCTGGAGCATGAACGGATCCTTTATGTGATAATGGATCCGGCACTTGAAATCCCCTCTGTTAATGCTCAAAGTTCGGTCAAGGACACTTATTAGAAGTGGGTTCTAATCAGACTACTGTCCGATGCATTATGCTAGCGGCATGAAGGACGAGTTCAGACGCAAGTTCGAGGAGGCCCAACCATATGAGATCCTTCAAAAGTTGAAGGAATCTTTCAGCATGCCGGACGATGTAGAGCGGTACAAAGTATCTTTTGCCTTCTACAACGCTAAGATACTGAACGGTGTTTCTGTCACTAATCATGTATTGTACATGATCGAGCTGATTGAAAAGTTGGGCAAGCTCGAATGCCCCTTGCACGAGCAGCTCGACAAGGATGCAATTTTGAATTCTCTGCCCTCCTCCTATCTTGACTTTCTCAACCATTATAGAATGAATAAGCCTGCAATCAATTACCATGGTTTGATGGGATTACTGTAGACTTTCAAGAAAGGCCACCAACTGATTAAGGGGGTGGTGAATTTAGTGGGAGGTTCTAGAGGTCGTCATCCCTTTAAGAAAGGGAAGAATAAAAGGAAGGAAAAGAAGGTACTGAATGCTCCTGGCCTGAGTCAAACCAAGAAAGTGAAAGCTGACCAATCTTCTGCAGAGTGCTTCTATCGCAAGAAGCAGGGACATTGGAAGAGGAATTGTCCTCTTTACAAAGCGTCCCTAGTTCCAAATAGGCCAAGGAAGGGAAAGTAGCAGACTGTTGGACAAGGTATTTATATGATAAAACCTTATAATTTCTCTATTTGTGATACTGCTAACTGGATATTGGATACCAGTAGTTCTTTTCATGTTTGTAATTCGTTACAAGGACTGCAGGTTAGCAGGAGATTCAAGAATGGGGAATAGTTCTTGAGCGTTAGGAATAGAAATCATGTTCCAGTACTGGCGGTCGGTGTTCTGAGTCTTGTCTTTGAGTCCTGTACTGTCGAGTTAGTCGACTGTCATTACTGTCCTAGTTTCATTATGTGCATAATCTCTATAGGCCTTTTGGCCGATTGTGGTTTTGAACTATCAATAAAAGGAGATATTTGCCAAGTTATTTTGAATAACTCTATAATAATGAAAGCTAAGTTAAATAATGGCATTTATATACTATCACGGCCTGTTAGTATAATGTACACATCTAGCAAATGCCCAAGGTTAGAAAATGTCAGTGATCTGTATCTTTGGCACTGTAGGCTATGTCATGTTAACTAGAATATGATAAACAAGATGAGAGGAGAAGGCCTCCTCAAGGTCAGTGATTCTGAATCACTGCCTACTTGTGAATCCTGTTTACTTGGTAAAATGACCAAGTCACCTTATACTGGAAAAGGTGAATGATCTACAGAACTTCTGAGTCTCATACATACTAATGTATATGGACCCATGATAGTTAGTGCCAGAGGTAGATACAAATATCTCATTATGTTTATAAATGACCTTTCGAGGTTCGGTTATGTTTTTTTAATGAGATATAAATCTGAGTCATTTGAAATGTTCAAACGATATCGTAATGAAGTAGAGAAACAAACTGGAAAAAGTATTAAAACCCTTCGATATGATCGAGATGGTGAATACCTATCTGGTGAGTTTTTGACATACCTTGAGGAGAATGGGATTCTCTCTCAATGAACTCCTCCAGGAATACCACAGTTGAATGGTGTGTCCGAAAGGAGGAATCGAATCCTGTTGGACATGATTCAATCCATGATGGGCTTTGCAACTCTGTCGCTATCCTTTTGGGGATATGCACTTGAGACAGCTTGTCACATGTTAAATAATGTTTCGAGTAAGTCTGTTGTCTTCACTCCATATGAGATGTGGACTGGACGTAAGCCCTCAATCTCACACCTTCGGGTCTGGGGTTGTCTGGCTTATGTAAAGCATTTAGACTTAGATAAACTTGGTCCTAGGTCTGACCCGTGCCTGTTTATTGGTTACCCTAAGGAAACCAAAGGATATTTCTTCTACTTGGAGGATGAACAAAAAGTTTTCATCGCTCTTAGGGCTATCTTTTTGGAAAAAGAGTTCCTTGGAGAAGGGAATGTAGCCTTTAAGATTGAACTTGGTGAAGTTCAGCTAATAGAAGAACCTGCACACTTTAAGGACATCATAGAACTGGCTATGATTGGATCACACGCAGAATCCATTATTAGGAGATCCGGTAGAGTACCATATCAGCCGGACAGATACTATGGTTTCTTGGTCCAGGACGGTGATCCCATTGAGCTCGATGAGAATAATGAGGATCCGATTACCTATATGGATGCACTTCATAGATCTGACTCTAAGGCATGGCTTGGAGCCATGCGATCCAAAATGGAGTCCATGGAGATCAACAATGTATGGGCATTGGTTGATTCGCCTGAAGGAATTAAATCCATCGGGTGCAAGTGGATCTTCAAGAGGAAAAGGGGCAAAGATGGGAAGGTGGAGACCTATAAAGCCTGTCTGGTTGCCAAGGGGTATCGTCAGCAATATGGTATCGATTATGACGAGACTTTCTCCCCTGTGGCAATGCTCAAGTCCATTCGGATCATGCTTGCTTTAGCAGCATATTTTGATTATGAGATCTGGTAGATGGATGTCCGAACCGCTTTCCTAAATGGGGAGCTGGAAAAGGAGGTGTATATGATACAGCCTGAAGGGTTCACATCCTTAGATGAGTTAAAAGTATGCAAGTTGCAGAGGTCCATTTATGGACTCAAGCAAGCATCTCGAAGTTGGAACTTATGGTTTGATAGGTGTATCAAATCATATGGCTTCATTAGGAACGGAGAAGAACCGTGCATCTATAAGTGGGTTAATAGTTCTATGATTGTATTCCTGGTACTGTATGTTGATGACGTTCTCTTAATCGGGAATGACGTTGCAGCATTACAAGGATAAAGGTCTGGTTATCATCTCAGTTCTCTATGAAGGACTTGGGTGAAGCTTCTTACATACTAGATATGAAGATCTATAGAGATAGATCTAAGAAGCTTCTAGGATTGTCCTAGTCTATGTACATTGATACCATGCTGAAATGGTTCAGTATGAAAAATTCCAAGAAAAGCTATCTTCTGATAGGTTCTGGAATTACTCTTTCCAGGAAGGATTGTGCGACAACTCCTGAGAAAAGAGAGCGCATGAGTAGAATACCTTATGCTTCTGCAGTAGGCTCTATCATGTATGCTATGACATGTACTAGACCAGACGTGGCATACTCACTAGGAGTAGTGAGCAGATACCAGTCTGACCCAGGTAAGGTGCATTGGAAGGTGGTTAAATCCATCTTGAAGTATTTGAGAAATACTAAAGACCAATGGCTGATTTATGGAGAATCTGACTTGAAACTTGTGGGATATACTGACTCCAGTTTCCAGTTAGATAGAGATGATAGCAAGAGTGTGTCAGGGTTTGTATTTATCCTAAATGGAGGAGCGATTTGCTGGAAAAGTTCCAAGCAGGAGATAGTTGCAGACTCGGTATGCGAGGTAGAATACCTTGCAGCATCAGATGCAACGAAGGAAGCCGTGTGGTTGTAGAAGTTTCTTGGAGAGCTAGGGATGGTATCTTCCCTAGATGATCCTGTTCCAGTGTATTGTAACAGCACTGGAGCCATTGCTCAAGCTAAGGAGCCGAAAGCTCATCACCGCACCAAGTATATTCTACGATGCTACCATCTTGTATGAGAGATCGTAGAACGAGGCGACATCAATCTTATGAAGACCGATGGAAACAAAAATCTGGCCGACATTTTTACTAAAGCCCTCGGAATAAAAGAGTTCAACTTTTGTAAAAGGGAAATGGGTATTAGATACTGTTCTGATTGGCTTTAGTACAAGTGGGAGTTGTTGGGAATTGTGTTCCAAAGCCAATCGCCTAGGCTTAGGCGGTTGAACTGAGTATTGTACTCTTTGTATGAATTAATAAATATTATTTTGGTAGCTCATCACATTCTGACTTTTTTCTGTAATGAACTTTTTTCATGTGATGAAGTCCTTAGGACTACACTGACTTTGATATAGAGAGGATATATCGAGTGGTCTTTAAACCAAGTTCACGACCAAAGGATACATTGTACTGGACGACAATGTATCAAGTGTAGGTTATTGTGGTTCACATCATTTGGTTGTCCTCTTAACCAAAGGAGTGTGGTGACACAGATGTGTTCTACAAGTGGGATATATGATATCTCATTGAACGTGACTCCGTGTAGCCCCTTTCTGCCAAAGGGATACTCATGATTGGATATGGATATATGTGTCCCTCCGACCTGAGGTCATCATGGTAGCATGCAAGCAACTCCCTGTGCTTTGGTGCCGGACTACCCGGATTTCTAATCCAGTGATGGAAGGTTTCTGGGTACAGGCAAGTACTTGTGGAGCAGTGGTGGACCAAGATGGAATTGACATGTTCAAATAGTTTGGATTGAATGTCTCGTAGTGTCTCAATTTAGAAAATCCTCTACCGGGGTAGTCCTAGTGAGGAGTTACTGGATTTGCGAGGTTGAGACACGTTGTTGATTGACTCAGCTAGGGTTGGCAGTCTAACCCTAGATCATCCTAAGCATTGGAGGTCTAATGGATGAATTATACGGTAACCATATGCCAGAGGTTCGATTGATTGCTCCCGCATCTTCGACCTATCCGGACGCCGGGACCCATTGCTAGATGGTAACTTGTGCTGGTACTGGAATTGTTCCAATGCTACTGCCTAGGTTCGAACCTATGAGGTCATACATCACAGAGGATTTATCCCTGATCTAGGTACCGATTTATGATTAAGAATCGTATCGGTAACGGTTTGATTGAGCCCTCATAGGATTGACTCGGTTTTGGGTCGATCTGAAATTGTTCGGGTCCACCGGGAATTATTTCTGGCTGACCGGGACTTGACCAAGCCTTTTATAAATTGGATTTTGATCTAATTGGATAGTGAATCACTTTAGAACCGATTTGGGATTTTTTGAACCGGTTATGAACCGTGTTTGAACCATCCACATGGTGTCTAAGGCTTAGACGAACAGGGGTTTATAAGCATCTCTTCCTCTCCCATTTCATTGGTTTTGGCTGGTTTTAAACCTCCATTTAATGGTTCTTAATTAATTCACTGTGAACAAATTTAATTGGTCCCCAAAACCTGTTGCCACTTCGAATTCCCAGAAAATCTCCTCGACTCCCAAATTACTGGTTTCATGGTTCATGCTTTATATTTTTGGGCAATGAAAATAGTGAGTGCATCTTCTTCCTTTGAGAGCTTCTACCACCCTTTCCACTGGTGATTTTGGGCTGGAGTTTTTATGAGAGATTGGGAGAGAAAGTGTTCCTTAATCCCCCCTGTTATCGTTGGTGCTCTATTGGTGGAAGGAAATTTGTTTTGGAGAAAACAAACAACAGAACAAAGTGTTCTGCTTTCCTTCCTCCCCTCTCACCGATTCAAGAAGTTTCCGGCGACTAGCATCGTGCGAGAAGCCGGATCAGAGGAAGCCCAGGCATGTCCTCCCTCTAGAGGGTGTTCTCTTGAGCACCTGTGAGCTGCTTCAATCACCATAGCTGCTGGTTTGGTATACTTTGTTTTTGGTTGTAGGAATTTGTGTTGCTGCACTTGGAAGAGAGGAAGAGAATGATCCAAAGGCTCTCCTTTGAAGCAAGCTCTATCAAGCTTCTACCTTGCTGTTGTTGCAGGAGGAGAGACCAAAGAATTGGCCATTATGGTTGGGCTTTGCTGCTATTGGAAAAGAGAAAAAAAACATTCCAATCGGTTGCTGGAAGAAGAAGACTGGAATAAGGTTATTCCATATATTCCACTATTCCAACATTTATCCCTGCTCTATTCCAAGCGAGAATAAGGTAAAATTTTTGTTCTTTATTCTTATGCATGCCTAAATCTAGCTTTACCAAATAGTTTATAAATATTACATGTCAATTTTATCCCTTATTATACCTATACATGCATCTTGAATATATTAGATCTTGTACGGAGTAGGTTATTTTTGCTGTTATTTTAAAATTATTTTAAAATATATGCCTGCTCCTTGTGCTGTTGCATATATTAGATCTTGTACGGAGTAGGTTATTTTTGCTATTATTTTAAAATTATTTTAAAATATATGCCTGCTCCTTGTGCTGTTGCATGCTTAGTGTAGGTATTTGCAACCCTATTTTTTCTATCATATTCATGTTTGCGATTCGTTGTAGAGACTACAGGTTAGCAAGAGATTCGAGGATGGGGAGCAGTTTCTGAGCGTCGGAAATAGAAATCGTGTTCCAGTGCTGGCGGTTGTAGTTCTGAGTCTTATTTTTGAATCTAGTACTGTCAAATTAGTCGATTGTCATTATTGTCCTAGTTTCAATATGAGCATTATCTCTGTAGGCCTATTGGCCAATTGTGGTTATGAACTTTCAATAAAAAAAGATTTTTGCCAAGTTATTATGAATAACTCTGTGATAATGAAAGCTAAGTTAAATAATGGCATTTATGTTTTGTCATGGCCTGTTAATGTAATGTACACGTCTAGCAAATGTCCAAGGATAGAAAATGTCAGTGACCTTTATCTATGGCACTGTAGGCTAGGTCATGTGAACCAGAATAGGATAAACAAGTTATGAGGAGAAGGCCTCCTCAAGGTCAGTGATTCTGACTCACTGCCCACTTATCAATCCTGTTTGCTTGGTAAAATGACCAAGTCACCTTTTACTGGAAAAGATGAATGAACTACAGAACTTTTGAATCTCGTACATACCGATGTATGCGGACTCATGATAGTTAGTGCCAGAGATGGATACAGATATTTCATTACATTTACAAATGACCTTCCAGGTATGGTTATGTCTTTTTGATGAGACATAAATCTAAGTCGTTTGAAATGTTCAAACAATATCGTAATGGAGTGGAGAAACAAACTGGAAAGAGTATTAAAACCCTTCGATCTGATCGAGGCGGTGAATACCTATCAGGTGAGTTCATGACATATCTTGAGGAGAATTGGATTCTCTCTAAATGGACTCCTCTAGGAACACCCTAGTTGAATGGTGTGTCTGAAAGGAGGAATCGAACCCTGTTGGACTTGATTCGATCCATGATGGGTTTTGTAACTCTGCCACTGTCCTTCTAGGGATATGCACTTGAGACAGCTTGTTACTTGCTGAATAATGTTTCGAGTAAGTCTGTTGTCTCCACTTCATATGAGTTATGGACTGGACGTAAGCCCTCAATTTCACACCTTCGGATTTGCGGTTGTCCGGCTTATGTAAAGCATTTAGACTCAGAAAAACTTGGTCCTAGGTCTGATCAGTGCATGTTTATTGGGTACCCTAAAGAAAAAAAGTATATTTCTTCTACTTTGAGGACGAACAGAAAGTGTTCATTGCTCTTAGGGCTATCTTTTTGGAAAAGGAGTTCCTTGGAGAAGGAACTGTAGCCTCTAAGATTGAACTTGGTAAAGTTCAACCAGTGGAAGAACCTGCACACTCTAAGGACATCATAGAACCTGCTGTGATTGGATCACACCCGGAATCCATTATTAGGAGATCCAGTAGAGTACTGCATCAGCCGGACAGATACTACGGTTTCTTGGTCCGAGATGGTGATCCTATTGAGCTTGATGAGAACGGTGAGGATCCAATCACCTAAATGGATGCACTTCAGAGGTCTGACTCTAAGGCGTGGCTTGAAGCCAAGCGATCCGAGATGGAGTCCATGGAGATCAACAATATGTGGACATTGGTTGATCCACCTAAAGGGATAAAATCTATCAGGTGCAAGTGGATTTTCAAGAAAAAAAGGGGTACATATGGGAAGGTGGAGACCTCCTGTCTGGTTGCCAAGGGGTATCGTCAGCGATATGGTATCGATTATGACGAGACATTCTCCCGTGTGGCAATGCTCAAGTCCATTCGGATCATGCTTGCTTTGGCAGCATATTTTGATTATGAGATCTGGCAGATGGATGTCCGAACCGATTTCCTAAATGGGGAGCTGGATGAAGAGATGTATATAATACATCCTGAAGGGTTCACATCCATAGATGAGTCAAAAGTGTGCAAATTGCAGAGGTCTATTTATGGACTCAAGCAAGCATCTCGAAGTTGGAACATGTGATTTGATAGGTGTATCAAATCGTATGGCTTCGTTAGGAGCGGAGAGGAACCCTGCATCTATAAGTGGGTTAATAGTTCTGTGATTATATTCCTGGTACTATATGTTGATGACATTCTCTTAATTGGGAATGATATCGCAGCATTGCAAGGAATAAAGGTCTGGTTGTCATCTCAATTCTCCATGAAGGACTTGGGTGAAGCTTCTTACATACTGGGTATGAAGATCTATAGAGATAGATCTAAGAGGCTTCTGGGATTGTCCCAGTCTATATATATTGATACCGTGCTGAAATGGTTCAGCATGGAAAATTTCAAGAAAGGCTATCTCCGATAGGTTCTGGAATTACTTTTTCCAAGAAGGATTATGCGACAACTCCTGAGGAAGGAGAGCGCATGAGTAGAGTTCTTTATGCTTCTATAATGAGCTCTATCATGTATGCTATGACATGTACTAGACCAGACATGGTATACTCATAAGGAGTAGTGAGCAGATACCAGTATGGCCTAGGTGAGGTGCATTGGAAGGTGGTTAAAACCATCCTAAAGTATTTGAGAAATACTAAGAACCAATGGATGATTTATGGAGAACCTGACTTGAAACTTGTGGGGTATATTGACTCCAGTTTCCAGTCAGACAGAGATGATAGCAAGAGTGTGTCAGGGTTTGTGTTTACCCTGAATGGAGAAGCGATCTGCTAGAAGAGTTCCAAGTAGGCAACAGTTATAGACTCGATATGCGAAGCAAAATACATTGCAGCATCAGATGCAGCAAAGGAAGCCATGTGATTACAGAAGTTTTTTGGAGAGCTAGGGGTGGCACCTTTCCTAGATGGTTCTGTTCCAGTGTATTGTAACAGCATAGGAGCCATTACTCAAACTAAGAAGCCAAAGTCTCATCACCATACCAAGCACATTCTGTGGTGCTATCACCTCATACGAGAGATCGTGGAACGAGGCAATATTAATCTTGTGAAGATCGATGGAAAGGAGAATCTGGTCGACCCCTTCACTAAAGCCCTCAAAATCAAAGAGTTCGACTATTATAAAAGGGAAATAGGTATTAAGTAATGTTCTGATTAGCTTTAGTACAAGTGGGAGTTGTTGGAAATTATGTCCCAAAATCAATCACCTAGGCTATAGGCGGTTGTGCTCAGTATTATAATTTACATATGAATTAATCAAACTTTATTTTGGTAGCTCATCACATTATTCATTTTTCTGTAATGAACTCTATTTATGTGATGAAGTCCTTAGGACTGCACTGACTTCGATATAGAGAGGATATATCAAGTGGTCCTTTAAAAGGTTCATAAACAAAGGATACATTGTATAGGACGGCAATGTATCAAGTGTAGGTTGTTGTGGTTCACATCGTTTGGTTGTCCTCTTGACCAAAGAAGTGTGGTGACACTGATGTGATCTACAAGTGGGATGTGTGACATCTTATTGAACGTGACTCCGTGGAGCTCCTTTCTGCCAAAGGGTTGCTCGCGATTGGATATGGGTATATATGTCTCTCCGACTTGAGGTCACCATGATAGCTAGCAAGCAACTCCCTGTGCTTTGGTGCCGGACTACCCGGATTTCTATTCCGGTGATGGAAGGTTTCTAGGTACAAGCAAGTACTTGTGGAGCAGTGGTGGACCAAGATGGAATTGATCTGTCCAAATTGTTTGGATTGAATGTCTCGCAGTATCTCAATTTAGCAAATCCTCAATCGGGGTAGTCCTAGTAAGGAGTCGCTGGACTTGCGAGGTAGAGACATGTTGTGGATCGACTCAGTTAGGGTTGGCAGTCTAACCCTAAGTCATCTTGAGCATTGGAGGTCAAAAGGATGAATTATACGATAATTATATGCCAGAGGTTCGATAGATTGCTCTCGCATCTTCGACCTATCTGGATATCAGGATCCATTGCTAAATGGTATCTTATGCTGGTACTGGAAGTATTCTAGTGCTACCGTTTATGTTCGAACCTATGAGGTCACATGCCATAGAGGATTTCTTCCTGATCCGGGAGCCGATCAACGATTGGAAATCATTTCGGTATTAAGGTCAAACGGACTGATTGAGCACGCATTGGATTTTTTCTAGTCAATCTGGTCTGATTTGGATTGACTAGGATTGATTTGGGTCAACCAGGAATTGTTCTTGGTGGACTAGGACTGGATCCGGGTTTTCTTTCTGGTCGGGTTTGGTCAGACCGGGTTTAATGAACCGGTTTTTGGTTTTGTTTGAACCAGCTTAAACTTGGTTTATTGGACTGTTTTATTACACGGTTTAGTTTTCTTCCAAAAATTTATTAACACCGGCTTGGTGTTTTGCTTGACATGCCTCACGGTATTGCTGCCCCTGAACTGGAATGTGTTATCACGGTGTTTCTCTCCCGCTCCACCTCCCTGTTTCATGGTGTTTTTTTAGCCACTTAGTTCTCTAAAAAGCCCTCGGATCCCAGTATTTTAAAAGTCTTTTAAACATCGGTTTATAGGTTCCTTACTTCCCTGCTTTTGGTTCTCATGGTATTACCGTGTGATTGGGACTTGGACCGCATGAGATCCATCGCTGCTTGGGGAGATCGGATTTGATCCTTAGCACAGTGATATGGATGAGGATCTATCGGTGTTTTTCTCCTACACTCTTTCCTCTCTCTAGACCGCTTAGGTTTCACAGTGATTTGGCTCGCCTCTTTCTCTTCCAGCGAGTTCTCAGCTATTTCAACCGATCCTAACCAATTCAAATGATGTTTTGGTTTTATCTGGAGTGGCCTCTCATGATATTTGGGCTGGACTCTTCTCTCTGAAGTCTTCCCTAGCCTTCACGGTTTCTTCTCTGCCTCTATATAATATGGGTTACAGGCCATGAGAACGAGAGAGAGAGCGAGGAATTGGGGCGTGCGAGAGAGGTGAAAGAACAGGGCTTGCAGCAAGAGAGCAGTCTGTGAGTTGGGAGTAAACAGGGCATTTGAGAAAAGTAGGAACATGGCTTCACGGGTTTGATCCTTGCTCCTTGATTTGTTGACGGCCCTTGATTGCTTGGGTTTCTCCGAACAGCTGTGTGTGCTCGAGGTGGAGTTTAGGCGGACCGTCCGTGAGATTTCTTTTTGGTATTTCCTGCTCCACATTGCCGTGACCTTTCATAGATTTTCATAGGACTAGCATCCTTCCGAAAGTTGGATCAGCAAGAGCTCGTGCATGGATATTTTAGAGGGTGGATATTTGGACATCTCAAGAGATTGGATCGATCTATTCTTGTTGCTGTTGCAGATCTGATTTGCTATTGAAGAAGTTTAACCGGCTCATTCGATTTGTTGTTAAAGGAAGCTCTACAAAGGTATTTGATTTACTTTTTGTTATCATGCATGCTTAGATCTAGATTATATCATATTATTTATAATTATTGCACATGCCTATACATGCCTATCTTTCCAGGAGTTGGATCAACAAGAGCCCGTGCATGGATACTCTAGAGGGTGGACATTTGGACACCTTGAGAGATTGGATCGATCTATTCTTATTGCTGTTGCAGATCTGATTTGCTGTTGAAGGAGTTCAACCGGCTGCTTCGATTTGCTGTTAAAGGAAGCTCTACAAAGGTATTTGATTTACTTTTTGTTATCATGCATGCTTAGATCTAGATTATATCATATTATTTATAATTATTGCACATGCCTATACATGTCTATGTATTACTTATATGCATCATGTTTATGTTAGATCCTGTGCATGAGTAGATTTTTTCCGTTTGCATGTTAAAAAATTTTAATTATGCAATACCTACTCCCTAGTGTAATAAGCCTAGGGTAGGCATCTGGTGCACTAGTTTCTTTCAATGACACCCTACCAGTGATCTCTAATCAGGAAGACCGAATAGTTGGTGTTCTAAAGATGCATAGACAAACTATTAGATGGGATGTTTATGAAATGAGGGATAATGATCTTAAAGAGTTTATAACTGATTTTTCTATTTTTCGCAATACTTTTGAGGATCGCCTCTAAAATTGATCTTTTATTCTGAAACGATGTATGGAGACAGACTTACAACTAACTTGGATAAAGTTCTATCAGGAAGGGATGATGTCAAGATACATCATACCTCATAATGGAATTAGGATAGATTTATCTGAAGCTAGAAAATTTTCTAAGCTACCATCCCCGTTCTTGGCCTAACACACACAATCCCTTCCTAATCTTAAATCAAATTGTTATAAAATTTTTAAATCTTGGCCTAGCTTGTTTGCCCAGTGTACTCTATGGATCAGGGTTAATCATCACCAAAAATTTTATGAACATTTTTCTGCTATGATGATAAAACCTCCTGATTGGTCTTGTCTTCTAAAAATCTGGAGGGAGGTATCCAAGCTCAATATCATTAACACTCTCTCATAGCGTCCGGTTGAAGATGTTAAACTTAGCGCTGGTTGGGAGGCAACCCAACAATCTCATCTTTTTTTAGTGTATTTACAGGAATTTAGGTGGTAGAACAAAAATCCGCTACTTCATGAAGCCCTCTTCAACTCTCGAAGTACATTCATTCCAAGTGTATTCTTTCCTATTATACATCTTATTTTCTTTCCTACTCTATTGAGGACAATGTCGATTAAGTTGGGGGGAAGATAAACTTAACTTGCTTAGATCTTCAAGTACGGTTAGAAATGATCATGTTATGTGTACCTAATTGTTATCTCGAATCAGAGTTACATAGGCACCTTAGTCAATGATTTATTAATGGTCTAGATAATGCTAGAGATGCTGAGGGATAAATTATTAAAGAAACTCAATAAATGGGAGGGTTTAGATCATAAATAATTTCATGGAGTAATTCCAAAACCTTCTGACTATTGATCTTAATAAAGAATCTACTTTATAGGGATATAAACCAAAAGATCAAGTATGCTAAAGTTTTTCCCTTGAAAGAAAAGAAAAAGAAAAAAAAGAGAAGAAAAAGAAGAAGAAGAAGTTAGTCCCATCTCACAACTTTGCTTGAACTTTTACTGAGTAACTGGGCCTTGTCGCCTAAGTAAGCGTTGTGGTTCATGTCAAAAGGTGAGAATGTCAATAAATCTGTTAAGCAATGGTACCTCCCTAAGTAACTAGGTCCCTTTGCCTAAGTAAGCATTACGGTTCGCATCAAAAGGATAAAATACTAATACTTAAGAGGCTTGGGCATAACACTATACTTAAAATAAAATAATTTTAAAAAAAATTAATGAAGAAAACCATCAACAGAAAGGTATTGAACTAAACCTCAAAAAGTTGGAGGATTTTAAGAGTGAGGTGAAAAGTTGGCAAAAGAAGAACTCTATAAATCTTTATGGGCTCTATCCGACCACTAAATAAGTTGAATTAATAATCCAATGATGTATCTCAGTAATGGTCTGATAAGGTATCATCTACCTTTATGGCTGCTTAGGTTAATATCTAATTCAAGGATGGGTTAATATACATGGATAATCTATCTGCTTAACTCGAAGACGAGCAAAATTTAAGTTGGGATGTGATAACTACGTTATACATATATATAAAAGTATTAATTTAATAACTAAATTATAGTTATTCCTTTAAAATTGATACTTTTATATATTATTTGCAGGAAAGAACATCGCCAAGCTCGATTTTATAAGTCCAACGGTGCAAACGATACTCAAATCGGACTTCAAATGGGCTCGAAATTGATTTTTGAAAGAATGTATTAGTTTTGCACGAAATTTAAAGCAACCGGTCCTGGTCTACTGCATGGCCCATGGACCGCATTCTGCCATTTTGCGGTCCATGGAACAGAGCCATGGACCGTGAGCCATCGTTTGAGCCGAAAGTTGCCGGAGAGCTACCCCACGGCCGTCTAACCCACCGAGACCTCACCGCTGGCCGGAGAAGCTCCCGTTAGCCAGAAAATAGCCAGAAAACAACCAGCATCTCCTTCTTCTACTTCAGCATCGTTTCACACCGCCGACGCCGCCGGATTCCCCATTGCGCTCGCCGCCGGACGGAGAAGATGGTGGTGCCCATCCCCTCGTCGCCGGAGAGGTTCCATGGCCGGAATCCGTGGCAACCACAAGCTTCCAGCCACCAAACAGGCCGTCGGCCTCCTTCACCATTCCGCCCACCGCTAGCTACGCCGCCAGACCTCCTTAGAACCCACCGACGGCCAGAAAAGCCTCCGGTGGCCGTTCCTTCATCGCTAGGAGGTCCTTATGGTTGGAATCCACCGGTCACCTGCAGCCTTGTTCGATCACTTCGTTGCCACAGGTTGCCCATCACCGGCCATGCCACGCCACATGCATACGGTTGCCCGTCACCGGCCATGCCACGCCACGTGCATACGATTGGATCAGTTGATTGGTTAGAGTTCGGTTAGAGATCGGGTGGAGAAGTTGGAACGGCCATGGAGTTTGGAACGAGATTCGCTGGAGGTTGGTTGAAACTGCAGAACAGATTCGCGTAATTGAAACTGAACTCTGGATTGTCCGGTAAAAGGGGATCGAGAGCCTCTTCTCCCCATTTCTCCTCTTCTATTCCATCTATCCCTCGCTATTCCACTTATTTATCTCTTATCCTTCCTCTATTCCAATCTTATTTCACTTTTATTCTACCTCTATACCACTATTCCACTTCTATTCCCTATTCCACCTTTATTCTTCTGTTATTCTACTTCTATTCTTCTTCTCTCTTTTCTATGCTCATCTGATCTCTGACTGGTGACCACTTCCATTGCTCTGGCTTGGTTTCCACCTTCCACTGCACTGGCACTGGTTCCCATTCTTCACTTCCCATCACGTCTTCCCGGAGTCCCTTAAAGTGATAGGAGAAGATCAATTTAGAATGAGTTAGTGTTGAAGTACGGGAGGGAAGAACTGGTTCTCAGTCTTTTGTACTTCTCGTTCTGCAATAAATGAGTATATTTTTCTATCTACATATTTGTTCTCTTTTATTCACCATTTATTATACTTAAATGTTAGATTGAGGTTAGGGACAGCTCTTGCTTTCCGGAGATGCACCGTGATCCATTCCGGGTACGGGGCATGCCGAGAGAAGAAGAGTTGAATACCTAATAATTACCAAAAATACACCGTGATATGCCACAAGTATGGGGCATACCAAGAAAAGACAGGTAAATCTCTAAAACCAATTACACGAGAAATGCCATTCAACACTGCACAATCACTTTTCCTCTCCCGACAATCATTCTCTCTCTCCTAAAATTCTCACTCGCATTTCCTTAATCCTAGGAGTAGTTTAATTCTTGCTCACTTTTATTTTCCCTTAGCAACAATTACTTTTCTTTTTCCTTTTAAATCATAACTCAGTCCTAAGATCCCTGTGGATACGATCCCAACTCACCCTAGCTATAAAGTTGAGTTGGTGAATTATTTTTGACTGCCTACGACAGCGATCAACTAATTATTGTTTTGTCTTAGCAAAATTTTTTTTATATATTTATTTATTTTAGACAATGGAAAGAAAAGAAAGAAGAGATAGATGAAAGAAGAATTCTAAAGATAAGAGATCTAAAAAGTCCTAAATCTATAGATAATAAAGAAGGGTATTTTAATTAGTTTAAAATTTTATTAGCAAATAAGTTGTTGCCCAAGTGATTTCCCACGGGGGTTGAATTGGGATAATAAAAACTTTCAAGTATGTGTACTTTGAAAATTTTTTAGTGTTGGTGTTGTGATAGATTATGCAACGGAAGCAAGTAAGTCAACAATCACAAACAAGTCAAGCAAACATAACCACAAATACAAAATATTTTGAGTGGTTCGGAGCAACCCCGCTCCTACATCCACTATCCAAGCACCACTTGGAATTTTCACTATATTTTTTCTAGAATACAGTCGGATTATTTTACCGGGATCACAATCCAAACCCAACTCCCTTTGATTTTTACACCAGGCTCACCAAAGAAACCCAACTTAAGTTTTAATAGGCTCACCTAATAACCTTTCAACACCCTTGGTTTTAATCCGGGCTAACCAAGAAACCCAACTTAGGTTTTAATAGGCTCACCTAATAACCTTTTGTTACCGCCAAGATAATCATGGCCCGTAGCTGCTGTTGACGTCGGATCGCCCTTCATCCCTCGGGGTTGACCTGGGCTTCAGGACCTGCAAAACAAGGATTAGTGACCCAGGCCAGGAATTCCGACGGGGGCAGTCCGACGATCAAGTCAGTGATGATCCAAGGAAACAGATCCTCCAGGTCGAGCCCCTCTTGATGGACTCAACGCTATAAGGAGTGAATGGTGTGAGAGTGGGGGTGCGAGTGTACTGGGAGAGGTGGTAGCCGAGGTGGGCAGGCCTTCCTATGAGGCTCCTTCTCCTTTACTCGCTTGAATGATGTTTTGCGGTTAAGCTTGCACTTGCATACGTACCTCCCCTCTGGGGGTGTCGAAGGTTCTTTTAAGTCCAGGTGACCATTGAGCGCCTACCTTGGGATCTTCCCCATGCTGTCAGGCGTGTGCGGCGGTGTTCCGTGCCGTGGACGGAATATCTTTCTTGATTCATGATAAAGGAGACTATCATGTGCTCCGACATTCCTTTCGATCACCCCATTTCGGGAAGCCTGGTAGTGTCTCGATCGAGAGGCCGCCACCTCCGAGATTCAAATCTCCTGATTGACTTCCTCTTTCTGGTAGTGCAGGTGGTTGGTGGAGAGCATAGCACCTTGGTCAGGGAGCTTCTTGCTCTCCTGATATTAGCGGTGGCCGCAAATAGTTATCATGACTTGACAGGTGCATCCTTGTGGTCCTCGGGCTGCTCGCCGGTGTCTCGGGGAGGTGGCTCCATCCCCTTGATGGCCAACGGTGCTGTCTGAGTTGGTTGCCGAACTGGAGAGCTGGAATGTGGCTCCGACCTGGGAGGCTCGACCTCCGAAGGGCTCGACCTGGCGGAGGAGGGCTGATCTCGACTCCGGCTCAGGGGGCTCAACCTCGAAGGGGCTCGACTCGGCGAAGGAGGACTCGATTCCTGCTCGGAGGGCTCAGCCTAGAAGGGGCTCGACCTGGCGAAGGAGGGCTGAGCTCAACTCCAATCTAGGGGTCTCAGCCTCGGAGGGACTTGATCCGATGGAGGAGGTCGACACGCGACTCCAGCCCAGAGGGCTCGACCTCGGAGGGGCTTAACCTGGTGAAGGAGGTCGCTCGGCTCTGGCCTAAGTGCCCCGAGCTCGCGGGTGCTGTCCTGGCGGAGGACGGAGCTCAGCTTTGATGGGCCACCTGTTGACCCCATAAGTGGTTTTTATGATAACCAAACTTGGAGCATGTACATTTATTTCTGACAACTCTTCAAGTGTTTGACAAGTTTTTGTAGGATGAATAACATGTTCAAACTTCAACTCCTACACTTCTATTTTCTTGGTTGAGTTGTGTTGAAAAGTTTTTATAAAGAAGAACCCAATCAAGAATGTTAAGAAAAATTAATTAAAAGGGTTACTTCGATGAGTGTGTGTCTGTGCCATGAATTTTAGTTTGAGTTGGTTTGTGTGAAATTGTAAAAGAGTTGGTAAGAGTTTTCTTTAAGTTCAATTATAAAAATCCTGAAGAAGACACTCAAGCTGACCCCAAGTGAAGAAGAGCCAACTTTGCTTACTAGCACGCAGCAAGGATTCTGGAACGCAGTAATCCGAGCCGACTCGATGGAAAGCGAGGCGACTCCAGTGAATCCGAGTCGATTGGAATTAGTCCGAGCCGACTCCTCTAAAGTCCATTTCCTGAAGATTTCTGAGAACAGCCAGGTGAGCTGACCCGAATCAAAAAGAGTCAACTCTGCCATACCTAATTCTAAAAGCCTGAGAAAGTGAGCCGACCTGAACTGCATCAAGCCGACTCTTCCAGAGTAAGGTTTTTCGAACCTGAGAAGAAGAGCCGACCCAAACTGAAAAGAGCCAACTCCTCGAGTTCAAGATTTTCAAGATTCAAGTTCGAGTCCACCCAAGCTACAAAGAGCCTACTCGTCCAGAGTGATATTTTGCACCCTGAGCAAAGAGCCGACTGCATTGAAGATTTGGCGACTCGACCTATCAACTCGAAGGATCCGAGCTGACTCGATGTAATCCGAGCTAACTCGAATGTTGCTCTCAGGATTCAACGGCTAGTTCCAGAATTTATTTTTGAATGCTAAAAGGTGCTCCAACGGTCATATATCATTTTCCAATGGTCTACAATGGCTAGAACTGCATTGGGATGATGGAAGACTTTAAATTTGAAGGATTTGAACTTTCTTGAAGCAAGTTATTAGAGAGTTCTTCAAAGAAAAGGGAGCTTCATTGAACATCCTACCTACCAATAGCAAAAGAGCACAAGAGCATTCAAGTCAAGCTTTCAAGTCTTCACCAACTCCAATATGAAGCTTGAAACAATTTTAGGAAGAAGCCACTAAAGTCATTAAAGCTTATTCAAGTGCATTCAAGTGGACTTCCAACAAGCTGCACCGGCAACTATCTGACAAATTGAGTTTGTCATTCTTGTTGCATTTATTTTCAATTTAATTTTTGAATTGTTGGGTTATTGGTGAGCCCGGTTGAAAAACCAAATAGGTTCTTGGTGAGCCTTGTTAAAACCAAGGGTTAGGTTCTTGGTGATCCTGTGAAAACCAAGTTGGGTTTCTTTGGTGAGCCTATTAAAACCAAAGGATGTTAGGTTTTCTTTGGTGATCCCGTAAAATCAAAGTGTAGAGGTTTTAGATTGTGATATTGTAAAACAATTCTACTATATTCGGGTGTGAATATAGTGAAAATCCCAAGTGGTATCTTGGGTAGTGGACATAGGAGCAGGGTTGCTCCAAACTACTATAAATTTGGTGTTTGTATTGTGCTTTCTTGACTCTGTTTAGCTTCTGCGTTTTATAACTCTATCATAGCACCTACCACTTGCAAAGGATTTTGAATTGTACATTATTTGCTTCAATTTTTTAAAAGTCCCAATTCACCCTCCCTCTTGGGTAGCCATCTGTGCAACAACTGGTATTAGAGTAGTGTCTCTGATTATCTTGGAGTAAAGATTGATGGCTCATCCCATGAGTACATCTTTGGCCGAAGGCCAGTCAACTAATAGGCCTCCACTTTTCACAGGCACAAATTATTCTTATTGGAAAGCATGAATGAAAATCTATATTCAAGCTGTTGATTTTCAATTATGGAAGGTCATTCTTAAAGGACCACATGTTCCCATGACTAAAATTGATGGAGTGGATGTCCCTAAGCCTGAAGAGGAATGGGATGAACATGACATGAAATTAGGAAAATTGAATGCCAAAGCAATGAACTTGCTTTATTGTGCTTTGGATTCAAACGAGTTTAATCGAATTTCCATCTGCTCTTCAGCGAAGGAAATTTGGGATAAACTTGAAGTGATCCATGAAGGAACTTCACAAGTGAAAACTTCAAAGATAAATCTTTTAGTGCATAAGTATGAATTGTTCAAAATGGAGCCTAATGAAAGTATTTCTGTCATGTATACTAGATTTACAGATATTATTAATGGTTTGAAAAGTCTTGGCAGGGTATACTCAAATGCTGATTTAGTGCAGAAGATTTTGAGATCACTTCCTGATAAATGGGATCCTAAAGTCACTGCCATTCAGGAAGTTAAAGATTTGAACATTCTATTAATAGATGAATTAATGGGATCTCTCATCACTCACGAACTAGCCATGCAGCATAGAACGGATGATGATCAAAAAAAGAAGAAAAAAAAGTGATGGTTGCCAAGTGGAGCGATAATAAAGGCTCCACTTCAACTAAAGAAGAAGAGACCATGAAAATAGCAAATTTATGTTTAATGGGTCTCGAGGATGAGGTAAATTTCCTTGACACACAAATTAAATTTACTTTTGAGAAATTAAATTCTACATTCCATGATCTATTATCTGAATTTAAAAAGGTAGGAGTAAAGATTAGATCATTAAAGAATATCAATAATTCTTTACTCAAAGAAAAAGATGAGATTTTAGAAAAGAACAATTTATTGCAAAAAGAACTTCATACCTTTTCTGAAAAATGTAATGCCTTGAAAACTGAGAATAGAGAATTTCATGACAAAAATAATATTTTGATGAAAGAAAATAATGAGCTGAAAATGGAGGTTGAAAAATTCAAGCCACTTGTTGAAAAATTCAAGCCACTTGTTGAAAAATTAACTTTATCTTCTAATAAACTTAAGTTAATTCTTAAAGATCAAAGAATTTCTGGAAATAAAGCTGGAATAGGTTTTAATGCTTCAAATTCAAATTACGTTTCAGCTACTACATTTGTGAAACAAAAAGATTTTGTTTCCAAGTTTACTTCTCATAAAACCTTTATTATAAAAGACTCTATTTCCATTTCAAAACTTGCTTTATATGTTCCTAAGAATTTAAATACAAAACTTGCTATTTCTGTACTTCATGCATATAGAACTTCAAAGTCTAAATTATTTCAAAATCCTAGAATCAGATGTTTTGCTTGCAAAAAATTAGGACATAAAGCTTTCAATTGCAATATTATTAAAAATGTCTATAGTACATCAAGAAAAAATTGGGTTCCTAAAGGGACCACCTCAGCTAACCTAAAAGGACCCAAATTAGCTTGGGTACCTAAAAGAATTCCTTGATTTTCTTGTAGAAATGTCTTGCAACCCAGAAATCAAAGAAAAGATGATATCTCGATAGTGGCTGTTCAAGGCATATGACAGGTGACAAGGATCAATTTATCATCCTTGAAATGAAAGAAGGAGGTATGGTTACGTTTGAAGACAATGGTAAAGAAAAAATAATCAGAATTGGTAAGATCAAAATAACCCTCTGTACTTTTATTGAAAATGTTTTGCTAGTAGATAAGTTGAAGCCCAATCTATTGAGTATTAGTCAATTATGTGATAAAGGATTCAAAGTTATCTTCGAATCATCTATGTATATAGTAACAAACTCTCTTGACTCTAGCAGTAAATTCATGGACACAGACTAGAAAATATTTATGTGGTAGATCTAAATGATCTTGCCATGTCAAGTAGCTCCAGTTTGGTTGTTATGAATGCTAAGACCAAGGAGTCTTGCTTATTATGGCATAGAAGATTGGGTCATACTGGCATGCATACAATTGCCAAGTTGATTTCCAAAAATCTTATTAGAGGCATACCTAAGTTTAAAATCTGATTTCAACTTCTAGACCTTTAGAACTACTTCATATGGATTTATTTGGACTAACTAGGACCACAAGCCTAGGAGGTATGAAATATGCCCTTGTGATTGTAGATGATTTTTCCAGATTTACATAGGTTTTGTTTATTGCACACAAAGATGAAACTTTCAAAATGTTTAGAAAATTTCACAAAAAGGTTTCAAATCAGAAAAATCTTTCTATAATTTCAATTAGGAGTGATCACGGGACTGAATTTGAAAATCAATTTTTTAATAATTATTGTACTGAAAATGACATTGATCACAACTTCTCTACTCCTGGAACACCACAACAAAATGGTATTGTAGAGAGTAAAAATAGGACTTTGGAAGAAATAGCCCGAACAATGTTGTGTGAAGGTAATCTTCTAAGGTACTTTTGGACAGAAGCGGTGAACACTGCATGTTATATTTTAAACCGCATTTTGATCCGTCCTATTTTGAAAAAAACCTCCTATGAACTTTGGAATGAAAAGAAACCCAATATAAATTATTTTCATGTGTTTGGATGCAAATGCTTTGTACTTAACAATTGTAAGGATAATCTAGAAAAGTTTGATGCTAAATTTGATGAAGCTATTTTCCTTGGTTATTCACTACATAGCAAAACATATAGGGTTTTTAATAAAAGGACTCTTACTGTTGAAGAGTCCGTGCATATCATTTTTTATGAAACTAACCCATCACCATCTAGAAAGATGAGTGTATTGATAATGATGCAGGTACCATTCAAAAGGAGATGGAAGACATGAGTATTCAAGAAAGACCAGTTGAAGAAGGAAAAGAAATGGTAAGTAAGAATCATACCGATCTACCAATTGAATGGAGGTATGCTACTTCCCATCCTAAAGAATTAATTATTAGTGATCATTCTCAAGGTATAAGGACAAGGTCTGCACATAGGACTGCACATGATTACCTAGCCTTTGTATCTCAAATAAAGCCTCACACCTTAGAAGAAGTAGAAAATGACGCAAACTGGATGTTAGCCATGCATGAAAAACTGAACCAGTTTGAAAGAAATAAGGTTTGGACACTAGTTGATAGACCTAAAGACCACCCAATTATAGGAACCAAATGGGTCTATAGGAACAAATTAGATGAACAAGGAAATGTCATTAGAAACAAAGCTATATTAGTAGCTAAGGGATATAGTTAAGAAGAAGGTATAGATTTTGATGAAACTTATGCACCTGTAGCAAGATTAGAAGCCATTAGATTACTTCTTGCATTTGATTGCTACATGAATTTCAAACTTTTTCAAATGGATGTGAAAAGTGCATTTTAAAATGATTTTATCGCCGAACAAGTTTTTGTAGAATAACCACCGAGTTTTGAAAATTATGCTTTTCCAAACCATGTGTTTAAAACTCAATAAAGCTTTATATGGTTTGAAACAAGCTCCTAGAGCCTGATATGATAGACTTAGCACTTTATTAATTGAAAATAATTTTTTAAGAGAAAATGTTGATAAAACTCTTTTCATTAAAAAGAAAAACAATGATATATTAGTTGTTCACATTTATATTGATGATATTATTTTTGGTGCAACTAATGAAAGTTTTTGTGAAGAATTTGCTAAGCTAATGCAGGGAGAATTTGAAATGAGCCTAATGGGTGAATTGAATTACTTCCTCGGACTTCAAGTAAAATAGTCAAACGAAGGGATCTTCATTAACCAATCCAAATACACCAAAGAAATCATCAAGAAGTTTGGTATGGAGACGAGTAAACAAATAAACACACCCATGAGCCCAACCTACAAATTGGACAAAGATGAAAGTGGATCCAATGTTGACCAAAAGCTATATCGAGGTATGATCGGATCCTTATTATATTTAATTGCAAGTAGACCAGATATCTTGTATAGTGTATGTGTATGTGCTAGATTTCAATGTAATCCCAAATACACACCTATGCTTGCTATTAAAAGAATATTAAAATACTTGAAAGGTACAAATAATCTAGGTCTTTGGTTTTCAAAAGAATCATCTTTAAATTTAATCAAATTTTTTGATGCTGATTATGCTAGTTGTAAAATAGATAGAAAAAGTATTAGTGGTACTTGTCAATTTCTAGGATTGAATTTAATTTCATGGCACTGCAAGAAACAAAACTCGTTAGCACTTTCTACTACTGAGGTAGAGTATGTTGCTACAGGGAGTTGTTGTGTGCAAGTGTTGTTGATTAAACAACAACTAGAAGATTTTGGTGTTTCTCAATACAAAATTCCTATTAAGTATGATAACACAAGTACTATAAATTTATCTAAAAATCCTATTCAGCATTCTAGGACTAGGCACATAGAGATTTGACACCATTTCATTAGGGACCATGTTTTGAATGGTGACATAGAACTATAATTTATCCCAACAGAAAAATAACTAGCTGACATCTTTACCAAGCCACTAAATCAGGATAGATTTGAGTTGCTTAGAGGAGAATTAGGTCTATGTTATCCTTTCTAGACTTAGTAAACCTAATTTTCATCAAGAACTAAGAAAAAATTATCTAGAAAACCTCCTACATTTACTCATATTTTTTTGAACAACTTTCTTTGAATTATTCAGTATATTGAATTCAATTTCTAGACCATTTCATTTCATATGAAAAGTTTCTATTCGAGTTGACTCGAGCAATTTTGCTCTGGTTGAGCCGGCTCGAATATCTGAGTCTCGTACTCTTACTCTGGTCAAGCCAACTAAGTCTTTGCTTAGCCGACTTGATGTTCTGGTTGTTCTGAGTTCACGCTGGTCGAGTCAACTCGAATATTTTTAGGGCTGAGCGAGCTGACTCGAAAGTCAAAAAATTGCTATTTAGGAAGTTCTAAACTATCTTTTCTAAGTACTTTACTCTTTACTTTAAACACACTCCACTTCCCTTGAAAGCTTTACCATTCTCCCAAAAATCAGTCCCTAGAGCCTAAAATTTCTTAATCCCTCTGCAATGGCTTCTCGAAGATCTGCGAAGAAGGTTCTTCAAATCGATGAATCAATCATTCGAAGTATAGATACAAGAGGAAGAAGGAAAAAGAGAAAAAGGTCTGCTCCAGTCCAGCAAGATGAAGAAACTCCTCCTCCCGGATAGCATGTCTCCATGATCAATCATCCTGTCACTTGCGGAAGAAGGATCGACTTTGCATTCCTAGAAGAAATGGGAATGAAAATCGAAAACTGGATAGAGAATAAAGGTGGAAGCATTTCTATTCTTTGGATACGTTGACCTATCCTTCACTGGTGCGGATGTTTTATGAAAACATTATCATTAAAGAATTTCATTTGGAATCTACAATCAAGGGGAAGATAGTTATAGTAGATGAAGAAAGATTGGGCAGATTGCTGCAAATGCCAACAAACGGTGCTACTGAGCTTCTTCTACCGGACAAAGAACACATTCTAAAATTAATTTTGGAAAAAGAAGATGTGTGCACAGTCCAACATGTACAAGCCAATCTATTATCGAAGAAAATGAGGCTGCTACACAATATGATCAGCAGGATATTTCTTCCAAGAACTGGCTGCTTTGATTGGGTCAGTGAGAAGGATATGACAGTCATGGGACACTTAATTGAAGAAAAGCCTCTCAACCTTCCCTACATAATGATGATTCAAATGACTGAGGCAGCAAGAAAGGTCAAAGCCTGTCTACCCTACGGTATGGTCTTCACTTTGTTATTTAAAGAAGCAAGAGTTGACTTATCAAATGAAATAGGCAAGCCATTACACCACTTTGATATCTACTCCTTCAATTCACTAAAAAGAATGGGATACAAGTTGCAAGAAGGAGAATGGATAAAGAAGATGCCTAATCAGGTTGCTGCTACCATTTCTGAAGAAGATGAAGCTGCTGATGAAGAAGGGACTGAAAAAATAATGGTTACTCCATCAGACCTAAAAAATCTGATATTTCAAAAGATGGAAACTATCTCCAACTCTTTGATTGATCATATGGATTCTACAATTGAGGAAATCAGAAAGTCAGTTGACATTAGATTTCAGAAATTAAGATATGAACAAGAGCTTCACCAGCAAAAAGTGGAAAAGAAAATGGAGGACTTTAAGGAAGAGATCAGAAGTATCATATTGCAATCACAAAAGGAAACTATTCCCACTGAAGATGCTCCTGAGCAAATCATCAAGGAATCACTTGACATTCCTACTCCTGTTCCTTTATCTGATCCACCTAAACTTACTAAGACCAAAAAAGAACCCACAACCAAGAAGACTAAAGTTCTTAGAGCCCCTGTTAGAACTAGATTCAGGGATTTAAGACCTCTGATAGAGTTATAGAAGTAGGCTCCTCTTCTTCTAATGAAGAAGAAGAAGAATAGATCTTTTAATTTTTCTTTTGGTTGTTTCCAAATTTATCAATGTTATACTTTTTATATTCTACAATATGAATGTACTTCCATTTTGAACTTATATGAAAACCTTATCAATGAAGTATCTTTTTCTTTACTGTTGTGTATAATGATTCAATCTTTGCACTTGTTATAGTATAACTATAATAAAATTTTAATTAGAATTTCTAAGTTAAGAATGTGAAATTATCTCTAACAAATATTAAAAACTTTCACAATCTATTTTAAAATCTGAGCTTTATTTGAAATCACCTTTTTGATTGATTGACAAAAAGGGAAAGAATTATGAAAAATGAGAGTTATGAAAAATGTGAAAAGAAAGATGGGAGAAATATGAAGAGAATGGAAAATTAGTATATATGTTGAGATTCCTACCAACTATTCTTAAAAAAAGAGGGAGATTCTCTTGAAATGATCTTGCACTGATTACTATTGCATGCTCTGGTTTACAAATTGATGTTAATTCTGTTAATTTCTTTTTGGAACTCTGATACTCCATGTTTTGTGCTAATTATAATATCATGAAGCATGAGAAGTTCAATACTTTGATGATATACTATGATATCATCTCTTGAGCTCTGATACTTATTTACTAATTCCATTAGCTCTGATACATGTGAATATTTAATTTTTAAATACTATTATACATATAAAGTGGAAAGAATTTTTCATGCCTAGTATTTTATCATCATCAAAAAGGGGGAGATTGTTGACCCCATAAGTGATTTTGATGATAACCAAACATTGGAGCATGTACATTTATTTCTGACAACTCTTTAAGTGTTTGACAAGTTTTTGTTGGATGAATAACATGTTCAAACTTTGACTCCTACACTTCTATTTTCTTGGTTGAGTTGTGTTGAAAATATTTTTGTAAAGAAGAACCCAATCAAGAATGCTAAGAAAAATCAATTAAAAGGGTTACTTCTATGAGTGTGTGTACCATGAATTTTAGTTTGAGTTGGTTTGTATAAAATTGTAAAAGAGTTAGTGAGAGTTTTCTTTAAGTTCAATTATAAAAATCCTGAAGAAGACACTCGAGCCGACCCCAAGTGAAGAAGAGCTGACTCTTCTTACTGGCACGCAGCAAGGATTCTAGAATGCAGCAATCCGAGCCGACTCGATAGAAAGCGAGCCGACTCTAGTGAATCCGAGTTGACTGGAATCAGTCTAAGCCGACTCCTCCAGAGTCCATTTCCTAAAGATTTCTGAGAACAGCCAAGCGAGCCGACCCGAACCAAAAAAAGCCGACTCTGCCATACCTAATTTTGAAAGCCTAAGAAAGCAAGC
Source organism: Areca catechu (assembly GCA_021397845.1). Lineage (NCBI taxonomy): Eukaryota > Viridiplantae > Streptophyta > Magnoliopsida > Arecales > Arecaceae > Areca > Areca catechu. Next base: position 69,920,830 of record CM038041.1, on the reverse strand, counting down.
CGACCCGAACTGCACCGAGCCGACTCTTCCAGAGTCAGGTTTTTCAAACCTGAGAAGAACAACCGATCCAAACTAAAAAGAGTCGACACCTCGAGTTCAAGATTTTCAAGATTCAAGTTCGAGTCGACCCGAGCTACAAAGAGCCGACTCATCCAAAGTGATGTTTTGCGCCCTGAGACAAAGAGCCAACTACATTGAAGATTTGGCGAATCGATCTATCGATGCAAAGGATCCGAGCCGACTTGATGGAATTCGAGCCGACTCGAATGTCGCTCTCAGGTATCTAATGGCTAGTTCTAGAATTTATTTTTGAATGCTAAAAGGTACTCCAATGGTCATAAATCATTCCCCAATGGTCTACAATGGCTAGAACTGCCTTGGGATGATGGAATACTTTAAATTTGAAGGATTTGAACTTTCTTGAAGCAAGTTATTAGAGAGTTCTTCAAAGAAAAGAGAGCTTCACTGAATATCATACCTACCAACAGCAAAAGAGCACAAGAGCATTCAAGTCAAGCTTTCAAGTCTTCACCAAATCCAATCTGAAGCTTGAAACAATTTTAGGAAGAAGCCACTAAAGTCATTAAAGCTTATTCAAGTGCATTCAAGTGGACTTCCAACAAACTGTACTAGCAACTATCCGATAAATTGAGTTTGTCATTCTTGTTGCATTTATTTTCAGTTCAATTTTTGAATTGTTGGGTTATTGGTGAGCCCGGTTAAAAAACCAAATAGGTTCTTGGTGAGCCTTGTTAAAACCAAGGGTTAGGTTCTTCATGAGCCTTGTTAAAACCAAGGGTTAGGTTCTTCGTGATCCTGTGGAAACCAAGTTGGGTTTCTTTGGTGAGCCTGTTAAAACCAAAGGGTGTTGGGTTTTCTTTGGTGATCCCATAAAACCAAAGTATAGATGTTTTGGATTGTGATCCTGTAAAACAATCCTACTGTATTCAGGTGTGAATATAGTGGAAATCCCAAGTGATATCTTGGGTAGTGGACATAGGAGCAGGGTTGCTCCGAACCACTATAAATTTGGTATGTTTATGTTTTGCTTTCTTGACTCTGTTTAGCTTCTGCATTTTATAACTCTATCACAGCACCTACCACTTGCAAAGGATTTTGAATTGCACATTACTAGCTTCAATTTTTTAAAAGTCCCAATTCACCCCCCTCTTGGATAGCCACCTGGGCAACACCACCTTATTGATCTGGTGAAGCTCGGCCCGATCAAAGGAGTCCGAGATGGGGTGTCCACCGTGGCGGATTTTTTGATATGGCCTCTGACAGGAATTACACGTCAGCATGTTAGCTTCTTGCCACTTCATTTGTCCCCCACTCTCGAGTCCCGTTGGCGCGGCACGCTCGGAGTGAAGGGAGTAAATGTGCTGTTGACATGGAAAGGAGGGGATCCGGTGCAATGATGGTCACGATCAGCGGCATCTCAAGAAGCAGTTTGTTTAGCCAACCCGGTGGAGCCACGTGGACACGTCTGAGGAGTAGTTATTGCGGGCGTAGAATCTAGAGTGGCCATAATTGAAGCCAAATGCCAGTCCTGCCGATGAATGACGCATGTCATAGATCCGATGGTGGGGATTTGTAACGGTACGATCGGGCGTCGGTCACTTTGAAAGGAAAAGTTGCCTTTCCCGAAATACGTCTTCTTTCAAATCCTTCATAACTACCACTGTACTAAGGCTCTTCTTTCATCCATCCGGCCATTCTTGTCCATCCAAAGTCCTCAGCAGGTTAGTCCCCTTTCTCCTCGCCTAGGTTGAGTAGGTTCTTCTCCTTAGGGCTAGGTTCACCTCAAGACCTTCATCCACTTTCTTCTTCTTCCCTTGATCTTCTTCGCCATGTCCTGTTTCGGGCCAAGTTTCCGCCCTTCAACCAATCAGGGTGAAGTCGGGCCTTCTAGGCAGAGGTCACCATCATCTTCTTCTTCTAACGAGGAGGGAGATGGGGCATGCTTCGAGCTTAGTAGGAGGCGTCCCCCTGGTGGGATAGTGATTAGGGAGCCTGGACTCATCTCTGCTCTTCCTACTCCCCCACCCGAACCCATTCTTGAACCTTCTCGGTCCACAGGTCCTGGTGGGATTGCTTCAACAATCTTGACCGAGGAATTGGGGACCATTCGCGATGTCTACGGTATCTCGTATTCTGTCCGGCTCTTGGTCCCTCGACCAGGAGACCGGGTTACTTCCAGTAGCCTGGGCCAGATCGCCTTTTATGAGGAGACCTTCTCAGGAGGGCTCCGCTTTCCTTTCCATCCCTTCTTTCTTTCCGTGTTGAGCAACTACCGCCTGGTTCCTGCTTAACTCATCCCCAATGTCGTCAGGACTATCTTCTGTTTCATCATGCTCTACCACTTCCACGGGATCATTGCCCATTTCTCTTTGTTCAGAGCCTTCTTCACTCTGAAGCACCACCCCACCGAAGACGGGTGGTGGTCCCTCTTTTCTCGTTCGAGGGAGATCAAATTTAAACTTCCCTCTTCCATCAAAGGATGGAAGAGCAAATTTTTCTTTGCCATAGTCGAGGGGATTGACTGGGTGTGGAGCGACCTAGATTGATCCCCTAATTGAAATTCTGCGATCGAAGTAGCCGACAAGGATGTCTACAAGCTGCTCTGAACTACTCAGATTCCTTCTCTCGAGGTTCTGTTATTAGAGCAGAACCTTATCGAGGCCAGGGTCGGTCCAACGGAAGAATTGGGTGAGTTCGGCTTGAGTCTATTTTGCTCCTTTTGATATCTCTTCCGGACTAGAGCTGACATTGTATTTTTTGCATGTAGGCATGAAGTTCTCGGTGGATGACCTATTGTCGATCACCCAAAAGAGGCCCCCATCAGGTCTGACTGAGGAGTCCTCTATGAAGAGGGCTCGTGATGAGGGTGCATCGGTGGCCACCTCCACTGAGCAGATCGAGTGGAGGAGGAGAGAGTCCGAGGCTGCTTTCGCACAGGCAAGGGGAGTAGCGGCTGCTGTGTCTAAGCCAGAGCAGAGGGCGGCCGAGCCTGTGGTGGAGCAACCGAGGCGACGAGAGCCGGTCCCCACCCTGGAGCCCAAGGTGGTCATCTAGGCCAGGGCCGCAGCAACAACTACCACCATCATGTCACCCCCTCCTCCAAAGCTCGTTGTCATTGAGGAGGAGGTGCGGGAAGGAGCGGATCTGGCACCGGGGGCACCACTGGAGGGGCCGCCAAGCTCCCAACCGGCCCCCAAGGCCTCTATTGGCAGTGGAGCGGGCGATTCTGCCTCGGGGGCAGGCAGGAGAGAGAGATTATCGTTGGGTCCCATTCAGAATGGGGCCCGATGTCTCGCTACTTCGGGATCGAAAACTAGCCGAGTGCATGATGGATTTCTCCATCCAATCGTGAGATCGACTGGAGATGGCCAGGATGGTACTGGGGGATGCGATCAGCAGCATCTTCCCCTACTCTTCACGGTAAGTGGGTTTAACCTTCTAGAGGTCTCTTTCTTTTTCCCTTCTCCTTTTCCCTCCTTTTGACATCTTGTTTGGTGCAGGTCAAAGCCGAGACACTCCTGATTAGGGATTGCTGTCGGAACTAGTTGAAGAACGACCAGCAACGTGCAGCCGAGGTTAAGGCCCTGAAGACCAAGCTGAAGGAGAAGTTTGATGCCTCTCGAGAGCTCGGTTTGAAGAATGAGGAGCTCTGAAAGGGGCTCACAGGTGCCGAGAGGTGCTCGAAGGAGCTCCAGGAAGTGCTCGATCAGGAGCGGAACTAGGCAAGGAAGAAGGCCAAGGAGCTTACGGCCATCGAGAGTCAGCTGACAGAGTTCAATGCCGAGGCAGTTAGGTAGAAAGGACATGCTCAGTCCTTTCAGGCTGAACTGGATGCGGCGAAGGAGTGCTTTGTGGCCGCAAAGGAAAGGGCCACGATCGCTGAGAAAGAAGTGACAGCGATGAACACATAGCAGAGGCGGTGAATGAGCAAGCCACCGAGGCAAAGAAATGGGCATAGAAGGCCATGGCGAGGTACAGGACCTCAGAGGAGTTTGCCACCGAGTTCCATGAAATGGCATCAGACTCCTTCAAGGGCTTCATGTACCTTTGCTCAAGGATCCGGGAGCATGTATCCAATAAGGGTCGACCTCTGCTCATTTACCCTACTTTCTTGGATGTGGAACTGGCTCTAGGTTCGGGTGACGTCGGGGAGTTGGAGGCTGCCCATGAACCTTCTTCACAGGCAGCGATGGCTAAAATCGGAGATCCATAGCCTGGTTCTCCTGTAGACGACGCCTCGCAACCGTAGAGTTTTGACGGGGGGCCTGCCTCAGTAGAGTAGGATCATTTTGTCTTGCTTTTGTCCTAGGCTACCCGGCCTGTCGGGGGCCTAGGAAAACTTGTAATGAACTAGGTTATTTTGAATGAAATGAAAGATTCCATTTATTCTAGCTTGTGGGTACTTCGCTTCTTTTCCTCTCTCTCTTTCCTTCTTTTCCTTTTCTTCTTTTCTCTTTCTTTTTTTTTTTTATATATATGATGGGATCAGAGGAGAGGTTTCCACTTTATTGCTGGATGTCCCGAACTTTAGTGCCATAGAGCTGAGCTCCAGGCTTCGGTGTCTCAGAGCGGGACTGAAAGACTTGGTGGCTGAAGATCTGAGCTCCGGGTTTTGGTTCCTTGGAGCTAAGCTTTGAGACTTAGTGACCGGAAAGCTTGGTTCCGAGCTTGGATGTCTTGGAGCTGGGCTCAAACAACTTGGTGGCCAGAGAGCATGGCTCCGGGCTTTGAGGTCTCAGTGCTGGGCTCTGAGACTTAGTGGTCAAAAAGCTTGGTTCCAGGCTTGGATGTCTTGGAGCAGGGCTCGAAGACTTGGTGGTTGGAGAGCTTGGCTTCGGGCTTTGAGGTCTCGACGATGGGCTCTGAGACTTAGTGGCCAGAAAGCTTGGTTATGGGCTTGGATGTCTTGGAGCTGGACTCGAAGACTTGGTGGCCGGAGAGCTTGGCTCCGAGCTTTGAGGTCTCGTTTCTGGGCTCTGAGACTTAGTGGCCGGAAAGCTTGGTTCCGGGCTTGGATGTCTTGGAGCTGGGCTTGAAGACTTGGTGGCTGGAGAGCTTGGCTTCAGGCTTTGAGGTCTCGGTGTTGGGCTCTGAGACATAGTAGCCAGAAAGCTTGGTTCCAGGCTTGGATGTCTTGGAGCTGGGCTCGAAGACTTGGTGGCCGAAGAGCTTGGCTCCGGGCTTTGAGATCTCGACACTGAGCTCTGAGACTTAGTGGCCAGAAAGCTTGGTTTCGGGCTTGGATATCTTGGAGCTGGGCTCGAAGACTTGGTGGCCGGAGAGCTTGGCTTCAGGCTTTGAGGTCTCGTTGCTGGGCTCTGAGACTTAGTGGCCGGAAAGCTTGGTTCCGGGCTTGGATGTCTCAGAGCTGGGCTCGAAGACTTGGTGGCCGGAGAGCTTGGCTCCGGGCTTGGATGTCTTGGAGCTGGGCTCAAAGACTTAGTGGCCGAAGAGCTTGGCTCCGGGCTTGGATGTCTTGGAGCTAGGCTCGAAGACATGGTGGCCGGAGAGCTTAGCTCCGGGCTTTGAGGTCTCGGCGCTGGGCTCTGAGACTTAGTGGCTGGAAAGCTTAGTTCCGGGCTTGGATGTCATGGAGCTGGGCTCGAAGATTTGGTAGTCGGAGAGCTTGGCTTCGGGCTTTGAGGTCTCGGTGCTGGGCTCTGAGACTTAGTAGCCGAAAAGCTTGGTTTCGAGCTTGGATGTCTCGGAGCTGTGCTCGAATACTTAGTGGCCGGAGAGCTTGGCTCTGGGCTTGGATGTCTTAGAGCTGGGCTCGAAGACTTGGTGGCTGGGGAGCTTAGCTCCGGGATTGGATGTCTTGGAGCTGGGCTCGAAGACTTGATGGCCTTAGATCTTGGCTCCAGGCTTGGATGTCTCTGAGCTGGGCTCGAAGACTTGGTGGCCGGAGAGCTTGGCTCCGAGCTTTGATATCTTGGAGATGGGCTCGAAGACTTGGTGGCCGGAGAGCCCGGCTCCGGGCTTTGATGTCTTGGAGCTGGGCTCGAAGACTTGGTGGCCAGAGAGCTCAGCTCCGGGCTTGGATGTCCTAGAGTTGGGCTCGAAGACTTGGTGGCTGGAGAGCTTGGCTCCGAGCTTGGATGTCTTGGAGCTGGGCTCGAAGACTTGGTGGCCGGAGAGCTTGGCTCCAGGCTTGGATGTGTCAGAGCTGGGCTCAAAGACTTAATGGCCAGAGAGCTTGGCTCTGGGCTTGGATGTCTTGGAGCTGGGCTCGAAGACTTGGTGGTTGGAGAGCTTTGCTCTGGGCTTGGATGTCTCGGAGCTGGGCTCGAAGACTTGGTGGCCGGAGAGCTCGGCTCCGGGCTTTGATATCTTGGAGCTAGGCTCAAAGACTTGGTGGCCAGAGAGCTCCGCTTCAAGCTTTGGCACCAGACCTAAGGTCTGGCGAAAGTTCTCCTGCAAGGCAAGAAACATTTGTACAATGGGAACCTTAATTATCGATGAGAAAGAACCTTACGCTATTGGTGCCGGAGAACCGGGCCCCGTGTTTCGATGTCAGAGAGTTGGCCTCCAAATTTTGGGGTGCCGGACCTTGGGCTGGGTAGCGACATTCCTGCAAGGCGGAAGGCGATCTGTGCAAAAGAGGGCCTTTATTATGTTAAAGGATGAGCCTTACATTACTAATAATACTTTCTCTGGTTGTAGGCATTCTATGTTCGCGGGAATTTGGCACCACCCAGATCTGCGAGGTAGTAGGGTCCATGCAGAAGAGCTTCGACCACCTTATAGGGACCTTCCCAGTTTGGCGAGAGCTTGCCGCACTCCCGGGGTTGAGATGCTTCAGCTCGGCGGAGCTCCAGGTCGCCAGTCTGAAAGACCTTGGGTTTTACTCGGGCGTTATAATACCAGGCAACTCGTTGCCAGTATGCTGCCATCTTGAGTCGAGCTTTGTCTCTGGTCTCCTCGAGGAGGTCCAAGTTAAGCTGAAGGTGTGCCGAGTTCTGCACTTTGTCATATTGCTGCACCCGCAACATGGGCAAGCTGAGCTCGACTGGGACGTTGGCCTCAGCGCCAAAGATAAGGTTGAAGGGTATCTCGTCCGTCGCTGTCCTAGGCATTGTGTGGTAAGCCTAGAGAACACTTGGGAGTTCTTCTGCCCACCTGCCCTTGGCCTGGTCCAGTCTGGTCTTGAGTCCCTGGAGAATGGTCCGGTTAGTCACTTCGGCTTCTCCGTTCATCTGAGGGTGGGCGACAAAGGTGAAGCGGTGCTGGATGCCGTGCTCGGCATAGAAACCTTCGAACTCTCGATTGTCGAACTGCCACCCATTATCGGTGATGATGCAGTGGGGGAGTCCGAAGGACATATTATTGACTTTCAGAAGAATTGCCGGACCTTAGCTTCTGTGATCCGCACCAGTGGCTCCGCTTCCACCCATTTGGTGAAGTAGTCGATGGCCACCAGCAAGAACCTCCGTTGTCTCGGTGCAGGGGAAAATGGTCCTAAGATGTCCATTTCCCATTGGACGGAAGGCCAAGGGACGGAGAGCTGTGAGATCGGTGCCGCCGACTGACGCTGTATATGAGCATGGCGCTGGCATTTGTCGCACCTCTTCACGAAGTCAGTAACATCCTCCCTCATGGTCTCCCAGAAGTATCCATGGTGGAGAGCTTTGTACGCCAACATCCTTCCTCCCATGTGGTTCCCGAACAGGCCTTCATGTATCTCTTGGAGAACAAAGGCTGCCTCTATGAGTCTCAAGCACTTTAGGAGTGGGTATGAGTAGGATTGGCGGTAGAGCTGTCCTTCCATCAGGACAAACCGAGAGGCTTTCTTTTTGATGAGGCCGGCCTCCGCGCGGTCCTCTAGCAAAGTGCTATCAGTGATGTATCTGATGTACCTGTCCATCTAGTTCGGCTCCGGGGTGACTTAATGCACCTCCTCAGGGGCTTCGTAGCTTCGATTTTTGAGGTATTCAATATATGCGCACCCCAGCAATGAGTTTGGCAGAGTCACGAGTCTCGACAGTGCATCCACACGAGCGTTCTTCCCACGGGGGATATGGAAGATGTTGAAGCATCGGAAGCTTGTCATGCACGAGCAGACTTGCTCCAGGTACTTCATCATCTGGGGATCTCTAGCTTCATACTCTCCGGAAACTTGTCCGGCCACCAGTTGGGAGTCGGTGAAAACCTTCAGGTTCTTGATGCCTAGCTCACGTGAGACCTTTAGGCCCGCGAGGAGCACCTCGTACTCTGCTTGTTTATTTATCATGGTGAATTTGAAGCAGAGGGCGCATTCCGCCACAATCCCGTCACTGTCGACAAGGATAAGGCCCGCCCCGCTCCTGCCATAGTTGAATGCGCCATCCATGTAGAAAACCCACGGTTCCTCCTCTGTGCTGGGCTCAACTTGAGGCTCCGTGAAAGTCTGCTCTGGCTCCTCGGCAAGTCCCGTTTACTCGACTAGAAAGTCAACTAGAACCTGGGTCTTCTATGACGACCTTGATCGATACACGATGTCGAACTTGCTCAGCATCAGGGACCATTTGGCCATCCGCCCGAATGTTTCAGGGTGGCTGAGTATGGTCCTCAGCGGCTGGTCCGTCACCACCACAATGGGATGCGCTTGAAAGTAGGGCCTGAGGTGCTTAGCAGACATTATTAGAGCAAAAATAAGTTTTTTGGAGCGGGTATACCTGATCTCCGCATCTCGGAGGATTTTGCTGGTATAGTATACTGGCTTCTGAGATCCGTCCTTGTCCACACGGATGAGGACCGAGCTGACGACCCCGGGTGTGATCGCCAGATAGAGCAGTAGCTCTTCCCCTTCCTCCAGTCTGGAGAGCAGCGGGGGAGAAGCCAGAAATTCCTTCAGTTCTTCAAAGGCTGCCCTGCACTCCTCCGTCCAGGTGAAGTCATGCATCTTGCACAGTACCTTGAAGAAGGGAAGGCAGCGATCGGCTGACCTCGAGATGAACCAACTCAGGGTTGCAACATGCCTCGTCAGGTGCTGGACCTGCTTCTTGGACGTCGGGTGCTCCATGTCGACGATCGCTTGGACCTTCTTCAGGTTTGCTTCAATGCCCCTCTGAGTGACCATGAAGCCAAGGAACTTCCCTGCCGCCACTCCGAAGGCACACTTTGCTGGGTTTTGTTTCATTTGGTGCTTTCGAAGATTGTTGAAGGCTTTGGCGAGGTCGGCGACATGGTCTGGGTACGGCTTGCTCATGACAAGCATGTCATCCATGTACACCTGCATGTTCCAGCTAATCTGATCTTTGAAGACCTTGTTGACCAGATACTGGTACATGCCCCAGCATTCTTCAAACCGAAGGGCATCATCTTGTAGCAGTACATCCCTTGGTCGGTGATGAAGGTGGTGTGCTCCTCATCCTTTGGGTGTATCCGGATCTGATTGTATCTAGAGAATGCATCCATAAAAGAGAGAAGTCGGTGACCCGAGGTGGCATCCACAAGTTGATCAATCTTTGGCAAGGGAAACTATCCTTCGGGCATGCCTTGTTGAGGTCGGTGTAGTCTATACAGATCCTTCATTTGCCGTTGCTTTTCTTCACCATCACCACATTCGCCAGCCAGCTTGGGTATTGTACCTCTCGAACAAAGCTGGCGGCGAGGAGTTTGTCGACTTCCTCATTAATTGCCACCTGCCTCTCGGGGGTGAAACTTTTCTTCTTCTACCAAATTGGCCTGCACTTCGGGTCAATGCTCAGCTTGTGGGTGATGATGTCAGAGAGAATACCTCGCATGTCGGCCGCTATCTAGGCGAATACATTTGCGTTCGCCCATAAGAACTCCAACAGGTGGGCTCTTTCCTCCTCTTGCAGCTAGGCCCCAATCTGCACCGTCTTCTCCTGATCGGTTTCGAGCGAATAAGACAGTAGGTACTCGATCAGGCCACCCCTAGGGTCTTGCGCTCTTTGGTCGAGCTCGTCCACCCTGGGATCTTCCTCAGGGACTTTGGTACCCGGAAGAGTCTGGAAATAGTGTTGGATCAGCTAAGGTGCACCTCTCATTTTGTCGACTCCGTAGGGAGTTGGAAACTGCATCAGCAGCCATTTCGTGGAAACGACGGCATCGAGCAGATTGAGCCCGGGTCGGCCAAGGATCACATTATAGGCCGAAGGGAGTCTAACTACTATGAAGGTCATCATAACATTACTCTGTCGAGGTGGGGTCCCAGTAGTGATGGGGAGTGTGATCTCTCCCTCAACCCTCATAGAATCTCCTGTGAAACCAACAAGGGATGTGTGCACGGGTCTGAGCTAAGTAGAGGATAGGTTAATTCTGGAGAAGGCATCATAAAAAAGTACGTTCGTTGAGCTTCCACTATCAACCATGATGCATTTTACAGGATGCTTCACGATCGTCATTTTGATGACCACGACATCGTTATTTACATTTTTCCCCCAACCTTCCCCTTCCCTCATAAAGGGGAGTACATATTCAGATTGCCCTGCCCCCCGGGCCTTCTTCGATGCACGCTCGGCTCCCCAACATATCATCCCCACCAGCTTCTCAGTAGGGCGGTTATCCACTGTAGGAACTGGTGGGAGAGCGACAAGTGCCTGAGGTTCCGCTGGAGGTCTGCCCCCCATGTACATCCCGAGGTAGCCTCTCTTGATGAGTTCTTCGATTTCCTTCTTGAGGTTGTGGCATTCCTCGGTGTCGTGGCCATGGTCGCTATGGTAGCAACAATACTTCGTCTTGTCATGGCTAGGGGATGGCCTCATCGAAGGTGGGCGCTTCAGGTAGGGCTCACCTTTGATCTCCATCAAGATTTTCATCCTCGGGGTGACAGGGGGTGAGTCTCTCCTCTGGGACTAGAGCGCACCTCGGTCTCGGCCCTTGGCAGAAAATTGGAGCCGAAGGCCCTGGTTTTCGCGTCCTGAACATCTCGGTGGGAGCTGGCTTCTTCAATGGCTTCCCATCTAGCTCCCTCCTCGTACGGTCTACCTCCTTGGCACGGATGTACTTTTGAGCTCGAAGGAGGAGCTCGGAGTAGCTTTTGGAGGGCTTCTTATCGAGTAAGTCAGGCGGGAGGTCCTGAGCCCTCTTTTAAGTGCCAGCATGGCGACTGGCTCTTCAAGGTTATAAATCTCTAACACAGCAACCTTGAAGCGAGCCATGTAGTCTCGTAGGGGCTCGCGGTCCTGTTGCCGGATGGAGAAAAGGCAATTTACTTCTCGTGGCACCTTTTAATAGGCATCGAAGTGGACCACGAACTTTCGCTCCAGCTGAGCGAAATAACCAATGCTTTCGGGCTCGAAGCGAGTGAACCATACTCGAGTCGCCTTCCGGAGGGTTGCTGGGAAGGCAATGCAAAGAAGGGTGTCGGTGGCCCCTTGGGCCCTCATAAGGGCCTTGTAGCTTTCCAGGTGGTCCAGGGGGTCGATAGTCCCATTATTATAGGGATCCACCTGCGGCATCCGAAACCGGCTAGGAATCAGTTCCTCTTGGATCTCTCGGGGGAAGGGGGGATGGGTATCATAGCCCGTTGGCTCATCAGCAGAGCCCTACATGTCTGCAAATTGGTGAGATAATTCTGCCAGTTTGCGCTCGTGCTCCTCCAAGTGCTTTTCAGCTATGCGCCTGATGGTTTCATCAGTAGAACCTTCTGCTAAAAGAGATGCAGAAGGTGACATGGTGATGGGGGACCCGAAACCCATCCGGGTTTTCTTTTACTTTTTTTAGATTTTTTTATTTTTTAGTTTAAAAATACTTATCCCAACTATTCCTCTTATTCTAATTATCCTTACCTTATCCCGACATTATTCCCAACTTATTCCAGATCTATTCCTATCTTCTTCAACCTCCAGGAAATCACAGAGTTCATTTTTCTGATTTTTTTTGCCCCACCGGTCCCCGATCCACCGTGCCCGACCCCCGGCTGCCCCCACCGGACCACCGCCGACGCTTGCTGGCCCCCGCCCTTGCCGGAGAAGCCGCCACCGCCGCCCACGCCCGTGGGAAGACGAACGAACGCGGGAGGCGTCCATCCGCCCACCTACGGCCATGCCGCCTTGCACCACCGCCGACCTGCTGTCCGCCACCGTTCTAGCCGCCCGCTGGCCCCCGCCCGACCGCCGGTAGGGTCCACCGCCACCCCCACTCGTAGGAAGACGAACGGACGCGGGAGGCGTCTGTCCACCCCGTGCGTCCGAGTGACGCCACCACCGTGCCACCCCACCACTGCCCGCCGGCACGCCGCCGTGCCGCCCCACCGCCGCCACCCGCCCGCCGGCGCGCCGCCGTGCCGCCCCACCGCCGCCCGCTAGGCCGGTCGCTGGAGATCCCCCCTGTGGCTCGACCGAGAGAAGCTTTGTCATGCTTCTCAAAGCACCCCAAGGAAAGGCTATTCTGCATGATTTTTAGAGCTGCATGATTTTCAGAGCAGCACGATCTTCAGGGCTGCATGATTTTTAGAGCAGAGGGAGATTTCAAAATTCAAATAACATAAATTTATTTGGTATTTTTTCATGATTGTAATGTGGGTTTAAAATGGAAATTTGGGATTTGGGTTTTGAATTTGAATTCAAATCTAGGGAGGATTTCAGGGGATTTTATTTTTAAATTTCAAAAGAGATATGGGCATCTATAAATACCCATACTCCTCTTGTAATAAACTAGTTGATGAAAATGAATTTTTGAGAGTGTTTTTCCACTTGTATGTGGTTATGGGCTGAGGCCCGTTTGCCTTCGTCCTTCGGGATGTCGAGGGGTATGAGGCCCCAACTTGCCTTCGTCCTTCGGGACGTTGAGGGGTGTGAGGCCCCAGGTATCCCCATTCTTTTCTCCCATCTTCATGTCTCTCCCTGTTTCCCTTCGTGACCTTGAGATTCATCCTAGCGCCTCCAAGTATCGAGGAGGGCGTAATGCGGTGAGAGGTCTCTTCGTTAGAATAAGTCCCAAGGTCCATGAGTTCCAATCCCCTGTCTCCCATTCCCGTCCTTCCTTCGCCACCTCCACCAAGAAAACTGAAAATCAAAAGAGTCTGGCTATTTTAGGACTTTCGGGGTCGTCCTATCCAAGTCCCGGGAGGCTTCTTAGCCCTCTCACGATCCTTGGTTTGCTTTAGATTTTTTTTCCCATTTCCGAATAATCCGAGATTTCTTCGTGTCCATCATCACCACATCAAATTGGTATTAGAGCCAGCAGCAGACTAGGATTTGCTTCGTCCTCAAACTCATCGGAGTCGAGTTCTTCGTGCTGTAGGAGAATGATGGGGGACTCGAAACCCATCCGAGTTTTCTTTTTCTTTTTTTAGATTTTTTTTATTTTTTAGTTTAAAAATACTTATCCCAACTATTCCTCTTATTCCCATTATCCTTACCTTATCCCGATGTTATTCCCAACTTATTCCATATCTATTCCTATCTTCTTCAACCTCCAGGAAATCACAGAGTTCATTTTTCCAATTTTTTTGCCCCACCGGTCCCCGATCCATCGTGCCCGACCCACGGCCGCCCCCGCCGGACCACCGCCGACGCTCGCTGGCCCCTGCCCTCGCTGGAGAAGCCGCCACCGACGCCCATGCCCGTGGGAAGACGAACGGACGTGGGAGGCATCCATCCGCCCACCTGCGGCCGTGCTGCCCTACATCGCCGCCGGCCTGCTGCCCGCCACCCGCCGGCCCCCGCCTGACCGCCGGTGCGGTCCGCCGCCGCCCATGCCCATGGGAAGATGAACGGACATGGGAGGCGTACGTCCGCCCCGTGCGTCCGTGTGACACCGCCGCCGTGCCGCCCGGCCACCGTCGCCCGCCCGCCGGCACGCCGCCTTGCCGCCCCACCACCGCCCGCTGGGCCGGCCACCGGAGATCCCCCCTATGGCTCAGCCGAGAGAAGCTTTGGCATGCTTCTCAAAGCACCCCAAGGAAAGGCTATTCTGCAAGATTTTTGGAGTTGCACGATTTTCAGAGTAGCATGATCTTCAGGGCCGTACGATTTCTAGAGTAGAGGGAGATTTCAAAATTCAAATAACAGGAATTTATTTGGTATTTTTTCAAGATTGTAATATGGGTTTAAAATGAAAATTTGGGATTTGGGTTTTGAATTCAAATTCAAAATCTTTGGTTTAAAATGAAAATTTGGGATTTGGGTTTTGAATTTGAATTCAAATCATTTTGAATTTGAATTCAAATCATTTTGAATTTGAATTCAAATCTAGGGAGGATTTCAGGGGATTTTATTTTTGAATCTCAAAAGGGATTGAAAGGCTATTAAAAGACCTCTTCATCTCAAAAAAAAAAGAAAAGAAAAGAAAAAGAAAACCCGGATGGGTTTCGGGTCCCCCATCACATGGGTGCATGGTGCCCATGAAGGGGGGACTTGCCTCTTCGACCTCGATGGGGTTTGGATATCACCCGCTCGAGGGTAGGGGATCACTCTTCCTGTCGACAAATCTGGCCCGTTGTCTCTTCGCCAGAGTTTGGTGACTGCCCTGGTGATCAGTGATTAAACTCAACCCTGAAATATTCCCATCTGGGACTTTCAAGAAACTACATGCCCGCGATGCAGGCCCTATTAAAGTCCTATAGAAGATTGGATCTAATGCTTATATGTTAGAACTACCTTCTGACCTAGGTATCAACCCGACCTTCAATATTTCAGACTTGATAGAGTATAAGGAACCCATGATGATACCTAGTGAGCCTTTTGGGCCTGACCATATTTTTGAGAGTGAACCTATACCCGAGTGTCCACCAACAACCATTCCTCAAAAGCGAGAGAAAATTGAACAAATCCTGGATGAAAAGATTGCACCACCAGAAACAAGGATTAATATCGATATTTGGTCCGTTGGCAAGGGAGAACAAAATCTAACAACTCTTGGATCACTAAAGAGGACCTGCAACGACTGGACCCGGACTTATTTGAACAGTATCAAAGCCAGGTTGGACCATACTCGATAGGGTCGAGTTCTCACCACCCCGAGAGATTTGGTGCGGACACTAGTAAAGAACTTCAATCATTATGGATTGACTCATAAAGCAGCACACTCAGCCTCCTCAACATGCCAATCCGATTTGAGCACCGAAGAGTATTTTTTGCTACTTGGAATAAGTACTAGAGAGAATCTACTTATTTGGAATAAGTCCAGTTATCTAGGATAAAGCAAGTCATTGGAATAAACAAATCCTCATCCTAGTTGGAAAGCCACGTCATCACCAACTCACCTAGCCATGTCATCACCAACTCACTTAGCCACATCATCACCAAGTGGCACCATGAAGAAGGCCAACAATTTTCAAATGTCATTTTAAGTGGGCGACCAAGGTTAATTCAATTTGGCCGACCAACCCCCTTCCACATTTCATGTAACAAGTTTCCCCGATATCCTCCAACCTTCCTTGTATCTCTCCTTGATTTGGGGATTTTCAAAAGGGATTGAAAGGCTATTAAAAGACCTCTTCATCTCCAAAAAAAAAAAAAGAAAAAGAAAAAAGAAAAAGAAAACCCAGATGGGTTTCGGGTCCCCCATCACATGGGTGCATGGTGCCCATGAAGGGGGGACTTGCCTCTTCAACCTCGATGGGGTTTGGATATCACCCGCTCGAGGGTAGGGGATTGCTCTTCCTGTCGACAAATCTGGCCTGTTGTCTATTCGCTAGAGTTTGGTGACTGCCCTGGTGATCAGTGATGGCCCGCAGCTACGAAGGCCTTCCTTAGAAGGAACGCAGGCTATCGCGGGGTGCTGCGGCATAGGCCACGGGAGTCCCTGGCTGCTGGTGGGTAGCCAAGGACCGTTGCTGGTGCTGGAGCTGGCGCATTACTGTAGTGAGAATTTGCATCTGTTGGGCGAATGCGGCCAGCTAGACATCCGCCGGAGATGGTTGAGCGAGAGCGGGGAGCTCCCCTTCTGGGTTGTGTGGGTCCCCTTGAGAAGGGGGGTCTCCCACGTGGCTGGTAGAGACTTCTCTCGCTCGTGTCGTCACATCCTCCTAGTGGACCGCTTGCAGGGGGCTTGTATGGGATCAAAACATGTCAGTCCTCCCTACCTGGTGTGCCAATCTATTACTGCCAAGATCATTGTGGCCCGTAGCTTCTATCAACGTCGGATCGCCCTTCATCCTCTCAGGGTTGACCTGGGCTTCAGGACCTGCAAAACAAGGGTTAGTGACCCAGGCCAGGGATTCTAGCAAGGGAACTCTGATGGTCAAGTCATTGACGATCTAGGGGAATAGATCCTCCTGGTCGAGCCCCTTTTGATGGACTCCACATTAAAAGGAGTGAATGGTGTGAGAGTGGGGGTAAGAGTGTGCCAGGAGAGGTGGTAGCAGAGGTGGGCAGGCCTTCCTGTGAGGCTCCTTCTCCTTTACTGTCTTGGATGATGTTTTGCAGTTAAGCTTACACTTGCATACGTACCTCCCCTCTAGGGGTGTCGAAGGTTCTTTTAAGTCCAGGTGATCATTAAGCGCCTACCTTGGGATCTTCCCCATGCTGTTAGGCGCGTGCGATGATGTTCCGTGCTGTGGATGGGATGTCTTTCTCAATTCATGATAAGGGAGACTGTCATGTGCTCTAACATTCCTTCCGGTCGCCCCATTCTGGGAAGCCTGGCAGTGTCTCGATTGGAGGGCTACCACCCCTGAGATTCAAATCTCCTAGTTGACTTCCTCTTTTGGATGATGTAGGTGGTTGATGGAGAGCGTAGCACCTTGGTCATGGAGCTTCTTGCTCTCCTGGTGTAAGCGGTGGCCGCAAACAGTTACATGACTTGACAGGTGCATCCTTGTGGTCGTCGGGCTGCTCGTCGATGTCTCGGGAAGGTGGCTCCGCCCCCTTGATGGCCGGTGGTGCTGTCCGTGTTGGTTGCAGAACTAGAGAGCTGGAATGCGGCTCCGACCTGGGAGGCTCGACCTCCGAAGGGCTCGACCTGGTAGAGAAGGGCTGAGCTCGACTCCGGCTCAGGGGGTGACCTTGGAGGGGCTCGACCCGACGAAGGAGGACTCGACTCCTGCCTAGAGGGCTCGGCCTCGGAAGGGCTCGACCTGGTGGAGGAGGGCTGAGCTCAACTCCGATCTAGGGGTCTCAGCCTTGGAGAGGTTCGATCTGGTGGAGGAGGTCGACACGCGACTCCAGCCCATAGGGCTCGGCCTCGGAGGGGCTCGACCTAGTGAAGGAGGTCGCTCGGCTCTGGCCTAGGCACCCCGAGCTCACGAGTACCGACCTGGTGGAGGACGGAGCTCAGCTTTGACGGGCCGCCTCGTTGATCTGGGAAAGCTTGGCCCGGTCAAAGGAGTCCGAGATGGGGTGTCCACCGTGATGGATTTTCTGACATGGCCTCTGACAGGGATTACATGTCAACACGTCAGCTTCTTACCTCATCACCTTTCAACACTTACAAGACATAGTCCCTTGCTGCTCTTGGAGAGGATACAAGATATTTTAAGAAAAAACTAGCAACTTTACAACAAATCCAAGTTGTTTGGTAGTTATCGATGGAGCTCAAATTGAAGCCTTGCTTTTAGTTGCTCTTGAATACTCTTAAAGCTGCTTCTTGACTTCCTCAAAAGTTGGATTCAATGATTGAAGATAAGTTGGTGAAGCTTTGAATCCTTTCTTGAATGCTCTCTTGAAGTTGGTTGGTGAAAGACTTGAAACTCACTTGAATGCTCTTTAATTTTTAATGAATAATTCAAAGAATTGTGTTAATCCATCATAAATATCTCTCTTTTACAATTTTCAAATAGATCTAGCCGTTGTAGGGCCTAGGGAATCCAAATAGAGCCGTTGGAGCCTTCTTGGAATTCAAAAATTTAATTCTGCAACTAGTCGTTACAAGTCTGAACCCGACACTCAAGTTGGCTTGAGATGCTTAAGTCGGCTTGAAATCTTAGACAAGAGAAAATCAAACTCTGGACGAGTCAGCTCTTTTGGATCGAGTCGGCTTGAATCTATGAGTTTCTAAATCTTGTGATTTGGAACTTTTGGATGAGTTGACTCGGATTTCTAAAACTTTGAAACTCTCCATGCCATGCCAGAACAGGAGTCTGAAACTCTCCGTGCCATGCAGGTGACAAAGTACAACAAAGGAAAAAATGACCCTGATGGCGTTTGGTACTGAGCAGGGACCAAATGGTAGTTACTCAGGACAGACATGAAGAATGGATAGAAGGGAAAGTGGAGACCCCTGGAAAAGGTCTCCTCATAGAGAGCTATATGACCCGGGCTGCTGGAAGTGACCCGTTCCCTCGGACGAGGGATCAAGAGTTGAACATAGTGCAAGATGCCATAGACATCCCGAATGGTCCCCAGTTCTTCATCGATAATCATCGAGGCGATCCCGCCAGGACCTGTGGATTGGACAGACTCAGGAGCATGTACAGAAGAAGGAGGAGGGACCGGACCTGGACCAGGAGGACGCTTACTGAGAACTGGACCAGGAGGACGCTCCTACTGGTCAGTGGAAGGGTAGAAGCCCAGGCCAAAGTAGGACATCCTCAAGGACAGAAGAAGCGGAAGACTTGAAGGAGAGGATGAAGGAAACCCTAGGCCCGGAGGCAGGACCCTACTCTAACGAAGGGGAAAGGAGGAGGGAACTGACCTGGTTCCTTAGAAGACCTGAGGCAACCGGGAAGAAGGAGAAGACTTAGATGTCGTAGCAGGCACCAAGAATTTAAAGGAATAGATGTTTTGGATAAAAACCTCTTTTCATTTCGGAGTGACTCGGCGCATCCGTATCGTTGCGACCTCTCCGCTAACGGATTCATGACACGTGCTACTCATCGGTGAAAAAGGCACCTCAGGCGCTTTAAATTCTATGCCAACATTAACTGCTCCTTAGACGTGGCCACGTGGCACCCTCGCACTGGCCTACAGGACCGTCTCGTGGAGCACCAGCAATCATGGCCATCATTGCGCCAGCTCTTCGTCTTTCCATGTTACCATCGCAATTACTCCCTTCGACCCGAGGACCACGCACTCACGAGCCTCGAGAGTTGGGGGCAAATGATGTGGCAAAGATCGCTGACATGGAGTAGTTGTCAGGCGCCATGTCGATGAAAGCCACCACATTAGATGCTACGTCAATCTCCTAGCTCGGACCCCTTCGCCGAGCTGAGCTCCCCCAAAATAACGGGGCCAAAGCCGAGCTCCGTCCTCCGCCAGGTCGGACCCGCGAGCCTGGGGTGCCTAGGCAGGAGCCGAACACTGCCCTCCAGAGTGAGACCCTTGGAGATCGAGCCCCGTGGTCGGAGTCGAGCTCAGCCCTACTCCGCCACATGGAGCTTCTTCGAGGCCGAGCCCTCTAGACCAGGTTCGCACTCTGCCCTCCAGAGCGAGACCCTCGGAGATCGAGCCCCATGGTCAGAGTCGAGCTCAGCCCTCCTCCGCCACATGGAGCCTCTTCAAGGCCGAGCCCTCTAGACCGGGCCCGCACTCTGCCCTCCAGAGCGAGACCCTCGAAGATCGAGCCCCGTGGTCAGAGTCGAGCTCAGCCCTCCTCCGCCACGTGGAGCCTCTTCGAGGTCGAGCCCTTTGGACCGGGCCTGCACTCTGCCCTCAAGAGTGATGCCCTCGGAGATCGAGCCCCGTGGTCATAGTCGAGCTCAGCCCTCCTCCGCCACGTGGAGCCTCTTCGAGGATGAGCCTATGGACCGGGCCCACACTCTGCCCCCCTCCATTGAAGCGATCTTGCGAGCCCGGGATGCCTAGGTCAGAGTCTAGCCCTGCCTTTCCAGCTCAACCCCCAGCTCAGGCGTCTACACCAGCGAACCAAGGGGTAGCACCGCCCTCCCAAGACGCCGGCGAGCCGCCCGAAGACTGCACTGAGACACCCCCCAGGCCGCAGCGACCGCTTGCAACCATCGATTACACCAGAAAGGGGAGAGGCCCACTGATCGAGGTGCCACGCTCCTCACCAACCGCCTGAACCACCTGAGAGAGGAAGTCAACCAGGAGATTCGAATCATAGGAGGGGCGGCCCACCAATCGAAGACTGCCTGGTTTTTCGAAATGAGGCGACCAAGGGGAATGTCAGAGCCATGACAGATTCTCTTATCACGGATCGGGAAAGGCTCCTCGGGACACCGCCGCATGTGCCTGACAGCCCGGTGGAGATCCCTAGATGAATGCCCAACGATAACCTAGCTTACAAAACTCGGAGGTAACAACTGCAAAAAAAAAAAGGGAAAGAGACATAAGCCACAACATGCCAACACAGGTGCAAGCTCAACCAGAGAGCACAGCACCACAAGAAAATCCAAGCAAGGGTGGGGGGAAAGGCCATACAGAGACTCCCTCTAACCAGGCCACTCTTCCCCCGACACCCTTGCGTACCACTTTCACACTACTCACTCCTCCTAGCATGGAGTCCATCAAGAGGGGCTCGACTAGGAGGATCTGTTCTCCTTGATCATCACTGACTTGACCGTCAGAGTGCCCCTATTAGAAATCCCGGCCCGGGTCTCTAACCCCTATTTTGTAGGTCCAGGTCCACTGGATGTCCAGGCAACGAAGGGAGCGCACTCTGGCACCGACAGCAGCTACGAGCCACGGCGATCTTGGCGCCAACAGATTGGCATGCTAGGTAGGGGGGCGGGCGACATCGTGGACGATCTATAATCCAGGTCAAGCCCTCCATCTCTTTGCAGATTGGTGCTCCACGAAAGGATGGTGACGACACGAGTGCGAGAGAACTCTGCCAGCCATGCAAGAGATTCCCCTTCTCGAGGGAACCTACACAATCTCGAGGCTAGGCCATACGCTCCAGTTCAACCACCTCCGATGGAGTCTCAGCTGGCCACACTCACCCAGCAAATGCAGATCATCGCCACAGCAGTACACCAGCTTTAGTATCAGCACCGGTCCTTGGCTACCCACCAACAGCCAAGGACTCTGGCAGCCCACGCCGCAGCTCCCCCCGACAGTGTGCGTTCCTTCCAAGGAAGGCCTTCGCAGCCGCGAACCGTCACTGACAACCGGGGTAGTCATCAGACTCCGGCAAAAAGGCAACGAGCTGGGTCTGCCGACAGGGAGAGCTGCTCACCAAACCTCGGACGGGCAGTTTCAAGGCCCCACCGAGGTAGGAAAAGCAAGACCCCCCGCCACGGGTGCCAGGCACCCATGTCACCTTCTCCATCTCCTTCGACAGAGTGGTCTATTGACGAAGCCATCAGGCGCATAGCGGAGAAGCGCCTGGAGGAACATGAGCACAAGCTGGCGGAGTTCTCCCACCGGTTCGCCAACATGTAGGGCTCCACTAGTGAGCGAACGGGCTATGTCACCCATCCCCCATTCTCCCAAGAAATCCAAGCAGAGCCGATCCCGTATCGGTTCTGGATGTCGCAGGTGGATCCTTACGATGGGACCACCGACTCCCTAGACCACCTGGAAAGTTACCGGACCTTCATGAGAGTCCAGGGCACCACCAACGCTCTTCTCTGCATTGCCTTTCCTGCCACTCTCCAAAAAGCAGCCCGGGTATGGTTCACCCATTTGGAGCCGGAGAGCATCAACTCTTTCGCTCAGTTAGGGCAGAAGTTCGTGGCCTACTTCGACACCTGCAGGAAGTTGCCATGAGAGACAGACAGCCTCTTCTCCATCTGGCAGCAGGACCGCGTGCCCCTGTGGAACTACATGGCCAGCTTCAAGGCTCAATGTTAGAAATTTATAACCTTGATGAGCCAGTTGCCATGCTGGCACTGAAGTGAGGGCTCAGGACCTCCCGCTTGACCTACTCGCTCGACAAGAAGCTCCCCAAGACTTATTTCGAGCTCCTCCTCCGAGTCCAAAAGTACATCCGTGCTGAGGAGGTGGACAGTACGAGGCGGGAGCTCAATGGGAAGCCACTAAAGAGGCCGACCCCCATCGAGATGCCCGGGACCCAGAAGCCAGAACCCCATGTCCCGAACTCCCGAGGGGGTCGATACCGAAAGGTGCTCCCATTCTTGAGGAGAGTTACACCCCTCTCCTCATCCCGAGGATGAAAATCCTCATGGATATCGAAGGCGAGAACTACCTGAGATGCCCACCTCCGATGAAGTCCTCCACTGGCCGTGATAAAGTGAAGTACTGTCACTTTCATTGAGACCATGGCCATGACACTGAGGAATGCCGCAACCTCAAGTGGGAAATTGAAGAACTCATCAAGAGGGGCTACCTCAAAAGGTTTATGGGGGGTAGACCTCAGGTGGAATCCCAGGCGCTCGTCGCTCTCCCACTGGCTCTAGTCATCAATAACCACCCTACCGAGAAGCCGGTGGGCATGATCTCCTTGGGAGCTGCGCGCGTGTCCAAAAAGCCCGGGCGGCAGGGGATCCTGAGAATGTACTCCCCTTTATGAGGGAAGGGGAAGACCGGGAGAGAAATGTAAATAATGATGTTATGGTCTTCGAGAGGACGATTGCGAAGCATCTTGTAAAACGCATCATGGTTGATAATGGAAGCTCCGCAGACGTGCTTTCTTATGATGCCTTCTCCAAGAGCACCGTTATGATGACTTTCATGGTCAATAGGCTCCTTCCGCCTACAACATGATCTTGGGCCGGCCCGAGCTCAACTTACTCGACGCCGTTGTCTCCACCAAGAGACAACGAGGACCTGTGTAGACTACGCAGACCTTAACAAAGCTTGCCGGCACTGAGCAGCCCAGTACTACAATCCCGGGTCAGGCCAAAAGCCTTCAAACCCGGAGACTTGGTGCTGCGCCAGGCGGAGGCATCTCAACCCCGGGAGTGCGGCAAGTTCTCACCAAACTAGGAAGGCCCCTACAAAGTGGCTGGAGCCCCCTCGCAAGGGGCCTATTACCTCGAAGATCTTGACAGCGTCAGGTTCCCTCAAACACGGAATGCCTGCAATCTACGAAGATACCATCAATAATGTAAGGTTTCCCATTAATAATAATGATAATGGTTTTTTCCTTGCATGAGTATCTATCTGTCTTGTAGGAAAGCCTCATCACCATCTTCGAGCCCAGCTCCAAGACGCCGACCCAAGACCAGGACTCAGCTCTCCGGCCAAGGGATCTTCGAGCCACGCTGCTCGCAATCATCAACGTCTCCGAGCCCAGTCCCGAGATGCCAACCCAAGACTGGAGCTCAGATCTCCGGCCAAGGGACCCTCGAGCCAAGCTGCTCTCAATCATCAACCATCTTCGAGCCCAGCTCTGAGACGCGACCCAAGATCGGGGCTCAGCTCTCCGGCCAAGGGATCTTTGAGCCAAGCTGCTCTTAATCTCAACCATCTTCGAGCCCAGCTCCGAGATGCCAACCCAAGACCGGGACTCAGCTCTCTGGCCAAGGGATCTTCGAGCCATGCCACTCGCAATCATCAACGTCTTCGAGCCCAACTCCGAGATGCCAACCCAAGACTGGGACTCAGCTCTCTGGCCTAGGGATTTTTGAGCCAAGCTGCTCTCAATCTCAACCGTCTTTGAGCCCAGCTCCGAGATGCCAACCCAAGACCGGGACTCAGCTCTCCGGCCAAGGGATCTTCGAGCCATGCCGCTCACAATCATCAACATCTTCGAGCCTAGCTCCAAGACACCAACCCAAGACCGGAGCTCAGATCTCTGGCCAAGGGACCTTCGAGCCACGCCGCTCTCAATCATCAATGTCTCCGAGCCCAGCCTCGAGACACCAACCCAAGACTGGGACTCAGCTCTTCGACCAAGGGATCTTCGAGCCACGCCGCTCGCAATCATCAACATCTCCGAGCCTAGCCCCGAGATGCCAACCCAAGACCGGAGCTCAGATCTCCGGCCAAGGGACCCTCGAGCCAAGCTGCTCTCAATCTTAACCGTCTTCAAGCTGAGCTCCGAGACGCCACCCAAGACCGGGACTCAGTTCTCTGGCCAAGGGATCTTCGAGCCAAGCTGCTCTCAATCTCAATCGTCTTCGAGCCTAGCTCCAAGATGCCAACCCAAGACCAGAGCTCAGATCTCTGGCCAAGGGACCCTCGAGCCAAGTTGCTCTTAATCATCAACCATCTTCGAGCTTAGCTCCGAGATGCCAACCCAAGACCGAAGCTCAGATCTCCGGCCAAAGGATCCTTGAGCCAAGCTGCTCTTAGTCATCAACGTCTCCAAGCCTAGCTTCGAGATGCCAACCTAAGACCGGAACCCAACTCTCCGGCCAAAGGATCTTTGAGCCAAACAGCTCCTATCAACACCTCGAGCCTAGCTCCAAGATGCCAAAGACTTGAGCCCAGCTCTCAGGCAATCTCTGGACTGGGGCCCAATGCTCCAGCCAGGAAGGCCTCGAGCCTAGCTCCAAGGCATCCAAGACCAGAGACCAGCCCTCAGGCACCTTGGACCGGGGCCCAGCTCCCCGGCCAAGGAACCACCGAGCCCAGCTGCTTACAACTGCTAGAACCTTGTGCCCGACTCGCCGACACCAAAGCCTGGTAATTAAGCCACATGCAAGGTGAGACCCTCTTCTCTGATCTCCCCACTCATCTAAAAAAAAAAGAAGAAAAAGAGAAAGAACAAAGAAAGAGAGGGAGGGGAGGGAAAGAAAAAGAAAAAGAGGGAAGAACCAAGCAAAAGATGGGTTGCAAGAAAGTTCAAATTTTATTAACCAAGAGCCAGTTACAAACATTTTTCAGGCCCCCGACATGCCGAGTGACCCCGACCAAGTATAGAAAGAAAACAAAGTACGAAAGAAAGAAGAAAAGACTACTCTGCACCAGACGGTTTCCCTAATGGGCCTTGAGGCTGAGAGGTCCCACCTTCAGGAACCTCCGGTTGAGTGGCTCCGACCTCGGATGGCTCAGCCATGGCTGGCATCATAGGCTCAGAGGCCACAGCTTCCTCGATGACTGCCTCCTCTTCAGGCTCCGCATCCCAGGCCGACGGGTACCTGAGACGATCACGGTTCTTACAGGGAACGAACACCTCGATCCGGCCGCGCAAGAACATGAAGCCTTTAAAGAAGGAGTCTGACGCTGTTTGATGGATCTCGGTGATAAACTCCTCCGAGGCCTTGAACTTGGCAACGGCCTCCTTGGCATCCTTCTTGGCCTTGGCGGCCCCCTTCCTTGCCTCGGCAGCCTCCAGCATGACAGCCTTCGCCGACTTGGCTGCCACCTCTACCACCTTTTCAGCCACGGCCAACTTCTCCCTCCCGGTCGCTAGCTCGGCCTAGGCGGACTGGGCGGTCTCCTTGTGCCGATCAGCCTCGACACTGTACCACCCCAGTTTCTTCTCAGTAAGAGAGAGCTCGTCAGCACTCTTCCTCGAGCGGCTCCGCTCCAGGTCAAGGCACAACAGGAGCTTCTTTGCTCACCCCTCAGCATTGGCAAGCTGCTTCTCCAAGTCATTGGGCTTCTGCTCGAGTGCCCCATTCACCCCGGCCTTCTCCTTCAGGTCAGTCTTTAGAGACTTGATCTCGGCCGCTTGCTACTATTCAATACATTCCCAATTTTGACAGAAGCCCCTGATGAAGAGGGCCTCAGCACCGATCTGCACCATATAAAAGGTTAGCAAAAAAAAAAGAAAAATGAAAAAAAAAGAAAAAGATGAAGCCACTTACCGAGTAAAGTTGGGGGAAGATGGAGCTAAGGACATCGCTTAGCCGCCACCCGGCCATCTCTTGCCGGTCGCATATCTGGATTGAAAAATCCATCATGCGCTCGACCAGTGCGGGGCTCCAGAGGAAAGAGCTCTCCGGTCCCATCTTGAAAGGGAGTCGACGTCGCGCCTCCTCCCTCCTGCTCTCTCCTGGAGTAGACGACCCTGCCCCACTAGCCGCAGGACCCCCGGGGGCAGGCTGAGGAGCTGGTACCCGTGCAGGCGGTGCCTCAGTCATGGCCTCGGCCCCAGCTCGAACACCCTCATCCCCGACCTCAATCATAGGTGAACTCGGAGGACTGGGAGACGCAGCGGCAGCAGCTGCGGCACTTGCCCGGGCTACTACCTCGGGCTCCATGGTGGGGGCCGCTCCCTGATGACCGAGCCACTCCGGGATCTCTTGGGTCGCCCGTTGGACTGGCCCCGGTGCCATAGCTGCCGCCCTCTCCGTTGGCGCAGGGGTAGCTCGGGTCACCCCTGAACTCTAACCGATCGGTGCAGCAGAAGCGGTCTCGGTCATTGACCAACTTGGGTCAGCCTCCATGGCGGGAGTGGCCGCAGATGTGCTCTCGTCCCTAACTCACCTCGACGGAGGCTCCTCGACCAGCCCAGTTGGTGGCCTCTTCCGAGTGATAGCCAATAGGTCACTCTCCGTGAAGATCATACCTGCATGCAAGCCATATGACAGTCAAGATTCATAAAAAGCAATGCAAGGGACACAAATGAAAAAGAAGAAGAAATGTTTAGGTCGAACTCACCTAACCCATTTGTTGGGTCGACCCTGGCGTCGGCAAGGTTCTGCTCTAATAACAGAACCTTGACTATAGGGATCTGGGCGGTGCGGAGCTGCTCGTAGTCATCGTGGTCAGCCACATCGATCAAAGAGTTATGGTTAGGGGACTGGTCTGGATCACTCCAGACCCAATCGACCACCTTAATCGTAGCAAAGAAGAACTTACTCTTCCACCCTTTGATGGAAGAGGGGAGCTCAAACTTAATGCCCTTCGGGCGGGAAGACAAGGATCACCACCCTTCCTCGGTCAGGTGGCACTTCAGGGTGAAGAAAGCCCTGAATAGAGAGAAGCGGGCAACAAATCCATGCAGGTGACAAAGTACAACAAAGGAAAAAATGATCCTGATGGCATTTGGTACTATCTGAGTAGGGACCAAATGGTAGTTACTCAAGACAGACATGAAGAATGGATGGAAGGAAAAGTGGAGACCCCTAGAAAAGGTCTCCTCATAGAGAGCTATACGGCTCGGGCCGCTGGAAGTGACCCATTCTCCTGGACGAGGGATCAAGAGCCGAACAGAGTGCGGGATGCCATAGACATCCTGAATGGTCCCCAATTCTTTGTCGATAATCATCGACGCGATCCCGCCAGGACCTGTGGACTGGACAGACTCAGGAGCGGTACAGAAGAAGGAGGAGGGAGAGAAGGACCGGACCCCGATTCCCTGATGAGCACTGGACCAGGAGGACGGTCCTACTGAGCTCAAAACGAGTCGCATCCTCCTCATCACCAGAAGACGAAGGAGATGCTGGCCTCCGTTCAGAAGGACCAGCCTCGCCTTGGTCAGTGGAAGGGCAGAAGCCCGGGCCAAAGCAGGACATCCTCAAGGATAGAAGAAGCGGAAGACTCGAAGGAGAGGATGAAGGAAATCCTAGGCCCGGAGGCAGGACCCTACTCTGACGAAGGGGAAAGGAGGAGGGAACTAACCTGGTTCCTTAGAAGACCCAAGGCAACCGGGAAGAAGGAGAAGACTTAGATGTCGTAGCAGGCACCGAGAATTCAAAAGAATAGATGTTTTGGATAAAAACCTCTTTTCATTTCGGAGTGACTCGGCGCATCCGTACCGTTGCGACCTCTTCGCTAACGGATTCACGTCATGTTCTACTCATCGGTGAAAAAGGCACCTCGGCTGCTCTGAATTCTATGCCAACTTTAACTGCTCCTCAGGCATGGCCACGTGGCACCCCCGCACTGGCCTGCGGGACCGTCTCATGGAGCGCCAGCAATCATTGCCATCATTGTGCCAGATCTTCGCCTTTCCATGTTAGCGTCGCAATTACTCCCTTCGACCCGAGCACCGCCACTTACGAGCCTCGAGAGTGGGGGGAAAATGATGTGGCAAAGACCGCTGACATGGAGTAGTTGTCAGGCGCCACGTCGATGAAAGCTGCCACATTAGATGCTACGTCAATCTCCTAGCTCGGACCCCTTCGCCGAGCTGAGCTCCCCCAAAATAACGGGGCTAAAGCCGAGCTCCATGCTCTACCAGGTCGGACCCGTGAGCCTGGGATGCCTAGGTTGGAGCCGAACTCTGCCCTTCAGAGTGAGACCCTCGGAGATTGAGCCTCGTGGTCAGAGTCGAGCTCAGCCCTACTCCGCCACGTGGAGCCTCTTCGAGGCCGAGCCCTCTAGACCGGGTTCGCACTCTGCCCTCCAGAGCGAGAACCTCAGAGATCGAGTCCCATGGTCGGAGTCGAGCTCAGCCCTCCTCTGCCACGTGGAGCCTCTTCGAGGCCGAGCCCTCTAGATTGGACCCACACTCTGCCCTCCAGAGCGAGACCCTCGGAGATCGAGCCCCGTGGTCGGAGTCGAGCTCAGCCCTCCTCCGCCACGTGGAGCCTCTTCGAGGCCAAGCCCTCTAGACTGGGCCTGCACTCAGCCCTCAGAGCGAGACCCTCGGAAATCGAGCCCCCTGGTCAGAGTCGAGCTCAGCCCTCCTCCTTCACGTGGAGCCTCTTCGAGGCTGAGCCTTCTGGACCGGGCCCTCACTCTGCCCTCCTCCATTGAAGCGATCCTGTGAGCCGTGGATGCCTAGGTCAGAGTCGAGCCCTACCTTTCCAGCTCAACCCCCAGCTCAGGCGTCAACACCAGCGAACCAAGGGGTAGCACCGCCCTCCCAAGACGTTGGCGAGCCACCCAAAGACTACACTGAGACACCCCCCAGGCTACAGCGACCGCTTGCAACCACCGGTTACACCAGAAAGGGGAGAGGCCCACTGATTGGGTACCACACTCCTCACCAACCACCTGAACCACCTGAGAGAGGAAGTCAACCAGGAGATTCGAATCACAGGGGAGGCAGCCCACCAATCGAAGACTGTCAGGTTTCCCAAAATGAGGCGACCAAGGAGAATGTCAGAGCCATGATAGATTCTCTTATCATAGATCAGGAAAGGCTCCTCGGGACACCGCCGCATGTGCCTGACAGCCTGGTGGAGATCCCAAGATGAATGCCCAATGATAACCTAGCTTACAAAACTCGGAGGTAACAACTGCAAAAAAAAGGGAGAGAGACATAAGGCACAACATGCCAACACAAGTGCAAGCTCAACCAGAGAGCACAGCACCACAAGAAAATCCAAGTAAGGGTAGGCAAAAAGGCCATACAGAGACTCCCTCTAACCAGGCCACTCTTCCCCCGACACCCTTGCATACCACTTTCACACTACTCACTCCTCCTAGCGTGGAGTCCATCAAGAGGGGCTCGACCAGGAGGATCTGTTCTCCTGGATCGTCACTGACTTGACCATCGGAGTGCCCCCGTCGAAAATCCCAGCCCGGGTCTCTAACCCTTGTCTTGCAGGTCCAGGTCCACTGGACATCAGGTAATGAAGGGAGCGCACTCCGACGCCGACAGCAGCTACGGGCCACGGCGATCTTGGCGGCAATACTATTAATTATTGCAATAATAATAATCGACTAAGATATTTTATGATTAAATTCGACTATAACTTATCACATTTTAAGCACGAACCGTATCTCCTGATCATAATCCATTTTTTTAGAGTACAAGCTATTCATTGTTGAATCATAAAGATCTTGAAGAGTTAGCCAAAAATATGAATAACTTTTTAAGATAATTTATGTCATTTGAGCATGGAGCATATCTCTTGATAACAATCCATCCCTTGCATATATAAACTATTTAA
The DNA here is from genome assembly GCA_021397845.1 of Areca catechu. Taxonomy (NCBI): domain Eukaryota; kingdom Viridiplantae; phylum Streptophyta; class Magnoliopsida; order Arecales; family Arecaceae; genus Areca; species Areca catechu. The sequence goes on along the minus strand of CM038041.1, from coordinate 69,891,378 downwards.
AGATGAACTACATAAAGCATGTAAAAAACTTGCAAGTAATCTTGAATAAATAGTATTTATAAACTAAAAAAAAAAAAGCTTACAAGATTGCATCGAAATAAATACCACAAGATTAAAAATTAAAAATTGAATCTACTTCCTTGAGATCCAAGCTTCTAGCTACTCATGATGTTGCCAAGAATTTCTCTATCTTCTTCTTTTCCTCCTAAAACCTAAAACAAGATCTAAATAAGATAAAGGACTATTGTTGGTTGCTCTCTGCTTCATCGCCAGAGTCGTATGGGCTAGCAGATTGCCCGTGTGATGCTTGCCTAGCTGTTGATCAACTAAAATCCTTCCATGGTCCATGACTGCTAGCCATGGATCGAAGATAATTGTGTGTGTGGACCATTAAGCCTCTATAGACTAAGCGGCCAGTCCACCATGGATAGGTTGCTATAAAAATTATACTGGATCTCATTTTGGTTCATTTTGGATTGATTTGGTCTCTGATTAAGGTCCCTTTTGCATCTTTGAATCCATAGAGTGAACTCTTCATATTGGTGAGATTTTAAATAATTAATTTTACCAAATTTCTAGGGTTCTAGGGTTCTGAATATATCCATCAATTTAATTATAACTATCAAAGAGGAGGAAAAATAAATTAGGTTTTTTTATTAAACATTTTTTATGAGTGTGAAATTATTTAGATTGATCGATCGGCTCAACATCTACTTATCATCAATGTACATTAATTTCATATATTTTATAATTATTTTAAAAATAATTAATTTTGTAACAAAGTTTAGTTTAATTATGAAATTATAATTTTTATTAGATGTTAGTATCATTAATTACTTAAAATATTTAAAATAATTATATAAATATAGGATTTATCGAGCATTCACTCACAAAGTGAGTGAGGCTCAAATAAACTTAGTGTGCTTGAAGAAAGGGTTCTCTACTATAGTAATTCATTTTTCTAGCACTGATTTAGTTTGTTGGATTATTCTGATCATTCGGATATGTAATCAGGATTTTAGATCAAAGTAATTCTTATTTATTTATTTATTTAAGAGGAGATGTGAGATGAAGAAAGAAAAAAATTAAAAAAAAAAATTCTAAAGATGAGGGCCTAAGAAGTCCTAGAGATAAGAGAGAAAAGAATAGTTACGGTTTGATATTATTTACAAAAAAGTTAGTATAACATGGACTCTCTATCATCAGATTATCCTAAATCTAGATAGCTCATAACTACCAAGACCATCTTAGAGCCCTCCAAGTCAAAAACTAACTAATTAACAACAAAGTAAGAGTAAGATCGATGAGGTCCCCCATTGCTTTCCTTAAATACCAATTAGATTGGCCAGGCCAATCAATGGAACTAATTAAAAACCATCTTTCTTCAGGACTATATCATCCTTCAATCCTTTTCCTAGACATCAATCAACCTGCTAATCCTGACCCGATCCAACTCTTACGGGTGCCTTGTTCTATTGAGCTTGGGTTCCTTAGGGGCTGACATCTAGTTAATTTTAATTAAAAGACTTGGGTATACTAGATGCAGGATGGTTGTTTGTAGACCAAGGAAGGGTAATCGAATCCTTACCTTATATTGTTTATGAAAATTGCCCTTAAGATATTTTATAAAAGTATGCAATGCAAAAAATATTGTCCAATACAAGTAATAGGCTTTTAGATTTTAATTAGTTTCTTTATTTTAGTTAAGTGTTATTTGATATATTTTTATTTTTTTATGAAATGTTATTCTAAGCAAGAAGAACAAGAAAAGAGTTTTAAATTTGGTTAATTAAATATAAGAGAAATAAAACTAAATTAGGTTAATTATATAAAGCTACTAGACATCCTAAATTAAAGCAGAAAATCAAATATGGTATTTAAGATAATTAATTAAAAAGTTAAGTATTTTTTAAGGTTAATTTGAAAAAGAAAAAAATTAAAAAAGTTAGGTTAATTTGAAAAGAAAAAAACTAATTTAAAATAACTAAAAAAAGAATTTTTTATATTAATTTGAAAAGGAAGAAACTTATTAAAAGTAACTGAAAATAAGAAACAGATCTAAGGTTAGGGTTAATCTCACCAAATTGAAAACTTTCTCTCTCCTTTTTTCTATTTCTTTATCTGCAAGAAAGAACAAGAAAAGTTAGTAAATTAAATTTATAAAAAATTAAAAAGATAAAAAATATTAGCATTCATATCTTTCCAGCAACGGTACCAAAAACTTGATAAGTCACAATATTATCATTAAGATACTATAATTATTAGTTTAAAATCTAACTTCTAAATAAATTAAAAATATATTGAATATAGTGAGTTAGGTTAAATTCACGAAAAATGTAGTGCTTAAAATGATTTAAAATCTTTAATTTTTAAAATTAAAAAATATTTAAAATTAGAAAATAAAATTAAAAAGTATGAAAGAAAATAAAGAATAGAATTTTAAACTCGGTACGTTCGATCTACTAATCAAATCTTAGTATCCACTTGCATAAAAATAAAAAATATAAATTAAATGGCATATAAATAAATATTATATAAATCAAAAATAAAATCTAACTACAAGTAAATAAAATAAATAAAATTGTAACAAAGATGTCAAAGTTGATTCACCGGAGTTTCATTAAGAAGTTGGTTGTATCACCTCACTTTCTTTCATCATACTTCATGGAGCAAACTGGACTTTTTTTTCTTCCTCTTTGAATCTTGATCTAGAGTTACTAGATATCCTAAATTAAAGAAAAAAATCAAATAGGGTATTTAAGGCAATTAATTAAAAGGTTAAGTTTTTTTAGATTAATTTGGAAAGGAAAAAATTAAAAAAAATAGGTTAATTTGAAAAGAAAGAAACTAATTAAAAATAACTAAAAAAGAATTTTTTATGTTAATTTGAAAAAGGAAGAAACTTATTAAAAGTAACTAAAAAAAGGAAATATACTAGGATTAGGATTAATCTCACCAAATTGAAGACTTTCTTTCTTTCTTTTTTTTCTATTTTTTTATCTGCAAGAAAGAACAAGAAAAGTTAGTAAACTGACTTAACAAGAAATTGAAAAAATAAAAAATATTAGTATTCGTGCCTTCCATGGCAACAGTACCAAAAACTTGATAGGTCACGATGTTATCCTTAAGATACCATGATTATCAATTTAAAATCTGACTTCTAAATAAATTAAAAATACATAGAATATAATGAGTCAGGTCGAATCCACGAAGAAGGTAGTGCTTAAAATGATTTAAAATTCTTTGATTTTTAAAATAAAAAAATATTTGAAATTAGAAAATAAAATTAAAAAGTGTGAAAGAAAATAAAGAATAAGAATTTAAGCTCGGTACGTTCGATATGCTAATCAAATCTTAGCATCTACTTGCATAAAAATAAAAAATATAAATTAAATGGCATAAAAATAAATATTATATTAATCAAAAATAAAATCCAACTACAAGTAAATAAAATAAATAAAATTATAGTAAAGATTTTGAAGTTGATTCTCCGCAGTCTCAATAGAAAATTGATTGATATCACCTCACATTCTTCCATCATATTCCGTAGAAAATCAATAGAAAATATAAATTAAATGGCATATAAATAAATATTATATAAATCAAAAATAAAATCTAACTACAAGTAAATAAAATAAATAAAATTGTAACAAAGATGTCAAAGTTGATTCACCGGAGTTTCATTAAGAAGTTGGTTATATCACCTCACCTTCTTTCATCATACTCCATGGAGCAAACTGGGCTTTTTATTCTTCCTCTTTGAATCTTGATCTAGAGTTACTAGATATCCTAAATTAAAGCAAAAAATCAAATAGGGTATTTAAGGCAATTAATTAAAAGGTTAAGTTTTTTTAGATTAATTTGGAAAAGGAAAAAATTAAAAAAAATAGGTTAATTTGAAAAGAAAGAAACTAATTAAAAATAACTAAAAAAGAATTTTTTATGTTAATTTGAAAAAGGAAGAAACTTATTAAAAGTAACTAAAAAAAGGAAATAGACTAGGATTAGGATTAATCTCACCAAATTGAACACTTTCTTTCTTTCTTTTTTTTCTATTTTTTTATCTGCAAGAAAGAACAAGAAAAGTTAGTAAACTGACTTAACAAAAAATTGAAAAAATAAAAAATATTAGTATTCGTGCCAACCATGGCAACAGTACCAAAAACTTGATAGGTCATGATGTTATCCTTAAGATACCATGATTATTAATTTAAAATCTGACTTCTAAATAAATTAAAAATACATAGAATATAATGAGTCAGGTCGAATCCACGAAGAAGGTAGTGCTTAAAATGATTTAAAATTCTTTGATTTTTAAAATAAAAAAATATTTGAAATTAGAAAATAAAATTAAAAAGTGTGAAAGAAAATAAAGAATAAGAATTTAAGCTCGGTACGTTCGATATGCTAATCAAATCTTAGCATCTACTTGCATAAAAATAAAAAATATAAATTAAATGGCATAAAAATAAATATTATATTAATCAAAAATAAAATCCAACTACAAGTAAATAAAATAAATAAAATTATAGTAAAGATTTTGAAGTTGATTCTCCGCAGTCTCAATAGAAAATTGATTGATATCACCTCACATTCTTCCATCATATTCCGTAGAAAATCAATAGAAAATATAAATTAAATGGCATATAAATAAATATTATATAAATCAAAAATAAAATCTAACTACAAGTAAATAAAATAAATAAAATTGTAACAAAGATGTCAAAGTTGATTCACCGGAGTTTCATTAAGAAGTTGGTTATATCACCTCACATTCTTTCATCATACTCCATGGAGCAAACTGGGCTTTTTATTCTTCCTCTTTGAATCTTGATCTAGAGTTACTAAATATCCTAAATTAAAGCAAAAAATCAAATAGGGTATTTAAGGCAATTAATTAAAAGGTTAAGTTTTTTTAGATTAATTTGGAAAAGGAAAAAATTAAAAAAATAGGTTAATTTGAAAAGAAAGAAACTAATTAAAAATAACTAAAAAAGAATTTTTTATGTTAATTTGAAAAAGGAAGAAACTTATTAAAAGTAACTAAAAAAAAGGAAATAGACTAGGATTAGGATTAATCTCACCAAATTGAAGACTTTCTTTCTTTCTTTTTTTTCTATTTTTTTATCTGCAAGAAAGAACAAGAAAAGTTAATAAACTGACTTAACAAGAAATTGAAAAAATAAAAAATATTAGTATTCGTGCCAACCATGGCAACAGTACCAAAAACTTGATAGGTCATGATGTTATCCTTAAGATACCATGATTATTAATTTAAAATCTGACTTCTAAATAAATTAAAAATACATAGAATATAATTATTCAGGTCGAATCCACGAAGAAGGTAGTGCTTAAAATGATTTAAAATTCTTTGATTTTTAAAATAAAAAAATATTTGAAATTAGAAAATAAAATTAAAAAGTGTGAAAGAAAATAAAGAATAAGAATTTAAGCTCGGTACGTTCGATATGCTAATCAAATCTTAGCATCTACTTGCATAAAAATAAAAAATATAAATTAAATAGCATAAAAATAAATATTATATTAATCAAAAATAAAATCCAACTACAAGTAAATAAAATAAATAAAATTATAGTAAAGATTTTGAAGTTGATTCGCCGCAGTCTCAATAAAAAATTGATTGATATCACCTCACATTCTTCCATCATATTCCGTAGAGCAAACTGAATTTTTTCTTCTTTTTTTTGATTCTTGATCTAAAAATTGGTATAGACATAAATGTGATAGAGGAGAAAGAGTTTCTTCTTTAAAAAAAATTATTTTTAGATATCAACTTTCAATCTAGAACTAAGTCTTTTATCATATACTGTGTATCCTTTCTTACAGATGATTTTTTTTTTATAATCTAATATCTTTTAAATAGAAGAAAGAGAAATCGAATCAGTGCAGATCTGAAAGTTAGACTTTTTATAAAATTTTAAATTTTTTTATAAATTTTAATCTTAAATCATTTCAAAATTTTGTAAATCTGATTTCATCATGTTTAATTAATTATGGACCATCGATCGGCTTCAAATGGTATCAAATTCTGCCAAGATTACAGTACAATCTCGCAAGAATCCGTCACATCACATGCATAAGAGCCCTTTCTCAGTTGGGGGCTTTTCCTTCCACTGAATCGGGTATTTGTGTTGATTAATGGTCCTTGGAACGCGCGAAGGACGGCCAAAATCACGTTGAAACTCCTACTGCAGCTCGGTATTATCTCCTAGCCATCCGCTTGGTTGTTTTTAACCCGCTGGATGGCGCTTGAATGGGTGGGCCAGCATGATTATTATGGTAAAGCATTCCTGAGACATAAATTAACAATATTTCCCATAGACCATCCCATCAAGTCATTGGCTGAACCATATAATGGCACACGTGGGTCATTATTTAACAAGGAAAAAACTCCCAGCCAAACACCATGTGAGAGCCACGTTAACAAAAATAATTAACAATTATTTCCAAGGACCTACGGAAAACCTATCATATACGGATCATCGTTTTATTTAATTTGAATTCCTATTTAAATGCTGTTAATGTCATTTGAACATGTACATTCACTATAGCAAAAATAAGAAACCGCAACATTTTTTTCCAAACATTTTGATTGAGCGAGAGATACCGCAAATTCATTGACGTTTTTAAAAAAACGTCGCTAAGTTTAATTATTTTTTGATATTTTTAAATATTATCGGATTTTTAAACGGGTATCGGGAAGCTCCGTCACCTGCCGATGGTTATAAGCATCAAAAAATTCATCCTCTTATATCCAGTTCCAAGTTCTAATTTTTCATTCACTCGCGTCACCCCTGTTCTCCTAATCTCTGTTTCATCCTCGATCCCTCTCCCTCCTCATTCATCTCCGATGTGTTGCCTTCGGGTCCCTTCATCACCATCGAAGCTCTCTGACTAGTGCCTTCATCTCTGTCGCATTGGCCCTCTTCCATACCGGCCCACCGATCGAAGTCTTGCCCGCCCACCCGCTATCCCCGCCAACCTCCCTGCCTTGCTCCACCAGTCGACCAAGTGGTTGTAAGCACTTACCTCTCACTGTTTCTCATCAACTGGCAAGGATTGTAAGTATTTTTACCTTTTTAAAAATGATAGCTCACAGAAGTGAATCCTTTTATTTTTTATTATTCCATTTGCACCATGGCTGATATTTGATTGAGCTACAAAAAATGAAATGAATAATCTTTTTGGTTCAATGATTTCTGCCCCCCTCTCTAGTTTCTGTTGCCTATTTTAATATATAGGATTTTTTTTCAATATATTTGTAATTTCTTATATATTTTAGTGAGTTAAAAAACCGAGTTAATGCTATAATTTTGATAATATATATCAATATGGTATTTGTTGTCATCTATGTACATACATTAGTCGCCTGTTACCTAACTTCTAGGTACACCAAAGACTGACAAGAAGGGATGGTGATGATAAGGGAGTGGAAGGCTATGAAGAGACTCTTTATGATAGGTTTCTTTCTAGAACCATCAATATTATGAACATGATTGGAATAAATGATTATGTATGGATGAAAGATCCTTCTACATGTTATGCAACATGCTTACTGGTATTGGTAAGCCAATCCAAGTCATGCAAGGGCAAGAATAGCTACAGTACTGCAACATCTAATCTATGTAGACACTTCCATATTTAAATTAATGAATTTAGATATAAATGATCTTTGAATGAATGATGAAAGATCACATAGACACCAAGTTAGGAGCCGTAGGTACAGCGATCTAACCAACCGGTACCTCCCAACTCGATGAATGAAAGGATCAATATCCCATGCAAATGCTCATAGTATTCGATGCGATTGGATGGATATAAATATACCAAGAGATTTGAAAAAGGACTCAAATGGATTTATACTTGTCAATTTTTCAAGATTGATACATATAGGTGTGTTATTGAAGGATGATCTATTTATCTTTTCATCTCAAGTTTGATAAATTTTTTATGTACAAGACTCGAAAGATAAAGAATGGGCTACTGTTATTAAGACAAAACCCAGAGACTTGTATGGCATAGGAAAAAGAATGGAAGAAGATAATGATGATACTTATACTCAGTGTATGCTTTATAATATTATGCCGGATGATCATATAAATGATACAACCATTTTGGTTAGGTTGGATTTTGAAGAAGGTACAACTGGTTGATTATAACAAGTAGTTTATAAAATGGTTTACATTTTTGTATGATTAATTATTGAAAGATTGTGCCCTGAAAGCCAATTGAAATATTGTAATTTTGATCCCAAAATCAATGAATTGACATTTTATAAAGGCATTATTTTCATCATTTGCTGTGTCTTTTTGATTTTATGATGAACCCCATAGATTAGGGCTATGGTTCTAGGGTTATGATGAGATCATACCAGTGAGACCTAAAGCCTTAAAACCCTAATCTAAAATATTCCTGGTCGATGGGACATTGAGTTGGGGATCAATGTTTCCGGCAAGACCAGCACATCCTATATATGTTTTGTAATAAGGGTGACTGATCTCACAGTCACTTGTGTTTGACACTAATACTAGGATGTGAGTGTTCATTGGAGAATGAGTTCACTGAATTGATCCAGATTGAGAATATCTAATGGAACCTTATCTGTTTGTCAATAGATAATTCTCATAGTGGGAGTAGTGCATGTGGTCCTTTGACCTGAGACTACCATAGTACCTTATATACATGAATCCATACTTTGGTTCGCAGTCAATCATGACACTGAGTCATGCACGAGGTGATACTGGTTATGGTGGATTGTATATGAAGGTTGTGAGTAGGTCAACAAGGAATTGATCAGCCCTAGTAAGAGGGAATAGCATCCAGCTAATTTCAAATGATGGATTCAGGAAACCTTTGATCAAAGTATGAACATTAGAGTTATTTTCTAATGGTTCATTAATGAATCATCATTATAAAGATTGAGCTAGGGATGAATATGAAAATTGGATTTGACAAATATCCATATTCCTAATCATATTCGGGATGCAAGTTGATCAAAGGACTGAATTGCCCGGTAACTCACCACTGAAGGGTATTTTGGTAATTCCACCAAAATTCCACATCTTCCGGGTAGACATGATACGTTGCTAGACGTCAATCTTGTCTTGTAGGTATATGATTGAGTCATGGTAATTCAAATCAGTCAATTTGAATTAGATTCTAATTGACCGAGTCGAGCTAGTTTGAGTTGACCTAAATCGGCTTAGTTGAGATCTAACCGAATTAAGTCAAATAGCACTCGGACCTACTGCTGGCTAGGTGTGGAACCCAATGGGTCACACACAAAAGAAAATTGATGAAGGATTTAATTTGGAATTAAATCATGTTTGCAGGATAAACACACTAGCATGTGTTGCAGACCAAATTTCTATTCGAATTTGGTTCCGAATTGGGCTTAATTGGGTTCTAATTGAACCAGATTAAGGTCCAATTTAATTTTTAGGACATTGGGCTAACCCATGGCTGAACCCAAGTGAATTTAATTCACTGAGACCCTCTCTCCAAGCCGCCCCCTCCCTCTTCTCACCCGCGCGCGCCAAGAAAGAAAAGTCCACGTGCGTGGACTTCTCTTAAAATGCGTGAGAAACAAAACGTCGGAGAAAAAAAATCTGAAAAGGGGCGTTTTCAGATCCTTGTCTGGCGCCCTTGGATCTGGATCTGATGGCTAGAAAAATTTAAGAAAAGGATCCGTCGCTTTTCGGTCGCAAATCCGTCTCCAAAAGTCGCGATCCTTCCTGAAGTTTTTCCGAGAGTTCTCCTCGTCGGAAAAACGAAAATCAAATCGGAGAATCGTGATTTTTGGTTGAGGGGATGCGTGAGGGATGAGGGATCGTGATCCCTGGGGTTTCAGAGGGTTGCGTTGTTTCGAGATGACACCCCTCTGAGATCTATAAATAGGGTTGGGGTTCTCGGGGGTTTTCACGTAACATAGTTCAGAGATCCAATTCCCTCACTTCCTCTCCAGAATACTCCTTCCTCTTGTTCTTGTTGGGTATTGTTTCCCTTACAGAGGTATCCTCTGTCGAAACTCTGACCCTAAACAAGAATAAGAAGAAGGTCTTGAACGGTAAAGGAAAGAACAGGGAAAGGATCTTTTCTTCTTTTCTTTCTTGAATTAAGACTTTGACTGTCTTAATTTTTCTTCCAATTCAATTCAAGAAAAGGGATTCAAGAAAGGGAATTCTTGAAGAAAATTCAAGAAGAGGAAAGAAGGAAGAAAAGGAAATTTTCAAGAAAGAAAATTTCAGCCTAAAGGTCCAAGAATTGAATTCTTGAAAAAGAATTCAAGAAGAGGAACCAAGAAATAGAAATTTTGTCTTCATTATTTTTCTGTGTGGATCACCATTGGAGGGTGAACATTTGGGCGCCTGGTGGAGATTCAGAGTTTGGATTTTGCGATACAGGTTAGTATCTTGATTTGAGATTAAATATTATATAAACATCTTATATGTTTTAATTCTTTTAAGGAGATTTTGGGTTGAAGGTTTGGTGAAGATTTCATTAAGATAAAAAATTTTGAAATCTATGATTCCGCCTTGCCACCGAACCTTACAGTGGTATCAGAGCCTCCTTATAAAGATTAAAATATATATTCTGAATTTTAGATGCAGTTTTATAAAAGTAAGATGTGATGTAATATATGTTTGTTATAATGTCACCAATTAGGGTTTTCACTCAAACCCTAATTGTTGTAGAGATATGCATAGAGATCTAGTCATCATACTGAAATAAGGTTGCCCTGGCATAATGGTGGATCCATTATGTGGTAAATGGTTGTCCTAGTATGATGGCACACTATGGCACATATTTGCTAGAATGTGCTTTGTTTTAATAAACCCCTCTTTAACAACATATTAAGTTGTAGTGTCATATACCAAAAGCAAAAATAATCAATATGATTAGTTTATCATTCGGTGTCTAGGAAAAGTGGTTCATGATCGGTAAAGAGGACGTGGTTTTTAATTGGTTCCGTTGACTGACCTGGCCAATTCTTATTGGTGTCTAAGGAAAGCAACGGGGGGACTCCCACCACTCTCCCACTTACCTGGCCGGTATGATTAACTTAATTATTGATTAATATGCTCAGTGTAATATTCACTACATATGGCTTTCCTTCATGCCAAGTCATTATTATGTTATGATCCATATTAGGTTTGTTGTGTACACACAAGGCCTTTTCTTTATGGTGACTAACATAATTTTTTCTTGGTACATTTGATGCTTATGGAATGATTTAATATAATACTTTGTTGTGTACACACAAGGGTATTATGATTAATATCATGACTATATAGCAATGAAGGGTCTGACTTAACTAAAATATTATAGTTTGTTGTGTACACACAAGACTATTAATATTTTAGAGGCCAAGATAAGTTGAGAATTGTATGAATTACAATTGGAAAGAGTTTTTTCTACCTTTGAACTTATATAAGATTTGTTGTGTACACACAAGGTCTCTTATAAGGAATTAGGATCTCAACCCCACTAAGAGAACCAATTAGGGTTTTCTCGATCATCACATTGAGGGTTATGATGCTTGATAAAATAGTGGGAGACATAATTAAGTTAAAGTCCTAATTTAATTATGTTTTGTCAACATTGATTGTCTGCTTATGTAATGTTGTTTGTTAATGTAGATTAAATGGCCTCTTCACTCTCACTCCGTAGCATTCTTGATGCAAATAAATTGACTGGACCAAACTATGTTGATTGGTTGAGAAACCTGAAGATAGTACTCAGCCAAGAAAGAATTTCTTATATTCTTGATACCCCAACCTTGGAACCATTAGGGGAAGATGCCTCGCAAGAGGATAAGACCACATATAACACGTGGCAAAATGACTCACTTACTGTCAAGTGTATAATGCTTGCCTCTATGACCAATGAGTTACAGAGGCAACATGATAGCATGGACACAAACTCCATATTGCTCAATTTAAAAGAACTTTATGGAGAACATAGTCGAACTGCAAGATATGAAATATCTAAGCAGTTATTCCGTGCAAGGATGACAGAAGGTACATCCGTACAAGACCATGTATTAAAGGTTATTGACCTAATCACCCGATTGGGTCAATTGGGTTTTGTTATGGATGGGGAGTTGAATCAGGATTTAATCCTGCAGTCACTCCCAGAGTCATTTTCACAGTTTGTTCTTAATTATCATATGAACAAACTTAACACTTCCTTGCCTGAGCTGTTGAATATGTTAAAAACAGCAGAGAGCCATTTAAAGAAAAATAAGGCTCCACTTCTTCTTGTGGATGGTGTAAACAAGAAGAAAATAGGCAAAAAGGGTTCCAAGAGGAGGTTAAACCCAAAAGGGGGTATCAAGAAAAAGAAAGGAAAGAAGGCCTCCGGACAAATGACCTGCTTTCATTGTGGCAAGCCGGGACACTGGAAAAGAAACTGCAAGGTTTACCTTGCAAGTCTGAAGCCAGGTGCTAGTAATGCACCAACAGGTATGTATGAGATACATGCAATTTTGTCATTAGACACTTCTAATTCAAACTCTTGGGTATTGGATACTGCTTGTGGTCATCATATCTGCAAATCATTGCAGGGACTACAGAACATTAGAGTTTTGAAGGAAGGCGACTTCGAGCTCTACGGTGCTGGAGGAGATTCCATCCAAGCAGAAGCTGTAGGGACTTATATGTTGAAGCTGCCTTCTGGGAAGATTTTAGAGTTAAAGAATTGTTATTTTATGCCTAGAATCATTAGAAACATCATATCTGTACCCTTGTTACTTAAACAAGGATATATTATGAATGTAATGAGCAGTGGCTGCTCAATCAGTTTTTCTAATGAAATAATATTTAATGGCATATTTTGCAATGGTCTCTTAACTTTATCTTCTGATGACAATATACTACATGTTAGTAATAAACGAAAAAGAGATGAAGTAAACAATACTTTACTTTGGCACTGTCGTCTTGGACATATTAGTGAGCAGAGGATTAACAAGTTATACAAAGAAAAATTCCTTAATCCTTATGACTATGAATCATTAGGAACTTGTGAATCATGTCTCATGGGTAAAATGACCAAGACTCCATTTAGTGGACATAATGAAAGGACAACAGAGTTATTAGGACTCATACACACTGATGTATGTGGACCTATGACAACTCAGGCCAAGGGTGGATACTCATATTTCATCACATTCACTGATGACTTTTCAAGATACGGATTTGTGTATCTAATGAAACATAAGTCCGAAGCTTTTGAAAAATTTTTAGAGTATCAAAGTATGGTAGAGAAACAAACGGGGAAAAGTATTAAGATCCTTCGATCAGATAGAGGAGGTGAATACTTATCCACCGAGTTTCTTGATCACCTTAAACAAAAGGGAATCATCTCTGAATGGACTCCTCCTTACACACCACAATTAAATGGTGTTGCTGAAAGGAGAAATCGTACTTTATTAGATATGGTACGGTCCATGATGTGCTTCACAGACTTACCTGTTTCTTTCTGGGGAAATGCCTTGGAAACAGCGGCTAATATTTTGAATAGAGTACCATCCAAATCTGTATCTGGCATTCCATATGAGTTATGGAGGGGAAGGAAACCCAATCTTAAGCACCTTAAGATATGGGGATGTCCAGCTTATGTCAAAAGAAATTTTGGACAAAAGCTTGATGCTAGAGCAGAAAAATGTCTATTTGTTGGATATCCCAAAAATAGTATAGGATATCTATTCTACCACCCTACTGAACAAAAGATTTTAGTCAGTAGGCATGCCATTTTTATGGAAAAGGAATTCATCCTACAAAAGGGCAGTGGGAGAAATATTGAACTTGAAGAAGTTCAACAAATAGATACATCTCAACAAAATCATAACATAGTTAGTATAGAACCTGAACACACCACTCCTATCCGTAAGTCTGATAGAGTGCGACATGCACCTGAAAGGTATGGGTTCATTATTGAAAATAATGAAGCCCGAATCATTGATAATGATGAGCCTCTAACATATACGGATGCTATCATAAGTAGTGACTCAGACAAATGGCTGGAAGCCATGAGATCCGAAATGGACTCCATGTATGTCAACCAAGTCTGGACTTTGGTTGATGCACCAGAGAGTGTTAACCCTATTGGATGCAAATGGGTCTATAAGAAAAAGATTGGGACAGATGGCCAAGTTGAAACTTATAAAGCCAGATTAGTGGCTAAGGGTTTCAGACAAAAACAGGGAATAGATTATGATGAAACATTTTCTCCTGTTGCCATGCTCAAATCTATTCGGATCATGCTTGCTATAGCAGCATATCATGATTATGAAATCTGGCAGATGGATGTGAAGACTGCATTCCTCAATGGTTTCCTTGAGGAAGAGGTTTATATGTCACAGCCAGAAGGTTTTGTCTTGGAGACTAAACCTAATCAGGTATGTAGGCTAAAGAAATCTATTTATGGATTAAAGCAAGCATCTAGGAGTTGGAACATCCGATTTGATAAGACAGTCAAAGAATTTGACTTTATCAAAAATGAGGATGAACCTTGTGTGTACAAGAAGACTAGTGGGAGTGCCATAGTTTTCTTGGTTCTGTATGTAGATGACATACTCCTCATTGGGAATGATATCCCAATGTTACAATCAGTCAAGGTATGGTTATCTAAACAGTTTTCCATGAAAGACTTGGGAGAAGCATCTTATATACTAGGCATCAAGATCTATAGAGATAGATCTAGGAGGATGCTAGGTTTATCCCAGTCTACGTACATTGACCAAGTGCTAAAAAGATTTAGCATGGAGGAAAGTAAAAGAGGTTACTTACCTATTGGTCATGGCATACATCTTTCTAAGAAGATGTCTCCTAAGACACCTGAAGAAAGAAATAGAATGAATTCGGTACCTTATGCTTCGGCAGTAGGGTCTATTATGTATGCTATGTTATGTACTAGGCCTGATGTGGCATATGCCTTAGGTATAGCCAGCAGGTTTCAGGCTGATCCAGGAGAGGATCATTGGAAGGCTGTGAAAAATATTCTTAAGTACTTAAGAAGAACTAAGGATATTTTTCTAATATACGGAGGATCTGATCTTAAACTAGAAGCTTATTCAGATTCTAGTTTTCAATCAGATCCAGATGACAGCAAATCTATATCTGGGTATGTTTTTACCCTTAATGGAGGAGCTGTAAGTTGGAAAAGTTCTAAACAGCAAACTGTAGCTGACTCAACAACTGAGGCAGAGTACATTGCTGTTAGTGAAGCTGCCAAGGAAGCTGTCTGGATGAAGAAGTTCATATCAGAGTTGGGCGTAGTTCCTGAGATTGAAGGTCCAGTATCACTTTACTGTGATAATACGGGGGCTGTTGCTCAAGCAAAGGAACCAAGAGCTCATCACAAATCAAAGCACATTCTGAGACGCTTCCATCTCGTTCGAGAGATTGTCGAAAGACAAGAAGTCTGCATTAAAAGGGTAGAAACGAAGAACAACATAGCAGACCCGTTCACTAAGGCTCTATCACAGCGAGAGTTTGATCGCCACCTTGATTGTATGGGGTTAAGATTTAAAGGCGATTGGCTTTAGTGCAAGTGGGAGATTGAAAGATTGTGCCCTGAAAGCCAATTGAAATATTGTAATTTTGATCCCAAAATCAATGAATTGACATTTTATAAAGGCATTATTTTCATCATTTGCTGTGTCTTTTTGATTTTATGATGAACCCCATAGATTAGGGCTATGGTTCTAGGGTTATGATGAGATCATACCAGTGAGACCTAAAGCCTTAAAACCCTAATCTAAAATATTCCTGGTCGATGGGACATTGAGTTGGGGATCAATGTTTCCGGCAAGACCAGCACATCCTATATATGTTTTGTAATAAGGGTGACTGATCTCACAGTCACTTGTGTTTGACACTAATACTAGGATGTGAGTGTTCATTGGAGAATGAGTTCACTGAATTGATCCAGATTGAGAATATCTAATGGAACCTTATCTGTTTGTCAATAGATAATTCTCATAGTGGGAGTAGTGCATGTGGTCCTTTGACCTGAGACTACCATAGTACCTTATATACATGAATCCATACTTTGGTTCGCAGTCAATCATGACACTGAGTCATGCACGAGGTGATACTGGTTATGGTGGATTGTATATGAAGGTTGTGAGTAGGTCAACAAGGAATTGATCAGCCCTAGTAAGAGGGAATAGCATCCAGCTAATTTCAAATGATGGATTCAGGAAACCTTTGATCAAAGTATGAACATTAGAGTTATTTTCTAATGGTTCATTAATGAATCATCATTATAAAGATTGAGCTAGGGATGAATATGAAAATTGGATTTGACAAATATCCATATTCCTAATCATATTCGGGATGCAAGTTGATCAAAGGACTGAATTGCCCGGTAACTCACCACTGAAGGGTATTTTGGTAATTCCACCAAAATTCCACATCTTCCGGGTAGACATGATACGTTGCTAGACGTCAATCTTGTCTTGTAGGTATATGATTGAGTCATGGTAATTCAAATCAGTCAATTTGAATTAGATTCTAATTGACCGAGTCGAGCTAGTTTGAGTTGACCTAAATCGGCTTAGTTGAGATCTAACCGAATTAAGTCAAATAGCACTCGGACCTACTGCTGGCTAGGTGTGGAACCCAATGGGTCACACACAAAAGAAAATTGATGAAGGATTTAATTTGGAATTAAATCATGTTTGCAGGATAAACACACTAGCATGTGTTGCAGACCAAATTTCTATTCGAATTTGGTTCCGAATTGGGCTTAATTGGGTTCTAATTGAACCAGATTAAGGTCCAATTTAATTTTTAGGACATTGGGCTAACCCATGGCTGAACCCAAGTGAATTTAATTCACTGAGACCCTCTCTCCAAGCCGCCCCCTCCCTCTTCTCACCCGCGCGCGCCAAGAAAGAAAAGTCCACGTGCGTGGACTTCTCTTAAAATGCGTGAGAAACAAAACGTCGGAGAAAAAAAATCTGAAAAGGGGCGTTTTCAGATCCTTGTCTGGCGCCCTTGGATCTGGATCTGATGGCTAGAAAAATTTAAGAAAAGGATCCGTCGCTTTTCGGTCGCAAATCCGTCTCCAAAAGTCGCGATCCTTCCTGAAGTTTTTCCGAGAGTTCTCCTCGTCGGAAAAACGAAAATCAAATCGGAGAATCATGATTTTTGGTTGAGGGGATGCGTGAGGGATGAGGGATCGTGATCCCTGGGGTTTCAGAGGGTTGCGTTGTTTCGAGATGACACCCCTCTGAGATCTATAAATAGGGTTGGGGTTCTCGGGGGTTTTCACGTAACATAGTTCAGAGATCCAATTCCCTCACTTCCTCTCCAGAATACTCCTTCCTCTTGTTCTTGTTGGGTATTGTTTCCCTTACAGAGGTATCCTCTGTCGAAACTCTGACCCTAAACAAGAATAAGAAGAAGGTCTTGAACGGTAAAGGAAAGAACAGGGAAAGGATCTTTTCTTCTTTTCTTTCTTGAATTAAGACTTTGACTGTCTTAATTTTTCTTCCAATTCAATTCAAGAAAAGGGATTCAAGAAAGGGAATTCTTGAAGAAAATTCAAGAAGAGGAAAGAAGGAAGAAAAGGAAATTTTCAAGAAAGAAAATTTCAGCCTAAAGGTCCAAGAATTGAATTCTTGAAAAAGAATTCAAGAAGAGGAACCAAGAAATAGAAATTTTGTCTTCATTATTTTTCTGTGTGGATCACCATTGGAGGGTGAACATTTGGGCGCCTGGTGGAGATTCAGAGTTTGGATTTTGCGATACAGGTTAGTATCTTGATTTGAGATTAAATATTATATAAACATCTTATATGTTTTAATTCTTTTAAGGAGATTTTGGGTTGAAGGTTTGGTGAAGATTTCATTAAGATAAAAAATTTTGAAATCTATGATTCCGCCTTGCCACCGAACCTTACAATTATCCTATCTTTTAAATAGCAATTCATTTACGTTATAATTTGATTATAATGTAGACTGACTTGGTTTTTAATAATGCATGTTAGGTACACCTACCTCGAAGGAAGCACCTATCAGATGTATAGTTTCAGTTTTCCCAGACCGAGGTGGTACTTCATCACAGCAGCCCGACAACTCTCAATCAGTTTCATGTCGGTCTGATGCCAATCCATCCATTCCTGCACATCCGGCCGAGGCTAGTACCTCTCCTTCACATCAGGCTGAGGTCATTCCCTCTGAGTCAACACATCACAATTCTCCTACGGATCATCCAGAAGATGAGCCTATCATCGATGACATATATATATAAGATAATTTAATAATTTCATCTCATTTCAATTCATACATATGCAATAGTTTTGATATATAAATTTTTATATTTTTTTGGTAGATGGATCTGGGAGACTTAGGAGGAGGCGAGGACCCATACTAGTCCGTGATGTGTGGCAGCTACCTGAGGGTGAGAGGATCGTCATTGAGTGCAACAAGCTATGCCAACCTATTAAGAAATTAACTAGCTTGTTGACAAGCTTTTTAGGGACAGTAGCATGCTGGGGTCAGCTATGTCTCCTAAATTATCCAAAGTGGAATGACATGCTTCCTGCCTATAAAGTAGAGATGCTACGACTTGTACAAGTAAAAAATTTGATATATTATTTTATATCTTAAGTTTTAAACAATTTTATTGCTTATTTCATTTAATACTTATTTTATTATTTATTTACATTATAGAGCAAGTTTGTACTCCCTCCAGATTGTAATGATTTTGTGCTTAAGTCTCTTAATCGCAAGTGAAAAGAGTATAGGGCAAAGTTGAAGGGAGACTATAAGATAGATGGTAAGACAGAGGAGCAGGTTGTAGCTGCTTGTCCTCCTAATGTACACCCTCATCAATGGAGGGAGCTGGTACACTATTGGTTATCCGAGAGGGCACAGGTCGTGTAGCATCATCAAACTTATAAACTTATTAATTTTTAATGTAAATTACATTTATACAATATATAACATAGTTTTAATTTTATTGTGTAGACATATTCTGCTATTGGTAGAGCTGTACGAGCAGCTCAATCTATTCCTTACATAGCGAGGTCTAAGAGTTATGCACGGTTCGGCATGAGTTTGTTATTTCTCATCCTATAATATTTTTAGTACACTTTTAGTTTTAACATCATATATCATCATGTATCATGCATGTACCATGTATCATGGTACGGGGGTATAAGATGTATCATTTTATATTTTTTTATAATATTTATTCTTTCTATAGGCTGATCAGCAAGGGAGGGAGCCTAGTGAGGTGGAGTTCTATTGGATGACTCACATTCACCAGGATGGCAGTTTTGTTCGGGAGGAGTCCAGAGATATATTTATATTTTTTTATTTATATTATATCATGATTTATAATTATATTTTTATTAAGTATTAATATATGAATTTTTTATAAAATATAGGAGATGGCTACCTCTATGATCGCCGGCATGCTGGCGAGTCTACATCATCTACGCAGAGCAGTCGCGTCGAGGCCAAGATATTCTTAGAGTTGATGGGACCGGAGCATCATGGATGAGTGAGGGGTTATGGGATTGGAGTTACCCCTACTCAGTTATCTAAGGTGAATAGATTTACTCGGGATTCTAGAGATAGTCATGATGATTCACGTGTTCGTAGGCTCGAGGATGAGATATCAGAGCTCAGACAGACACGTGATACAGACAAAGAAAAGATGTAGACCATGAGGGCTCAGCTTGAGCATATTACATCTGTGCTGCATATGTCATGTCATCTCAGGTAAGTAATTATTTATAATTACATATATATATTTTTTATATGTATATAATAATTTAGAATATATATAATGTATGTATCGTAACTATATATATGTATATCTTGTTGGTTCCTGATGTATCTGCCAATCACAGATAGGGTGACGACCAGCCTCTCGCGAACCATTGATGCCATTAATGCTAGTTGATTTTTTTTTAATTATTTTTGTATGTCTTTTTATGTATTTGAACTTGGATCGAGTTTGAATATCTATTGATACTTTTTATATATATAAAACACTCTTTATATTGACTTCATGTATATTTGGTGTTTGGAGTATGAATGTTGTGTTTGTGTGATACAATTTTTAATTAAATAATGTTTGATTCCATTTTGTTTGTCTTTGGCTATGTGTGATACAGGTTTGAATGAAATGATAATTGATTTTGATGATAATGTATACAAGTTTGTGTTGGTGTATATATTTGATGTATATTTGTGTTGATACAGTATATTTAAAAAAAGAAATACCAATGCTTTAAAGCATCACTATTTTATCAATTTCCGATGCTTTAAAGCATCGATATCGTGACAAATACCAATGCTTTAAAGCGTCGCTAGATTTAAACCAACCGATGCTTTAAAGCAACGCTAGATTTTAAACTTAGCAATGCTTTAAAGTGTTGGCACATGCCGATACTTTTAAAAAGCGTCCCTATGTTTAAAATCTAGTGATACTTTAAAGCATCGGCATCTGTCGATGCTTTTAAAAAGTACACGCCGATGCTTTTAAAAAATGTCAATATGTTTAAAACCTAGTGATACTTTAAAGCATCGGTAGGTTTAAATCTAGCGATGCTTTAAAGCATCGGCATCTGTCGATACTTGTAAAAAGTATCGGCAGGTTACGTCTCCATGCTTATATACTTGACATTTTTACGATGCTTTAAAAAATTTGGAAGATTTCTTGCCAACACTTAAAAGAATCAACAAATATCTTTAATAACATCGGCAAATCCCCTTTTTACTATAGTGATTAAGTTCTTCGTATTGCTAAATTTTTGAATCAGTAATTCTATCAATTTTTAAAAATTTAAAAATTTCAAATATCTTCATTAATTTTAATATATCTATAAAAAATTATAAATTTAATTTTTTATCAAATATTTTAATAGGTATATAAAACTTCAACTTAATATTTATTTTTTCATAAATTACTCTAATTTCATATTTTTCATAAATATCTTAAAAATAATTAATATTACAACAAAGTCTGGTTTAATTATGAAATTAAGATTTTTGAAGATGTTAACACTAATAATTATTTAAAATACTAAAAATAAATATATAAATATATGATTTATCATCTACTATAAGTCGGCTCCTCTGAATTGTGTCCAAAAATCATACTTTCTATTATTTCTAAGAGAAAAGGCTCCTATGTTGAGAGTCGGCTCTTCTGAACTGTGCCAAATCTGCATGCCAGATTCAGCATATTAGAGTCGGCACTTCTACTAGAAGTCAACTCTTTCAGCTTGAACTTCTAATTTATATGAAATTTGTATATTTAAGCTTCTCAATGTTTCTAAATAACTTCTAAGGATATATACATGGATTCTCTAACCAACTCAAACATTTTTAATTATAAAATTTAACTCTACTTCTTCCATGATACAAAGACCCTCTTAAAGGATTCACCATGATATATGAATGTTTACAATGATCCTTGAAAACTGACCTATCATTCTGATGACTCAAACAATTTTAATGTTTTAAAAGGTTTTCATTGCTAATTGGCAATAAATCATCCTCTTCAATGGCCATATATTAATCTCTAATCATCATAGCTCTCTACAAAAATACATTTAACTATTTGAAATTGCTAATATACTATTCATACACCAATATTTTATAATCATCAAAATCATTCCTAGGATCAACACCTTTCTCTCTTTTTCTTCCTTTTATAGTGGTCGATGAGACTTCTATAAAATGTTTAGAAAATCAATGAAATGAAATTTTTCATTGAATTCTGAATTCATTGAATTGATTCCTCCCTTCTTCTTCTTTATGTATTAACCAAACTTACTGTTATTTAGGTAATGAAGTTCATATTGGAGGAACTGGTCGGGTCTCCTGCCAAGAAGAAGGCTCGAAAGAGGAAGAGAAATGATGGCAAGGCCGAGGCAAAGAAGAACGGTGCTATAGTGGCTGAGGAGGTGTTGGCTTCTCTAGAGGGCACCATCGAGGGGGTCTCGAATGTGCCTGCCATTCAACTTGAGGTGGGTGTCCTAATTGAGGAGATGGAGATGGCTTTGCCTGCCTCGATATACATCGAGGTAGTGGAGGTGGCTTCGACAGATGCACTGCTCACCCTCCCCGCTAACTTGGAGGAGGAGGTGTAGGTGGCTAGGCTCTTGGTGCTTGCACTATCGGCAAAACTAGTCATCATCATCATGGTTGAAGAAGAGGAGCTTGTCATGGTGAGTCTTCCAATGGTCGTGGATATGGTAGAGGCTCTCCCAACAATCATCAATGATGCAGAACAAATAAGATGTTGCGATGCGGAAGTAAATTAAGACTATTTTTTTTTTTTTTTTTTTGTGTTTTGTTAGAAGTTGGCTTGACTCAAAAACAAGGCTAACTAATATTGAAAGAAAATATGCACTAAAAGAAAGCACAATTCAAAAGAGTAGATTATCAGAGTAATAAAGAAGTAGGATCGCTGGGGATTGAGAAACCCCCAGACCTAGGGTTTACTCCTTTTTCAAGAAACAGACGAAGAGAGAAGAGAAGGTTTTATACCTGACTGTGATATCTCTCTTTGCTTCAATTGAAGGACACTCTCGAGCAGATTGTAGGATCCTTGGAGACGGGGTATCTTCGCAATGGATCCTCGGATTGTAGTCCTATAGCAAGGTTGGCCTTCTTCTCGTACTCTGGATATGGAAAACTTCCCATGTGGGCGGCCTACCTTGAAGTCCTCTCAAAGAAAAATCCCCTACTCCTTTAGCTTGGTTACTTTTGGCAGCTTATGGGCGCCTTCCTTGACTTCTCCTAAGAAAATTTTCTTGCTCTCTTCGGCATGGGGACCAGGGACACTGGGATGAAATGAGGTGCTAACTGGTCCTGGGAGTGTGGCGTCCACTTGCATTTGGCCTTGGAAGAAAAAATGACGCCCTAGAGAATGGCGCCAACCAGGACTTGACTTGGACTTAGACTGAGTCAACATGACTCAACAAAATGAAATGCAGACTCAAAGAAATAAAATAATCTGGTTGACCAGGTCAACCCTTATTACAAACCCTAATCTTCGGGCAAGGTCATTCAGAGATCTAGATGGAGCCCTGAAGTCTTCTTCTAATTCTGGTGCCCGCACCAATCAAGGCACCACCGGGCGAAGTGGCGGGAGAAGTGGTGGGTGAGGTAGTAGGAAAGACAACAGGCAAGGCTACTAAGGGAATGCATTGGGTGGGCACCACTCTAGCGGAGGTTCCCTCTATGATGGGTCCTCTGGCTAGAATATTCCCTATGGTGACAATGAACGATAACAATTGGCTTCATGTCTCCTTGCCTAATGCAAGCCAAATGCCTGATCCACTACTTGGGAGACCAATCAATTGCATCTCCTAGTGCCTATAGGTAAGGTTACACTTGTCAACTTGCGAGTTCTTCCTGTTGATATGGTTGACAATTTCCTCCTTTTGATAGGTACTGGAAACTTGCATCATGAAGATGTGGGACTAAAGCATGGGCTTGGTAAGGAGCTCACCTAGGTTAATCATGATTTCTCCTGGGCTAAGCACGAGTTGGAAGCTTTGAGGACTGGGCATGTTGTTGCCGAGAGTGACGCACTATGGTTGAGGAGGCTCGGTAGATGCTCCAAGACCAGTTGGATCTATACGTGGACATGAACGAAGAGCTGACCCGAGAGCTGAAGGCCGCTCATTGAAGGATCACCAGGCTTGTTGCTGATGATGGTGCCCGAATGAGACTAGCCATGGGTGGTACTTCTACTATGGTAGTTAAAGTCTCACAAGGCACACAGATAGAGTATCTCAGGATCATAGATGCTCAGTTTGCAGGACCCCCAGGGGTGCAACTTTAAGCCGAGGCTCCAACAGGTGGAAAAGTGGTGATCCATGCAAAGGGTGTTAGTGAAGGGGGTGCAGATTTACAGCATGGGGACCCCACTTTGCTACCAAGCATATGCCTTGCGGGCGGACACATTGTCTAGCACCACCAGCAAGGCTACTGCAAAAAGGATACCTCATGAGCAGGGTGTACTATCTGGCACTGCTGGCAAGGTGCCTGTAAAGAAGGGCAAGATGACCCTTCCTTTAGCAAGCAAAGTTGTAGGCAATGAGGAAGGCTCATGGAAGACATAGTGGTTTGTAGAGCCATCCGAAGGCCCGTAACAAGAGATCACTCTCTTGCGGGGGAGGTTGATCAATGTAGAGGAAGCAACCACGTTCGAGTGGGTCACCAAGGTGGAAGTATCTAGGCCTCTTATAGAGCTGTGGGTCTGGATGGCAGAGGTAGAGGCAAAGGCTAATCTTCTACAAGCGAAGCTCACCTGCACTCAAAATGATCAACAAGGAGCAAGCTTTTCTAAGGAAAAGGCCTCCAAAGGTGACTCTATGTCTCTGGTTGGTGGCAGGACCATGGGCTCTTCTCGATTGCATAGGGGAGCATGTGCACAAAGCATCGATGCAAGTTCGGACATGGAGGTTGCCGTTGACCGGGCTCATATGCAGGGCTTCAACATTGGCTTTAATGCATGCGAGTTTATCATGCAGGCGAGCTACTCCAAGGAAGGTGAGGCTATTGAGTCACTCATACCTTAGAATGCCTTATTCAAGAATATTATAGACTTTGTAGTGCAAAGGAAAAAGAGGCTGGAAGAAGCTCTAAAGTTTGTTGACTATATACTTCCTCCTTTTTTAAAGAAGTAAAAACTTTTTCTCTTTAGTTTTCATTCCTTTTTGCATGGCACCTTCTTTCCTTTGATATAAACCTGTGATGCTCGTTGTGCCTGTACATTGCCTGGGAAAATCTTGCCTAAGGTGGGATGTGCTATCATTTGGGGAGTGTTGTCATGCAAATCTCGAGTTGCTATCAGGATCTTGGGACCCGATCATGCTCTAGGAGGAAATGAGAAGGTCTTACTTGCCCCCAATCTTAGGGCATAATGTTGCTTGAGGTAATTGTTGATGCTAACCTAATCCCGAGAAAGTCTTAGATTGGACATGACTCCAACATGGTCATGGCACTGTCTTCGATCGAAGTGTGGATAGTTATAGATATGCGGCCTCCCAGGCAACGTCAACCCTAGGAAGATCGCATGATGCTTCATCTTCTAGATCTGGGAGGAGAAGTTGCCTTGTGGATGGGATGTGGCCACTTATCATATGCCGGTTGGCCATGTGCATGGTAGCCTTCTCTTAGCCTCTCTATAAATATCGGGCTAGTGAAGCCACTCGTGCCCAAGTCTATTTATAAGTCCTACACTTAAAGGAATGCCAAGCATTAGTCAACCTCCTTCAGTAGTAATGTTATCGACTTTTCCTTCTTGATGGAAGGGTTCTCTCTAGGATCGATACCTCCATGTCAGGGGCATGTTGGTGGATGCTCTCCTTGGCATGGGATGTATTGAAAATGAGCACATCTCAGTCATTGGATCATAGCTATTGCTGGTCAAATGATGGAGCTGGAGGGGTGATGGTTGTTTACCTCATCATCCAGTTTCTCCTTCACCATGACCCATCTTCACGTTTAGTGGTGGACAAGTTTGTAGCGGGTGCAACTCTAGAAACCTGCCTCACTTGTTATCTGGTGAATCTTCACCCGAGAGGTGTGATGGTAGCCCTTTATCGCTTGTGATGCAGTTCTGGGTCTCATCAAGTAGGGCCTTGCTCTCTATCGAGAGTCAGCTAAGTCAGGAGTAGAAGCAGCCTCAAGAATGTTGCCCTGTTGGATAGCCAGTGGGCTCACACTACATCGTCATGGCAGAGGATGTTCTTTCAGAATCTTTGATACATTTAGAGGCTTTCCTCTCCATCTTCAATGGACAGGGCTTAGCAATACCTATGGCTTGCCTCCACCTTCCCTGCATACTGGCTGGGTCTTTATGGGTGATGCACTTCTTCTTTTTGTCAGCTGGTGTTGTCTTTGAGTCTCTCCGAGAGATCTGGGAGTCCTTTTGAATCTACAGGAGGAGGATTTTTTCAAATGGAACCTCATCTAATTATGGGAGTTTTGAAACTTCAAGGGGAGCTTTGATCTAGTCCTGATCCTCCTCTTGCAGGTGAGGCATCGAAGGAACTTTGAAGCTTCAAGAAGTAGTGTATACTGTGTAACTTGTCCCTATCCTCCATCTACCTCTCAAGGCAATATTTATGTAATATATAATCTGATTGTAAAGCTCCAAACATATATACTTGACATTCATCAATGAAAGGAAACCTCCATTCTTTTGATACTTGTTTGTGCTTGCTTGCTTGCCTTATATGTTGCATGAGGGGCTCGCTAGCCTTGCCCAGGGCTTTCAAACTTGGAAGACTTACTACTTAACTAGGGCTAAGGGATATCACGACCTAACCCGGGAGTCTGATAGCTCACCAGGATACTTGGGACAACCTTGTCCAAGACTTTGAAACCTAGGAGGCTTAGTGCTTACCGGGACTCAAGTATATCACGGCCCAACTCAGGAGTCTAACAGCTCGCCAGGGTGCTTGGGACAACTTTGCCCAAGACTTTAGAACCTAGGAGGCTTAGGGGTATCATAACCTAGCCCAGGAGTCTGACAGCTCTCTAAGAAGCTTGGGATAATCTCATCCAAGATTTTGGAATCTGGAGACTTACTGCTTAACCAGGACTTAGGAATATCGTGACCTAGCCTAGGAGTCTGATAGATCCCTACCTGAACAACCACATTCAGGCCTTCAAAAATAAGGGATGACAGAACCCTTCATGGGATAATCTCATCCAGGACTTTTAAAAGTAAGGGATGTTAGAACCCTGCCTGGGATAACTTTGCACAAGGCTTTTAGGAATAAGGGGTGTCAAAACCCCAACTGGGATAACCTCACCCAGGACTTTAGGAATAAAGGATGTTAGAACCCCACCTGTGATAGCCTCATCCAGGACTTTAAGAAATGTCCCTAGCTTTCACTACACACTCTTCTTAGAATCAAAAGGAGGTTTTCATTGAAGAAATCAAGTATAGTGGCCATGGATACATCTCACTGGTAGTACTACCTGAGATTGTCATAGTTCTAGGATGGGCAATGGAAGTGCCATCTAACTACTCCAATCAGCAAGTCCCGGGTCAAACTATTTTGGTAACATGGTAGGGTCCTTCCTGATGCGGCATGCAAAGGATGATTTCTAATTAGAAGATTAACAAGTTTGGCTAAGCAATGATCCCTACTTACATAAATAAATTCATTCATAAGATAAGCATAGGAATCATATGAAGGAAAGCTAAACAATGGATTTAAGGTAACCCAAACTATAGCTCTTAATTAAATAATAAAGATTGGACCTAATGGTTGGAAAACCATTCTAACTAGGACATAAACCATTCAAATATTCAAACCTAAAAGTAAAGGAAAGTTTACTTACCAATATCAAATTCTCACACTTTTAGTGGTGGATCAAATTCAGCACTCTACGGATTGAAGATGGAAATTGAAACTATCATATCATGGGAAGACCTCTAGCTTAGATGATTCCAATGGCAAGATTAACCTCTTCTTTAGCTCGCAATCTTGGAGGATCCTGAAAAGAAGGGGTATTAATGACTTGGGATGGCAGGAAGAAGGGAATGTAAAGGTTCCAAGTAAGAATGAAAGTTGGCATACTGGTTGAAGTTGTAGGAGATCAAGATGATGGATTTGGCACCTTGAATATGGGCTGATTGGAACTCCTTGGCTGCAATCTGGTTGGCATCTCTTGAAGGAAGAAGATGGGCACTCTGAAGTGTTGTGGAATGGATTCCTTGGAGGATGGAGTTGGCAGTCTTGAAGCTTGAAGAAGATGGCTATTTGGTTGGTAGATGGGAAGGATTCCTTTAGTTGATGGAAGGGGCAGCGCCTTGGTGGAGTGAAGTGGATTTAGAAAGGTGGCTAGGTCGGCTAATGGAAGAACCTATGGGCCTCTCACCCTCTCCCTTTTGGAGGACACTTGCATAACACAAATTGAAGTAGAAACTTAAACTTTTCATTCATGAATAATCAACTTACAAGAGGGGTTTGGAGGGGTATTTATAAGCCTCCAATTCATTTTGAAAATTTGAATTACAAGGAGCAAATCATGGGATGTTGCAAGCTATTAGGAAGGAGAGTTTGAACCATGTTTGAATGGAGGAGAAAATGGTGGTCGGCCACCTTGCATTTGAATTTGAATTTGGCCACCCCATGTGTGATGATGTGGCATATTTAGTTGTTCTCCATGTTGGCTTTAAAGATGACTTGTCTTCCAATTAGACTTGATGATGTGGCATCCACCTTGGCATGGCTTGTTGGAGGATTTGTTGCACTTAATCTTCAAGCCCTCTTGTTTAACTTAAACCTAATTTAAACCCAACTTATAAAATCAACTAATTACAATGTCAAATTGAACACAATTTGACTCAAGAGACCAAATTGACATGGACCTAATCCTAATTACAGGACTCAAACTCAACCAAAGAAATAAATTTCCCTATTTATAAGACTTATGTTCAATTAAAGAAATAAAATTGAGACTCATGTTCAATAAAATTGAAACCAAAAGCAGAATTAACTTAATCCATTGAAATCCTTAATGAACCTGGCTTGATTAGATTGGATTGAATTCTCTTTCAAGCCGTGGTGCCCGCACCAATTCTTCCGGGGTGGGAAAGACTGGACCTTGTCAAGTATGGGTCAATCCGACTCTGATAGTATTCCAATAAGTCTAAGTTGATTTATTGTAGATCCTCTCGAGTGATCCATGAGTCATCAAATTCTGGTCGACCTTGCCATCAAACCAAATAGCATTGATAGTCTTTATTCCTCATAGTGATAGTTTTGTCATCCAGAATTCTCTCAATCTAGTCTTGCCGCTCTGGTATAGTGGCTAGTAGACACTCGGGGGTAGGATCACTCTCAATGATTGGTTCAGGTCCAAAAGGCTCACTAGGTATCGATATTGGCTCCTTGTACTCTACTAAGTCTGAAACATTGAAGGTAGAGCTGATACCTAAGTCAGATGGTAGTTCCAATACATACACATTAGGTCCAATTTTTTTTATGATTTTGGATGGCCCTGCACCGCGAGCATATAATTTTTTCATGGTTCCAGGTAGGAACCGTTCGGGTTTGAGACTAACCATCACGTAGTCTCCCACATAAAATTCCTTGATTTTCTTATGTGAAGTAGCCATGCATTTGTAAGTTTCATTGCTTATGTTGATTTTTTTACTGATTTCTTTATGCAAATCCTTAATATATTGTGCGTATGACTTAGCAGACTCAGAAACTCATGCATGTGTGGGCAATGGGATGAGATCTATAGGCTTCCTAGGTTTTTAACCATGGACCACCTCAAAGGAACTCTTTCCAGTAGATCTATTAACTGAGCTGTTATAAGCAAACTCGGTGCGAGGTAATAAGAGATCCCAATTTCCTATACTATCACCAACTAGACATCTCAGCAGATTTCCTAGACTCCGATTAATGATTTCAGTTTGGCCATCAGTCTAAGGATGGTAGGCGGTAGAGAATTTCAGTTTGGTTCCTAGCATATGCCAAAGGATTTTCCAAAAGTAGCTAGTGAACCTAATATCTCTATCTGACACAATGGTTTTGGGTAAACCATGTAGCCTAACCACTTCATCAAGAAAAAGCTTAGCCATTCTTAAAGCATCGAAAGTTTGAGAGCATGGTATGAAGTGAGCTATCTTAGAGAATCGGTCAACTACAATGTAGATAGAATCATGTCTCCTTGAGGTCTTTGATAGTCCTAGTACGGAAGTCCATGTTAAGATCTTATCATGGACAATCAGGGACTAGTAGAGGGGTGTACAGACCAGTGTTCTATTTTTGCTGTTTGGCAAGAGCACATGTTCAACATTGAGCCACAACTTGGGCTACATTCTTCTTGAGGCAAGGCCAAAAAAATTGGTCTTCTATTGCTAGGATGGTCTTATTTCTACCAAAATGACATGCTAGGCCTCTAGCATGAACTTTCCAGATCAAAAACTCTCTAATAGAAGTTCGGGAGATACACAATTAGTTTCCTTTGAAAAGGAATCCGTCATGAATGGTATAATCATTATATACACTAGATGGTCCTTGTTGAAGGGATTGATAAATGACACTAAAGTCGGGACACTTAGGATATTCTTCTTTCAATCTATCAAACCCTATAACTTCAATGCTAACTGAGGTCAAAAGCATGGATCATCGGCTCAGTGCATCTGCAATCCTATTTTTAGTACCGGCACGATGTTTCAGAATAAAAGTGTACGCTTGAATGTATTCTACCCATTTTCCATGCCTAGGGTTCAATTTCTTTTGGAAATTAAGGAATCGTAAGGCTTTATGATCGAAATAAAGAATGAATTCTTGCGGTAGTAAGTAGTGTCTCCAATATCTCAAAGCTTGAACTACCGCATACAATTCCTTATCATAAGTCGAATATCTCATTCTCGCCTTATTCAACTTTTCACTAAAGAATGCCACTGGATGACTCTTTTGACTCAAGACTCCTCCAATTTCTACTCCAGAGGCATCACAAGCAACCTCAAATATCTTTGAAAAATCAGGTAATCTTAGAATAGGTGCTTGGGTCATTCTCTCCTTGATTTTTAAGAAGGCTCTATCGACGACTTTTGTCCATTCAAAGGTTCCCTTCCTAATGCAGTTGGTAATGGGTGCCATTATGGTACCGAATCCTCAAATAAATCTTCTATAGAAGGTGGCTAGACTATGGAAACTATGAATTTCATGAACACTTTTGGGTACTGGCTACTCAACTATGGACTTGACCTTCTCAGGGTCGACAGACACTCCTTCAGTGGTGACAACAAATCCCAGAAAGATAACTCTATGGGTCATGAATTCACATTTTCTGAGGTTGGCATAGAGACTATCTTGTGTAAGGGCTTGACAAACTTGCCTAAGATGGTTCAAGTGATCTTCCTTCATTCTACTATAAATAAGAATGTCATCAAAATAGACTACTACGAACTTCCCAATAAATATCCTTAAAACTTGGGTCATGATCCTCATGAAGGTGCCAGGTGCATTGGACAGACCAAAAGGCATTATTACCCACTCATACAAGCCATCTTTAGTCTTGAAAGCGGTTTTCCATTCATCCCTGGGTCTAATTCTTACTTGATGATAGCTACTCTTAAGGTCGATTTTGGAGAAAATGTTGGCTCCGACCATCATATCCAATATGTCATCCAAACGAGGAATAAGAAAATGATACTTAATGGTAATCTTATTGATGGCTTGACTGTCTACACATCCTCCATGTGCCATCTTTCTTAGGGATCAGAAGGGCAGGTACCGCATATGGGCTCAAGCTTTTTCTAATGAATCCCTTTTGGAGTAGTTCTCCAACTTGTCATTGTAACTCAGAATGTTCTATAGGACTCATATTATAATGAAGAAGGTTCAGTAATGTGGATCCTAGGATCAAATCTATGGCATGTTGAATATCTCTTAAGGGTGGAAGGTGATTAGGAAGGTCTTATGGAAATACATCTTGAAACTCCTCTAGAAACCTTAACACTTCTTGGGGCTGTTCCTTATGGGTTTGATCCTGAACTTCCTTGGTTGACAAAATCCAAATAGGTGAACCACCGTTAAGCTCTTGCTCCAAATCCTTAGCACTGATCATATTTATTCCTTGTTTCTTATCCCTCAGGTGACTTGATCCTCTCTTAATATTGTCCTTAGGTGGTGAGGAATTGATTACAATCTTCTTTCCATTATGAGTGAAAGAGCATGATTAGATCAACCATAGAGTATAGCATCATGATCATACAACCATGATTGGCCTAATATGATGCTACTAACCCCCATCAGAAGAAAATCATACCAAACTTTTTCTTGGTATGACTGGATCTGGCTTGTAACTTGGCACCTAAATTTGATGGGAATTGAGGTCGAATCTATCCAGGATACCTTATATGAGTTGAGAAGGGGTACAGTGGGTAATCCTAAGCTCTGACTGTACTAGTCGATATGGCATTAACACAACTTCCACTATCTAAGATGATCTGGCAAACTTTTTCTCCTATCTTAACAAAGGTTTGTAGGATTCTAGTCCTACGCCAATCTTCTTTCTCTTTAGTTTGGGTCAAAATACATCTCTCAACCCCTAGAAACTTCGATGAGTCAATGATCTCTTCATCCCCTTCATACTCATCAAATAGGTTCACACCTGCCTCATATACTTCTTATTCCTCACAATTTTCTATGGGTTCAGGGACTTCTTCTTCTACTTCTCCTATGTGTAACGCTCTAGTAGGACATTGGCTTGCATAATGACCTATCTTATGGCACTTAAAACAATGGACATTACCCTCTCTTCGAACTTCAGGGCTCTTTCCTTTATCTTCTCTACGAGCTAATGGAGTAGCAGGATTGGGTCTGTTGGATGGACTTGGGCTTGGACTTGGCCTACTTCTAAGAGTATTAATCCTAGTGGGTTTGGGTCAGCGAAATAGGGGTCTCCTCTAAAATCTCTCGCATCCCTAGCAACTTGGTAGGCTTGGTCTAGGTCTTGGACCTCTCTCAGAAATAATTCTCTCTAGATTTCCTCTATTAGACCTGCTCTAAACCTAGACAAGGTCACAACTTTTGACTCAACGACACTACATCTCATGACTAACTCATCATACTTGGCAATATACTCTGACACCGTCTTTTTTCTTTGAATTAATCTTTGCCATTGATCCAAGAGTCTTTGTGTTGGGAATTGTGTCCCAAAGCTAATCGCCTGGGTTGTAGGCGGTTGTGCTAAGTATTATACTTTTTCAATGAATTAATAAAATATTATTTTTGGCAGCTCATCACATATTGTATTTCCCTGAAATGAACTCTTTCCATGTGATGAAGTCCTTAGGACTACACTGTCTTCGATACAGAGAGGATGTATCGAGTGGTCCTTAAATTCTGTTCACAACCAAAGGATATATTGTACTGGACAGCAATATATCAAGTATAGGTTGTTGTAGTTCACATCGTTTGGTTGTCCTCTTGACCAAAATGAGTGTGGTGACACTGATGTGATCTGCAAGTGGGATATGTGATATCTCATTGAACGTGACTCCATGCAGTCCCTTTCTGCCAAAGGGATACTCACGATTGGATATGGGTATAAGTGTCCCTCTGACCTGAGGTCATCACGGTAGCTTGCAAGCAACTCCTTGTGCTTTGGTGCCGGACTACCCGGATTTTTAATCTGGTGATGGAAGGTTTCTGGGTACAGGCAAGTACTTGTGAAGCAGTGATGGATCAAGATGGAATTGACCTGTCCAAACAGTTTGGATTGAATGTCTCGCTGTATCTCAATTTAGCAAATCCTCGACCGGGGTAGTCCCAGTGAAGAGTCACTGGGCTTGCGAGGTTGAGACACGTAGTCGACTGACACAGTCTGGGTTGGCAGCCCAATCTCAGTCGTCCTGAGCATTAGAGGTCAAAAGGATGAATCATACGGTAACCATATGCCAGAGGTTCGATAGTTTGCTCCCGCATCTTCGACCTATCCGGACGCCGGGACCCATTGCTAGATGGTTTCCTGTGCTGGTACTAAAAATTGTTCTAGTGCTACCGTTTAGGTTCGAACCTATGAGGTCACACGCCACAGAGGATAACTCTCTTATCCGGATACCGATTACGATTGGGAATCGTCTCGGTTTTATGGTCACAGTATTTTTGAGCACTCTTTTTCCCGTCTTTCCCTTGTCTATGTCAACCGGAAATTGTTCCGGGTTGACCAGCATTGCGCCATGATTTTTCTGAATTAGTTTTGAACTGATTCGGAGTTCGTTTAGGTCTCCAATTGGTTGTGAACCAATTGAACCAATTTATTTTTTGGGCTTGGACCGGTTCAATTGAATTGAACCAAGTGGTTTTATTAGTTTTGGGCCGGTTGATTGAACCGACATTTTTTTATTTCTCTTGGACCGGTTCTCACGGTGTTTTTGACGTTGTTGAATCTTCCTTCGTTGGAATTTTTTTTCCAACCGCTGGGAGTGGAACTCCAAGCGTTGGCAGGCCCAACGTTTGAACTTATTCCAAGCATTCAATACCACTCCTTGCTGGACGTTTCTTCCTATCCCTCCACCCCCTGTTTTATTCACTCTTTAATCCATGTTAATGGCTGTTAATTGGGTGATTAACAGCTGCTGCACCCTCCCAGCCTCTTCACCTCACCGTCTCTCCACCTCCCTCTCTATGCTGCCTATTTATACAACCCATTGCTGTCCCTGTTTAAAAAAAAGAAAAGATCAGAAAATCCACCGTGAGAACCAAGAAAAGGCAACAAAATTCTTTGTACCTTGAGAGGTTGAGAGACGCTGGTTGAGAACATAGTGATTGCTCTTTTAGGCTGGGTTTTAGGAGGGTGTGAGGGAGAGTTTTCCCATTGTTTCTAGTGCTCCAAAAATCCCTGCTGCAGCAATTCTGTTTTGCTGCAGCAACCTATGACTGTGAACCATCTTCCGGCGGCTAGGGAGAGGGATCGGAGAGCCCCGGGCGTGTCTCCCCTCTAGAGGGAGTATTCTTCTACTCCTCGGAGCAAACCACGCGAGCCGGGATCGCTCCAGTTGCCCGAAATCCAACGACGAAGATAGCTACTCTGTTCTGCTACCATTTTCGTGCAGCAGACTTAAACGAATTTTTATGATTTATTGGCTTAGTTTTTCTTACAGAAACTAGTGCCAAATCGAAGAGGACTTCCTTAAGAATCTACAGCTCAAATTTGGGAGCGATCGGAGGTCTGGAAGGTGGCGTTCCGGGGACTTTTCGGAAACCCAATTTTCAGCCCAAGGTGGAAGACGACTGGAATAACTTTATTCCAGTTATTTCAGTCTATTCCAAGTTTATCCCAGACTTATTCCAGCTGGGAATAAGGTATGTTTTTGGGTTTTAATTTCGGTGCATATGTAGATCTAGATTTATTAAAATGTTTATAAATATTATATGTCCTGTATCATGCCAATACATGCATCTTGCATATGCTATATCCTGTGCGGAGTAGGTATTTTCCGTATTTATTAAAAATGTTTTAAAATCTTACCTATTCCCTGTGCTGTTGCATGCTTAGCGTAGGCACCTGCAACCCTGTTTTTACTTTCAGTGGTATCAGAGCCAGGTTCTAGAGTAACATATCTTGATGCATGTATAGTAGATTAAATTATTTAATCTTGGGATTAGAGAGTACTTTTAGGAACCTAGTTGAGACCTTCACCATGGCCGTGTGTCTTTGACACGATGCGGTTCGTCTGTGTTGGCCTCTTCAGAAGGATCCTTTAAGGAAATCAAAAAGAAATTAAAATTATTTTATAATTTTGGCATGATTTATAATTTTGTTATTTGGGTCATATAATATTTATAAAAGTATAAATCTAGATATGATGCATAATTTAAGATGTAAAATTGTTTTACATAGAGACTTAATTAAAAAATATTTTAATTAAGTATTTGGCTTAATAAAAATTTTTAGGTTTATGAAATCTAATAAAATTTGCATAAGCCAAATTGGGTTAATTGGGTTAGCTGATTAGTTGGGTCCATCACTGGGATAGACCTAAGTTTAGTTGAACCAGATTAAAAGAAGATTAAACAAAAGTTGTTTAAGGTCTTTCTTCAGAACTATCTAATAGCTAGATTAGTTGATCCGTTCATCTAAAATGGATCCAATTAGTGGCTCAGTGGACGCCCGAGTCTTTAGGCTAGTCTGATCGAGTCTGGAAAACCGACTGGTGTCGAGGTAGGTTTGGCATTTGTGATCATGGTTGTATGAGGCTACCTCTTTCCTGGCCAACTTGGTTGGTGTCTAGGAAAGATGGTTAATGGCGGATACTCACCCATGATCTCACCTACCTGGCTAGTCGAGTCGACCAGAACTGATTGGAAAAGCTCAATGACTCGAGTTAACCCATGTCACCCATGTTGATCGGTCTGACTGATCAATAGGTGCCCATGGATCAATTGTTGATTTAATTCAACCCTCCTGGAATCTGATTGATTCAGTGGGAGGATGATCCATGTCCTTACCTTTTTCTTCTGTCACAACTATAAAAAAAAAAAAAAATCCTCTAAAATTATTAGGTCCTTTAAAAGACTAAGTCAAGGAGTTGATAGTGTCTTTGCCTCCCATTAAGTTGGACAGAAATGTGTCCACTAGCTTGGTGTGCATCGGCAGTTCCATAGAACGGGTGTACATCCGGCGACAGGAATTTCTATCTGATCGATGATGGTTCAATGCAACCTCCTTAACGGGACCGGGTGAGCCGGCCATAGTCGGGCTTGGTCTTTGGTTAACTGGAAGCATTGGATTCGTCATTTTAATGGTTAGACCTAACCAGAGACCCGCAATAGGAGGCCCCTAGGCCGATTGGGGTGCTCTCTGGGGCAAAATTAAAATACTGAAAATTGTTTAGGGAAACAATTGGTTTACGAACCTACCTTTAGGCTCGTATGGGTGAGCCGGTCATAGTCGGGCTCATGCGAGGCCTATTGGATTTCAGTACCCACTTGAGAAAAAGTATTTTCACGGATTGGAGTTTGAGGCTACCAATCTGAAAAATTAGTGGGAGAAACCTTTAGACTAAAGTCCAAGTCTTTTGGTTAAATTTTTAATTCAATACACTAATTTGGTCTTGTTTTCTTTTCAGATGTCTTCAAATTTATTGCTCCGGTCACTTCTCGATAACGAGAAGTTAAAGGGTCACAACTTTGATAGTTGGTATCGAAAGTTGAGAATAGTTCTGGAGCACGAACGGATCCTGTATGTGATAACGGATCCGGCACCTGAAATCCCTCCCGCTAATGCACGAACTACGATCAGAGATGCTTATCTGAAGTGGGTCTCTGATCGCACTACTGTCCATTGTATTATGTTAGCGGCGATGAACGACGAGTTCAGTCACAAATTCGAGGAGGCCCAACCTGATGAAATCCTTCAAAAATTGAAGGAATCCTTCGGCACCCCGGATGATGTAGAACGGTACAAAGTGTCTTGTGCCATCTACAACTCCAAAATGCCGAATGGCGGTTCAGTCGTTGATCATGTATTATACATGATCGAGCTGATTG
Source organism: Areca catechu (assembly GCA_021397845.1). Taxonomy (NCBI): domain Eukaryota; kingdom Viridiplantae; phylum Streptophyta; class Magnoliopsida; order Arecales; family Arecaceae; genus Areca; species Areca catechu. The sequence continues at coordinate 69,854,337 of CM038041.1, read as the reverse complement.
AAAAACTGGGCAAACTCGGATGCCCCTTGCACGAGCAGCTCGGCAAGGATGCGATCCTGAATTCTCTTCCCTCCTCCTATCTTGATTTTCTCGATCATTATAGAATGAACAAGCCTGCAGTCAACTACCATGGTCTTTTGGGGTTGCTGCAGACTTTCGAAAAAGACCACCAACTGAATAAGGGGGTGGTGAATTTAGTGGGAGGAAGTAGAGGTCGTCGTCCCTTTAAGAAAGGGAAGAAGAAAACAAATAAGAACGGAAAGAAGGTGCAAAATGCTCCTGGCCTTAGTCAGACCAGGAAGTATAAGGCTGATCAGTCTTCTGCAGAATGCTTCTACTGCAAGAAGAAGGGACACTGGAAGAGGAACTGTCCTCTTTATATTGCGTCCCTTGATCCGAACAGGCCAAGGAAGCAGAAGTCTGCTGAACAAGGTATTTATATGATAAAACCTTGTAATTACTTAATTGTTGATACTGCTAACTGGGTATTGGATACTGGTAGTCCAATTCATGTTTGTAATTCGTTACAGGGACTTCAAGTTAGCAGAAGATTTGAAGATGGAGAACAGTTTCTGAGCGTCGGGAATGGAAATCGTGTTCCAGTACTGGCGGTTGGAGTCCTGTGTCTTGTCTTTGAGTCTTGTACTGTCGAACTAGTCGACTGTCACTATTGTCCTAGTTTCATTATGAGCATAATCTCTGTAGGCCTTTTGGCCAATTGTGGTTTTGAACTATCAATAAAAAGAGATTTTTGCAATGTTATTTGAATAACTCTGTTATAATGAAAGCTAGATTAAATAATGGTATATACGTACTATCAAGGCCTGTTAGTGTAATGTACACTTCTAGCAAACGCCCAAGGTTAGATAATGTCAATGATTTGTATCTTTGGCACTGTAGACTAGGTCATATTAACCAAAATTGGATAAACAAGATGCGAGGAGATGAACTTCTCGAGGTCAGTGATTCTGAATCACTGCCCACTTGTGAATCCTGTTTACTTGGTAAAATGACCAAGTCACCTTTTTCTGGAAAAGGTGAATGATCTACAGAACTCCTAAGTCTAATACATACTGATGTATGTGGATCAATGACAATTAGTGCCAAAGGAGGATACAAATATTTCATTACATTTACAGACGACTTTTCGAAATTCGGTTATGTCTTTTTAATGAGACATAAGTCTGAGTCGTTTGAAATGTTCAAACGATACCGTAATGAAGTAGAAAAGCAAACTGGAAAAAGTATTAAAACCCTTCGATCTGATCGAGGTGGTGAATACTTATCTACTGCATTTTTGACATATCTTGAGGAGAATGGAATTCTCTCTCAGTGGACTCCTCCAGGAACACCACAGTTGAATGGTGTGTCCGAAAGGAGGAATCGAACCTTGTTAGACATGGTTCGATCCATGATGGGCTTTGCAACTCTACCGCTATCCTTTTGGGGATATGCGCTTCAAACAGCCTGTTACTTATTAAATAATGTTCCAAGTAAATCTGTTGTCTCCACTCCGTATGAGATGTGAAATGGACGTAAACCATCAATCTCACACCTTCGGGTCTGGGGTTGTCCGGCTTACGTAAAGTGTTTAGACTCAGACAAACTTGGTCCTAGGTCTGATCGGTATTTATTTGTTGGTTATCCTAAGGAAACCAAAGGGTATCCCTTCTACTTGGAGAATGAACAAAAGGTGTTCGTTGCTCTTAGAGCTATCTTTTTGGAAAAGGAGTTCCTTGGAGAAGGAACTATAGCCTCTAAGATTGAACTTGATGAAGTTCAGCCAATAGAAAAACCTGCACACTCTAAGGACATCGTGGAACCGGCTGTGATTGAATCACACCCAGAACCCATTAGGAGATCCGGTAGAATACCGTGTCAGCCGGACATATATAACGGTTTCTTGGTCCGGGACGGCGATCCCATTGAGCTCGATGAGAACAATGAGGATCCGATCACCTATATGGATGCACTTCAGAGATCTAACTCTGAGGCATGGCTTGGAGCCATGTGATCCGAAATGGAGTCCATGGAAATCAACAATGTTTGGACATTGGTTGATCCGCCTGAAGGAATAAAATCCATCGGGTGTAAATGGATCTTCAAGAGGAAAAGGGGCGCAGATGGAAAGGTAGAGACCTATAAAGCCCGTCTGGTTGCCAAGGGGTATCGTCAGCGATATGGTATCGATTATGACGAGACATTTTTCCCCGTGGCAATGCTCAAGTCTATTCGGATCATGCTTGCTTTGGCAGCATATTTTGATTACGAGATCTGGCAGATGGATGTCCGAACCGCTTTCCTAAATGGGGAGCTGGAAGAAGAGGTGTATATGATACAGCCTGAAGGGTTCACATCCACAGATGAATCAAAAGTATGCAAATTGCAGAAGTCCATCTATGGACTCAAGCAAGCATCTCGAAGTTGGAACTTACGGTTTGATAGGTGTATCAAATCGTACGGCTTCGTTAAGAACGGAGAAGAACCGTGCATCTATAAATGGGTCAATGGTTCTGTGATTGTATTTCTAGTACTGTATGTTGACGACATTCTCTTAATCGGAAATGACGTCGCAGCATTACAAGGAATAAAGGTCTGGTTATCATCTCAGTTCTCCATGAAGGACTTGGGTGAAGCTTCTTACATACTAGGTATAAAGATCTATAGAGATAGATCCAAGAAGCTTTTGGGACTGTCCCAGTCTATGTACATAGATACCATGCTGAAACGGTTCAGCATGGAAAATTCCAAGAAAGGCTATCTTCCGATAGGTTCTGGAATTACTCTTTCCAAAATGGATTGTGCGACAACTCCTGAGGAAAGAGAACGCATGAGTAGAATACCTTATGCTTCTGTAGTAGGCTCTATCATGTATGCTATGACTTGTACTAGACCAGATGTGGCATACTCACTAGGAGTAGTGAGCAGATACCAGTCTGACCTAGGTGAGGCGCATTGGAAGGTGGTTAAGTCCATCCTTAAGTATTTAAGAAATACTAAAGATCAATGGCTGATTTATGGAGAACCTGACTTGAAACTTGTGGGGTACACTGACTCTAGTTTCCAGTCGGATAGAGATGATAGCAAGAGTGTGTCAGGGTTTGTTTTTACCCTGAATGGAGGAGCGATCTGCTGGAAAAGTTCTAAGCAGGCAACTGTTGCAGACTCGGTATGCGAAGCAGAATACATTGCAGCATCAGATGCGGCAAAGGAAGCTGTCTGGTTGTGGAAGTTCCTTGGAGAGCTAGGGATGGCACCTTCCCTAGATGGTCCTGTTCTGGTGTACTGTGACAGCACTGGAGCCATTGCTTAAGCTAAGGAGCCTAAAGCTCATCACCGCACCAAACATATTTTGCGGCGCTACCACCTCGTACGAGAGATCGTGGAACGAGACGACATCAATCTTCTGAAGATCGATGGAAAAGAAAATCTGGCCGACCCCTTCACTAAAGCCCTCGGAATAAAAGAGTTCGACTATTGTAAAAGGGAAATGGGTATTAGATACTCTTCTGATTGGCTTTAGTACAAGTGGGAGTTGTTGGGAATTGTATCCCAAAGCCAATCGCCTGGGTTGTAGGCGGTTGTGCTAAGTAATGTACTTTTTCAATGAATTAATAAAATATTATTTTTGGCAGCTCATCACATATTGTATTTCCCTGAAATGAACTCTTTCCATGTGATGAAGTCCTTAGGACTACACTGTCTTCGATACAGAGAGGATGTATCGAGTGGTCCTTAAATCCTGTTCACAACCAAAGGATATATTATACTGGACAGCAATATATCAAATATAGGTTGTTGTAGTTCACATCGTTTGGTTGTCCTCTTGACCAAAATGAGTGTGGTGATACTGATGTGATCTGTAAGTGGGATATGTGATATCTCATTGAACGTGACTCCGTGCAGTCCCTTTCTTTCAAAGGGATACTCACGATTGGATATGGGTATAAGTGTCCCTCTGACCTGAGGTCATCACGGTAGCTTGCAAGCAACTCCCTGTGCTTTGGTGCCGGACTACCCGAATTTTTAATCTGGTGATGGAAGGTTTCTGGGTACAGGCAAGTACTTGTGGAGCAGTGATGGACCAAGATGGAATTGACCTGTCCAAACAGTTTGGATTGAATGTCTCACTGTATCTCAATTTAGCAAATCCTCGGCCGGGGTAGTCCTGGTGAAGAGTCACTGGGCTTGCGAGGTTGAGACACGTAGTCGACTGACACAGTCTGGGTTGGCAGCCCAATCTCAGTCATCCTGAGCATTAGAGGTCAAAAGGATGAATTATACGGTAACGATATGCCAAAGGTTCGATAGTTTGCTCCCGCATCTTCGACCTATCCGGATACCGGGACCCATTGCTAGATGGTTTCCTGTGCTGGTACTAAAAATTGTTCTAGTGCTACCGTTTAGGTTCGAACCTATGAGGTCACACGCCACAGAGGATAACTCTCTGATCCGGATACCGATTACGATTGGGAATCATCTCGGTTTTATGATCACAGTATTTTTGAGCACTCTTTTTCCTGTCTTGCCCTTGTCTGTGTCAACCGGAAATTATTCCGGATTGACCAGCATTGCGCCAGGATTTTTCTGAATTAGTTTTGAACTGATTCGGAGTTCGTTTAGGTCTCCAATTGGTTGTGAACCAATTGAACCAATTTTTTTTTTGGGCTTGGACCGGTTCAATTGAATTGAACCAAGTGGTTTTATTGGTTTTGGGCCGGTTGATTGAACCGACATTTTTTTTATTTCTCTTGGACCTGTTCTCACGGTGTTTTTGACGTTGTTGAATCTTCCTTCGTTGGAATTTTTTTTCCAACCGCTGGGAGTGGAACTCCAAGCGTTGGCAGGCCCAACGTTTGAACTTATTCCAAGCATTCAATACCACTCCTTGCTGGATGTTTCTTCCTATCCCTCCACCCCCTGTTTTATTCACTCTTTAATCCATGTTAATGGCTGTTAATTGGGTGATTAACAGCTGTTGCAGCCTCCCAGCCTCTTCACCTCACCGTCTCTCCACCTCCCTCTCTATGCTGCCTATTTATACAACCCATTGCTGTCCCTGTTTAAAAAAAAAAAAGATCAGAAAATCCACCGTGAGAACCAAGAAAATGCAACAAAATTCTTTGTACTTTGAGAGGTTGAGAGACGCTGGTTGAGAACTTAGTGATTGCTCTTTTAGGCTGGGTTTTAGGAGGGTGTGAGGGAGAGTTTTCCCATTGTTTCTAGTGCTCCAAAAATCCCTGCTGCAGCAATTCTGTTTTGCTGCAGCAACCTGTGATCGTGAACCATCTTCCGGCGGCTAGCACCGCGCGTGGAGAGGGATCGGAGAGCCCCGGGTGTGTCTCTCCTCTAGAGGGAGTATTCTTCTACTCCTCGGAGCAAACCACGTGAGCCGGGATCACTCCAGTTGCCCGAAATCCAACGACGAAGACAGCTACTCTGTTCTGCTGCCATTTTCGTGCAGCAGATTTCGACGAATTTTTATGATTTATTGGCTTAGTTTTTCTTGCAGAAACCAGTGCCAAATCGAAGAGGACTTTCTTAAGAATCTACAGCTCAAATTTGGGAGCGATCGGAGGTCCGGAAGGTGGCGTTCCGGGGACTTTTCGGAAGCCCAGTTTTCAGCCCAAGGTGGAAGACGACTGGAATAACTTTATTCCAGTTATTTCAGTCTATTCCAGGTTTATCCCAGACTTATTCCAGCTAGGAATAAGGTATGTTTTTGGGTTTTAATTTCGGTGCATGTGTAGATCTAGATTTATTAAAATGTTTATAAATATTATATGTCCTGTATCATGCCAATACATGCATCTTGCATATGCTAGATCCTGTGCGGAGTAGGTATTTTCCGCATTTATTAAAAATGTTTTAAAATCTTACCTATTCCCTGTGCTGTTGCATGCTTAGCGTAGGCACCTGCAACCCTGTTTTTACTTTCACTTTGCTCATATGACATGGATAAATACTTCTCCCTAAGCTTTACCTTCATAGCTCTCCAAGTGGCTATGGGCATGTCACCTCTCTGTCGACTAATGCGCTCAACATTGTCCCAATACAAGCTAGCCTGATGGACCAATCTAACTTTGGAAAACTTAAATTTTCTTTCTTCTAAAATCTCGTACTAATCAAAGTATTGATCCATATCACTCTCCCAGTCTATATACACCTTAGGATCCAAGTTTCCATCAAATGTGGGTGCATTTAGATGAATATTTCTAAGGGCTTTCTCATCCTAGTCAGCACAATCATGGTGCGATCTCCTTTGATGTGGGTCAGGAGTATGTTCATGGTGTTGGACTCTAGGATGGATGGGTGCCAAACTAGATGACTGTGGCTCAGTAGGGGTCATACGAGTCTCTTCAAGAGTTCCTATTCTTTCTTCTATTTGATCAAACCTATTATTCAATTGCTTGAACTGCTCAGTCATAGTTCTCATTAAAGCTTCTAAATTAGGGTCCATGGTAGAACCTGATTGGTCTTGTGAATGTTGGTATGGAGTTCCTGATCTAGTAGTCATTCAATACAAAGACTCATTCTAGGGTTTTCTAGACCTAGAAGTTCAATGTAGTATGAATCGACTAGGTATAGATCAAGACTACAAATACTCTTTCAACTGGCTAGGTAAGAGGTGTGTTGACCCCATAAGTGATTTTGATGATAACCAAACATTGGAGCATGTACATATTTTACTAACAACTCTTCAAGTGGTTTACAAGTTTTTGTAGGATGGATTATTTGTTCAAACTTCAACTCCTTCATTTATACTTCTTGTTCTGAGTTATGTTGTAGTTATATTTTGTAAAGAAGAACTCAAAGAAAAAGTTAAGAAAAATCATGTAAATGGGTTACTTCTATGTGTACTGTGCCTTAAATTTATTTTGAGTTGGTTTAAAAATGTTTGAGAGTGTTGGTGAGAGTATTCTTGAGTTTAATTGTAAAAATTTTGAAGAAGTCACTTAAGCCGACCCAACCTGAAGAAGAGCCGACTCCACCTCATGGCACACACCAAGGATTCTGGCATGCAGCAATCCGAGCCGACTCAAGGAGAATCGAGCCAACTCATCCATAGTCCATTTATATTATTTTTTGAGAATAGCCAAGCAAGTCGACCCCGACCAGAATGAGCCGACTCTACTAGAACAAATTTTGAAGACCTGAGAAAGTGAGCCAACCCGATCTGCAACGAGCCAACACCTCTAGAGTGAAGTTTCTCGATTCTGAGAAGAAGAGTCGACCCAAATTCAAGCGAGCCGACCCCTCAAGTTCAATGTGTTCAACAATAGAAGTTCGAGCTGACCCGAGTTATCAAGAGCTGACTTGTTCAGAGTGAAATTTTTGTACCCTGAGACAGAGAGCTGACCCTACTGAAGAAATGGCGACTCAACCTATCGACTCGAAGAATTAGAGCCGACTCGAAGAATTCGAGCCGACTCGAATATCATTTTTAGGTACATAACGGCTAGTTCCAGAATTTCTTTTTGAATGCTAAAAGGTGCTCCAATGGTCAAATGTCACATCCCAATGATTTACAACATCTCAAACTGCCTTGGAGTGATGGAAGACCATATATTTGAGGGATTTGAACTTCCAAAAAGGAAGAGCAAGAAAGTTCTTCAAAGTTTTAAGGGTTTATTGAATATCCAACCTACCAACAAGCAAGAGAGCACTAAGAGCATTCAAGTCAGTATTCAAGTCTTCACCAACTCAGATCTGAAGCTTGAAGTACTTTGGAAAGAAGCCACTGTAGCAATTAAAGCGTATTAAAGTGCATACAAGTGGACTTCTCTCAAGCTGCATCGGCAACTATCCGATAATTAGAGTTTGTCATTTATTGTTGCATTTAATTTCAATTCATTATTGAATTGTTGGGTTATTGGTGAGCCCGTTTAAAAAACCAAATAGGTTCTTAGTGAGCCTTAGCTAAAAACCAAGTGTTAGGTTCTTGGTGATCCTATGAAAACCAAGTTGGGTTTCTTTGGTGATCTTGTTTAAAATCAAAGGGTGTAGGGTTTTCTTTAGTGATCCCAATAAAATTAAAGTGTAGAGGTTTTGGATTGTGAGCCTGTAAAACAATCTTACTATATTCGGGTGTGAATATAGTGGAAATCCCAAGTGGTATCTTGGGTAGTGGACATAGGAGCTAGGTTGCTCCGAACCACTATAATTTCTATGTATTTGTATTGTACTTTTTTGATCTATTTAGCTTCTGCAAGTTATTATTTTGCCACAGCACCTAACACTCTAAAAGGAATTTTTAAGTACACATTATCTGCTTAATTTTTAAGTTCCCAATTCACCTCCCTCTTGGATAGCCACCTGGGCAACAAGGTGGGATTGTGGGAAGCTCTCCTTGCTCTTGCAAGGTCCTAATTAAAAATCGCAGATCCACTTAAGGTGTTTGCCATTGGACCTCTAACCTTAGACACCAATCTCCAGAAGTAAATAAAGAATTGACTTACACTGGCCTCAATACACTAATTGAGCTTGACCTGTTGGTGTCCCTAGTTCTACTTAGGTTGCTACTCAATTTTATTAAAAGATTGGGTTCGATGCAAAATGGGGTTGGTTGTTTTTGGGCCAAGGAAAGGTAATGACCTCCTTTCCTTATCTTATGATATTTCCATCCTTAAGTATTTTAAAATAAATGCAACATTACAATATCAACAAAGCTAGTCAAGCAAAATGTAAACAAAACTAATCAAGCAGAATGTAAATTTTCTAATTTGAAATTTCAAATTCAAATTTTAAATTTAATTTTTTTTTATAATTTCAAATTTTAAATTTCAAACTCCTGGTGGAAAATCTAAGTTTGAACTATGCTAGGAATTTTGGGATGTTTAATGTGCTAAACAAAAGAAAATCATGCACTTCACACACTCACTTAACAAATCATGCAAATCACTCAACAAGAAGGCAAATAGCACATTAAACCTTCAACCTAAAGACTTCATGTCCGGCCGTAGCTCATTACTCTCATGGACAGACAATATATTTGCATATACCCTGTTCAGGAGGCGTGAAACTCTAGATTAAAGATGCAAACAATTGCTGAAACTAAACTAATCTATATATCCTAGTTTACCATGCTCTGATACCAAATTGATGCGGCATACAAATGATGATTTCTAATTAGAAGATTAACAAGTTTGGTTGAGCAATGATCCCTACTTACATAAACAAACTCATTCATATGATAAGCATAGGAATCATATGAAGGAAAGCTAAACAATGGATTTAAGGTAACCCAAACTATAGCTCTTGTTTAAATCATGAAGATTGGACCTAATGGTTGGAAAACCATTCTAACTAGGACATAAACCATTCAAATATTCAAACCTAAAAGTAAAGGAAGGTTTACTTACCAATATCAAATTCTCACACTTTTAGTGGTGGATCAAATTCAGCACTCTATGGATAGAAGATGGAACTTGAAACTATCACACCATGGGAAGAAGACCTCTAGCTTAGATGATTCCAATGGCAAGATTAACCTCCTCATTAGCTCACAATCTTGGAGGATCCTGGAAAAAAGGGGTATTAGTGACTTGGGATGGTAGGAAGAAGGGAATGTAAAGGTTCAAAGTAAGAATGAAAGTTGGTGGATTGGTTGAAGTTGTAGGAGATCAAGATGATGGATTTGGCACCTTGAATGTGGGTAGATTGGAACTCCTTGGATGAAATATGGTTGGCATCTCTTGAAGTAAGAAGATGGACACTTCGAAGTGTTGTGGAATGGCTTCCTTGGAGAATGGAGTTGGTGGCCTTGAAGCTTGAAGAAGATGGCTATTTGGTTGGTGGATGGGAAGGATTCCTTTGGTTGATGGAAGGGGCAGTGCCTTGGTGGAGTGAAGTGGATTTAAAAAGGTGGCTAGGTCGACTAATGGAAGAACCTATGGGCCTCTCACCCTCTCCCTCTCGGAGGACACTTGCACAACACAAATAGAAATAGAAACTTAAACTTTTCATTCATGAATAATCAACTTACAGGAGGGGTTTGGAAGGGTATTTATAAGCCTCCAATTCATTTTGAAAATTTGAATTACAAGGAGCAAATCATGGGATGTTTCAAGCTATTAGGAAGGAGAGTTGGAACCATGCTTGAATGGAGGAGAAAATGGTGGTCCGCCACCTTGCATTTGAATTTGAAATTGGCCGCCCCATGTGTGATGAGGTGGCATGATTAGTTGTTCTCCATGTTGGCTTTGAAGATGACTTGTCTTCCAATTAGACTTGATGATGTGGCATCCACCTTGGCATGACTTTTTGGAGTGATTTGTTGTACTTAATCTTCAAGCCCTCTTGTTTAACTTGAACCCATTTCAGACCCAACTTATAAAATCAACTAATTACAATGTCAAATTGAACCCAATTTGACTCAAGAGACCAAATTGACATGGACCTAATCCTAATTACAGGTCTCAAACTCAACCAAAGAAATAAATTTTTTTATTTACAGGACTCATGTTCAATTAAAGAAATAAAATTGAGACTCATGTTCAATAAAATTGAAACCAAAAGCAAAATTAACTTAATCCATTGAAATCCATAATGAACCTAGCTTGATTAGATTGTATTGAATTTTCTTTCAAGCCATGGTGCCCGCACCACTTCCCAGTTTGGTGAGAGTTTTCCATGCTCAGTGGGTTGAATAACAACTGCCTTTCGAAGGACAAGATCTCCTGGTTGAAACTACTTTACCTTCACATAGATGTTAAAGTAGTAGGCTATAAATCATTGGTACGTGGCCATCTAGATGCGAGCTCTATCTCAAACCTCTTCCAGGAGGTCAGGATTAATCCTTAATCTTCCAAATTATGCCGGTCAATGTATGCTTCGACTCGGTGCAATGGTAAGCCCACTTCCACGGGAATAATAACTTTAGTTTCGAAGGCAAGGTTAAACGGTATCCACCTATCGAAAGCTAATAAGTGGTGCGGTAGGCCTAGAGGATACTATACAGTTCTTCTACCTAGAGTCCTCCAACCTTATCTAATCAGGTCTTCAAACCTTGAAGAATTGTCTAGTTGATGATTTCAGCTTCTCCATTTGATTGTGGATGCACAACTGAAATGAATGGGTGGCTGATCTATAAGTTTTTATAGAACTCATTGAAAGATGCATTATCGAACTGTCTACCATTATGGGTGATGATGATATGAGAAAGTTCGAAGTGCCTTGTGCTCAGTGATCTAGGCTAGAGGTTGTGCCTCAACCCATTTGGTAAAGTAGTCAATGGCAATGATCAAAACCTCTTTTCCTTGATGATTAATGAAAAAGGGTCAAGGATGTCTATCCACCATTAAGGGAAGGGCCATGGGGAGCTCAGAGAATTGAGAGGTTCTATGGCTAGTGCTGGATATTGGCATGCCTCTGGCAATGATCGTTGCACTAAACATACTCAACAACATCCTTGAGAATGCTCGATCAATAGTATCCTTGTCTTAAGATCTTGTGGGCCAAGGTGTGCCTCTTACGTGTCTATCGTAGATCCCTTCATAAACCTCCCAAAGGGTAAAGTCCACTTCTGAGGGATGAAGGGAGTGAATGAGTGGCATCGAGTAGGCTCGCTTGTAGAGCTTCCCATCCAGAACCACAAACAAGGCTGACCGATACTTAAGCTTTCTCACTTCAGCCTTACCCTTTGGTAATGTCCCTTCTTACAGGTAATGGATCAAGGGATCCATCTAGCAAGGCTTGTCGCTCGCTTGGAAGACTAGGACTTGTTCCTCTTTGATCCTAGGCTTCTTGAGGTTCTCTAGGTAGGCGATCTTTGGGATATCCATGTAGCTAGAGATCACCAGCCTTGATAGTAGGTTCGCGTGGGCATTCTTTATTTGGGGGATCTACACAATCTCAAAGGAATGGAAAGATGATGTGATCTCCCTTACCCATTTAAGATATTTTTCCATCATGGGGCCTATAGTGTTGAAATCTCTATGAACCTGTCCCACGATTAGCTAGGAATCACTGAAGGCTCTAGCATGCTGAACCCCAAGCTCATGAGTGAGTCTCAATCCTATGAGAAGGGCTTCATACTCTGTGTCATTGTTGGAGACCTTAAGGTTGAAGCAAAAAGCCTACTCGGCATGACTCCTTCTGGGCTAGCGAGGATCTTCCTAGCCCCAAACCCTTTAGTGTTGGAAGCATCGTCAATGTGTAGAGTCCAAGGCTCACCTACCAACTCTGGCTCTACTGGATCCACTACCTTTGGTCCAATTCCACCTGTTAGGGACAGTGCACTCCATAAGGAAATCTGCCAAAGCTAGGCCTTGATGAAGGGATGAGGCTAATAATAGATATCGAACTCACCAGCTCCACCATTCATTTGTTGATCCTCCTAGAGGTATCAATCTTTTGTAAAATTTGGTGCAGGGGCTGATTAGATAAGACCATGATGAAATAGGCTTAGAAGTAAGGGCATAGATGCCTTGCCGAAGTCATAAGGATGAAGGCAACCTTCTCTATCTTTGAGTATCAAGTCTCTACATCCTTGAGGATTCGATTGATGTAGTAGACTGGCTTTTGCACTCCATCCTCCTCTCAGATGAGTACAAGATTCATGACCATAGGGGACATGGCCAAATAGAGGTAAAGCCTTTCTCCCATGACTAACCTTGTGAGAAGTAGTATAATGGTGAGGTAGGTCTTAAGTTACTTGAAGGTGAACTGGCACTCCTCTTATTACCACTCAGGGAGATGGTGCTTGTTATGGATCTTCGGGAGGTGGTAATGACTCAGGCTCGGCTCTGATAGAGATGGAGCAGGAGTGGATGCTATAAGGAGCTAGGGTGCCTTGCAGGGTCCCATCACTAGGAGTCAATCCTATGAGATAAAGAAGATCAAAAAGCCTAACACACTAGAGGGTTCCCGGTGGTGGACCCTTCGATGCCTAAGTCAATCTCCTAAGGAGGCAAATAGAGAATGATTGGAGTCCCCTCTAGGCTTGGAGTAAGAGTTGGAGAGGAGCTGGAGAAGAAATGAAGGGGAGGTAGAGAGAGGGACAAAATGAAATCTGTAAAAGAAGGGGATCTCAGTGCATTTGAGTCTCTCTTTCTAGGGATAGCACATAGATGAGTGGCGTAGTGGAGGATGAGGTACTTCAAAGAAAATGGAAAGTGTGCATGAATGGACCTTAGGATCTCACTCAGGTGGCGCTCTTATGAAAGACTCAATCTAGGGAGCTTAAGGTGTGCATAAGTGGGAGAGCAAGAAGAGGGTTTCTTTATGGTGGAAGGAGGTGGCTCTTGAAAAGAGCAAGCTTTCATTTGCATTTATATCATCTTCTCTTGTTCTTCTTCTTATGTCCTTACCATGCCTTGTTCGACTTTGACCCTTATGATCTTAACTGGAGGGTTTTTGAGAACCAAACTATAAGCATATAATTGATACCTAAGGATAGGAGATGTGGCTAGCATGTTCCAACTATTGCAAGTGCACTCAAAGTGAAAGATCATGCCATATATGTAAGGCAAGGAGTGGTGGCTAGTATAACACATCCCTATAGTAGGGTATTCCTCAAGCAACGAATTATTATTGACCACTACACTGGGAGCACACACGGATGGGTGGACTGAGTAGATTGATATGGTTGACATGCACATAGGAGACTGGTAGGCATGCATCTTTGAGTCCACATGGTGAGGCATTAGAAGCTAGCCTCATCACTTGAGCTAGCTAGCACGTGTCTGGAATAGGTTAGAGCCTGGTTGCTATACTAGATCATCGAACCTAATGTATCAGTGCTAACTCAAGTTTGACTCGAATAGGGCTAGAGTTGATGTGGATATAGACATGAAGTCGGGTCTCACAGGATCCTATCACCGGGAGTCACTCTTGCAAGATAAAGAAGATTAGAAAGTTTGACATACTGAGGGTAGGTTTCTAGTGGTGGACCCTTTGATATCTAAGTTAGTCTCTTAGAGAGGCAAATAGAGAAGGCTTGGAGTCCCCTTAGGTTGTAAAAAGTGGAGCGGAGCTTAGTAGAGTTGGAGAAGAGGTGAGGGGGGTGAGACGGAGTGAGGTCTACAAAGGAAAGGGTGCTCGATGCTATGAGGCCCACTTCTCAAGAGATGGCATACTAGTGAGCATATTTGCAGAGGCTATAACACTCTATGGTGATGGGAAGTGTACAAGGAGGCCTGCAAATATCTTAATGAATATTCAAGTGGATGTTCAAAGAATCAAGGAGCCAGGGGTGCATCTCTCAGGGTAGCTAGCAGTGAGTTCTCGACTCTATGTAACCTTGCCTCCCTCTTGGGACCTCTTGGTCTTTTGTTTCTTCTGCTCCCCTTCTTACCTAGAGGGTCTCAGGATGCCAATTTATAGGTATATCCTACTGTCTAAAGGTAAAATGTGATGGCTGATATATTTCAGCTATTACAAGTGTGCCTAAAGTGGAAGATCATGCCATGGTAGGTGAGGCAGAGAATAGTGACTGGCATGGCATGTCCCCGTGGTGGGGCGTCTCTTAGGTGGCAAATATTAATGGCTACTGCATCTAGAGCATACATGACTGGATGGACTAGGTAGGCCTAGGAGCGATCAATGTCCATGTGGGGAGTTGGTGAGTGTGCATCTTAGTGTTTAGGTGGTGAAGTGTTGGGAGGTCACTCCATTCACTTGAGCTAGCTAACACATGCCTGGAGTGGGTCAAAAACTGGGTGCCATGCTAGACCAAAAGGATCCTGACATATTAGATGCCCCCTACTTCTAAATCCAAGTAGCCTAGCTTCTAAGGCCTTAGGTTCTAGGGCCTTGGGTGAAGGAAGTAGAGACCCAATTGATTCAGTAAGGCATGGGGGCCAACCATGCTAGGGTGAAGCTAGCAAGGTTGACACTGTATGAGGCTCACGATAAAGTAGGCACTATACGAGGCTCATGGCAAGGTGGGTGAGGTAGCTCTCGATGAGGTGGGTAAGGCATCTTATGGCAAGGCAAGCGAGGCTGCATTGGGTGAGGTAGCTCGTAGTGAGGTGAACGAGGATATGCTCATCAAAATTCATATCTAGATTGGTCATGGTCCTTCAAGAGGTGACGTCATCCGAAGCGGCGATAGTTTTAACAATTATTGCGATGGTTAGACTTCTGAGATGTTACAATGTGCCTCCCAGGATGGCACCTTTAATGATGAATTGATATGGGAAAAGTCAATCAGTGAGGTTAAAACTAGTGCCCCTTCATCGAGGAATGGATGGGTCTTTTCGATGGTTATATATATGCATAGAGGGTCAATTAGGCCTCTTCCATCTATGCAACATTTGGGTGGTCGAGAATAGCAAAGCTACAAGAAAGAGGAGAGGAGTCTTCAGTCGATCGAAGAGGCATACTAGTAGCTATCAATGGTAGGTTTCTCTATCTTTTATTCCTCCTTCCTTTTTTTTTCCTTGATATCTGATGTGCGATGGTCAAGGAGGTGGAAGAGCCAGGCCTAACACCTAAGACCACAGCCTCCATCTTGATGGAAGAGAAGGTCTTCTAGTTGGGGGAAAGTTTATCCTTATAGCAGGCATTCATTTGGAGGTTCCTGAGGAGGATGAGCGTATCACCAAAGGGACAGCAATGAGGGTCACCCTTCATGAGGAATCATTGAACATGGGTCTCAAGATCCTCATGTGCCTGGCGATAATAGATCTACTATGGTGATATCACCTATGTCCGGTGCACTTAGTTTCCAATGCCTGGAGGATCATTGTTTGTTTTTTCAGCTTAATGGTCCACCATTGCATGGATCTTAAGACAAGGGTATTTCATCATTTCTTCCAGGTGAAGGCTTCCAAAGGTGGTAGTATATCTCCCGTTGTAGGGGATTCAACTTTCTGGCTAGCCCAGCGAAGTTGCATGGCTGGATGTCATGATTCTTCTCCATGGTTTCCCTATCATCGTGGCTATTTTCCAAATGTTGGGGTAAGGTGGAGCCTTCACGATTACTGGATCCCCTAGTGCTGCAGGAGAGGAGCAGATCATGGTGGATGAGCTATCACCAATATAGATCCCACCATATGATACTCTCCTATCAGAGAGTTGGTTGGAGGCTCTCTATACAACGAGGGTTTCTTTATCTCGAGGTAGACTCCACACTAACTGTTTGATAAATAGTTTCCTACTTTTATAAACAAGCAGAGTGACTCTATCCTTTGGTGCAAGCTTGACTATCTGTAGTGGGCCACAGGCGATGGCCATTAGTGAGCCTTCTTCACCATCTTCGATTGATCCAAAGGGGAAAAGGGCATGTTCTCCATCTACGGTGGAGGGGGCAGGGAAGGTGAAGAAGAATAGAGGGCTACCTCCTCCCTCAAACCTTGCTTCAAGCTCTAGTAGGGTGCCGATCATGGAGATAAAGGACGAAGTCAAGGCTTCCCTTGACTTAGGGGATGCCCCTCCAACCAGTGCAAGCAAGGGTCCATAGGGGAGAGAGGAGGGGCCATCGGCTATCATGAGGCTCTAGTTGTTGCCCAGCTAAAGCAACACAAGAGGGGGGGTAACTTAGATTTCAAAAACATTTTGCAAAGATTAAAGACAAGTGCTAGTGTCTTTGCAAAGTGTTTGTATGCTTAACAAGAGTATACAGCAGAAGTAATAAAGTAAATTCAAGAAGAGAAAGATAAGCAATCACAAATACAAAAATTCATAGTGGTTCGGTGTACCCCAAGCACCTATGTCCACTTCCCAAGGTTCACTTGGATATTTTACTATAATCATTCCTTGATTACAGTAGATTAGTTTTCCCAGGCTCACTATAATAAAAACCCCTTTGGTTTTTACAAGGCTAACCAAAAACATAGTTGGTTTTCAAACAAGGCTCACCAACAACCTAGTTGGTTTTCACTCAAGGCTCACCAACAACCTAGTTGGTTTTAACTCAAGGCTCACCAACAATCCAAATATTAATTTCAATCCACTCGAAACTAGGAACAACAAAATAATTCAAGTAGAATGAAAGAATATAATAAGCTTTCTCAAAAAGCAAATAAAACTCGATGAAGCTCTTTGATTATTATTAAGAAGTTTGTCTCCAAGTTATTGAAGTCTTAATCAATGCTTGAATGAATTGGACTTGAATGCTCTTGAATGCTTGAAGGCTTAACTTCACTCAAAAGTAGTAGTTCTTTAATGAATATTTGAATGAATGCTCATAACTTCATTAGTTATCTTTTTCCTTGTATTTGGTGGACTTTAAATACCTTTTCAATCCTTAAATGACCATTTATGACCGTTGAAGAGGAGAAAGTTGCCGTTAGACACAAAAAGGAATAATTCTATGCTTCAAAAAACTAGTGGTTACTGTTTATCCAAACCTGCAAGTATCAATACTTCAGGCCATGAGTCGACTCATGAGTCAATACTAGATCAAAAATAATTTTTGAAACTCTCTGGAGTACTCTAGTACATCGACACTTCTTCTGGTGAGTCGACACTTCATCTTCATGAGTCGATACTTGAGAAAACCTTGAAATCAGCAAGTTCTGTATCATTTTTGATCTCAGGCATTAAGTCGACACTTGGCTGAGCATGAGTCAACACATAAGTTGATACTTGGCTTCTATGAGTCGACACTTTAGCATGCCAACTGAAATATTTTTTATGTATTAGCTCAGACTTCTATGAGTTGATACCTTGAGTCGATACTTGATCTTCATGAGTCGACATTTAGCTAAAACTTTGCTGAACTTGTTCAAATTCAAAATTTGAGTCCTTCAAAGTCATTCTTGTATGTCAAAGTCTATATAACTTGAAAACTCATTAACTTAAGTGATTTCTTCAACAAGATGGCAAGCAATTTGATCTCTTCAATATACTACAACTTTGATGAGTACTTTATTCTGATAAACATGCTTTTAACACATAATTAGTACTCAAATATACTTAAATATTTTGTTATTCATCAAAATCATGACAGGAGTCAACAATCTCTTTTTGATGATGACAAAACCTTTAATTATATACACATTATAAGCTTAAAAGATTTGCAATAAGTATAGAGCAATTGACTATGAGTATTAGAGCTATTGATAATAAGTATCAGAACTAAGTTGTAATGATTATCAAGAGCAAAAACTCATCTATAATGTATCAGAGCTATATATATAAAAAAGAATTCAATTCATATAGTTTCAATGTATCAGAGTTGTAGATATATATATAGGAAAGAATTCAATTCATATAGTTCTAATATATCATAGCTATAACTATAATGTATCGAGCTATAATTAAAATATATCAGAGCTAGATACTTATATGAGATGTTCAAAAGGTGTATCAGAACTAAAATAGATTTGAAAGTTAAGCATTAGAGCAAAAATAGGTTGAACGTGAAAAGTATCAGAGCAAAATTTTTAAGAGTATTAAAGTAAGTAATATAACATAAAGAGTATCAGAGCATCATGAACAGTATCAAAGCATATCAGAGCAAATAATATAATATAAAGATAGAGAGTATTAGAAAAAAAATTATCAGAGCATGAAGAGTATCAAAGCATGAAAATAAAGAGTACTAAAGCATAAGAAATAAGGAGCATCAGAGCATAAAAAATAAAGAGTATCAGGGCATAAATATAAGGAGTATCAAAGCATAAAACTAAAGCTCCCTCTTAATATATAATCTGAAAATATTTTTTATTTTTAAAAGGTTTCAAAAAGGTTAGAAATTTTAAAATTTTCAAAAAATTTTCTGCTTTAGTACTTTTCTCTCCTTTTCTCCCCCTTAACCATTATTACTTCTTTATTATTGCTTTCTTGTCTCCTTTGTTTGTACTTATATCATTTATTCTCCCCCTTTATTTATCATTTTGATATCACAAAACATTAAACATTGTGCCATTTGCTACCAATATTCTTGTTTCCATTTTTCCATTACCATTACCATTACCATTATTTCTCTCCCTTTTTGTCATCATCATAAAAAAGGTGAAAGGTGGAGATAAAATGAAAGGCAGTATAGTAAAAAAAGATATGAGTATACAAGAGAAAATGCTGAAAATATCATCATATATATAATTGGAAACATTGATACATAATATTCAAAATTTGATACATAATTTGATACAATGAAACATAGTTTGATACAAACATACATCTAACTAATTTTAGACCAACTAATACACTAACCAATCCTAAGAGGTGCTATCCTCATTAGAGGAAGACCTAACCTCTAAAATGATAGGCCCTATAATCCTAGAGGGACGAGATCGCGGCCACATCAGCCAGAGATCAGCTAGCCTAGTGTGGATGGCTCTAGGAACATTACCAAGTCCTCGGCTTTTGCTTCTACGTCGTGCTCTCCCTCTAGCTCGTGCTGAAGACGAAGCAACATCAAGAGCAAAGTCAGGAAATAGGACAGGATCAGGATCAATCAGATCAGTCTCAATAATAGGTGGAGTAGTGTCAAAAATTAGACTAAATAAAAGAATGTGAAATCCAGGAGTGTAAAATCCTAGCTCCCTGGACAAGGAAAAGTAGATAAAGAAGTAGAAGGTGTCCTATTTAGAAGGGTAGGGGTACACTAATGGAAGGTGTTGACAAATTAGTAAAAGTATCTGATGGATCAGAATAAAAAATGGGGGTAGATACTATAGGGTCGGAAGGATCTAGAATGATAGGAGTGCTAGGAAGGATAGGAGTCTGAAGAGCTGGATTGGATGGGGCAGGAGCAGCCTTGGATGACCTCATCTCATCAGCTGTGGGCTCAGCATCCTGGTTAGCTCTAGTGTCCAGCTCAGGATCTGCAATAAAGTCAGCAACATCAAAGTTTGTGGATAAGTCACCCTGACCATCTCCCATATCAGTATCTGTAGGTAGAGCTGGTGGAGCAGGTGGTGCTAGAGGGGATGGTAGCCTGCTAGAAGATAATCTTTGTAGAGCACTCATGACAGCAATAAATCCCTCCCTCATCTCATCAAATCCTGATCTCATCTCCATATGTATTAGATCCACTCGCTCTCTCATAGTCCGCATATCTGCCTCTAGGTGAGTGATCCTGTCCTCAGAAGTATCTCTAGGAGGTGGCACCTCAGCATGTGCCAATACTGATGGCTCGGGTTGCCGCTCTGGTGTAGCTCATGATGGCTTAGATGGCCCAGCCTCATCTCTCGGTGTATCCTCCTCCTCAACTACATCATCATTATTTGAATCCAAGTCAGGCCCTTTAGAAACTCTCCATCTCTGCTGACCTCGGTACCTATGATAGCCCATACGATGCAGTGATCTCTCATCATATATATCTATGTGGAGTAGCTGTCTTATATGGCTCACCATTAGGGTCGACTTTATATGCTTTAAATAGTATCATAGGACCCATCCCATATAGTAAGCAAAGTCTTCTACTGGTCACCACCTCTGTCATCTGATATATCATCAATACGGGCAAACAGATAGGCATCCTCTAGATCAGAGCAACCATAACTAGCAGCTCTCTCTATGATGAAATCGAATCATCCAGTCTTCAATAGAAGAATCCTGGTGACAATATGATGTAGGAGCCTCATCTCCGCTGAAAGCTGTGAGGTAATAACTGTAGCTCCCTTTCCAATGTCATCTCTCTCTAGAATAGCCCTGAACCCACTGATCTAGTCTACTAGAAAGTCTGCAACTGTCCCCCTCATTGGGATCTCCCAGACCTGCTCAGTATCTCTGCTGATAATGGAATAGAAATGCCTCTCACCTCTGCGATCCATCCATCAGCGCCTCAGGCCAATCCCATAGAACTCCCTCATCAGTGCAAGATAGAACCTCTCTCAGAGGGAACAAAACTATGCTAGCCCAGCATCTCTCAACCAATCATCGATTCTAAAGTGCTGCTGGTCGACGAACTCGAAGCCCACTCTCCATCCCCCAATAATGGATTTAGAAGCCATGCGGTCTGCCCTAGGGACTAGTGGAGGTCATGCTGGAATCTCAGGCTGTGCTGCTACCTCTACAGGTTAATCGTCATGTTTGGCCTTCGTGCGGTGCTCTGCACCCTGAGAGAAAGGTCGTGGCCTCCTTTCCAATGGCTTCTAGGGCCTTAATGTCCAAGAGAATATAAGAATATAAAAATGGAAGGTGAAAGGGACAATGGACTCATGGTGAAACCATGAGTGAAAAGAGAGGGAAAGATGGATCAAAATCAAAATAGAACTATTTGAATATTGAATGGAAATAAAGGAAAGTGAGGGAACAGTGAGAGGATATGTCGACTTAAGGAAGATGGGAGGAAAAATGAGAAAAAATGGATCGTTTTCTCTATTTGTTCACCGGTTCCCACCGGTCAAGTGTTGACTGATGGGCTAAGTCCAAGTGTTGACACTTCGAGATGTCGACACTTCCAAGTGTCGACACTTCAAAAAAAATCAAGAAAAATAGGAAAAAGTCATAAATAATTAGGGAAGTTGATTTAGAAGCTAATAATGATTGATCTTGAGTTTCAAGAGTATTAGATCAAGAAATTCTCAAAGAAAATTCCAAAGGTCATTAGAAATGATTGAGATCTAATCAAAAGGATTAATGACCCTTAATTCTCTTCTAATCACACTGCACCTATCTTGATTAAGTGGCTTGGTCAGTATATCAGCTAATTGCATATTAGTACAAACAAATTCAAGTATAACATCATTGTTTTGAATATGGTCTCTAATAAAATGATGTCTAATTTCTATTGCTTACTTCTTGAGTATTGTACATAATTTTTAGTTAAGTTAATTGCACTTGTGCTATCACATCTTATAGGTGTCTTAGTTAATTTAATGCCAAAGTCCTTGAGTTGTTGTTTAATCTATAAGATTTGAGCATAAAAACTTCCAACTGCAATATATTCAGCTCCAGCTATAGATAGTGCAACTGAGTTTTATTTCTTACTAAATCATGAGATTAAATTAACTCCAAGAAATTGATAAGTTATAAAAGTACTTTTCCTATTTAATTTATAGCCAGCAAAATCAGTATCAGAATATGCAATTAAATCTATAGCTGAGTTCTTAGAGTACCATAATCCAATATCAATAGTACCAGATAAATATCTAAGTATATGTTTAACAGCCAATAAATGTGATTCTTTAAGCTCAGACAGATATCTTGCACATATGCATATACTAAACATAATATCCGGTCGACATGCAGTTAAATACAGTAAGAACCAATAATACCTCTATAAAATTTTTGATCAACTTTTTTACTAGATTCATCCTTGTCAATCTTACATGAAGGGCTCATAGGTGTACCAATAGGTTTAGTCTTCTCCATCCCAAACTTTTTTAAGAATCTCCTTTGTGTATTTAACTTGGTTGATGAAGATCCCTTCATTTGTTTGATAGAAAAATACCGTAAGAGCCAATCATTGTATGGGCCTTTTTGTAAACTTCCAACTCATATATGACATCATTATTTATAATAAAGGTATTTGATTCATCATATACTGCTGTGTCATGTTTTTGACTATGATGAACCCCATAGAGTAGGAAAATGGAATTAGGGTTATGATAAAATAATAGTGAGACCTAATTCCTATAAACCCTAATCTAGAATGTTCCTAGTCATTGAACCATCGATTCGGAGATCGATGAATCCTGTAAGACTAGCTTATCCTATGTATGCTCAGTTGATGAGGGTGGTTGGTCTCATAGCCACTTATGTAGAGACACTAATACAAGGATAAGGGTGCTCATTAGATTATGAGTATACTGAACTGATCCGTACCGAGACTATCTTATGGAAGTCTTACTCCTAGTCAAAAGATAGTACCTAGAGTAGAAGTTGTGCATGTGATCTTCAGACCTGAGGTCACCATGGTTCCTTGTGCACACTAAGCCATACTTTGGTTCATACTCATTCATGGTATTGCGACATGTGCAGGGTATTCTGGGTATGGTGGAAGTGTATGAAGGATGTGAGTGGACCAACAAGGAATTGATCAATCCTAGTTAGAGGATATGTTATCCCGTGTATTCTCTTCGATGAGTGACTCAAGGAATCTTTGCAAAGTGGGATGAGATTACAAGTGGCTTCTAATCAGTCATCAGCTGAGTCCTCATGATCGAGCTGAGATTCGATATGATTAAATGTTAGGGTTTGACATTTATCCATACCCATTACTTAATCAGGATAATAGGAGATCGAAAGATTGAATTGCATGGTAACTTACTACTGAAGGGTATTTTGGTAAGTTCTATAAAATTTCTCATCTTTCAGGTAGGCATGACATGTTGCTAGATGTCAATCTTGTCTTGTGGGTTTTTATGAACCAATTGGATTGGTTTCATGAGTCAATTCGATGTATGATTCGAATTGGACAATTAGGTGAGTCGTTTTGATCTAATTAGATCAATTGGGTTTGATCGGATCGAATCAGCTCAAACCTACACCTACTACTGGCTAGATGTGGAACCCAATGGGTCACACACAATAGAGAGTTGGCCAAGGAAGTCACTCATGATTTAATTAGGATCATGGGATCCTAATTGGTTAGCCATATTGCATACTAGCATATGTAGGCTAACCCAATTCCTAACCCAATTGGATTAGGTCCGGTTGCTTGCTAATTAGGCTAACATAATTATAGGAAACCTAAATTAGGTTGAGTCCTAAGTGGGGATAGCCAAATCAGAGCTTGATCTGATTTTATTTTGGTATTTCGGATGTCTGATTGAAGAGTCTATTTGAGTTGGGACTCTAGATGCCAAAATGATACTTTGGCATTCAAAAAGGCCTAGGAGAGTCTATAGTCCTCTGATCTAAAAAATATTTATATGGATGGAAAGAGGACTTAATGCTCTTTTTTTTTATACCCATATTGCATATGCTTTGACTAGTCAAAGTTTGCATGGGGTGTAGATAATGTTGACCACAAAAGGACTCTTGGCGGCTCTTGGCGCGCGCGGGAGATGAAGGTGCGCACAGAAGGTCAAAAGTCCTTCTGCAAATGAAACACTCCAGTGTTTCATCAAGGGGCACCTTCTCATCTTATCCCCATGCCCTTTGGATTTAAATGACCGGTCAAAGGGAATAAGAGGGCAGCATGAAATGGGAAAAAGAGTAGCGCGTGCAGATGACGAGTTGCATCTCTTCATCTGTGCACGGTTCTGAGGCAAAGTCCTTCTGCTCTTAGAACTCTGCTCTTCTCATGGTTTTTTAAATCTAAAATGACACCTCCTTCCATTCTTCTTAACCGGTAAATGCCACATGGCACATAGGGATTTAATCTGGAAAGGGAAAGAACACAAATAAGACTATTCAATCCTGAAGAGTCTTATCAGATATGAAATAACATATCTGATAAGAGATGTCGGGATGGTTTTCATGCCCCTTGAAATATTATTTAAAGAGGATACAGTGAAATGAGAGGAAGAGTTTTCGATCATTAGAAACAGGAATCCCATTTTTCCAAGAGTCTATCAGTCTGAGTGTTCTTCTACTCCCTCCTTCTTACTTTAGGACAAGACTTGTCTTGTAAAGACAAGGTCTTTTCTACTAGGACAAGGCTTTGTTTTAGGACATAAGCCTAAGGGATCCTAGAGGAGGGATGTCCTAAAACCAAGAGTGGTTTAGGACTGTATCTAGAGAGCCCTACAGTAGGACAAGGTGTCTTACAGTGGTCAAAGGTCATAAGGTTAACAAAAGAGTTCTGTTGAAGCAAGCAACCCTGGTAGGGATTCTTCCTTGGTACCATTCTCATGTGGATCACTATTGGAGGGCTTGCACTTGTGAGCCTTGTGGAAAGGATTGGATTTTAGCAATCCAGGTATGTATTCTGACTTTATTTATATTTTGTTGATTGGTATTGCATAAAGGGTTCCTGGGAATTAGGATTTTCTTGCCGATTAGAGTTTCATGCTTAGAATTTCAGTTTTGAAATTCACTTCCTTATGCTGCATGATTCCCGGTACCCTAGAAGAATTTTCATCAGTGGTATTAGAGCCCTCCTTGTGGCATACCAATTATGAATCATTTTTGAAGTTCATGATTTCCACATATCGAGTCGACCCGACTAGTGATCGAGCCGACTTAAACCCTATCGTGTCGACTTTACCAGAATCTTGTGATGAAAATACATATTAGGGTTAATATGTCATATTTCTGGTTTCTTTATGAAATGACATGATAATGCAATTGTATGAAATTTTACATATTAGGGTAATATATTTAATTTCAAGTTTTTATAAAATGCATGATATTATGTCAAGTATGAATTTATGCATGTTGATTGTACCTAGTAACTGCATTGGATTGGGTTAGTCACCATGGCCGTCCGGTCATAAGAGCCAAGTAGGGTTTAAAGGCCCTCTCCTTCCATTCAATGGGTCTCCTATGGCATGTAGGGGTGCCGCTGTGGCCATATCCTATGAAAATGTGAGGTGAAAGGTATTTTTATGTATTTATCATGCCTTGATTTGCATATTAGTTATAATATGCTTATTTAACATAACATGTTATGTTATGATGATATGTTACATGTTTATATATGTTATAAGCATAGTAATCATGATAATTTAGACTGTGTTTTTGAGACCATCAAAGCCCTCATAAAAATCATATTTAGTCATAGTAAAAAACTTGATCATGATGCAAAACCGATTAGGGTTTGATCAGTTGATTGGTGTCTAGGCAAGTGGTTCTGGGAAGGTAAAGGGAATGAGGTTTTTAATTGGTTCCATTGACTGACCTGGCCAATCTAATTGGTGTTTAAGGAAAGCAATGGGGGGACCCCCTCGTCCCTTCACTCACCTGGCCAATTTAGTCATATCTAAATCTTAATTTGGTAATGCTAATTGGTTAAGTGTACTATATTTTGCCTTCCTTCATGCTAAGCCAAATTTATGTCAAGACTATAGTAGGTTTGTTGTGCATATACAAGGCCTACTCTAGGATTTGATATAAGATTTATCTTGGTGCACTTAGTGCTTTATGGCATGGTTGGAAATGTTGCTTTGTTGTGCATACATAAGGGTAACATTATTTAATCATGGCTATATGGAAATGAAGGGTCCGACTAAACTAAGACATTATGGTTTGTTGAGCATACACAAGGCCATAAGTGTCTTAAAGGCAAAGATAATTGTTGAGAATTACACGAGTTGCAATTGGAAAGGTTGTCCTACCTTTGAACTCATGTGTATTTGTTGTGCATACACAAAGCACTCATGAGGAGTAAGGATCTCAACCCTACTAAGAAAACCAGGAAAGGTTTCTCGCTTACCATAGTTGAGGGTTATGGTATTTGAAGAAAATAGTGGGAGACATAATTAGATAGAAAGTCTTTATCTAGTTATGGATGTCATCTTGAGTGGTCTGCTGATATTGTTCTTTAATTAAATATAGGATATTTATTTTTATGGCTTCAAATTTATCATTGCATGGCATCTTGGATGCTAATAAGTTAACTGATTCAAACTATGTGGACTGGTTGAGGAAGAAGGCTGATGGAGCCTATTTCCATTGTAGCATGTTTGGGCATTGGAAGAAGGATTGCAAGACTTGTCTTGCAAATGTGAAGCTAGATGCAAATGGTGCATCTAGGGATTTGTACATGATACAAACCAATTTATTATTGAGTGAATCTATTTCTAATTCATGAGTATTGGATACCGCATGTGGGTCACATATTTGTAAATCTTTACAAGGATTCCACAGAATTAGAAATTTGAAGAAAGGTGACTTCAAATTATATGGGACAAGTAGAGAACCCATATATGCTGAAGCTATGGGCACCTATCTTCTGTTATCACCCTCGGATAATATCATAAGGTTGGAAGAATGCTACTATGTGCCAAATATTGTAAGAAATATTATTTCTATACCCTTGTTATTACAACAAGGATATGAAATAAGTGTAAAGAGCAGTGGCTGCACTATTCTTCATAATAATACAATATTTGGGCATGGTTGCTTTGTGAATGTTCTTCTAAATTTAGTATTCAATGATGAAATACTTCTTGTAGATCACAAGAAGAGAAAAAGAGATAATGTCAATGACACATATCTCTGGCATTACTGATTAGGTCATATCAGTGAGTCAAGGATAAACAAGTTAATCAAAAAGGATTACTTTGACCCTGATGATTTTCAATCATTAGGAACTTGTGAGTCTTGCCTCAAAGGAAAAATGACCAAGTCTCCATTCACTGGATATGGAGAAAGGGCAATTGAATTGTTAGGTCTTGTACATACTGATGTGTATGGACCTATATCAATTCAGGCCAGAGGAGGATATTCTTATTTTAACACTTTTATTGATGATTTATCAAGGTTTGATTATGTGTATCTTATGAAACACAAGTCCAAAGCCTTTGATAAGTTTAAATAATATTAGAGTATGGTTGAAAGACAAACTAGACTTAGTATTAAAGCTCTTCGGTCTGATCTAGGAAGGGAATACTTGTCTAGCAAGTTTTTGAACCATCTCAAGGACAAAGGCATTATTTCTAAATGGACCCCTCCTTATACACCCCAGTTAAATGGAGTGGCAGAAAGGAGAAATCGTACCTTGTTGGACATAATGAGGTCCATGATGAGCTTCACAGATCTTTCCATTTCCTTATGGGGACATGCCTTGGAGACTGCTGCATATATATTAAATAGGGTTCCATTTAAGTCAGTAAGTAGCACTCCATTTGAGTTATGGAATGGTAAAAGACCAAGTCTTAAGTACTTAAAGATTTGGGGTTGCCATGCTTATGTCAAGAATAACTTTGGACATAAGTTAAGTGCTAGGGCTGACAAGTGTAGGTTTGTTGGTTACCCAAAAGAAGGTAAGGGATACCTTATTTATAATGCTACTGAGCAAAAGATAATTGTCAGTAAGCATTCTACATTCTTGGAACAAGAGTTTATCCAAGAAGGATTTAGTGATTCTTCACTTGAGTTGTGTGAAGAACAGAACCAACAAACCGATGAGCCTTCAAGTGAAGTTCCTCAACCAGAGGTTCTTGTGGATCAAGAACAGCCACAATACACATCTCCTCTCCGAAGGTCGGAGAGGGTGTGAGGAGCACCTCTCAGATATGGCTTTGTCATCGGGGATGACAATGAAGCGAGTATCATATAGGATGATGATCCTGTGACCTATTCAAAAGCTATCGAGAGTAAGGACTCCAACAAGTGGCTTGGTGCCATAAAATATGAAATGGACTCCATGTATTCCAATTAGGTTTGGACCTTGGTAGATCCACCTGAAGGAATTAACCCAATTGGGTGTAAATGGGTCTTCAAGAAGAAGATTGGAGCAGATGGTCAAGTTGAGACCTATAAGGCTAGGCTGGTAGCAAAAGGTTTTAGAAAAAAATATGGTGTAGACTATGATGAAACCTTTTCTCCAGTAGCCATGCTCAAGTCCATTCAAATATTGCTTGCCATAGCAACATACCATGACTATGAGATCTAGCAAATGGATGTAAAGATTGCTTTCCTCAATGAAAACCTTGAGGAAGAAGTCTATATATCACAGCCAGAGAGGTTTGTCTCAAGTGGAAGACTAAACCAGGTATGCAAGTTAAAGAAGTCTATTTATGGACTTAAGCAAGCATCGAGGAGCTGGAACATCCATTTTGATGAAACAATCAAAGAATTTGGTTTTATCAAAAATGTGGATGAACCATGTGTGTATAAGAAGGCAAGTGGGAGTGCCATTATTTTCTTAGTTTTGTATGTGGATGACATACTGATCATTGGGAATGATATCCCAATGTTGTAATCAGTTAAAACTTGGCTATCATCAAAGTTTTCCATGAAGGATTTGGGAGAAGCATCCTATATACTGGGTATAAGGATCTATAGAGATAGATCCAAGAGGATGCTGGGCTTATCCCAATCTAGGTACATCGACTTAGTGTTGAAGAGATTCAACATGGATGGAAGTAAGAAAGGTTACTTGCCAATGAGTCAAGGCATACAACTCTCTAAGAAGATGACTCCTAAGATATCATAAGAAAGAGGGAGGATGGCTATGATTCTTTATGCTTCGGCTGTAGGATCGATTATGTATGCCATGTTATGTACCAGGCCTGATGTTGCTTATGCCTTGGGCATAGTAAGCATATTTCAGGTAGATCTAGGGGAGGATCATTGGAAAGCAGTGAAAAATATTCTTAAGTACCTGAGAAGGACTAAAGATATTTTTCTAGTATATGGAGGATCTGAGTTGAAACTAGAAGGATATACAAATTCTAGTTTTCAATCAGATCCAGATGATAGCAAATCCACATTGGGGTATGTCTTCATCCTGAATGGTGGTGCAGTGAGTTGGAAAAGTACAAAGCAGCCAACAATAGCTGACTCAGTCACTGAGGCAGAGTACTAGCTACTAGCAAAGCCACAAAGAAAGCTATCTGGATGAAGAAATTCATCATGAAATTGGGTGTGGTTCCTAATGTAGAACAGCCAGTGCCATTATACTATGATAACACTGGGACTGTTGCACAAGCTAAGGAACTAGGTCTCATCACAAGTCCAAGCACATTCTAAGATGGTTCCACCTCGTTCGAGAGATCACTGAAAGATAAGATATCATTGAACGAGTTGACACAAAGAACAA
This sequence comes from Areca catechu, assembly GCA_021397845.1. NCBI lineage: Eukaryota > Viridiplantae > Streptophyta > Magnoliopsida > Arecales > Arecaceae > Areca > Areca catechu. Next base: position 69,824,843 of record CM038041.1, on the reverse strand, counting down.
TATAGCAGATCCATTTACTAAAGCTTTAGCCAAGCAGCAGTTAGATCACCTCTTGAATTATATGGGCATAAAGTATAAGGGCGATTGGCTTTAGTGCAAGTGGGAGTTTGATAGAAAAATGCCCTAAAAGCCAATCATTGTATGGGCCTTTTTGTAAACTTCCAACTCATGTATGACATCATTATTTATAATAAAGGCATTTGGTTCATCATATACTGCTGTGTCATGTTTTTGACTATGATGAATCCCATAGAGTAGGGCAATGGAATTAGGGTTATGATAAAATAACAGTGAGACCTAATTCCTATAAATCCTAATCTAGATTGTTCCTAGTCATAGGACCATCGATTCGGGGATCAATAAATCTGACAAGACTAGCTTATCCTATGTATGCTCAGTTGATGAGTGTGGTTGGTCTCACAGCCACTTGTGTAGAGACACTAATACAAGGATAAGGGTGCTCATTAGGTTATGAGTACACTGAACAGATCCACACCGGGACTATCTTATGGAAGTCTTACTCCTTGTCAAAAGATAGGTCCCAGAGTAGAAGTTGTGCATGTGATCTTCAGACCTGAGGTCACCATGGTTCCTTATACACACTAAGCCATACTTTGGTTCATACTCATTCATGGCATTGCGACATGTACGGGGTATTCTGGGTATGGTGGAAGGTGTACGAAGGATATGAGTGGACCAACAAGGAATTGATCAATCCTGGTAAGAGGATATGTTATCCCGTGTAATCTCTTTGATGAGTGACTCAAGGAATCTTTGCAAAGTGGGATGAGATTAGAAGTGGCTTCTAATCAATCATCAGCTGAGTCCTCATGATCGAGCTAAGATTCGATATGATTAAATGTTAGGGTTTGACATTTATCCATACCCATCACTTAATCGGGATAATGGGAGATCGAAAGATTGAATTGCACGGTAACTTACTACTGAAGGGTATGATAATTTCTACCAAATTTCTCATCTTCTAGGTAGGCATGACATGTTGCTAGATGTCAATCTTGTATTGTGGATTTTCATGAACCAATTGGATTGGTTTCATGTGTCAATTCAATGTGTGATTCGAATTGGATAATTAGGTGAGCCGATTTGACCTAATTAGGTCAATCGGGTTTGATCGGATCGAATCGGCTCAAACCTAAACCTACTACTGGCTAGATGTGGAACCCAATGGGTCACACATAATAGAGAGTTGGCCAAGGAAGTCACTCATGGTTTAATTAGGATCATGGGATCCTAATTGGTTAGCCATATTGCATACTAACATATGTAGGCTAACCCAATTCCTAACCCAATTGGATTGGATCCGGTTGCGTGCTAATTAGGCTAACCTAATTATGGGAAACCTAAATTAGGTTGAGTCCTAAGTGGGGATAGCCAAATCAGAGTTTGATCTGATTTTATTTTGGTATTTTGGATGTCTTATTGAAGAGTCCATTTGAGTTGGGACTCTAGATGCCAAAATGACACCATGGCATTCAAACATGCCTAGGAGAGTTTATAGTCCTCTGATCTGAAAAATATTTATATAGATGGAAAGAGGACTTAATGCTCTTTCTTTTGACACCCATATTGCATATGATTTGACTAGTCAAAGGTTGCATGGGGTATAGATAAAGTTGATCACAAAAGGACTCTTGGCGCCTCTTGGCGCACGTGGGAGATGAAGGTGCGCCCAGAAGGACAAAAGTCCTTGTGCAGATGAAACACTCCAGTGTTTCATGAAGGGGCACCTTCTCATCTTATCCCCATGCCCTTTGGATTTAAATGACCAGTCAAAGGGAATAAAAGGGCAGCATGAAATGGGAAAAAGAGTAGTGCGCGTAGTTGAAGAGTCGTGTCTCTTCATCTATGCATGGTTCTGAGGCAGAGTCCTGCTCTCAGGACTCTGCTCTTTCCATGATTTTATAAATCTGAAATGATACCTCCATCCATTCTTCTTAACCGGTAAATGTTACATGGCACATATGGATTTAATCTGGAAAGGGAAAGAACACAGATAAGACTATTCAATCCTGAAGAGTCTTATCAGATATGAAATAACATATATGATAAGAGATGTCGGGATGGTTTTCACGCCCCTTGAAATATTTTTAAAGAGGGTACGGTGAAATGAGAGGAAGAGTTTTCGGTCATTAGAAAATAGGAATCCCATTTTCCCGAGAGTCTGTCAGTCTGAGTGTTCTTCTACTCCCTCCTTCTTACTTTAGGACAAGACTTGTCTTGTTAAGACAAGGTCTTTTCTACTAGGACAAGGCTTAGTTTTAGGACATAAGCCTAAGGGGTCCTAGAGGAGGGATGTCCTAAAACCAAGAGTGGTTTAGGACTGTATCCAGAGAGCCCTACAGTAGGACAGGGTGTCCTATAGTGGTCAAAGGTCAAAAGGTTGATAAAAGAGTTCTGTTGAAGCAAGCAAACCCGGTAGGGATTCTTCCTTGGTACCATCTCGTGTGGATCACTGTTGGAGGGCTTGCACTTGTGATCCTCATGGAAAGGATTGGATTTTAGTGATCCAGGTATGTATTTTGACTTCATTTATATTTTATTGATTGGAATTGAATAAGGGGTTCCTGGGAATTAGGGTTTTCTTGCTAATTAGGGTTTCATGCTTAGAATTTTAGTTTTGAAATTCACTTCCTTATGCTGCATGATTCCCGGCACCCTGGGAGATTTTCATTATTGTATGTTTGATCTGTAGTTCAAGAAAGTAGCTCAATTCTCCAATCATTTTCATCTTGAACTCACCCTACATAAGCTTTGTAAATTCTTGTCAAAGAGATTCCTCAGTGGCACCAAATATAATATCATAGACATAGATTTGTACTACTAAGAGATCATCAGTCTTTTTCTTTAAAAACAAGATAGTATCTACATGACCCCTAGTAAATCCATTTTCAATTAAAAATTTACTTAATCTCTCATACCATGTACGAGGTGCTTGTTTTAAACCATAAAGTGCTTGGTATAATTTGAAAACATAGTCAAGGTATGCATGATTTTCAAAACTAGGTGATTGTTCTATATATACTTCTTCAGTAATGTATCCATTCAAAAATATACTTTTAACGTCCATTTGAAATAATTTAAAATTCATAAAACATGCAAAAGCTAGAAATAATCTAATAGCTTCAAGTCTAGCTATTGGAGCAAAGATTTCATCAAAATCAATTCCTTCTTCTTGATTGTAATCCTTAGCTAATAATCTAGCCTTGTTTCTAGTTACTATTCTATTTTCATCCAATTTATTTCTATATACCCATTTAGCACCAATTATGGAAGCATTAGATGGTCTTTCTATTAGTGTCCAAACCTTATTTCTTTCAAATTGATTTAATTTCTCTTACATAGTAATCATCCAATTTGGGTCTTTTTCAACTTCTTCAATATATTTAGATTTTATTTATGAAACAAAAGCAATATAATCACATTCATTTCTAATAGAAGATCTAGTTCTTGCCCCTTTTGATGGATCTCCTAAGATTAATTCCTTAGGATGTCCATGAGCATACCTCTATTCTTTAGATAGATCCTTGTGCTCCGATGAAGGTCTCGAGATTTCTTCTTCATTTTCCTTGTCTTGATCTTCTTCACTTTCTTTGGAAGGATCATCATTTAGAGTCAACTTCTTGAGTCCTTGAATACCTATAATATCATCAGAAATATCTTCTTTTCTAGAGGGCTTGTTAGTAAACTTTTCAAATACAACAGGCATAGACTCTTCTACTACAAGTGTTCTTTTGTTGAAAACTCTGTATGCCTTGTTAGATGTAGAGTATCCTAAGAAGATACCTTCATCTGACTTGGCATCAAATTTGCTTAAATTATTTTTTCATTTTTCAATATAAAACATCGACAACCAAATACACGAAAATATTTTAAAGTAGGTTTTCTTTCTTTACAAAGTTTATATGGTATTTTTTTAAAAATTGGTTGAATTAAAACTCAGTTTAAAATATAATATGCAGTATTAACAACTTCGATGCAAAAATATCTAGGAAGGTTATTTTTGCAAAGCATTATGCGTGCCATTTCTTCCAAAGTCCTATTTTTTCTTTCTACCATCCCATTTTGTTGAGATGTCCTAGGTGTAGAAAAATTATGTTCAATACCTTTTTCATTATAAAACTCTTCAAAATCTTGATTTTTAAATTCGGATCCATGGTCACTTTGAATACAAACAATAGAAGTACCTTTTTCATTTGAAACATTTCTATAAAACTTTGTAAAAGTAGAAAAAGATTCATCTTTATGTGCTAAGAGTAAAATCTAAATTAAATGAGAGAAATCATCCACTATAACTAATCCATATCTCTTGCCTCCTAGACTTGTGGTCCATGTTTATCCAAAAAGATCCATATGGAGTAGTTCTAGTGGCCTAGAAGTTGAAATATTTTTTTTTGATTTAAAAGATGTTCTTGTTTATTTTCTAAATTGACATGCATCACAAATTTTACTTTTTTTAAATTTAAGTTTAGGACAGTCTTTTACTTAATTCTTTTTACATAATTTGAAAAGTAAATGTATGCTTGCATGACCTAATCTATGATGCCATAACCAACTAGTCTCATTTATTGTGTTATTCATTGCAACTAGGCATTCACCATCTAATATAGCTAAATTATCAAGATCAACTAGGTAGATGTTGCTATGCCTATTTTCAATAAATTTCAATCCATTATCATCAATACTAGATACCATGCAAAGAGATGATTCAAAAACTACTTTAAAACCTTTATCACAAAATTGACTAATGCCAAGTAAATTATGCTTTAATTCTTCTACTAACAATACATTATCAATAAAGTAGATGGAGAAATGTAAACTTTACCGATACCAATAATTTTGCCTTTACCATTGTCTCTAAAAGTACATTCCCTTCATTCAAAGCTTCAAGAGAGGTGAATTGCTTCATATCTCTCATCATGTATCTTGAGCAACCACTATCAAGATACCACAATCTTCTTTTCTCCTTGGTTGCAAGACATATCTATAAAATAGATCCAGTTTTTGCTTTAGGTACTCAAGCCATCTTAGGTCTTTAGAGTTAGTAGTAATGGTTCCTTTTAAAACCCAAACTTTTCTAAATTGATTTACTTTTCTTAAATTGCATTGATATTTTTTATGTCCAAATTTACCATGACTAAAGTATGTAATACTAGAAGATACAGGTACAAAGAGATTTTTGAAGTACTTTTATTGTTTTTAAACTTTATACCCCAAGCCAGCTTTGTTGAAAATTACATGTTGATTATTCAATAGTAAATTTAGTCTTTCAGAACTAAACATGAATTTTTCAACAAAGGGCTTGACTTTATCAAGCTCATCTTAAAACTTTTTATTTTCTAACTCAACGTCTTTGTTTTTCTTTATAAGCTCATTATTTGAAACAATAGCCTTGGATCTTTTCAGAACTTCTATCTCTTTAGAGATAGACTTCTTTTCCTTTTCAAAAATATCAACCTTGGCTTTTAGTTCTTTGTTTTCATTTCCAAGATTGTTGTTTTCAAAGAAAGAGAATCAACATGCTTTTTCAACTTCTTATGCCTAATTTTCAATAATTTGTACTCATGCACAAGTTTATCAAAAGCATCTCTAAGTTCTTCAAAAGTAAATCTAGATTCAGATTGTACCTCATTTTCAATTGCCATGAGGCAGAGATTGGCGACTTCTTGTTGTTCTTCCTCTAAACTAGAATCTTTACTGCTGCTCCAAGTAGCCATCATTGCCTTCTTCTTAAACTTCTTCTTAAGCTTCTTGAGGAGAGGACAATCAACCTTGTAGTGACTAGGCTTCTTGCATTCAAAGCAGATAGGTTGGTCCTTCACCTTCTCCTTTTTTTTTGCTCTATCCTTGCCCTTGTCCTTACTAGGCTCTCCTTTGAGTGGCTTCTTTTTGTATGAGTACTTATTTTTCCTCATGAATCTCCTAAACTTCCTAGCCACTAAAGCCTCCTCATCTTTATCTTCACTTTCTTCTGTCTCTTCACTTGAAGGCTCATTAGGTGTAGTGGATTTAAAGGCAATTATTTTCTTCTTTTTATCCACATACACTGCTTTTTACTTTAGGTTCAACTCATAAGTCATGAGTGAACCAATGAGTTGCTTCAATGATAGGGTTTCAACATCTTTTACTTCTTGAATGGTCGTCACCTTTGGATCTCAAGAAGATAGTAAAGACTTGAGAATTTATTAAAAAGGTTAGTGTTAGACACAACTTTGCCAAGACTTCTCATACTATTTACAATATTAGTAAATCTTGTATATATATCAGTTATGGATTCATGATGTTCCATTCTAAATATTTCATATGTATGAATGAACATATTCACTTTAGTGTTCTTCACTTGATAGGTACCCTCATGTATGACCTTAAGTGTGTCCCAAATTTTCTTTGCAGATGCACATGTAGAAATCCTTTTAAATTCATAAGGATCCAATGCACAATAAAGCAAGTTCATTGCTTTAGCATTAAACTCAGATTGATTAATATCATTTTCATCCCAATCTTCTTCAAGCTTGAGAACAGAAATGCCATTAACCAAAACTGAAGGAACATGGGGACCTTTAACAACTACTTTCCAAAGATTGTAATCAATAGAATGTATATAAATTTGCATGTGAGTTTTTCAATATGTATAATTAGTGTCATTAAAAAATGGTGGTCTATTTGAGGCCGACCCTCAATAACACTAGTACCTATTATGCCATAGATCTTTAACTCAAGGTAGTTAGACCTACAAGCTGAGTACAAGGCTCTGATACTACTTGTTGCCCAACTAAAGCAACCCAAGAGGGGGATGAAATGAGTTTCAAAAACTTTTTGCAAAGATTAAAGATAAGTGCTAGTGTGTTTGCAAAGTGTTTGTATGCTTAACAAGAGTATATAGTAGAAGTAATAAAGTAAATGCAAGAAGAGAAAGATAAGCAATCACAAGCACAAAAAATTATAGTGGTTCGGTGCACTCCAAGCACCACATCCACTTTTCAAGGTCCACTTAGGTATTTCACTATAAGTTTTTCCGATCTCACTAATCAAAACCCCTTTGGTTTTCACAAGACTAACCAAAAATATAGTTGGTTTTCAAACAAGGCTCACCAACAACCTAGTTAGTTTTCACTCAAGGCTCACCAACAACCTAGTTGGTTTTAACTCAAGGCTCATCAACAATCCAAACACTAGTTTCATTTCACTTGAAACTAGGAACAACAAAATAATTCAAGTATAATGAAAGAATATAATAAGCTTTCTCAAAAAATAAATAAAATCGATGAAGCTCTTTGATTGTTGTTGAGAAGCTTGTCTCCAAGTTATTGAATCCTTAATCAATGCTTGAATGAATTGAACTTGAATGCTCTTGAATACTTGAAGGCTCAACTTCATTCAAAAGTAATAGTTCTTCAATGAATATTTGAATGAATGCTCATAACTTCATTAGTTATCTTCCCCCTTGTGTTTGGTGAACTTTAAATACCTTTCCAAGTCTTAAATGACTATTTATGACCGTTGGAGAGGAGAAAGTAGCCATTAGACATAAAAAGAAGCAATTTTATGCTTCAGAAAACTAGCCATTACTGTTCATCCAAATCTGTAGATATCAACACTTTAGGTCATTAGTCGACATTTAAGTTGATACTAGGTCAAAAATATTTTTTGAAGCTCTCTGGAGTGCTCTGGTGCATCGACAGTTCTTCTGGTGAGTCAACACTTGAGTCGACACTTCATCTTTATGAGTTGACACTTGAGCAAAACCTTGAAATCAGCAAGTTATTTATCATTTTTGGTCTCAGGTCTTGAGCCGACACTTGGCTAAGCATGAGTCAATACATGAGTCAACACTTGGCTTCTATGAGTCGACATTTCAGCATGCCAACTAAAACTTTTTTGCGTATCAGCTTAGACTTCTATGAGTCGACACCTTGAGTTGACACTTGATCTTCATGAGTCAACACTTGATTAAAACTTTGCTGAAACTTGTTCAAATTCAAAATTTGAGTTCTTCAAAGTTATTCTTATATATCAAAGTCCATATAACTTGAAAATTTATTAACTTGAGTGACTTCTTCAACAAGATGGCAAGTAATTTGATCTCTTCAATACACTATAACTTTGATAAGTACTTTGTTCTAATAAACACACTTTTAATATGCAGTTAATACTCAAATATACTTAAGTATTTTATTATTCAGCAAAATCAAGATATGAGTCAACACTAGTAAAGGCAGGCGAAGCTCAAGCATCGATGGTGGAGTCTCTGATGTGGGTTACCAAGTTGGCCATGAAGGCTAAGGCAACCATTACTAAGGTGAAGCGGGTGGCAGCCCCTGCAACAGGCATGGTGAGGGCAAAGAGGCTAGGCCTACCACTACTTAGGAGGGTATTTCCACCCCTAACGAGATTCATCTGCTGGGGGTGGATAGGTGCCTCAGGTTTCTAGATGATTCTATCCCTTCAAAAGTCAAAATGGAGGCCCTGGAGAGGCCCATTGGTAGGGCCTACAGCAATTCATCTGGATCGCCATGTCGGTAAGTCTTCTTCCTGAGGGCTCTTAATGCTGATTTTCCTTCAGGGGTATGGGTCCTTCTTAAATAGCATGTCTGAATGCAGGGCTATATGGAGGCCTAGAGTTTGCTATAATATATGGACTGCCTTCTTAAGGAGATAGAGCAGTCATAGAAACTCACCAAGATGGTGGAAGGAGAGTGCAACATTGTGGTCTGGGAACTCAAGTTGTCTAGTGATCAACTGGTGACTGAGAGGGCAAGGGCAAACACAGTAGAGGCCTCTTTAGTGGTCACGTCTACTTGTGTTGACAAGTGCACAACAGGGTGCATAGAGCTCCATCACCTATTGGTAGATGCACGAGGTCAAAGGGTGAAGGACCTTACTAAAGTATAGGCGGTTCTTGGTGAGGCTAAAGCAAAAGCCACCAAGATAAAGAAAGCACTTAGTGAGGTAGAGGCCAGGGTGCTTGTGCTGATGAGAGGGTCACTAATGCTAAGGCAAAGGTCACGGAGGCTAAGGTGAAGGCTCAGGCGGTGGAGGAAGCACTGCACAAGGCAAATGATCAGGCCTTAGATATGAAGGAGGAGGCACTGGCAACGAGGGTGCTGGCCTCCAAGGTAGTGGTGGAGGCAGCCAAGGTCTTCAAGCTAAAGAGGAGTATTGTCTAGAGGTACTAGAAGCCAGCAAGGATGCTTTCCAGTAGAGCTTTAAGTTCTTGAAGGGGTAGGTCACCAAGCTATTCCTAGAATTGATGTCAGGAAGCTAAAATAGAATTGCCTTTGGGCAATGATGAGGATTCTACAAACTCTGGCAGAAAGGGCACAAAAGAGGGAGAAGATCAGGCTAGCCTCCCATGATTGGCTCATGCATCCTTTTGTTTTTTCATTTTTCTTTCTTTTGCATTGGCCACTATGGCTTGTATAAAATACTCGAAAACTCGTTAGAATGGAATTTAACTTTGATAAACTCTAACTTTTGATGTTTTTTACTTTCTATTTTCATTGCTTCTAGATTGATCTGGCTCACTATGGTGTTGTTTAGGCAATGAGGTTCAAATTCACACTAGAAAAATTACTCAGTGGTCCCACCAAGGAGTCATGGAAGAAAAGAGAAGTGATCATAAGGCCAAGACAGAGAAGGAGGACACTGCAATGGGTGGAGAGGCACCGGCTTCTTTGGGGGGGTGTCGCTAAAGTGGACCTAAGAGTGCCTGGCACTTATCCTTAGGTGGATGCCCCTATCAAAAGGATAGTGTTGGCTTTGCCTATCCCAATGGATGTCAAGGTGGTAGAGGTGGCTCCAGTGGTTGCACCACTACACTTACCACTATTACAGAAGAGAAGGTGCAAGTGATTGGGCTACCGGAGTCTGCAATGATAGTGGAACCAGCCACTATCGGGATAGCCGAAGAAGAGCCCATTGCGATGGGTTTAACGATGATCAATACCATGGCTGGAGCTTTCCTGGTCACTGTCGATGCTTTGACTGGCAAGGTGGTAGAAGAGGCAGAGATGCCTACCATGGTGGGCTTGCTAGCAATCTAGGCGATGGCCAAAGTTCTCTTGGCTATTATCGAGTTGCTAGCAATCGAGATGATTAGAGAGATGGTGGGATAGGTTGATTCACATGGAGAGGCTGCACCTTCTTTGGTGGTGTCTCCTGGGGTGGTTCGCCCGGCGAGGATACTCCCTGTGGTGCCCAGGGATAGCAACAGCAATAGCTTCATGTCTCCCCACCTTGTGATAGTCGAATGCCCGACCCACTACCCGAGAGGTTGATTGATTGCCTCATCCAAAGCTTGCAGGTAGAGAGGTGCCTATCATTGTTGCGAGTTTCTTCCATCAACCTGCTAATCATTTCATTTTCTTGGCAGGTTGCAAAGACCAGGGCCATGTGGCTTTAGGAGGAGGTTGAGAGCATGAATAGAGAACTCACCGAAGGCAGGTTGAAGCTTGCAGAGAATGTATGCTCTTCTATAAAGCATGATGGTCCATGATCGAGGAAGCTAAGCATATGGTCGAGCACTAGTTGGACCTGTATATAGGCATGAATGAGGATTTGACTCAGGAACTAAAGGCCGCCCACTATAAGTTTACCCCATTCTCAAAGGGTGCTTGGGCGAGGTTGGGAATGGGCGAATGCTCCATAATGGTGGCTATGTTCTCTATGGGTACATAGACAGAGGATCCCAAGGTTCTTGTAAGGGTTGACACGATGATCCAAACTGAAGGCACTAGCAAAGGGCACATAGTTCCATAGCGGGGAGTTTTCAGTTTGTTGGTGGAAGGCATGCCCATAGGCATGGCACGTTGTCCGGTGCCACTGGCAAAGCTATAGTAGTGGAGTCTTCTTGCGAGTAGAGTGTACTGTCTAGTACTACTGGCGAGGTATCCATAGAGGAGGGCGAGGCAATTCCTCCTCTAGGAGGCAAGGCTAAGGAAATGGAAAGGGCTTGTGAAAGATATGATAGTCTACTGAGCCAACCAAAGACCCCCTACGCGAACTTGCTTTTTTGCGAGAAAGGTTGATAGATATAGAAGAGGTCGTTGGCTCTGAACGAGCTATTAGGGTGGATGAAGCTTGGTACTTGGCAATGCTATAGACCTAGGTGGTCGAGGCAGAGATGAAGGCCGACCACCTGGAGGCAGAGCTCGCCCGTGCTTTGAAGAGTCATCAAGGAATAGGCATCACCAAGAGGAAGCCTCCAAAGAGCAAGCACGAACCTCCAACCACCAGAAAAATCCAAGGCTCATCCTAGGTAGCAAACGAAGTGCACCTATAAAGATACAACTTCAGCTTCAGGGTGTGTGAGCTCATCATATGGGGATGCTTCCTCGAAATAGGAGGGGCAACTAAGCCGCTTGTTTTCTTGAAAGTTGTTGATCCACCTGAAGGGGTAAAACCCATAGGGTGTAAGTAGATTTTTAAAAAAAAAAGGAGTGCAAATGGGAAGGTGGAGACCTATAAAGCTTATTTGATTACTAAGGAATATCATCAGTATTATGGTATTAACTACGATGAGACATTTTTGTTTATGACAATGCTCAAATCCATTCAGATCATGCTTGTGATAGTGGCATATCTTGATTATGGAATCTAGTAAATAGATATGAAAATAACTTTTCTAAATAGAGAGCTAGAAGAAGAGATGTATATAATATAGCTTGAAGGGTTTATATCTATAGATGAAACAAAGGTATGCAAGCTTTAGAGATCTATTATGGATTAAAGCAAGCATCTCGGAATTAGAATATGCATTTTGATAAAGTGATCAAAATATATGACTTCGTTAAGAACAGAGAAGAGCTCTAGATATACAAATGGGCTAATAGTTTAGTTATAGTATTTCTTGTTTTGTATGTGGATGACATTCTCTTAATCAAAAATGATATTCTTATATTGCAAGGAATAAAGATATGGCTATCTTATCAATTCTCCATGAAGGACTTGGAAGAAGTATCCTAGATCCTTGGGATGAAGATATATAGGGATAGATCTAAAAGGTTGCTAGGGTTGACCCAGTCCACGTACATTGAGACCATGCTGAAGTGGTTCAGCATGGTGAATTCCAAGAAAGGTTGTCTTCTGATAGGCCATGAAATTATTCTCTTAAAGAAGGATTGTCTAATAAGTCATTAAGAGAAAGAGTATATGAATAGAATTTCATATGCCTCAGTAATAGGATCTAACATATATGCTATGACATATACAAGATCAGATGTTGTATACTCACTAGGAGTAGTGACTAGATACCAATCTGATCCAGGTGAGAACCATGGGAAGGTTGTAAAAATCATCCTTAAGTATTTGAGAATTATTAAGGACCAGTGGCTCATTTATAAAGATTCTGACTTAAAACTGTCGATTATACTGACTGAAGTTTTCAATCAGATATGGATGATAGCAAGAGTATGTCAAGTTATATTCTAACCCTGAATGGAGGAGCTATCTTCTGGAAAAGTTTTAAGTAGTCCACTATGGTCGATTATATTAGCAACGTAGAGATTATGGCATCTGATGCTGCAAAAAAAGCTATTTGGCTATGAAAATTCATCATGGAGCATGGAGTGACACCTTCCATAAATGGTCTAGTTCCTTATATTGTGATAGCAGTGGGACCATAGCTCAAGCGAAAGAACCAAAGGCTCATCAACAAACCAAGCATATTCTACATCATTTTCACTTTGTCCGGAAGATAGTGGATCGAGGTGACATTGATCTTTAGAAGATCGAAGGAAAGGAAAACTTGGTTGACCCATTTACTAAAGCCCTTAGAATCAAAGAGTTTAATGACCACAAGTGAAAGATGGGTATTCGATATTGTTTCGATTGGCTCTAGTCCAAGTGAAGATTATTAGGAAATATGTCTTATAGCCAATCATATGGATTATAGATGGTTGAGCTCCTTATAATTTATACATGAATTATTATTGAAATAAAAGTTATTTTTAGTAGTTCATCTCTTTTTGCATCTTCCTTTAGACTCTTTTGAGATAAAGTTTTTAAAACTACTTCAATTCGATAAAGGAGAATTTATCGAGTAGTTCTTAAATATGTTCACGATCAAATGATACGTTGTTACCTAGGATAAAAATGTTTACGAGCATAGGTCATTATATGCCATATGGATTAGTTGTCCTTATAACCAAGGAGTGTGGAGATACTATTATGGCATGTAAGTAAGTGTAGGTATACATTGCACCGAACGTGATCAAATTTGTTGAGTACTATACTATTAAGAATATCTTATAGAAGTATATGGGTATAAGTATCCCTCTGACCTAAGATCATCTTGGTGATTTGCAAGCAACTCATTGTACTTAGATACCGGACTATCTGAATTTCTAATCCAGTAACAGAAGGTTACTGGGTGTAGTTAAGTACTTGTTAAGTCAGTGGTGAGTCAAGAATTGAATTGACCACTCCAAGATGTTGGAGACATGCTCTACTATGTTTCAATTTAGCAAGACCTTGGCCAGGATAATCCTTGTGAAGAATCACAGGATTTAGTAAGTTAAGATATATTTGGATGCATTATTTGAAGTTGGCAGTTAACTCTAAAATTATTTTGAGCATTTGAGTCAAAGGGATGAATTATACAGAAATCATATACCTAGATTCTTGAATATTGCTTCACGAACATTTGACCTATCTAGACATCAGGCACCATTGCTAGATGGTCATATCGATTAGTTTATGAATTGATTTTTAGACTACCGGCTTAATGTTTGAACCTACGGGGTTACACATAATAGAAACTTCTGATCAATCACGATGGCAGACTAATAATTAAAAATCATTCAGTGCCTAATTATAAATAGGATGAAAAATTAACCCTATACAAATATGATAAATTAATTATTAATTAATCATAATTAATTATTAGAAAATAAATTAGTAATTGGATTATTAATTGACTTAATTTGATTGAGTGAAGTGTTTTAGGTCAAGTTTAAGTGAATTTGATTCAATTAGAATTCATCCGATTAGATTATTCAATGACCTAATTGCTAAGGATTTCTAATTATGATTTGATTCAGACTTGAACTTAGTTAATTTTATATTTAATTAAAATTTAATTAAGCTTAATTGAGACCTAATTGGATTGAGTTTAATTTGGTTAAATTAGTTATAATCAAATTAGTTTTGGTTTCTAACTAATTTTGGTCAAAACTTGGTCAAATCCTTATCTAGCCTAACTAGATTTCCTATTGGATTTCTCCATGCCATTTATTTGAATAAATTTATGAAGAATTCATGCCAAGCATGTTTTTATGCCCTCCTTCTTTTCTTATCTAATTTAGATTAGTTTAGGATGAGTTTTAAATTAAAATGGAAGTTTGATTAAGAATCAAACTCTTTGACTTTTCTATTTTTACTTAGTGTTAAACTCTCAAAAACTTATCTTTTTTTTTGCCATTTTTTTTTGAGAACTTTAGATGAAAGGTGCAATGAGAAGTGGGCTAAATATTGATTATTTTAGAAATAAATTCATGGAAAAAAATCTTGAACAAGGGTGGGGCATGGAATGATAAAGACTAGTCAAACTAGGTATATGCTTTCTAATCCTATCCAAAGTCCACTTAATCCTATCCTAATCCACATGCTAATATTTCTTAGAATTGTTTTGGGATTGTGAAACCATAGTGGCTTTAAATTAGCATGTGATCTAATGAGAAAGGCCATAGGAAAAATAAGAGAGGAGGGTGTGAATTCTTAATTGGAATGAGAAATTTATTTTGGGTGCTAGGGTTGAATGAAGAAGAAAAGAAAGAGAAAAATAGTAGAAAGGGATTTTTTTATTTCTGGTTTTCTTCCTCCTTGATCTAGACCTCTTCATCCTCTTTTTGGATTTCTTGGGAGGTTCAAAAAAGTCCAACAAATAAATTATTTTCAGTCATCTAGTGGCCTTCACATGGATCTAGCAGTCCAGAAGGTTGATCGCGTTGAATCTACGTGTGGATGATTCATAGAGGCCAAACATCCTTTGTGACTGCGAAACAATATAGAGAGCCCTTACTATATGCCATCAACAGTGTCCATCATCAACCCATGATCAGGTATAAAATTAGAGTTCATATTATTTATAGATTAGATTTATTGCATGCATCGGATAGATCAATGCATACTGATTTTGTTTTCCTACTACATATCATGTTATGATCCTACTTAAGGTTTATTATATTTGTTCTAAATGCATGTTTTCTATTTAAAATAATTTAAAAATATATGTATTCCTACTATGAATTATAAAAAAATTCATGCATGAAACCTTAGGCATTTGTTCTAATAGTCTGAGCCTCCTTGCCTCGACCTCATCCTCTGGTAGCATTGCCTCCTATAGATAGCAGAATATGGGGTCCATCCAGCAAGGCCTGCTGCTTGCCTACAAGATCGGGGCTAGCTTTTCCTTGATACTTTACTTCTCATGGTTCTCTAGGTAGGTGGTTTTTGGAATATCCACGTAACTGAAGGTTGTCAGCCTTGATATCAAGTCCATCTAGGCATTTTTTGTCTAAGGAATCTATACAATCTCAAAGAAAAGGAAAGGCAGGGTGATTTTCCTTACCTATTTGAGGTAATTTTTTGTATTTAGGGCTCTAGTATCGAATTCTCCATAAACCTACCCCACTATCAGCTGGAAATCATTGAAGGCTCTGAGGTGTTAGTGTTGGGAATTGTGACCCAAAGCCAATCGCCTGGGTTGTAGGCGGTTGTGCTCAGTATTGTATTTTTTTTATGAATTAATAAAATATTTTTTGGCAGCTCATCACAAATTAAATTTTCCTGAAATGAACTCTTTCCATGTGATGAAGTCCTTAGGACTGCACTGACTTCGATACAGAGAGGATGTATCGAGTGGTCCTTAAACCCTGTTCACAACCAAAGGATATATTGTACTGGACGATAATATATCAAGTATAGGTTGTTGTAGTTCACATCGTTTGGTTGTCCTCTTAACCAAATGAGTGTGGTGACATTGATGTGATCTGCAAGTGGGATATGTGATATATTTTTGAACGTGATTCCGTGCAGCCCCTTTCTGCTAAATGGATACTCACGATTGGATATGGGTATATGTGTCCCTTTGACCTGAGGTTATCATGGTAGCTTGCAAGTAACTCCCTGTGCTTTGGTGCCGGACTACCCGGATTTTTAATCCAGTGATGGAAGGTTTCTGGGTACAGGCAAGTACTTGTGGAGCAGTGATGGACCAAGATGGAATTGACCTGTCCAAACAGTTTGGATTGAATGTCTCGCAGTATCTCAATTTAGCAAATCCTCGGCCGGGGTAGTCCTAGTGAAGAGTCACTGGGCTTGCGAGGTTGAGACACGTAGTCGACTGACTTAGTCTGGGTTGGCAGCCCAATCTCAGTCATCATGAGCATTAGAGGTCAAAAGGGATGAATTATACGGTAACCATATGCCAGAGGTTCGATAGTTTGCTCCCGCATCTTTGACCTATCCGGATGCCGGGACCCATTGCTAGACCTGTGCTGGTACTAAAATTGTTCTAGTGCTACCATTTAGGTTCGAACCTATGAGGTCACATGCCACAGAGGATAACTCTCTGATCCGGATACCGATTACGATTGGGAATCATCTCAGTTTTATGGTCACAGTATTTTTTGAGCACTCTTTTCCCCGTCTTGCCCTTGTCCGTGTCAACCAAAAATTATTCCGGGCTGACCAGCACTGTGCCAGTTTTTTCTGAATTAGTTTTGAACTGATTCAGAGTTTGTTTCGGCCTTCAATTGGTTGTGAACCAATTGAACCAATTTTATTGGGCTCGGATCGGTTCAATTGGATTGAACCAATGGTTTGAACCATAATTTTTGCTTGGATCGGTTATTTGAACCGATGGACTGGTTTAAGTGGTTGGACCGGTGTTTTTTTTACTCCTTGGACCATTTTACACGGTCATTTGAATGGATAGGAAGTCCAAGCAATGGAAGGCCAAACCCGCCGCGCGTCTCTTCTTCTCCTGGATTAATGGCTGTTAATTAGGAGATTTGCAGCCGATGCCTTTTGGCCTCCCCCCCTCTCCGTTTTCCACATCTCCCTATAGCCTATATAAACACCAGTCGTCCCTATTCAAAGAGAGTAAGTTTTTAGCGTGAGAAGTTTTGATCCACCGTGAGAGATCCAAGGGAAATCAATAAAACTCTTTGGGCAATCTTCTTCTTTGAGAGGCTTAAGTGAGAGCTTTGGGACTGGGTTTAGGAGCTTGTGAGGGAGAGAAACAAGGCTTTAAATCCCATTGTTTCAAGTGCTCATGTTCTGCCCTGTTGTAGAATTCCTGTGATCGTGAAGCCCTCTTCCAGCAGCTAGCACCGTGCATGGAGGCAGATCCGAGAGCCCCGGGCATGTCTCCCCTCTAGAGGAAGTATCCTTCTACTCCTAGGAGCAAGCTACGTGGACCGGGATCGCCCCAGCTACTCCAAAATGAAAGCCAAAGTCTGCTGCCCAGTTTTGCTGCAGAAATCTGGCAGCAGACTTTGGTGATTTATTATAGTTTTTTGGCTTACATTTGGTTGTAGTTATCGATGGAAAATCGAAGTAGACTTGTCCAAGTTACTGCTGCTCAAATTTAGAAGCAAATGGAGGTCCGGAAGGAGGTGTTCCGACGATGTTTTGCAAGCCAAAAACAGAGTTCCAAGGAGGAAGACGACTGGAATAACTTTATTCCAATTATTCCAGTCTATTCCAGGTTTATTCCAGAGTTATTCCAGGTGGAATAAAGGTATGGAAAATTAATTTATTAATCATGCATGGATAGACTTAATTGTTAAATATTTTACAAATATTTTATATGACCATACATGCCTAAATGCAACTAGATTTAGATTAGTTCCTGGCGGAGCAGATTTCCGCTGCTCGAATTTTAAAAAATGTTTTAAAATCTATTCTGCTCCCGCAGATGTTTGCATGCCTAGTGTAGGATCTTGTCAAACTACCTGCATTGTTTACTTTCAGTGGTATCAGAGCCAGTTTGAATTTGTAATCTAATCTAGTATGCATGGTTATAGATTAAAAATTGTTTAATCTTAATATGTATCCAGATTTCTTTTTGGAACCTAGTTGAGACCTTCACCATGACTGTGTATCTTTGACACGATGCGGATCGTCTGTGTTGGTCTTTTCAGAAGGATCCTTAAAGAATATTAAAAATTAAAAAATTATTTTAATTTGCAGATACATGTTTTAGGCATGTTTTACAAAATATTTGTAAAATATTTTGATGCATGATTTGTTATGTAAAAATGTTTTACATAAAGACTTAATTAAAAATATTTTAATTAAGTGTTTGGCTTATTAAAAAAAAAAAAAAATTAGGTTTATGAAATCTAATCAAATTTGCATAAGCCATTTTGGGTTAATTGGGTTAGCTGACTAGTTGGGTCAATTACTGGGTTAGACCTAATTTTAGTTGAACCGGATAATAAGAAGATTAAACAAAAGTTGTTTAAGGTCCTTCTTTAGAACTATCTAATAGTTAGATTAGTTGATCCGTTCATCTAAAATGGATCCAATTAGTGGCTCAGTGGATGCCCGAGTCTTTAGGCTAGTCTGATCGAGTCTGGTAAACCGACTGGTGTCGAGGTAGGTTTGGCATTGTGATCATGGCTGTATGAGGCTACCTCTTTCCTGGCCAACTTGGTTGGTGTCTAGGAAAGATGGTTAATGGCGGATACTCAGCCATGATCTCACCTACCTGGCTAGTCGAGTCGACCAGAACTGATTGGAAAAGCACAATGATTCGAGTTAACCCATGTCACCCAGGTTGACCGGTCTGACTGATCTATAGGTACCCATGGATCATTTGTTGATTTATTTCAACCCTCCTGGAATCTGATTGATTCAGTGGGAGGATGATCCATGTCCTTATCTTTTTCTTCTGTCACAACTATAAAAAAATCCTCTAAAATTATTAGGTCCTTAAAAAGACTAAGTCAAGGAGTTGATAGTGTCTTAGCCTCCCATTAAGTTGGATAGAAATGTGTCCACTAGCTTGGTGTGCATTGGCAGTTCCATAGAACGGGTGTACATCCGGCGACTAGAATTTCTATATGATCGATGATGGTTCAGTGCAACCTCCTTAATGGGACCAGGTGGGCCGGCCATAGTCGGGCTTGTTCTTTAGTTAGCTGGAAGCATTGGATTTGTCATTTTAATGGTTGGACCTAACCAGAGACCCGCAATAGGAGGCCCCTAGGCCGATTGGGGTGCTCTCTGGGGCAAAATAAAATACTGAAAATTGTTTAGGGAAATAATTGGTTAACGAACCTACCTTTAGGCCCGTATGGGTGAGCTGGCCATAGTCGGGCTCATGCGAGGCCTATTGGATTTCAGTACCCACTTGAAAAAGTATTTTCACGGATTGGAGTTAGAGGTTACCAATCTGAAAAATTAGTGGGAGAAACCTTTAGACTAAAGTCCAAGTCTTTTGGTTAAGTTATTAATTCATAAACTAATTTGGTCTTATTTTCTTTTCAGATGTCTTCAAATTTATCGCTCCGATCACTTCTCGATAATGAGAAGTTAAAGGGTCACAACTTCGATAGTTGGTATCGAAGATTGAGAATCGTTCTAGAGAATGAACGAATCCTCTATGTAATAGTGGATCCGGCACCTGAAATCCCTCCCGCTAATGCATGGAGTGCGGTCAGAGATGCTTATCTGAAGTGGGTCTCTGATCGGACTACTGTCCGATGCATTATGTTAGCAGCAATGAATGACGAGTTCAGTCGCAAATTCGAGGAGGCCCAACCTGATGAAATCCTTCAAAAGTTAAAGGAATCCTTCGGCACCCCGGATGATGTAGAACGGTACAAAGTGTCTTGTGCCATCTACAACTCCAAGATGCCGAATAACAGTTCAGTCACTGATCATGTATTGTACATGATCGAGCTGATTGAAATGTTGGGCAAACTCGGATACCCCTTGCACGAGCAGCTCGGCAAGGATGCAATCCTGAATTCTCTTCTCTCTTCCTATCTTGATTTTCTCGATCATTATAGAATGAACAAGCCTGTAGTCAACTACCATGGTCTTTTGGGGTTACTGCAGACTTTCGAGAAAGACCACCAACTGAATAAGGGGGTGGTGAATTTAGTGGGAGGAAGTAGAGGTCGTCATCCCTTTAAGAAAGGGAAAAAGAAAACAAATATGAAGGGAAAGAAGGTGCGGAATGTTCCTGGCCCTAATCAGACCAGGAAGTATATGGCTGATCAATCTTCTACAGAATGTTTCTACTGCAAGAAGAAGGGACACTGGAAGAGGAACTGTCCTCTTTTTATTGCGTCCCTTGATCCGAACAGGCCGAGGAAGCAGAAGTCTGCTGAACAAGGTGTTTATATGATAAAATCTTGTAATTACTCAATTATTGATACTGCTAACTGGGTATTGGATACTGGTAGTCCAATTCATGTTTGTAATTCGTTACAGGGACTTCAAGTTAATAGAAGACTTGAAGATGGAGAACAGTTTCTGAGCGTCGGGAATGAAAATCGTGTTCCAGTACTGGCGGTCGGAGTCCTGCATCTTGTCTTTGAGTCTTGTACTGTCAAACTAGTCGACTATCACTATTGTCCTAGTTTCATTATGAGCATAATCTCTATAGGCCTTTTGGCCAATTGTGGTTTTGAACTATCAATAAAAGGAGATTTTTGCAATATTATTTTGAATAACTCTGTTATAATGAAAGCTAGATTAAATAATGGCATATACGTACTATCAAGGCCTGTTAGTGTAATGTATACTTCTGGCAAACGCCCAAGGTTAGATAATGTCAATGATTTGTATCTTTGGCACTGTAGGCTAGGTCATATTAACCAAAATAGGATAAACAAGATGCGAGGAGATGGACTCCTCGAGGTCAGTGATTCTGAATCACTGCCCACTTGTGAATCCTATTTACTTGGTAAAATGACCAAGTCACCTTTTACTGGAATGGGTGAATGAGCTACAGAACTTCTACGTCTAATATATACTGATGTATATGGACCGATGTCAGTTAGTGCCAGAGAAGGATACAAATATTTCATTACTTTTACAGACGACTTTTCAAGATTCGGTTATGTCTTTTTAATGAGACATAAGTCTGAATCATTTGAAATGTTCAAATGATACCGTAATGAAGTAGAAAAGCAAACTGGAAAAAGTATTAAAACCCTTCAATCTGATCGAGGTGGTGAATACTTATCTGGTACTTTTTTGACATATCTTGAGGAGAATGGAATTCTCTCTCAGTGGACTCCTCCAGGAACACTATAGTTAAATGGTGTGTCCGAAAGGAGGAATCGAACCTTGTTGGACATGGTTCGATCCATGATGGGTTTTACAAATCTGCCGCTATCCTTTTGGGGATATGCGCTTCAGACAACTTGTTACTTATTAAATAATGTTCCAAGTAAGTCTGTTGTCTCCACTCCGTATGAGATGTGGAATGGACGTAAACCCTCAATCTCACACCTTCGGGTCTGGGGTTGTCCGGCTTACGTAAAGCGTTTAGACTCAGACAAACTAGGTCCTAGGTCTAACCAGTTTTTATTCATTGGTTATCCTAAGGAAACCAAAGGGTATTTCTTCTACTTGGAAAATGAACAAAAAGTGTTCGTTGCTCTTAGAGCTATCTTTTTGGAAAAGGAGTTCCTTGGAGAAGGAACTATAGCTTCTAAGATTGAACTTGATGAAGTTCAGCCAATAGAAGAACCTACACACTCTAAGGACATCGTAGAACCGGCTGTGATTGAATCACACCCAGAACCCATTAGGAGATCCGGTAGAATACCGCGTCAGCCGGACAGATACCACGGTTTCTTGGTCCGGGACGGCGATCCCATTGAGCTCGATGTGAACAATGAGGATCCGATCACCTATATGGATGCACTTCAGAGATCTGACTCTGAGGCATGGCTTGGAGCCATGCGATCCGAAATGGAGTCCATGGAAATCAATAATGTTTGGACATTGGTTGATCCGCCTGAAGGAATAAAATCCATCGGATGTAAATGGATCTTCAAGAGGAAAAGGGGCACAGATAGAAAGGTAGAGACCTATAAAGCTCGTCTGGTTGCCAAGGGGTATCGTCAGCGATATGGTATCGATTATGACGAGACTTTCTCCCCTGTGGCAATGCTCAAGTCCATTCGGATCATGCTTGCTTTGGCAGCATATTTTGATTACGAGATCTAGCAGATGGATATCCGAACCGCTTTCCAAAATGGGGAGCTGGAAGAAGTGGTGTATATGATACATCCTGAAGGATTCACATCCATAGATGAATCAAAAGTATGCAAGTTGCAGAGGTCCATTTATGGACTCAAGCAAGCGTCTCGAAGTTGGAACTTACGGTTTGATAGGTGTATCAAATCATATGGCTTTGTTAGGAACGGAGAAGAACCGTGTATCTATAAATAGGTTAATGGTTCTGTGATTGTATTCCTAGTACTGTATGTTGATGACATTCTCTTAATCAGGAATGATGTCGCAGCATTACAAGGAATAAAGGTCTGGTTATCATCTCAGTTCTCCATGAAGGACTTGGGTGAAGCTTCTTACATACTAGGTATGAAAATCCATAGAGATAGATCTAAGAAGCTTTTGGGACTGTCCCAGTCTACGTACATTGATACTGTGTTGAAACGGTTCAGCATGGAAAATTCCAAGAAAGGCTATCTCCCGATAGGTTCTGGAATTACTCTTTCCAAAAAGGATTGTGCGACAACTCCTGAGAAAAGAGAGCGCATGAGTAGAGTACCTTATGCTTCTGCAGTAGGCTCTATCATGTATGCTATGACTTGTACTAGACCAAACGTTGCATACTCACTAGGAGTAGTAAGCAGATACCAGTCTGACCCAGGTGAGGCACATTGGAAGGTGGTTAAGTCCATCCTTAAGTATTTAAGAAATACTAAAGATCAATGGCTGATTTATGGAGAACCTGACTTGAAACTTGTGGGGTACTCTGACTCCAGTTTCCAGTCGGATAGAGATGATAGCAAGAGTGTGTCAGGGTTTGTATTTACCTTGAATGGTGGAGCGATCTGCTGGAAAAGTTCTAAGCAGGCAACTGTTGCAGATTCGATATGCGAATCATAATACATTACAGCATTAGATGCGGCAAAGGAAGCCGTGTGGTTGCGGAAGTTCCTTGGAGAGCTAGGGGGGGCACCTTCCCTAGATGGTCCTGTTCCAGTGTACTGTGACAGCACTGGAGCCATTGCTCAATCTAAGGAGCCTAAAGCTCATCACCGCACCAAGCACATTCTGCGGCGCTACCACCTCGTACGAGAGATCATGGAACGAGGCGACATCAATCTTCTGAAGATCGATGGAAAAGAAAATTTGGCCGACCCCTTTACTAAAGCCCTCGGAATAAAAGAGTTCGACTATTGTAAATGGGAAATGGGTGTTAGATACTCTTCTAATTAGCTTTAGTACAAGTGGGAGTTGTTGGGAATTGTGTCCCAAAGCCAATCGCCTGGGTTGTAGGCGGTTGTACTCAGTATTGTATTTTTTTTTATGAATTAATAAAATATTTTTTGGCAGCTCATCACATATTAAATTTCCCTGAAATGAACTCTTTCTATGTGATGAAGTCCTTAGGACTACACTGACTTCGATATAGAGAGGATGTATCGAGTGGTCCTTAAACCCTGTTCACAACCAAAGGATATATTGTACTGGACGGCAATATATCAAGTATAGGTTGTTGTAGTTCACATCGTTTGGTTGTCCTCTTGACCAAATGAGTGTGGTGATACTGATGTGATCTGCAAGTGGGATATGTGATATCTTATTGAACGTGACTCCGTGCAGCCCCTTTCTGCCAAAGGGATACTCACGATTGGATATGGGTATATGTGTCCCTCTGACCTGAGGTCATCACGGTAGCTTGCAAGCAACTCCCTGTGCTTTGGTGCCGGACTACCCGGATTTTTAATCCGGTGATGGAAGGTTTCTAGGTACAGGCAAGTACTTATGGAGTGTGATGGACCAAGATGGAATTGACCTATCCAAACAGTTTGGATTGAATGTCTCTCAGTATCTCAATTTAGCAAATCCTCGGCCGGGGTAGTCCTAGTGAAGAGTCACTGGGCTTGCGAGGTTGAGACACGTAGTCGGCTGACTTAGTCTGGGTTGGCAGCCCAATCTCAGTTGTCATGAGAATTAGAGGTCAAAAGGGATGAATTATACGGTAACCATATGCCAGAGGTTCGATAGTTTGCTCCTGCATCTTCGACCTATCTGGATGCCGGGACCCATTGCTAGATGGTTTCCTGTGCTGGTACTAAAATTGTTCTAGTGCTACCATTTAGGTTCGAACCTATGAGGTCACACGCCACAGAGGATAACTCTCTGATCCAGATACCGATTATGATTGGGAATCATCTCGATTTTATGGTCACAGTATTTTTTTAGCACTCTTTTCCCCATCTTGCCCTTGTCTGTGTCAACCAGAAATTGTTCCGAGCTGACCAGCACTGCGCCAGTTTTTTTTGAATCAGTTTTGAACGGATTCGGAGTTCATTTCGGCCTTCAATTGGTTGTGAACCAATTGAACCAATTTTATTGGGCTTGGACCGGTTCAATTGGATTGAACCAATGGTTTGAACCATAATTTTTGCTTGGATCGGTTATTAGAACCGATGGACCAGTTTAAGTGGTTGGACCGGTGTTTTTTTTACTCCTTGGACCGTTTTACACGGTCATTTGAATGGAAAGGAAGTCCAAGCGATGGAAGGCCAAACCCGTCGCGCGTCTCTTCTTCTCCCTCCACCGTTTGGCATTCCATCCATGTTTAATCCTGGATTAATGGCTGTTAATTGGGAGATTTGCAGCCGATGCCTTTTGGCCTCCCCCCCTCTCCGTTTTCCACATCTCCTTGCAGCCTATATAAACACCAGCCATCCCTGTTCAAAGAGAGTATATTTTCAGCGTGAGAAGTTTTGATCCACCGTGAGAGATCCAAGGGAAATCAATAAAACTCTTTGGGCAATCTTCTTCTTTGAGAGGCTTAAGTGGAGAACTTTGGGACTGGGTTTAGGTGCTTGTGAGGGAGAGAAACAAGGCTTTAAATCCCATTGTTTCAAGTGCTCATGTTCTGCCCTATTGCAGAATTCCTGTGACCGTGAAGCCCTCTTCCAGTGGCTAGCACCGTGCGTGGAGGCGGATCCGAGAGCCCTGGGAATGTCTCCCCTCTAGAGGGAGTATCCTTCTACTCCTAGGAGCAAGCTACGCGGATCGGGATCGCCCCAGCTACTCCAAAATGAAAGCCGAAGTCTGCTGCCCAGTTCTGCTATAGAAATCTGGCAGCAGACTTTGGTGATTTATTATAATTTCTTGGCTTACATTTGGTTGCAGTTATCAGTGGCAAATCGAAGTAGACTTGTCCAAGTTGCTGCTACTCAAATTTGGGAGCAAACGGAGGTCCAGAAGGAGGTGTTCCAACGACGTTTTGCAAGCCAAAAATAGAGTTCCAAGGAGGAAGACGACTTGAATAACTTTATTCCAGTTATTCCAGTCTATTCCAGATTTATTCCAGAGTTATTCCAGGTGAAATAAAGGTATGGAAAATTAATTTATTAATCATGCATGGATAGACTTAATTGTTTAATATTTTATAAATATTTTATATTACCATACATGCCTAAATGCAACTAGATTTAGATTAGTTCATGGCGTAGCAGATTTTCGCTGCTCGAATTTTAAAAAATGTTTTAAAATCCATTCTTCTCTCGCAGATGTTTGCATGCCTAGTGTAGGATCTTGTCGAACCACCTATATTGTTTACTTTCAGTTAGACCCTAAGTTCGCGGGCGAGCCTTAAACCCATGATGAGGGCCTCATATTCCATCTTATTGTTAGAGGCTTTGAAGTTGAAGCAAAGTGCCTACTCAACGAGAACTCCTTCCAAGCTAGAAAGGATCATCCTCCCTTAACATTGGAAGCACCATCAATGTGGAGAGTCTAGGGATTGCCTACTGGCTCCGATCCACCTATGTGGGTCCAGTCTTCACCTCATTTAGGATAGTGCACTCTACAATGAAGTCCACCAAGGCCTGGGCTTTGATGGAGGGATGAGGTTGGTAATGAATATCAAACTCACCCAGTTCCATTGCACACTTAGCAATCCTCCTAGAGGTGTCGATCTTCTATAAGATCTATCGCAAGGATTAATCGAATAGGACCACGATCAGGTGTACTTGAAAATAGAGACAAAGTGTTGGAAATTGTGTCCCAAAGCCAATCATCTAGGCTGTAGATGGTTGTGCTATCTTGTAACTGTATATGATTTTTAATGAATAAAAGTTATTCTTTTTGGCTATTCATTATATTTACATTTTCCTGAAATGAAATCTTGTATGATGAGTCCTTAGAACTACATTATTTTGATATAGAGAGGATATATCAAGTAGCTCATAAACTGGTTCACAACCAAATGATACATTGTTATAGGACAACGATGTATCAAGTGTAGGTTGTTGTATGCCATATTTGTTAGTTGTCCTCTTAACCAATGAGTGTAGAGACACTGGTGTGACATGAAAGTGGAATGTGTGACATCTCACTGAATGTGACCATCTGCGGAGCTCCCTTCTTCCAAAGGGTTGCTCGCGAAGGGATATGGGTATATGTGTCCCTCAAACATGAGATCACCATGATAGCTTGCAAGCAACTCACTATACTTTGGTGCCAGACTACCTGGATTTCTAATCCAGTGATAGAAGGTTTCTGGATGTAGTCAAGTACTTGTGGAGCAGTGGTGGATCAAGATGAAATTGATCCCTCCAAACAGTTTGGAGTGAATGACTCACTATGTCTCAATTTAGAAAATCTTTGGCCAGGGTAGTTCTTGTGAGGAGTCACAGTACTTGTAAAGTTGAAACATAATTTGGATAAACCAAATTAGGGTTGGCAGTCGAACCCTAGGTCATCCTAAGAATTATGAGGTCAAAGGAATGAATTATGCGATAACCATATGCCAGAGATTCTTGTGAGGTGCTCTGCATCTTCAACCTATCTAGACATTGGGTATCATTGTTAGATAAGGACTTTGACTAGTATTGAAAATGTTCCAGCGCTATCGGTTGAGTGTTCGAACCTATGGGGTCACACACCATAGAGATTTCTATCTGATCTTGAGGCTGATCGATGATTGAGAATCATTTGCCATCATCGGAGGTCAATATGATTGACCACGTTCCAAGTATCGACACTTGGCATTTTGTAAGTGTCGACACTTGGGGAAGTGTCGACACTTGGCATTTTGTAAGTGTCGACACTTGGGGAAGTGTCGACACTTGGCATTTTGCAAGTGTTGACACTTGTTGTGATGAGCAGAATTCTGAAAAGAATTTTCTGGAATATTTGACTTCAAATTTTGAATTCAAAATTCAAACTTTTAGGCATTTTGGCTTCAAGCATTCATGGTATGATAGTCATACTTACCTTTTATGGCTTGGACCCATTTGGAATGCCCCTTGACTCTCTCCCCCAATCACTCCTCCTTCCTCTTTCTCCCTCTCATGGCTGCCCCTATAAATGAAGGTCATTGTAGAGGCTGCAAATGGTTACAAGAGAACAAAAGAACAAGAGAGAAAAGAAAAGAGAGGAAGAAAAAGGGCTTAGTGAGGACTTGGGATTGGGTGTGAGAAACCTAGCATTCAAGCTAGACTTGGGAAGAGAGTTTCTTGGAAAGGGTTCCACCTCTCTTCCTTGTCTTCCCGAAAGAAGATCAACCCAAAGAGCTAGCACTCTGAGGGAGTTGATCAGAGTCGAGCACTGGGGTAGACACCTGTAGAGGCCAGACACTTGTATGGCTCGGGTACCCTCATCCTTCTTCTTAGTACTTTTAGAGATATTAAGGTATGGTACATTGTATCTTTGTATATTTCTCTCTGTTAATGTTTTGCTTGCATGCTAGATCGTTATGCTAGATCCTGTTACGGGCAGATCGGTAGATCATTTTGATCTATCTACCAAGCCTTCCGCTGTGCATGTTTTAAAATTATTTTAAAATATATCTTTTTTGCCCTGCTTGCATGAATAGTTTTCATCTTCAATGTTATTAGAGCAATAGGTTTCTTTTTGTAGTATAATGATGCTAGCATGCTTTAACATCACCTTTCTTAAAGTACTTGGATTGAGTGCTTCACCATGGCTGTCCGGTCATAGGAAAGAAGTAGGGCTGCAAGACCCTCTCTTCCTATTCAATGGGGCCTCCTATGGCGTGTCGGGGTGCTGATGTGATTGACTCTTGAAAGGAAAAAGAAGAAAAAAATATAGATTAAAAATTATTTTAATCTAATGACATGATCATAAAATAATTTTAGATAAGATCTAAGAGTTTTGTTTTGATCGGATTTGTTGAAAGTTTAGAGAAACTTTGGATTCGAAATCACTATTTTTTCCCTGTTTCAAATTGAAGTATCGACACTTAACTAGGAAGTGTCGACACTTGGGCTCATGAGTCGACACTTGACCTTAGAAGTGTCGACTCATGAGTGTGTACAAAAAACCTATCGTTCTATTTTCTTCCTGTCTTAGGCCTGGTGTCGACCCAAGTGTCAAATACTTAGTGTCGACACTTGTCCCTGGTGAGTCAACACTTGACAGCAGAAATGCAGAAAACAGTGAATTCAAATTTTGTTTTATTGTAAAATTATTTTACATTTGTAAATTAAAATTATTTTAATTTATTTAAGGCTATTGAACTTAATTGAGAATTAAGATTGACTAAGAACTCTACGAGTGTGATTCAAAAATTTTAAGTTATTTCAATAAGCCTTAAGGGTCATGGATTAGCTTCTATTAGGTTCTTGATTAGGTTAGACCTAAGTTTAGATGCATTGGACTAATTAGAGAACTAATCTAATCAAATATTGAGTTAGGATTTCTTCTCCTTAAATCTCTTTAATAGTTAAATTGATTAGTCCATAAATCTAAATGGATCTAATTTGTGGCTCAGTGGAAAGCCTGAGTCTTTAGGCTAGTCTAATCAACTTTGATGAACCGATTGGTGTCTAGGTAAGTTTGGCATTTTGATCATGGTTCTTTGGGGCTACCTCTTACCTGGCCAACTTTTTTGGTGTCTAAAGCAAGACGGTTAATGGCAGAACCAAACCCATGATCTCACTTACCTGGCCAATGTGGTCAATCAAGATTGATTAGATAGCTTATTGATTCGTGTTAACCCTTGTCACCCAAGGTTAATCATCTTGACTGATTTTAGGTGCCCATGGATAATTAGTTATGTGTAACCCTCCTTTTTTGCTAATTTGGTCAGTGGGAGGTTGATCCATGTCTTCTCATCTCTTCATTTATCATATTAAAATTAAACCCTCTAAATTATTAGATCCTTAAAAGGACAAAGTTATAGGGATAACCAAGTCCTAGCCTCCCATTAAGTGGCATGGTAATGGGTCCGGTAGTTGGGTGTTCATCGACAGATCCAAAGATCGGGTGTTCATCGGGCTATTGGAATTGTTGTTCCTAATATGATGGCTCAGTGTGACTCTCTTAACGGTAATCAGGTAGGCTGGCCAAAGTCGGGCCTGACTATTTATTAGTTAGAAGCATTGAATTTTGTCATGTTAATGGTGGACCTAACCGGGACCTTCAATAAGAGGCCCAAAGGTCGATTGAAGTGCACCTTGGGGCAAAACCCAAATACTAGAGGTTACTTGGAGAAGTAATTGATTGAAGAACCTACCTTTAGACATGCATGGGTGGGCTGACCAAAGTCAGGCTCATGTGTTGTTTATTGGACTATAGTACCAGCCAGGGAATTAAAGTAATTTCTTGGATTAGAGGTAGAGGCTACCAATATGAGCAAAATAGTGGGAGGGACCTTTAGACTAAAGTCCATGTCTTTAGGTTAGTAATTCATATATACAAATTAGCTTTGGTTTTCCTTTCAGATGTCTTCCAACTTGTGGCTCCAGTCTCTTCTCGACAATGAGAAGCTCAATGGACCCAACTTCGATAGCTGGTATCGAAGGCTCAGGATTGTTCTGGAGCATGAATGGATCTTGTATGTGATATCGGATCTGGCACCTGAAACCCCTGCTCCCAATGCTCGGGGTTCGATCAGAGATACTTATCAGAAGTGGCTCTTTGACAGGACTATTGTCCGATGCATAATGTTGGCAGTGATGAACGACCAATTCAGTCGCAAGTTCGAGGAAGCCTAGCCGGAGGAAATCCTTCAATGGTTGAAGGAGTCCTTTGGCACACCTGATGATGTAGAGAGGTACAGGGTCTCCTGTGCCATCTATAACACGCGGATGCATGATAAAGCCTCTGTCACTGATCATATATTGTACATGATCGAGATGATTGAGTGCTTGGGCAAGCTCGGATGTCCCTTGCATGAACATCTTGGAAAAAATATGATTCTGAATTCCCTTCCCTTTTCCTATCTAGATTTTCTCGATCATTATAGAATGAATAAGTCTGCAATTAACTACCACGATTTGTTGGGGTTGCTGTAGACTTATGAGAAAGACCACCATCTGAATAAAGGGGTGGTGAGTCTAGTGGGAGGATCTTCGGGAGGGCGTCGTCCCTTTAAGAAAGGGAAAAAGAAAAACAAAGGAAAAAGGTGCTTAATGCTTCTGGGCCCAGTTAGGCCAAGAGGGTGAAGGCTGATCAAAGCCATGCAGAGTGCTTCTTCTACAAGAAGCAGGATCATTGGAAAGAGAACTATCATCTCTACATTGCATCCCTTGACCGAACAGGTCAAACAAGAGAAAGCAACAGGATGGTCCTGGACAAGGTATTTATATGATAACACCTTGTAGTTTCTCTATCTGCGATACTACTAACTGGGTATTGGATACAGGAAGTCCAATTCACATTTGCAATTCTTTGCAAGGACTTCAAGTTAGTAGAAGATTCGAGGACGGTGAGAGATTCTTGAACATGGAAAATGGAAGTCGAGTTCCAGTCCTGACATTGGGAGTCCTCAAACTTGTTTTCGAGTCCTGTATTATCATTTTGAACGAGTGTCATTTTTGTCCATCTTTTATTTTGAATGTTATTTATGTAGGCCAATTAGCTATGTATGGTTATGAACTATCAATAAAGAATGATATTTGCAAAATCATTTGGAATGGTTCTGTAGTATTGATTGGACAAATGCGTGATAGCATCTATGTACTATCATGACCTGTTAGTGAAATGTACATGTCTAGCAAACACCCTATGATAGATAATGTCAGCAAAGCATACCTATGGCATTGTAGGCTAGGTCATATAAACAGGAACATGATAAATAGGTTGAAAAGTGAGGGTCTCCTCGATTTTAGTGAAGATAGTTCACTTCCAACCTATGAGTCCTATCTTCTTGGAAAAATGACAAAGTCACCTTTTACTAGAAAAGGTGAACGAGCCAATAGGATTCTGAGTCTAGAACATACTGATGTACGGGACCCATGAATGTTAGTGCCAAGGATGGGTATATTTATTTCATTACATTTACAGATGATCTTTCAAGATATGGTTGTCTTCTTGATGAGACATAAATCTGAATCGTGTGAAATGTTCAAACAGTATCGTAATGAAGTAGAAAAACAAATTGGAAAGTGTATCAAAACCCTTCGATCCGATCGAGATGGTGAATACCTTTCGGGTGAGATTTTGACATATCTCGAGGAGAATGGAATTTTCTCTTCATGGACACCTCCAGGGATACCTCAATTAAATGGAGTATCTGAGAGGATGAATCGAACCCTGTTAGACATGGTTCGGTCCATGATGGGCTTTGCTTCTCTACCGGTATCCTTTTGGGGATATGCTCTAGAATCAGCCTGTTACCTTCTGAATAGGGCTCCAAGTAAGTCTGATAGCAAAATACCGTATGAGATATGAACTGGACATAAGCCGACACTATCACACCTTCGGGTCTGGGGGTGCCCAGCTTATATAAAATATTTGGAAATGGACAAACTTGGACCTAGGTCTGATCGGTGCCTATTTGTTAGGTATCCAAAAGAATCTAAGGGGTATTACTTCAACTTGGCTAAGGAACAAAAGTTATTCATCAATCTTAGGGCTATCCTTCTGGAAAAGTAGTTCCTCAGTGAAGGGACTGTAGCTGCTAAGATTGAACTTAGTAAAGTTCAACAAGTAGAAGAACCGACACATTTAAGGGACAATATAGAACAGGCTATGATTAAATCACACCCAGAGCCCACTCAAGAACCATTAAGGAGATCTGGTAGGGTACTGAGTCAACCGGACAGATACTATGGTTTCTTGGTTCGGGATGATGATCCCATTGAACTCGATGAGAACAATGAGGATCCGATCACCTATATGGATGTGATGCAGAGGTCTGACTCTAAGAAATGGATAGGAGCCACGAAATCCGAAATGGAGTCCATGGAGATAACAATGTATGGAAATTGGTTGATCCACCTAAAGGGATAAAATCCATTGGAAGCAAATGGATTTTCAAAAGGAAAAGGGGCGCAGACGAGCAGGTGGAGACCTGTAAAGCTCGTCTGGTTATCAAAGGATATCGTCAACGTTATGGTATTGATTATGACGAGACTTTCTCTCCTTGGAAATGCTCAAGTCCATTTGGATCATGCTTGCTTTAGCGACACACTTTGACTATGAAATCTGGCAAATAGATGTTCGAACAGCTTTCCTGAATGGTGAGCTAGAAGAGGAGGTGTATATGATACAATCAAAGGGTTCACATCCATAAACGAGTTAAAGGGTTTCAAAAGTCCATCTATGGACTAAAGCAAGCATCAAGGAGTTGGAACATGCAATTTGATAAGTGTATCAAGTCTATGGCTTCGTTAGGAATGGAGAAAAACCTTGCATTTATAAATGGTCTAATGGTTATGTGATTGTATTCCTTATGTTGTATGTGGATGACATTCTCTTAATCGGGAATGATATCCCAGCACTGCAAGGAATAAAAGTCTGGTTATCATCTCAGTTCTCTATGAAGGATTTGGGTGAAGCCTCTTACATACTGGGTATGAAGATCTATAGAGATAGATCTAAGAGGCTTCTGGGACTGTCCCAATCTACATACATCGACACCATTCTGAAATGGTTCAACATGAAAAATTTCAAGAAGGGCTATCTCCTGATAGGCACTGGAATTGATCTCTCCAAAAGGAATTGTGAGACAACTCCTGAAGAAAGAGAGCATATGAGTAGAATCCTATATGCTTCGATATTGGGTTCTATCATATACACCATGACATGTACTAGACTAGACGTGGCATACTCCCTAGTCATAGTGAGCAGATACCAGTCTGACTTAGGTGAAGCTCATTAGAAAGTGGTAAAGACCATCCTTAAGTATTTACGAAATACTAAGGACCAATGGCTAATTTATGGAGAATCTGACTTGAAATTGGTGGGATATACTGACTACAGTTTCCAGTCAGATAAGGATGATAGCAAGAGTATGTCAGGATTCATCTTTATCCTGAATGAATGAGTGATCTGCTAGAAAAGTTCCAAGTAGCCTACTGTGGCGGACTCGGTATGCGAAGCAAAGTACATTGCAGCATCAGATGCAGCAAAAAACCTGTGTGGTTGCTGAAGTTTGTTGGCGAGCTGGGAGTGGCACGTTCCCTGGATGGTCCTGTTCTGGTGTACTGTGACAATACTGGAGCCATTGCTCAAGCCAAAGAGTCGAAGTCTGATCACCACACAAAGCATATTCTGCGATGCTATCACCTTGTATGAGTGATCGTGGAACGAGGTGACATTGACCTTCAGAAGATCGATGGAAAGGAGAACCTAGCTGACCCTTTCACTAAAGCTATCGGAGTTTAAGAGTTCAATTATTGTAAACGAAAAATGGGAATGAGATTCTGTACTGATTGGCTTTAGTTCAAGTGGGAGTTGTTAGAAATTATGTCCTAAAGTCAATCGTCTAGGCTGTAGATGGTTGTGCTATCTTATAACTGTATATGATTTTTAATGAATAAAAGTTATTCTTTTTGGCTGTTCATCATATTTATATTTTCCTGAAATGAACTCTTGTATGATAGAGTCCTTAGAACTACATTGTTTTGATATAGAGAGGATATATCAAGTAGTTCTTAAACTGGTTCACAACCAAAGGATACATTGTTATAGGACAACGATGTATCAAGTGCAAGTTGTTGTATGTCATATTTGTTGGTTGTCCTCTTAACTAAGGAGTGTAGAGACACTGGTGTGACATGTAAGTGGAATGTGTGACATCTCACTGAACGTGACCATCTGCGAAGCTCCCTTTTGCCAAAGGGTTACTCGCGAAGGAATATGGGTATATGTGTCCCTCAAACCTAAGAAACCATGATAGCTTGCAAGCAACTCACTATACTTTGGTGCTGGACTACCTAGATTTCTAATCCAGTGATGGAAGGTTTCTGAGTGCAGTCAAGTACTTATGGAGCGGTGGTGGATCAAGATGGAATTGACCCCTCCAAACAGTTTGGAGTGAATGACTTACTATGTCTCAATTTAGCAAATTCTTGGCCAGGGTAGTTCTTATGAGGAGTCACAGAACTTGTAAAGTTGAGATATGATCTGGATAAACCAAATTAGGGTTGGTAGTCGAATCCTAGGTCATCCTGAGCATTATGAGGTCAAAGGGATAAATTATATGATAACTATATGCCAGAGGTTCTTATGAGGTGCTCTTCATCTTTGACCTATCTGGATGTCGAGTATCATTGCTAGATGAGGACTTTGGCTGGTATTAAAAATGTTCAATTGCTACCGGCTTAGTATTCAAACCTATGGGATCACACACCATAGGGGTTTCTATCTGATCTTGAGGCTGATCGATGATTAAGAATCGTTTGCCATCATCGGAGGTCAACATGATTGACCATATTCCAAGTGTCAACACTTGGCATTTTATTAGTGTAGACACTTGGGGAAGTGTTGACACTTAGCATTTTGTAAGTGTTAACACTTGCTGTGACAAGTAGAATTCTGGAAAGAGTTTTCTGGAATGTTTGACTTCGAATTTTGAATTCGAAATTCAAACTTTTAGCCATTTTGGCTCCAAGCATTCATGGTATGAAGTCATACTTACCTTTTATGGCTTGGACACATTTGGAATGTGAAAGTGAAGTGCATCTATGAAGCATACCAATATGCAAACATGCATTCACGAAAGCAAGGCAAAAAATATGCATTTTAAAATAATTTTAAAACATGCACAGTGGAAGGCTTAGTAGATAAATCTAAATGATATACTGACCTACCCGCAACAGGATCTAACATAATGTAATACCACGCATAATAACATCAAAGCAAGATAGAAACATAAATATAAAAGTACCATACCTTTATACTAGAGAAAAGCTATAGAAGGAGGAGGGCGCTCGAGCCACACACCTGTCTAGCCTCTACAGGTAATCCACACCTGGGCTTGACTCTGATCAACTCCCTCGGAGTGCTAGCTCTTTGGGATCATTAGGCCGATCTTCTTCTTCCAAAAAGACTAGGAGGAGAGCTAGAATCCTTTTCCAAGAGAACTATCTTCCCAAGAACTAGCTAGAATGCTTGGATTTCACATCCAATCCCAAGAGCTCTCACAACCCTTCTCTATCTTTTCTCTTTTCTCTTGTTGTATCTCTCTAGTTGTTGTAACCTCTGCAACCTATAGAATGACCTTCATTCATAGGTGCAGCCATAAGAGGGAGAAAGAGGAAGGAGGAGAGATGAGGAGAGAGAATGGGGGAGAGGATCAAGGCCATACCAAATGGGTCCAACCCAAGAAGGTAAGTATGACTATCATACCAAATAACCTTGGAGCCAAAACTGGTTTGAATTTGAAATTCAAATCAGGTCAAAACTTGTCCAAAATCCTTTCAAGATTTTTTCTTAGAAATCTGCTCATCACAAGAAGTGTCGACTCACAAAAATTGCCAAGTATCGACACTTCACCAAGTGTCGACACCTACAAAATTTCAAGTGTCGACACTTGGAACAAAGTCAATCATATTGACTTCCAGTGATGGCAAACGATTTTCAATTGTTGATTAGCCTTAAGATCAGATAGAAATCCTCTATGGTGTGTGACCCCATAGGTTCGAGCACTAAGCCGGTAGCACTAGAACATTTTTAGTACCAGTCAAACTCCTTATCTAGCAATGATACCCAATGTTCGGATAGGTCGAAGATGTAGAGCACCTCACAAGAACCTCTGGCATATGGTTGCCGCATAATTCATCCCTTTGACCTCATAATGCTCAGGATGACCTAGGGTTCAAATGCCAACCCTAATTTGGTTTATCCAGATCATGTCTCAACCTCATAAGTTCAGTGACTCCTTAAAAGAACTACCCTGGTCAAGGTTTTGCTAAATTGAGACATAGTGAGTCATTCACTCCAAACTATTTGGAGAGGTCAATTTCATCTTGATCCACCACCGCTCCACAAGTACTTTACTATACCCAGAAACCTTCCATCACTACATTAGAAATCCAGGTAGTCCCGTACCAAAGTATAGTATGTTGCTTGCAAGCTGCCATGGTGACCTCAGGTCTGAGGGACACATATACCCATATCCCTTCGCAAGAAATCCTTTGGCAGAAGGGAGCTCTGCAGATGGTCACGTTCAGTGAAATGTCATACATTTCACTTGCATGTCACACCAGTGTCTCCACACTCCTTGGTTAAAAGGACAATCAACAAATGTGACATACAACAACCTACACTTGATATATCGTCGTCCTATAATAATGTATCATTTGGTTGTGAAACAGTTTAATAACTACTTGATATATCCTCTTTATATCAAACATTATAGTTCTAAGGACTCCATCATACAAGAGTTCATTTCAGGAAAATGTAAATATGATGAATAGCCAATAAGAAAAGAATAACTTTTATTTATTCAAAAATCATATACAGTTACAAGATTGCACAACCGTTTACAGCCTAGACGATTGACTTTGGAACACAATTCCCAATAACTCCCACTTGGACTAAAGCCAATCGGTACAGAATCTCATTCCCATTTTCCTTTTATAATAGTCGAACTCTTGAACTTCGATAGCTTTAGTGAAGGGGTCAGCCAGGTTTTTCGTTTCATCAATCTTTTGAAGGTCAATGTCACCTCGTTCCATGATCTCTTGTACAAGATGATAGAGCCATAGAATATGCTTTGTGTGGTGATGAGACTTTGGTTCTTTGGCTTGAGCAATGGCTCTAGTGCTGTCACAGTACACCAGAACAGGACTAGCCAGGGAAGGTGCCACTCCCAACTCGCTAAGAAACTTTTGCAACTACATAGCTTTCTTCGCTGTATCTGATGCTGTAAAGTACTCTGCTTCGCATAGTGAGTCTACCATAGTAGGCTGCTTGGAACTTTTCCAGCAAACAGCTTCTCCATTTGGAATAAAGATAAATCATGACACACTCTTGCTATCATCCTTATCTGACTAGAAACTAAAGTCAGTATACCCCACAAGTTTCAAGTTAGATTCTCCATAAATTAGTCATTGGTCCTTAGTATTTCATAAATACTTAAGGATGGTCTTTACCACTTTTCAATGAGCTTCACTTGGGACAGATTGGTATCTGCTCACTACGCCTAGTGAGTATGCCATGTCTGGTCTAGTACATGTCATGGCATACATGATAAAACCCACTGCCGAAGTATATGAGATTCTACTCATACGCTCTTTTTCTTCAGGAGTTATCGTACAATTCCTTTTGGAGAGATCAATTCCAGTGCCTATCAAGAGATAGCCCTTCTTGAGATTTTTCATACTGAATTATTTTAGCATGGTGCCGATGTATGTAGACAAGGACAGTCCCAGAAGTCTCTTAAATCTATCTCTATATATCTTCATACGTAGTATGTAAGAGGCTTCATCCAAGTCCTTCATAGAGAACTGAGATGATAACCGGACCTTTATTTCTTGTAGTGCTAGGATGTCATTCCCGATTAAAAGAATGTCATCCACATACAATACAAGGAATACAATCATAAAACCATTATCCTATTTATAAATGCAAGGTTCTTCTCCATTCCTAACAAAAGCCATACAACTTGATACACTTATCAAATTGGATGTTCCAACTCCTTGATGCTTGCTTCAGTCCATAGATGGACTTTTGAAGCCTGCACACCTTTGACTCGTCTGTGGATGTGAACCCTTCAGGTTGTCTCATATACACCTCCTCTTCCAGCTCACCATTCAGGAAAGCTGTTTCTCGGACATCCATTTGCCAGATTTTATAGTCAAAGTGTGCTGCTAAAGCAAGCATAATCTAAATGGATTTTAGCATTGCTACAAGAGAGAACATCTTGTAATAGTCAATACCATAATATTGACGATACCCCTTGGCAACCAGACGGGCTTTATAGGTCTCCACCTGCCCATCTGCACCCTTTTTTCTTTTGAAAATCCATTTGCACCCAATAGATTTTATCCCTTCAGGTACGTCAACCAATGTACATACATTGTTGATCTTCATGGACTCCATTTTGGATTTCATGGCTCCATGCCATTTCTTAGAGTCGGACCTCTGCATTGCATCCATATAGATGATGGGATCCTCATTGTTCTTATCGAGTTTAATGGGATCACCGTCCCAGACCAAGAAATCATAGTATCTGTCCGGTTGGCTTGGTACTCTATCAAATCTCCTTAATGGTTCCTGAGTGGGCTCTGGGTGTGATATAATCACAGCCGATTCTATGTTTTCCTTAAGTGTGTTGGTTCTTCTACTTATTGAACTTCACCAAGTTCAATCTTGACGGCTACAGTCCTTTCACCAAGGAACTCCTTTTCCAAAAAGATAGCCCTAATACCGACGAACAACTTTTGTTCCTCAGCTAAGTAAAAGTAATACCCCTTAGACTCCTTTGGATACGCAACAAATAGGCACTGGTCAACCTAGGTCCAAGTTTGTCCATTTCCAAACGTTTTACATAAGCCGGGCATCCCCAGACCCGAAGGTATGATAGTGTTGGCTTACGTCCAGTCCATATCTCATATGGTGTTTTACTAACGGACTTACTTGGAGCCCTATTCAGAAGGTAACAGGCTGATTCTAGAGCATATCCCCAAAAGAAAAGTGGCAGAGAGGCAAAGCCTATCATTGACCGAACCATGTCTAACAGGGTTTGATTCCTCCTCTTAGATACTCTATTTAATTGAGTTATCCCTAGAGGTGTCCACTGAGAGAGAATCCCATTCTCCTCGAGATATGTCAGAAACTCGCCAGAAAGGTATTCACCACCTCGATCGGATCGAAGGGTTTTGATACACTTTTCAGTTATTTTTCTACTTCATTACGATACCGTTTGAACATTTCAAATGATTCAGATTTATGTCTAATCAAGAAGACAACCATATCTCGAAAGGTCGTCTGTAAATGTAATAAAATATCCATACCCTCCTTTGGCACAAACATTCATGGGTCTACATACATCAGTATGTATCAGACTCAGAATCTCTTTGGCTCGTTCACCTTTTCCAGTAAAAGGTGACTTAGTCATTTTTCCAAGAAGACAAGACTCAAAGGTTAGAAGTGAACTATCTTCACTAAAATCGAGAAGACTCTCGCTTTTTAACCTATTTATCCTTTTCCTGTTAATATGACCTTGCCTACAATGCCATAGGTACACTTCGCTGACATTATATATTATAAGGTGTTTGCTAGACATGTACATTACACTAACAGGTCACGATAGTACATAAATGCCATCATGCATTTGTCCAATCAAAACCATATAATCATTCTAAATGATTTTGCAAATATTATTCTTTATTGATAGTTCATAACCATACATGGCCAATTGGCCTACAAAAATGACATTCAATATAAAAGATAGACAAAAATGATACTTGTTCAAAATGACAGTACAAGACTCGAAAACAAATTTAAGGACTCCCAACGCCAGGACTGGAACTCAGCTTCCATTTTCCATGTTCAAGAATCTCTTGCTGTCCTCGAATCTTCTACTAACTTGAAGTCTTTACAAAGAATTACAAATGTGAATTGGACTTCTTGTATCTAATACACAGTTAATAGTATCGCAAACAGAGAAACTACAAGCTATTATTATATGAATACCTTATCCAGGACCATCCTACAGCTTTCTCTTCTCGGACCTGTTCGGGTCAAGGGATGCAATATAAAGAGGACAGGGCAAAAAATATGCATACCAATGTGCAAAAGGGAATTCATGAAAGCAGGGCAGAAAATATGCATTTTAAAATAATTTTAAAACATGCACAGCGGAAGGCTCGGTAGATAGATCTAAATGATCTATCGATCTGCCCACAACAGGATCTAGCATAATATAATAGCATGCATCATAACTTCAAAGCAAGACAGAAACACTAATATAAAAGTACCATACCTTTATACTGGAGCAAAGCTATAGAAGGAGGAGGGCGCTTGAGCCACACATGTGTCTGGCCTCTACAGGTAATTCACACCTGGGCTTGACTATGATCAACTCCCTCGGAGAGCTAGCTCTTCGGGATCCTTGGGCTGATCTTCTTCTTTCGAGAAGACAAGGAGAAGAGTTGGAACCCTTTCCCAAGAGAACTCTCTTTACAAGACATTGCTAGAATGCTGGGATTCTCATACCCAAGCCCTAGACCACTCACAACCCTTTTCTATCTTCTTTCTTTTCTCTTGTTGTGTCTCTCTAGTTATTGTAACCTCTGCGGCCTATAGAATGACCTTCATTTATAGGTGCAGCCATGAGAGGGAGAAAGAGAAAGGAGGAGAGATGAGGGGAGAGAATGGGGGAGAGGATCAAGGCCATACCAAATGGGTCCAACCCAAGAAGGTAAGTATGACTATCATACGAAATAACCTTAGAGCCAAAACTGGTTTGAATTCGAAATTCAAATCAGGTCAAAACTTGTCCAAAATCCTTTCAAAATTTCTTCTTAGAAATCTGCTCGTCATAGAAAGTGTTAACTCACAAAAATTACCAAGTGTCGACACTTCACCAAGTGTCGACACCTACAAAATTTCATGTGTCGACACTTGGAATAAAGTCAATCATATTGACTTCCAGTGACGGCAAACGATTCTCAACCGATGATTAGCCTTAAGATAAGATAGAAGTCCTCTATGGTGTGTGACCCCATAGGTTCGAACACTAAGTTGGTAGCACTGGAACATTTTCAATACCAGTCAAAGTCCTCATCTAGTAATGATACCTGACGTCCGGATAGGTCGAAGATGCAGAGCATCTCACAAGAACCTCTAGCATATGGTTGCCGCATAATTCATCCCTTTGACCTCATAATACTCATGATGACCTAGAGTTCGATTGCCAACCCTAATTTGGTTTATCCAGATCATGTCACAACCACATAAGTTCTGTGACTCCTCACAAGAACTATCCTGGCCAAGGTTTTGCTAAATTGAGACATAGTGAGTCATTCATTCCAAACTATTTGGAGAGGTCAATTCCATCTTGATCCACCACCGCTCCACAAGTATTTGACTACACCCAAAAATCTTCCATCATTGGATTAGAAATCCAGGTAGTCCGGCACCAAAGTACAGTGATTGCTTGCAAGCTGCCATGGTGACCTCAGGTTTAAGGGACACATATACCCATATCCCTTCGTGAGCAACCCTTTAGCAGAAGGGAGCTCTGCAGATGGTCACGTTCAGTGAAATGTCATACATTTCACTTGCATGTCACACCAGTGTCTCCATACTTCTTGGTTAAGAGGACAACTAACAAATGTGACATACAACAACCTACACTTGATACATCATCATCCTATAATAATATATCATTTGGTTGTGAAACAGATTAAGAACTACTTGATATATCCTCTCTATATCAAACAATGTAGTTCTAAGGACTCCATACAAGAGTTCGTTTCAGGAAAATATAAATATGATGAATAGCCAATAAGAAAAGAATAACTTTTATTCATTCAAAAATCATATACAGTTACAAGATAGCATAACCGTCTACAGCCTAGATGATTGGTTTTGGGACATAATTTCCAACAGAATGCCCCTTGACTCTCTCCCCCAATCACTCCTCCTTCTTCTTTTTCCCTCACATGGCAACCCCTATAAATGAAGGTCATTGTAGAGGCTACAAATGGTTACAAGAGAACAAAAGAACAAGAGAGAAAAGAAAAGAGAGGAAGAAGAAGGGCCTAGTGAGGACTTGAGATTGGGTGTGAGAAACCTAGCATTCAAGCTAGGTCTTGGAAAGAGAGTTTCTTGGGAAGGGTTCCACCTCTCCTCCTTGTCTTCTTGGAAGAAAAAGATCGGCCCGAAGGATCTCGAAGAGCTAGCACTCCAATGAAGTTGATCAGAGTCGAGCCCTGGTGTGGATCACCTGTAGAGGCCAGACACTTGTGTGGCTCGGGCGCCATCATCTTTCTTCTCAGTACTTTTAGAAATATTAAGGTATGGTACTTTGTATCTTTGTATATTTCTCTCTGTTGATGTTTTGCTTGCATGCTAGATCGTTATGCTAGATCATGTTGCGTGCAGATCGATAGATCGTTTTGATCTATCTACCGAGCCTTCCGTTGTGCATGTTTTAAAATTATTTTAAAATGTATCTTTTCTGCCCTGCTTGCATGAATAGCTTTCACCTTCATAAAGTCACCTCATCAAAGTTAGAAAGGCAAAGGTGACCTTCTCCATCTTTAAGTACTGGGTCTCCACATTCT
This sequence comes from Areca catechu, assembly GCA_021397845.1. Taxonomy (NCBI): domain Eukaryota; kingdom Viridiplantae; phylum Streptophyta; class Magnoliopsida; order Arecales; family Arecaceae; genus Areca; species Areca catechu. The sequence continues at coordinate 69,782,154 of CM038041.1, read as the reverse complement.
TGAGAACTCGATTGATGTAGTAAACTAGATTTTGCATTCCATTTTCCTCTTAGATGGGCACAAAGCTCATGGGCATGAGGGAGATAGCTAAGAAGAGATAAAGCATCTCTCCCATAACTAGCCTCATGAGGAGTGGCACAATGGTGTGGTAGGTCTTGAGCTATTCAAAGGCAAACTAGCACTTCCCATCTATTAGAAGTCCTTAATCTATCTCAGGGCTTTAAAGAAGGGTAGGTGATGTGCATCACAATGCACCGAATTAATACCTTAATTTCATTATTCTTATGAAGTGTAGTGAGAGTAAGGATCGAATCCACGGGAACCTTTGAGTAATTTCAAAAATAAAATAATCAAGATATGCATAGTAGAAAAGAAAATTATCAGGAAATCAACAGTGAAATTAATTCAGGGATAATCTATCTTAACGAGAGCACAGTCCATACCCGTAGATCACAGTCCATCCCCTTTGGGAATAGATCAATCAAAATGATAGTGAAAATAATCTAGATATGATCTTTCTTAGCAAGAGCACGGTCTGTACCCATAGATCATGGCCCATCCCTTTTGGAAATAGATCAATCAGAATTATATATTCATATAAAGAAAGCTAGAAGTGAAAATAATCAAGATATGAAATATCTTAGAGAGAGCACGGCCCATACTTGTAGATCACGGCCCGTCCCTTTTGGGAATAGATCAGTCAAAATTATATTTACGTAGAGAGCTTTTCACTGCACATGAACCTACTCAAACAAGATAAAGAAAAATAGGAATTAATCAAAAGCCCTTTTCATTTCATAAAATATGGAGTACATTAAATGAACACTAAAACATAAACTCCTTTTTCCAAACAGGTATCTAGAGTGAAGTTGCAGCATATCCGAAGATGGAGCAATCCGGTGACGTGGTGGAGATCGGAGAGTGGAGAACCAGGCAGGGCCAGTGCAGGGCACAAAGACTAGTCAGGATGGAGGGGGTCAGAAAGATGGTAGAGAAAGATGGTAGAGAGTGGAAGGAAGGAAAAAATGGAGAAGAGAGAAATGGGATGGAATGGAGGAAGGATTGAGAGAAGAGAAGGTCTTGAGAAAAGTGAGGGCTGTGGAACTTGATCTTCGGACTGGATTGATGATCTCTTCTCTAGACTCCTAGACTCCCTTTTATAGGCCTCAAACAAACTGATTTCAGTTCCACCATTCCAACCAATTCAACGAAACTCTAACAAAGTTCCAACACTCCACCAAACTTTAGCTCATTCCAACAATCCCAACAACTTCCAGCTCCCTGTAGTTCCAACGATTCCAATGGCTTCCAGCTCTCAGTGTCTAACTAAACCTAGCAAAGCTTCTATGGCTTGAATGAACAAAAGGCCGGTGATGGGAATCTCAGGATGGAGAAGGATAGCTAGTGCTTGGGAGGCTCGACAGGGAATAGCAATAAGAGATCAGTTGCAGGTGACTGATGGCTTGGAAGATGGCTCTTTGGTGGCTGCAACTGACCATGGGAGCCTTCTCAGCTGCGAGGGAGAGTGCACCAGTGGCTTCTTCGATCGACAGTGGACTAGGTAGGAGGTATGGCAGTGTGGGAAGCATTGAATGATAGTGAAGAGTAAAGAGGAGACTGCTAGTCTTTTCTGGCCATTTTCCAGCCAAGGGAGGCCTCTCCGACTAGCAAGGGAGGCACCGGCAGCTTGGGTGGCAATGAGGCAGCAACTCTGGCATGTTTCAGTGCATTTTGGTGATGCTCAGCCAAGAGGAAGAAAGCAGTGATAGTAGCAGCTTTCCGGCTATTTTTTGGCCATTGGAGGCTTCTCCGGCCGATGGTGAAGGCACCGGAGGCTTAGACGGCGATGGGGAAGCTATTCCAGTGATTTTGGCCCAAAACAGGTTTCACGGTCCATGGCTCTATTTCGCGGAACATGGCCATGGTAGCCCATGGACCATAAGCCCAATCATAGACCGAGCGACCGGTCCATGGTGGACCGGCTGCTTTAAACTTCTTGCAATTTCTTTATTAATCTTTTAAAATTCAATTCTGGATTCATTTTAAGCCTGATTTGCTTTAAACTTATTTCATTTGAACCCAAAAATTGAGCTCTTCACGTTGGAGCTTTCTTTTTCTACAAATGATATATAAAAATATCAATTTTAAAGGAATAAAGATAATTTAATTATTAAATTAATACTTTTATATATGTGTATAATATAGTTATCATACCTCCCAACTTGAACTTTGCTCGTCCCCGAGTAAAGCAGATACATTATCCATGTATATCAACCCATCCTTGAATTATATGTTAACCTAAGTAGCCCTAAAGGCAGATAATACTTGGTAAGACCACTACTGAAATACTTCATCGGATTATTAATTCAACTCAATTAGTGGTTGGGTAGAGCCCATAAAGATTTCTAGAGTTTTTCTTTTGCTAACTTTCCACCTCACACTTTGAATCTTTTCACTTTTTGGGGTTTAGTTCAGTACCTTTCTGCTAGCTGGTTTTTCTTCTTTTTTTTTAAAGTATAGTAACATGTCCTAGCCTCTTAAGTGTTAGTATTCTCCCCTTTTGATGTGAAACATAATTCATACTTAGATGAAGGGGCCCGGTTACTCAGGAAGGTACCATTGCTTAACAGATTTCTTGACCTTCTCACATTTTGACGTGAACCACAATGCTTACCTAGGCGACGGGGCCCGGTTACTCAGTAAGAGCTCAAGCAAAGCTATGAGATAGGACTAACTCTTTTTTTTTTCAAGGAAAAAATTTAGCTTACTTGATATTTTAATTTATGCCCTCATAAAGTAGATTCTTTATTAAGATCAATGGTCAGAAGGTTCTAGAATTATTCCATAAAATTATTTATGATCTAAACCCTGCCATTTATTGAGTTTCATTAATAATTTATCCCTTAGCATCTCTAGATTATCTAGACCATTAATCAATCATTGATTAAGATGCCTATGTAACTCCAATTCGAAACAACAAATAGGTACACTTAACATGATCATTTCTGACCGTACTCGAAGATCTAAGCAAGTCAAGTTTTTCTCTCCCCTCCAACTTAATTGATATTGTCCTCAATGGAGGGAGATAAGGAAATACATGACAAGGAAAGATACCACATAGAAAGGTGCTTGAACTGGATGTTCCTTTGATGTCATACTCCCCTCACTTTATTGTTCTTCTAAAAGAAAAGAAAGTAACTTGTTAAAAATAGAAGCATAAACTGGGTTGCCTTCCAACAGCGCTAAGTTTAACATTTTCAGTCGGACACTATGGGAAGTGTTACTGATATTGAACTTGAGTACATCCCTCCAGGTTTTCCAAAGACAGGACCAATCAGGAGGCCTTGTCATCATGGCAGAAAAATGTTGTAGAGTTTTTGACGATGACTATCCATGATCCATAAAGTATACCAGGCAAGCATGCTAGACCAAGATTTAAAAATTTTATAATGATTTGGTTTAAGATTAGGAAGGGATTGTGTGTGTTGGGCCGAGAGTGGGGGTGGGGGCTTGAAAATTTTTCTATCTCTAGAAAGGTCGACCCTAATCTCATTCTCAGATATGGTGTGTCTTGATATCATCCCTTTCGAAAGCACTTTGTCCAAGTTAATTGTAAGTCTATCTTCATACATTGTTTTAGAATAAAAGATAGATTTTGGAGGTGATTCTCGAAAGTAGTGCCAAATATAGTGAAATCAGTTATAAAATCTTTAAAATCATTATCCCTCATTTCATAAACATCCCATCCAATAGCTTGTCTATGCATCTTTAGAACATCAACTATTCAATCTTCCTGATTAGAGATCACTGATAAGGTATCAGTAGGTGTGATAGGAAGTGGCTTCAATTCTAGATCCGATGGTGATTCTAACAGAGGAGCTATTGGGGGGCTAGGTGTTGGCTCAACTTGTTTCATCAAAAGTGGGGTAGGTTCGAAGTGTGGTATTTCAAGTAGGTTATCCCTCCCTATGGTACATTCATCTTCTTTAAAATTATCTACCTCACAATAAGCCATATAGGGATCTAATGACTTCTGGAAATAACTTAGAGGTATGGCTTCCCCTGTTGTGTTATTCTGTTATGGTTCCTAGGATCCTCAATTAATTCCATCATATCATCAATTTCCTTTTCCATCCCAAAGAAAGTAGTGGATGATTCTATGGCACTTAGAAAGGGGACTATTGGTGAGTAGGATGATGATGGAAGTAGTTCATCCCACAAGTTTGATTTCTTTGCCTCAGTCGAATCATCTATATGGATCTTTATGATAGTGTAGGGTTGTTCTATGACCAATTCATTTCCAAGAGTTATGGTTGATTGTTCAGAAAAAAATAAAGGATCATTGAAATCTTCATCTTGGTAGTGTCCCTCTAAATTACTCTCAAACTGACTAGGTAGTATTCCTACCTCCTCCCTATTCATTTCAGCTAATAATCAGTCGGTCTAATTTATACGCTCATTGATAGACTACTGCTGAAGCATGAGTGATTGTAATTGAGCAATTATAACATTACCTCGATTGATTTGTTGGAGATATATGGTCTGATCAAATTTTTTAATTTTATCTATTGCTTGCAGAGCCTTCTCTTGAAATGATAGTCTATAATTAGAAGAAGGTTGATAACATGAATAGGGTTGATCGTAATAAGGTTCATCTATAAATGGAGATCTTTGTGGTACTAGGGTAACCGCTGGGTGTGGTTGCCATGACAAATCTGGTTGAGTCCCCCAACCTGAGTTGTAAGCATTGAAGTATGGGTTTCCTCCTGATCTATAGGCCATATGAATTTGATCTTGATAAACTTGGTCATACCTAGACTCAAGGAATTGGTACATGGTTGGGTATTCACTTATAAAGTGAGTTGGACTCGGATATGTGGAGCATGCCTGTTGTGCAGGAAAAAAAAGATTGAGTGGAAGAGTGTCTAATAGTTGATAGAAGATCGAGTTTATAGGATATGGCATCAAGGGCATGGGATAACTTATCCACTCCACTATTGGGATACATGTTCCTAGCACTGCTCCAATTCATCAAATTATTCTAATGACTTTAGAATATTTAATCAAAGATCCTAAATTAGAGCAATCCACTTCTAAGTTTTTTTTTTATTATTTTATTTTTTAGAGAGGAGAGGAGGAAAAGAAGAGAGAAGAAAGATAGAAAGAAGACTAAAGATGAGAGCCTAAGGAGTCCTAAAGCTAAGAGTGATAGGGGAGGAGTATTAGTTAGAGTTTTAGGTTAATTGCAAATAAGTTAGCAATCAATGGACTCTCTATCCTAGGGTCCCTAGTTCTAGATAGCTCCTAACTATTCCAATGTTGCCCTTGAGCACTCCAAGCCCAAGATCAATTAACTAAATCGGTCGGGTAAGTGTAAGGTTGGTGAGGGTCTCCTTGTTGCTTGCCTTAGATATCAATTAAAATTAGCCACGTAAGTGAACGGAACAATTTAAAGAATCACCTTCCTTCGGGCTCTGTCCCTGAACCACTTGCCTTAGACACTGAGCAACTAACTGATTGAACATGGTCCAACTCTAGGGTTTTCTTATCCTAGTAAGCTTGAAAATCCTTAGGGGCCAATGTCTAATTGATTTTAATTTTAAGGCTTAGGTCAATGCAATTGTAGGGTGGTGGTTTATAGGCCAAGGAAGGGTAATGACATCCCCATCTTATGTTGTTTAGGGGTTTTATTTCCTTAAGATATTTTATGAATTATGCAATGCAAAGAAAATAGATGTCCAGTAAAAGAAAAAGAAAATTAAGTTTAGTTAGGAGATTAAATTTGGAAGCAATAAATCAATTAGGAAAGCAGTAAAAGGAAAAAAAATTATTTTTTCATTTTTTTAAATCTTTTGATTTTTTTTCCTTTTAACATAATGTCAAAAGGTCCATGACAACGATGCCAAAAGATCTGATGCGCGTCGTAATGCACCGATTTAATACCTTAATTTCACTATTCTTGTGAAGTATGGTGAGAGTAAGGGTTGCATCCATGGAAACTTTTGAGTAATCCAGATATGCACAATAGAAAAGGAGATTATTAGGAAATCAGCAATGAAATTAATTCAGGGATGATCTATCTTAACGAGAGCATGGCCCGTACCCATAGATCATGACCTATCCCTTTTGGGAATAGATCAATCAAAATGACAATGAAAATAATCCATATATCATCTTTCTTAGCAAGAGCAAGGCCCGTACCTGTAGATCATGGCCTGTACCTGTAGATCACGGTTCGTCCCTTTTGAAAACAGATCAATCAGAATTATATATTCACGTAGAGAAAGCTAGGAATAAAAATAATTAAGATATGACCTATCTTAGTAAGAGCACGGTCCATACCCGTAGATCAAGGCCCGTTCCTTTTGGGAATAGATCAGTCAAAATTATATTCATGTAGAGAGCTTTTCACTACACATGAACCTGCTTCAAATAAGATAAAGAAAAATAGAAATTAATCAAAAGCCCTTTTCATTTCATTAAATGAGGAGTACATCAAATGAACACTAAAACATAAACTCCTTTTTCCAAATAGGTGTCTAGACATATCCGAAGATGGAGCAGTCCGGTGACATGGTGGAGATCGGAGAGTGGAGAACTAGGCAGGGCCAGTGTAGGCCACAGAAACCAGTCAGGATGGAGGTGGTCAGAAAGATGGTAGAGAGTGGAAGGAAGGAAGGGAAAAATGGAGAAGAGAGAAATGGGATGGAGTGGAGGAAGGATTGAGAGAAGAGAAGTGCTCTAAAGAAGTGAGGGCTGTAGAACTTGATCTTCAGACTGGACTGATGATCCCCTCTCCGGACTCCTGGACACCCTTTTATAGGCTTCAAACAAATTGATTTCAGTTCCACTGTTCCAACCAATTCAACGGAACTCTAATAAAGTTCCAACACTCCACCAAACTTCAGCTCGTTCCAACAATTCCAACGGCTTCCAGCTCCCAGTAGTTCCAACGATTCCAATGGCTTCTAGCTCTCAGCATCCAACTAAACCTAGCAAAGCTTCTATGGCTTGAATGAATAGAAGGCCGACAATGGGGATCTCAGAATGGAGAAGGATAGCTAATGCTCGAGAGGCCGGACAGGGAATAGAAATGAGAGATCGGTTGCAGGTGACCGATGGCTTGGAAGATGGCTCTTTGATGGTTGCGGCTGACCAAGGGAGCCTTCTCGGCTACGAGGGAGAGTGCACCAGTGGCTTCTCCAGCTGATGGTGGACTAGGTAGGAGGTCTGGCGGTGTGGGAAGCATTTAATGATAGTGAAGAGTAAAGAGGAGACTACTGGTCTTTTCTGGCCATTTTCTTGCAAAGGGAGGCCTCTCCGACCAGCAAGGGAGGCATCGACAGCTTAGGCGGCAATTTGGCAGCAACTCTGGCATGTTTCGGTGCATTTTGGTGATGCTCGGCCAAAAGGAAGAAAACGGCGATAGCAGCAGCTTTCTGGCCATTTTCCAGCCACTAGAGGCTTCTCCGACCGGTGGTGAAGGCATCGAAGGCTTGGGCAGCGACAAGGAAGCTGCTCCAGCGATTTTGGCCCAAAATAGGCTTCGCGGTCCATAACTCTGTTTCGTGGACTGCAACCATGGCAACCCGTGGACCATAAGCACAATCGTAAACTGAGCGGCCGGTCCATGATGGATTGGCTACTTTAAACTTCATGCAATTTCTTTATTAATTCTTTACAAATCAATTCTAGGTTCATTTCAAGCCCAATTCGCTTCAAACTTATTTCATTTGAATCCAAAAATCGAGCTCTTCACATTGGCGCTCTCCTTTCCTACAAATGATATAAAAAAGTATCAATTTTAAAGAAATAAAGATAATTTAATTATTAAATTAATACTTTTATATATGTGTATAACATAGTTATCAGCAAGCACTTGTCACTGAACCTTGCAATGAACCGACTTAGTGTGGTAACTTGTCTCATAAGGCTTTGGACGTCCTTCTAGCTCTATGGGGTGTCATTTCTAGAATTGCTCAGAGCTTCTCATGATACACCTTGATTCTATAGTAGGACATCATGAAACCTAGGAATTTCTCTAAGGAGACCTTGAACTTGCTCTTGTTAGAGTTGAGTCTCATATGGTACTTAGGTAGGATATGGAAAGTCTTCTCCAAGTCCACCATGTGTTCACCTTCCTTACAACTCTTCAGTAGCATGTCGTTGATATAAACTTTCATGTTATGATTGATCTGGTTGCTGAAGACTTGATTGATGAGGTGATGGTAGTCAGCTCCTGCATTCTTTAGACCCAAGAGTATGACCTTATAGCAATACAGTCCTTGGTCTATAACAAATGCTGTCTTCTCTTTATTCTTGGGCACTATCCGAATCTAGTTATACCCGGAGAAGGCATCCATGAAACTGAGGGTCTCATGTCTGGAGGTCAAATCTACCTGTTGATCTCAATCCGTGGCCAAGGGAAGTAGTCCTTCAAGCATGCCTTTTTCAAGTCAGTGAAGTTGATCATGCCCATTACTTGCCGTTGGCCTTCTTTACTAAGACAACATTGGTGAGCCAGTCAGAATACTGGACCTCAAGATGAATTTAGCTTCCAGAAGCTTCTCCACCTCTTGTTTAATGGCATGCTGGTGCTCAGGGATGAAGCTTTTTTTTTTGGTGAATTGGGGGATGATGTTCAGGATATGTACCATGATCTCAGGGTCAATGCCTGGCATGTCGGTTGCAGTCTATGCAAAGATGTTAGTGTTCACACAGAGAAACTCTACTAGTCACTTCTCACTCTGCTCGCTCCCAACATACACCACTCAAGAGGAGTCGGTCGAGTCCAAGGAAATAGAAACCCTCTAATAGTCTCCAAAGCCATGTGACTTGCCCTCCAACATTTTGACACACTTATATTTATTTCAAATTTTGTCCTGACATCGTGTTTCATTTCCTTGGGATTATTACTAGGACATTTCCTAAGCTTGTCCTCAAACTCTCTTGTAATCCACTTGGCTTTCATTTGACTATTCTTATCACTTTTTACATATTTATATTCTTCAACTTAAGTCTTCATTAGAATTTATCTCAATATTGTCATATGAACGCCATAACCTAAAGAGACAACCATTAAATGCACATTTTACCTCTGCTTGGATTGCTTCATTCTCAATAAATCTCACATCATACCTTTATACTACACTTTACTTGATTGCAACACCTTTGAAGTACTCCATGATATTGAATATCATATCTTTAGAAAACTGACATCTCGCATGTCAGTTTTAAAATTGAAATAAAGCTATCTCTTCCTCTTCCTAAGGTCACCAATGTCATGTTCAAGATTTGATTGAGGTGTATCAAAATCAGAAGAATCATGATACTTACTGTAGTAGCTCACCAAGTCTTGAACTTCCTCTAAAGTAGTAGCTTCTATTGGTCCTATAATCCCACTGATAGATGTTGATCCCTCTGCATCCCATCAAGTCTTTTTCTATTTCTACTCCTTGCTTCCATGACTTTGTCCCTCATGGATATCAACTCATCATCATTAGTTAATAGCTCAGCATCTGTATAGTAGCTGTCATCACTCTTCCTATCACTTCACTACATGGTCTATACTCTTCATCCTCACCACCTTCCTCGGTAACCCTAGGGGTCCTAGGTCTCTTAGATATTTTCTATTTTCCCATAACTTAGTTCTTTGCTTGAAACCACTTCCTAACTTTGCTCTCCAACTACCTTGCTGACTTTGCACATTCTTGCATGAGTTCCTTTCTTTGCCCTATCATACTTTTTTTTCTCATACTTGCTTCTCACCATATTTTTTGGTTGTAATCACCACTTCATGAATTTGGTTTTCATTGATCTACTTTGTATAACTTCGAGTCCTAGGTTTGCTTCTTGGTTGCCCCGTGCTTGCTTCTTCCTGGACTACTTCTGTGAAGCCCGGGCTTTGGGCCAAAGTCGGCAAGCCCAGCCGACTTCAGCCCAAGTCATTGAAAAAATAAAAAGGGGCAGAGATACTAGAACAGGGGAACCATCGTTCTTCCCTTATCTGGTCGGGAACTTCGCCAAAAAAGGTCGGGCAGAGCCATGGGGAAGAGGGCTTCATCGGCGATGAGGTTGGGGTGGGGTTGGACTCTGATCGATGGGGTTTTTCTTCCCCAAATGACAAGGAGATCATCATTTCTTTTCTTTAAATCTTTCCTCATCAACGCACAAATAAGCCCCTATCGAACCCTCTTCCATGCCATCATCCTCCTCTCTGGCGAGCGTCTAAAAATCCTTCAACACCGTTAAGTCCTTTATTTTTCTTATTTTAATTTTAGGAAGGATTAATCAAGATTTTTGGAAGGATTTTCGATTTGGTTTGGCTTGGACTGTATGCTGTCGATGGCTGCACCGCCACCTTCTTCCGATCAGTTGAGCCTCTAGTCAGTGACCCCCTCCCATGGTTGCCGGCAACCATGGGGAGAAGTCTTTGATCAATCGAGCCATGGAAGAACAGGGGAGTTTGGGAGAAGAGAAGAAAAGAAGAAAGAAAAAAAGAAGGAAACGAAAAAAAAGGAAAAAGAAAAAAGAAAAGAAAAAAAGAAAAAGAAAAAAAAAAAAAAAAAAAAAGAGAGGAGAGAGGAGGGAAGAGAAGGAGAGAGGAGAGAGAAAGAAGAAAGAGGAGAGAGAAGATAAGGAGAGAGAGGAGAGAGAAAGAGGAGAAAGAATAGAAAGAAAGAGGAGAAAGAATAGAAAGAAAGTGGAGAAAGGATTGGAAAGTCTTCTTTCTCAAAATTCATGTAGTTAGAATTTTTCCAGGTGAATCGTAGAAGAATTTTGAATAAAAATTATTTATTATTATAGGGGATCAACCTTCTGAGTAAGAAAGTATTGAGTGAGCTTCGAATACGGACTAATATTAGTTAACTAGGATTAGCTTCTGGAAGTTAAGGATTTCTAGACTTGAGCACCAGTTGTATGTATGTATCTTATATGATATGATTTGATTTGCGCACATGAGCATCGACATGCATGATTATTTTTCATGGTATAGTTACTATGATCATTGTTATTATTATTTATATTCATGTATACCATATTTTATCAAGAAAGTTATCTTTGAATGGATTGGACCATGATATTCGTTATTGAAAAATGATAAATGACAAGATTGAAAAGGGAAACCAGTGCATCGGACGCCTACCCTAGGCATGCTATACTAGGGAGTAGGTATTGCATAATTAAAAATTTTAATCATACATACGGAAAAACCTACTCATAGCACAGGATCTAACATAACATGATGCATGAAATAGATACATAGGCATGTACAGGCAATTGCAATAATCATAAACAATATGATGAAATTAGATCTAAGCATACATGATAACAAAAAGTAAATTACATACCTTTATAGAGCTTCCTTTAACAGCAAATCGAAGCAGCCAGTTGAACTCCTTCAACAGCAAATCAAATCTAGAAGAGATCGATCCAATCTTTCGAGGTGTTCAAATGTCCACCCTCTAGAGTATCCACGTACAGGCTCTCGCTGATCTAACTCCCGGATGGATGCTAGTCCTCCAAGAATCAATATATAGATCATGGCTATGTGGAGCAGGGGAAACCAAAAAGAAAACTCATCATGGATGGTCTTCTCCAGGACCGCCCAAACTCCACCTTGAGCACATAATGGAAATAATAAAACAGGAAGCAATACACGGACTCCAATGAATCCACAGCACAAATAAAAAAATCGTCCCAAAACTCGCTGCTCCTCTCTATGAGAACCCTCTGTTTCTTCCTTTCTCTCTTAAACAAGAACTATTCTTCCCCTTCTCCACACCTCATGGCCTTCAACCCAGAAATCCATCATGCGGACAAAATGCGTGAAGCTGAGATAAAACCCGTGAAGGCCAAGGAAGGAAAGATCGTGAGAGAAGACCATACAAATCCAAACTTTTTTGGATAGCTCTTGATCGGTTGAAAACACTGGGAACGACTGCTGAATGAGAACAAGACGGGCAGAAACACACGATGAAAACCAGTGATCGAGAGAAAAGAAAGAAACACGGGAGAGACACTGAGAGAACCAACCTAGATCATGATGCTAAGGATCATAATCGGATAACCCAAGCTCATCCGATCAACTTGCATCTCCAATCCATTCAAACGGTGAAATAGGGAGCAAGGAAAAAATAGGGGAAGAGGGAGAAACAAAAGCCAAAACAAGCTGGTGTTTTTGCTTTGAAATGCTGGGAGAAAAACTCATTGAACCACAAGCCAAAAATAAACCGGTTCAATAAATACCAAAAATCGATTCATTAAACCAAATAAATCCGGTTCAACAAAAAACCCCTTGGTCCGACCAAATCCAATCGACAAGAAAAATGGATTCAGTCCTGGTCTACCAGGAACAGTTCCTGGTTGACCCAAACCAATCCTGGTCGATCCAAATCAGACCAGGTGGACCAAAAAAATCCAATGTGTGCTCAATCAGTCTGTTTAACCTTAACACCGAAATGATTCCCAATCATTTATCGGCTCCCGAATCAGAAAGAAATCCTCTATGGCATGTAACCTCATAGGTTCGAACCTAAATGATAGCACTGGAACACTTCCAGTACCAGCACAAGATACCATCTAGCAATGGATCCCGATGTCCGGATAGGCTGAAGATGCGAGAGCAATCTATCGAACCTCTGGCATATGGTTGCCGTATAATTCATCCCTTTGACCTCCAATGCTCAAGATAACCTAGGGTTAGATTGCCAACCCTTACTGAGTCAATCCACAACATGTCTCAACCTCGCAAGTCCAGTGACTCCTCACTAGGACTACCCCGGTCGAGGATTTGCTAAATTGAGATACTACGAGACATACAATCCAAACAATTTGGACATGTCAATTCTATCTTGGTCCACTACTGCTCCACAAGTACTTGCCTGTATCCAGAAACCTTCCATCATCGGATAGAAATCCGGGTAGTCCGGCACCAAAGCATAAGGAGTTGCTTGCAAGCTACCATAGTGACCTCAGGTCAGAGGGACACATATACCCATATCCAATCGCGAGCAATCCTTTGGCAGAAAGGAGCTCCACGGAGTCACGTTCAATAAGATGTCACACATCCCACTTGTAGATCACATCAGTGTCACCACACTCCTTTGGTCAAGAGGACAACCAAACGATGTGAACCACAACAACCTACACTTGATACATTGATGTCCTGTACAATGTATCCTTTGGTTGTGAACCTTTTAAAGGACCACTCGATATATCTTCTCTATATCGAAGTCAATGTAGTCCTAAGGACTTCATCACATAAATAGAGTTCATTATAGGAAAAGGAATAATATGATGAGCTGCCAAAATAAAGTTTTATTAATTCATATAAAAATTACAATACTGAGCTCAACCGCCTACAACCTAGGTGATTGGCTTTAGGACATAATTCCCAATAATAATTTGACATGATGATGTGAAAGGATAAAATATTAATTAAGAGAATACGGTATTTGGACTAACCATGCCATAGGATCATGGTTGGTGATATTGTCATTCACAAGCTGGACAATGATTTTGCCAGTCATAGGTGGAATCATAATAAATATTGCCAATCACAAACATGGACAATGATATTGCCAGTCATAGGAGAAATCATGACAAATATTGCCAATCACAAGCATGGACAATGATATTACCAGTCACAGACGGAATCATGATAAATATTGCCAATCACAGGCATGGATAATGATGTTGCCAGTCAATGGTAGAATCGTAATAAATATTATCATTACAGGCATGGATAATGAGATTGCCATGACATAGGCTGAAGTGTGATGATGCGCATCGCAACACACCGATTTAATACCTTAATTTCACTATTCTTATGAAACGTAGATAGAGTAAGGGTCAAATCCACAAGGACCTTTGAGTTATTTCAAAAGTAAAATAATGCAGATATGCACAGTTGAAAAGGGAATTAATAAGAAATTAACAATGAAAGTGGTCTAAAGATGATCTATCTTAGCTAGAGCACAGCCCGTATCCATAGATCATGGCCCATCCCTTTTAAAAATAGATTGCAATGAAAATAATCAAGATATGACCTATCTTAACGAAGGCACGACTTGTTCCTTTTAGGTATAGATCAGTCAAAATTATATTCAGAGAAACTTACCTCTAAAGCTTTTCACTGCTTATGAAACTGCTTCAAATAAGATAAAGAAAAATAGAAATTAATCAAAAGCCCTTTTCATTTCATAAAATGAGTACATCAAATGAACACTAAAGCATAAATCCCTTTTTCCAAATGGGCTTCCAAAGTGAAGCTATAGCATATCCAAAGATGGAGTAGTCCGGTGACGCGGTGGAGAGCGGAGAGTGGGAACCAGGCCAGTGTAGTGGGAGTGGAAACCAGTCAGGGGAAAACAAGGAAGCTGACTTGGAAAAATAGAAGAGAAAAGTAATAAGGAAGAAAGAGAGTGAAATGGAGGGAAGAAGAGAGATGGAAGAGAGTGGAAGCAAGGAAAAATGGAGAAGAGAAAAATGGAGTGGAGTGGAGGAAGGAGGTGAGAGCTTTGGAGAGGAAATGGGCTTTGGAACTTGATCTTCGGACTGGACTGATACCCCATCTCTGGACTGATGGACTCCCTTTTATAGGCCTCAAGAAAACTACTTTCAGTTCTACCAACCTAACGAAATCTATTTCACCGATCCAACAACACTCAAACCGAACTCGTTGAGCTCCCACTACGTCCCAACAGCATTCTATTCCAACCTTTAACAATCTCTAATAAGCTACATTTAGTTCCAACTACATCCACCGATCTCTGGATTGCTCCAACTAAGAACTCAAATCAACCAATAGCTGAGAAGATGATGGGGAAAATGACCAGCTACTGCTCAGTGGTGACTGCAACAAGGAATACCGATGATGGGTGGACATGTGCAGTGGATGGATGATGGGGAGGATGATGGTAGCATGGTGGGTTTTCTTGGAACCGAGAGGAGAGGAAGAAGAAGATGGTGATCGGCTCGGATGGCAATTTCTCCATTCCTTAGGAACCTTCTCGGTGGTGAGGGGGCAGCGCCGGTAGCTTTTCCGGCCATGAAAACCATGGAATAGCAGTGAAGAATGAGGAGGAAATTGGCAACTTTTTCAGCCATTTTTTTGGCCATTGGAGGCTTCTTCGACTGGCAAGGGAGGCGCTGGAGGCTTGGATGGTGGCGGGGCAGCATCTCCGGTGTGTTTCGGCTTAAATCGAACCTTGCAATCCATGGCTCTATTTCGTGGACCGTGGCCTAGTAGCTCGTGGACCATCGGGCGCGCGGTAGACCATTCATCTAGTCCATGGTGGACTGGCTTTGCTAAAATCCATGCTTTTCCTTGTTAAAACTTTAAAATCCATTCTGGATTCATTTCAAGCCTAATTCGCTTCAAACTTATTTCATTTGAACCCATAAATCGAGCTCTTCATATTGGCACTTTTCTTTTCTGCAAATGATATATAAAAATATCAATTTTAAATAAATAAATATAATTTAATTATTAAATTAATACTTTTATATATGTGTATAACGTAGTTATCACACCTCCCAACTTGAACTTTGCTCATCCTCGAGTAAAGCAGATGGATTATCCATGTGTATCAACCCATCCTTGAATTAGATGTTAACCTATGCAGCCCTAAAGGTGGATGATAACTGGTCAAACCACTCTGAGATACTTCATCGGATTATTAATTCAACTCAATTAATGGCCGGGTAGAGCCCATAAAGATTTCTAGAGTTCTTCTTTTGCCAACTTTTCACCTCACTCTTTGAATCCTCTCACTTTCAGGGGTTTAGTTTAGTACCTTTCTGCTTGATGGTTTTCCCTTTTTTTTTAATTATAGTGTCATATCCTAGCCTCTTAAGTGTTAGTATTTTTTTCTTTTGACGCGAACCATAACGCTTACTTAGACAAAGGGGTCCAGTTACTCAAGAAGGTGCCATTGCTTAACAGATTTCTTGACCTTCTCATCTTTTGATGCCAACCACAATGCTTACCTAGGTGACGGGGCCTGGTTACTTAGTAAGAGTTCAAGCAAAACTATGAGGACTAGCTTTTCTTTTTTTTTCAAGAAAAAACTTCAACATACTTGATCTTTTGATTTATATTCCTATAAAGTAGATTCTTCATTGAGATTAATGGTCATAAGGTTCTAGAATTACTCCATAAAATTATTTATGATCTAAACCCTGCCATTTATTGAGTTTCATTGATAATTTATCCCTCAACATCTCTAGGATTATCTAGACCATTAATCAATCATTGATTAAGGTGCCTATGTAACTCCAATTCGAGACAATAATTAGGTACACATAACATGATCATTTCTAACCGTACTCAAAGATCTAAGCAAGTTAAGTTTTTCTCTCCCCGCCAATTTAATCAACATTGTCCTCAATGGAGTAAGAAAGAAAATAAGAGGTATAATAGGAAAAAATATACCTGGAGTGAATGTGCTTTGGGAGTTGAAGAGAGCTTATGAAGTAGCGGGTTTCTGTTCTGCCACCTAAGTTCCTGTAAGTATACTAAAAAAGAAAGATGAGATTGTTGGGTTGTCTCTCAACTAGTGCTAAGTTTAATGTCTTTAGCCATACGCTATGAAGGAGTGTTATTGATATTGAGCTTGGGTACATCCCTCCAAATTTTCAGCAGACAGGACCAATCAAAAGGCCTTGTCATTATAGCAGAAAAACATTCGTAGAGTTTTTGACGATGATTATCCCTGATCCATAGAGTGGCAAGCATGCTAGACCAAGATTTAAAAATTTATAATAATAGTTTGATTTAAGATTAGGAAGGGATTGTGTGTATTGGGCCGAGAGTGGGGGTGGTAGCTTTAAAATGTTTATAAATTTAGAAAGATCTACCTTAATCTCTTCTTGATGGCACTTTGTCCAAGTTAATTGTAGGTCTGTCTCCATACATCATTTCAGATTAGAAGATAGATTTTGGATGCGATCCTCGAAAGTAGTGCCAAATATAGAAAAATCAGCTATAAAATCTTTAAAATCATTATCCCTCATTTCATAAACATCCCATCCAATAGCTTTGTTATGCATCCTTAGAACACCAACTATTTGGTCTTCCTGATTAGAGATCACTGGTTTGGTATCAGTAGGTGTGACAGGAAGCGGTTTCAATTCTAGATCTAGTGGTGATTCTAATGGAGGAGATATTGGGGGGCTAGGTGTTGGCTCAACTTGTTCCATCAAAAGTGGGGTGGGTTCGAAAAGTGGTGTATCAAGTAGGTTATCCCTCCCTATGATATATTCATCTTCATTAAAATTATCTACCTCACATTAAGCCATATAGAGATCTAATGAGTTCTAGGGATAACTTGGAGGTATGACTTCCCCTGTTATGTTATTCTAATGTGGTTCTTGGGGATCCTCAATTAATTTTATCATATCATCAATTTTTTCTTCCATCCCATAAAAAGGAGGTGATGATTCTAGGGCACTTGGGAAGAGGACTATTGATGAGTAGGATGATGATGGAAATGGGTCATCCCACCATTCAGCCTCAGTTGAATCATCTATATTAGTTTCTATGATAGTGCAGGGTTGTTCCGTAACTAATTCATTCTCAAGAGTTTTGGTTGATTATTCAGAAAAAATTAAAGGGTCCTTAGAATCTTCAACTTGGTAGTGTCCCTCTAAATTACTCTCGAACTAACTAGGCAGTATTCCTACCTCCTTCCTATTCATTTCAGCTAATAATCGATCAGTCTGATTTATACGCTCATTGATAAACTACTGCAGAAGCATGAGTGATTGTAATTGAGCAATTAAAACATTACCTCAATTGATCTGTTGGAGATATGTGGTCTGATCAATCTTTTCAATTTTATCTATTGCTTGCAGAGCCTTTTCTTGAAATGATAGACTATAATTAGAAGAAGATTGATAATATGGATAGGGTTGATCGTAATAAGGCTTATCTACAAACAGAGATCTTTGTGATACCGGGGTAACCACTGGGTGTGGTTGCCATGACAAATCTGGTTGAGCCCCCCAACCTTGGTTGTATGCATTGAAGTGTGGGTTTTTCCCTGGTCTATAGGCCATATGAATTTGATCTTGGTAAACTTAGTCATACCTAGACTCAAAAAATTGATACATGGCTGGGTACTCACTTACAAAGGGAGTTGGACTCAGATATGTAGAGATGCCTGTTGTGTAGAAAAAAAGGATTGAGTGAAAGAGTGTCTAATAGTTTCTAGAAGATCGAGTTTATAGGATATGGCATCAAGGGCATGAGACAACTTATCCACCCTACTATTGGGATACATGTGCCTAGCACTACTCTAATTCATCGAATTGTTCTGATGATTTTAGAATATTTAATCAAAGGTCCTATAATAGAGCAATCCTCTTCTAAGGTTTTTTTTTTAGAGAGGAGAGGAGGAAAAGAAGAGAGAAGAAAGATAGAAAGAAAACTAAAGATGAGAGCTTAAGGAGTCCTAAAGCTAAAAGTGATAGGGAAGGAGTATTAGTTAAAGTTCTAGGTTAATTGCAAATAAGTTAGCAGTTAATGGACTCTCTATCCTAGGGTCCATAGTTCTAGACAACTCCTAACTGTTCCAAGATTGCCTTCGAGCACTCCAAGCACAAGATCAATCAACTAATCTGGCTACATAAGTATAAGGTTGGTGGGGATCCCCCCGTTGCTTGCCTTATATACTAATTAAAATTAGCCAAGTAAGCGAACAGAACCAATTAAAGAACCACCTTCCTTCAGGCTCTTATTCCTAAACCACTTGCCTTAGATACCAAGCAACTAACTGATCTGAACTCAGTCTAACTTTAGGGTGTCCTAGTGAGCTCGATAATCCTTAGGGGCCAATATCTAATTGATTTTAATTTTAAGCCTTAGGTCAATGCGATATGCAGGGTGATGGTTTGTGAGCCAAGGAAGGGCAATGACATCCCCACCTTATGTTATTTAAGTATTTAGTGCCCTTAAGATGTTTTATGAATTATGCAATGCAAAGAAAGTAAATGTCCAGGAAAAAAAAAGAAAATTAAGTTGAGTTAGGAGATTAAATTTGGAAGTAGTAAGTCAATTAGGAAAGCAGTAAAAGGAAAAAAAAATATTTTTTTGTTATTTTGTTATTTTCTTTTAAAATAATGCCAAGAGGTCCCCGGCAATGGTGCCAAAAATTTGATGCGCATTGCAACGTACCAATTTAATACCTTAATTTCACTATTCTTAGAAAGCATAGTGAGAGTAAGGGTCGAATTTACAAGAACCTTTAAGTTTTTTCAAAAGTAAAATAACCCAGATATGCATAGTAGAAAAGGGAATTAATAAGAAATTAGCAATGAAAGTGATCTAAAGATGATCTATCTTAGCGAGGCATGGCCTATACCCGTAGATCATGGCTCGTCCCTTTTAGGAATAGATCGTAGTGAAGATAATCAAGATATGACCTATCTTAACGAAAGCATGGCCCGTACCCGTAGATCATGGCCCGTCCCTTTTAAGTATAGATCAGTCAAAACTATATTCAAAGAAACTTACCTCTAAAGCTTTTCACTGCTCATGAACCTGCTTCAAATAAGATAAAGAAAAATAGGAATTAATCAAAATCCCTTTTCATTTCATAAAATGAGGAGTACATCAAATAAACACTAAAACATAAACCCCTTTTTCCAAACAGGCTTCCAGAGTGAAGCTGTAGCATATCCAAAGATGGAGCAGTCCGATGATGCGGTGGAGAGCGGAAAGTGGGAACCAAGCCAGTGTAGTGGGAGTGGAAACCAATTAGGGAAAAACAAGGAAGAGGACTTGGAAAAATAGAAGAGTAGTAATAAGGAAGAAAGAGAGTGAAATGGAGGGAAGAAGAGAGATGGAAGAGAGTGCAAGCAAGGAAAAATGGAGAAGAGAAAAATGGAGTGGAGTGGAGGAAGGAAGAGAGAGCTTTGGAGAGGAAATGGGCTTTGGAACTTGATCTTCGGACTAGATTGATACCCCATCTCTGGACTAATGGACTCCCTTTTATAGGCCTCAATAAAACTACTTTCAGTTCCACCAACCAAATGAAATCCATTTCACCAATCCAACCGAACTCCAACCGAACTTGTTGAGCTCCCACTACATCCAAACAACATTTAGTTCCAACCTCTAACAATCTCCAACGAGCTCCATTCAGTTCCAACTACATCCACCGATCTCCAGATTGCTCCAACGAAGAACTCGAATCAACCAATAGCTAAGAAGATGATGGGAAAAAGGATCGGCTGCAACTCAATGGTGACTGCAACAGGGAATATCGATGATGGGCGGACATGTGCAGTGGATGAAGGATGGGTTGGACGATGGTTTCATGGTGGGTTTTCTTGGAATCTAGAGGAGAGGAAGAAGAAGATGGTGATCGGCTCGGATGGTGGCTTCTCCATTCCTTAGGAACCTTCTCGATGGTGAGGGGGCAGTGCTGGTAACTTTTCCAGCAACGAAAACCATGAAATAACAGTGAAGAATGAGGAGGAAATTGGTAGCTTTTTCAGCTTTTTTTTTTATCATTGGAGGCTTCTTCGGCCGGCAAGGGAGGCGCCAAAGGCTTGGATGGTGGCGAGGCAACATCTCCGGCGAGTTTCGGCTCAAATCGAGCCTTGTGGTCCATGGCTCTATTTTGTGGGCTATGGTCATGGCAGCTCGTGGACCATCGGGCATGCAGTAGACCATTCAGCCGGACCATAGTGGACCGGCTGTGCCAAAATCCATGCTTTTCCTTATTAATCCTTTAAAAATTCATTCGGGGTTCATTTCAAGCCTGATTCACTTCAAACTTGTTTCATTTGAGCCCATAAATCGAGCTTTTCATGTTGGCACTTTCTTTCCTACAAATGATATATAAAAATATTAATTTTAAATAAATAAAGATAATTTGATTATTAAATTAATACTTTTATATATGTGTATAATGTAGTTATTGTGTGACACCGAGGTTGCCAGTCATGGGCTGGAACATGATCATGGTTAGTCCAGAATCCTAAAGAAGAAGGATGATTAAATTAAAACATAAAAAAAAATATTATTTTATAAAAGGTTTTGTCATACATGATATTTGAGTTATCCTGGTTGCATGATCTGATAAACTATTATTTTTTTATTCTTTTTTAAGTTATACTATTATTGGTGTGATTGTTTGGAGACCTTACTAGGCTGTAAAGCTCACAACCCCTATTTTCTTCCTTCTCAAAGTTGTGTAGGATATTCGAGCTTGGTAGAGGATTGGATTCGTGGTTAGATAATGCATATTAAGGATTGGGCCGGGCATGAGATGAAACACCAGGATTGTAGATTTTTAGTTAGTTTTGTTTAGTTAGTTCGGTTGCTAATATTTATGGATCTGTGGACCATTTAATAGTTTTTGATTTGAATAAAAGAATTATTCAGTTATATTTATTTAAAAAAATATGTTGGTATAATTGCTATGATTTAAAATGAAATGACTCTTGTGTACCTAGGCCTTGCATGATCTCTAGAATGTATTCTAGGATTTGTGTGGCCGGTCATGTAGCCGATTTCGGTGCTAGATTCGAGATATGACAGAGTGGTATCAGAGCTTAGATTATGATGACTTGGGACTGTAGTATAAGGGATTAAGATAGAAATAAGTGACATCAAAATTTAGGCCATGATTGTTCAAGACTGGACATAGATGATTTGAAAATCACATGGTGATTATTAAGACATGACATGAGTGATACTGAAGCTTAGCTTATGATTATTTAGGACTGTGATATAAATAGTTAGGACATAAATAGTATTGAAGTTAAGAGTATGATCACTTGGAAATTTGACATAAGTGAATAGGATATGATTTGAATATCAAAATTTGGGTAATGATCATTATGGATTATGACTTAATATCATAATTAGTCGAGACATGATAAAAGTTACAAGAATGAATTTGAAGTTGGATTTCTAATCGTTAGGTATTATGCATAGGATCTAACATATGATTAGTATAAGGAAGGAACACGATTTTTGGTTTGTAATATAAGTAATAGGATTGATCTTGGATGAATGTAAAGGGCTGGATGATTTGTACTCTTTGATCATGATAAGTAAGTATATGTTAGATATAGAAGAGATGGATGGGATGTATCTTTATCTTTGATAAGTGGGTTGACCCAAGCGTCAAGAGTACTGGCCTGGAATTATAGCGTGTTATGTTAATAAGTTATGCTAAATAAGTAGGTTTAATTATCAATTAAATGATTTTGAAATCCTGAACCTGATGTAGATGTGGATCATGATAACATGCCAGTTTTGTTGTTAATTATTAAATTATAAATTTTGAAATTATTGTAAGAAGATATCTAGGGTATAGGTTATGAAAGAGTTTAATGATATTAGAAAGGATATGTTTTTGATGAATTTGTATGTAGATTATCATTGAAAATATGTAAAAAAAAAAAATATGTTTAGAATGACGTATAGATTATGACTCTATATTTATGGATTAGATTATATCATGTCGACATGGCATGCATATTTTGATAGAATCTTGATAGCCTATGTTAGCAGTTTTAGATTGGATTACCGAATCTACCTTATATTCATTAGGGATTATTGGATATGTTAGATACCAAATCAAATCAAGATCCATAAGAAGATTTAAGTTATCCTACTACTGATATTGTATTGAGCAAAGAATTGGTATTGGAAGATTTATATGGGTTTAGCCTATAAGGGATAATATTTTAGATAGTTAATAAATTGATGCTAAGAGTTATGGTAAGATAAATCTATAAATGATAAGATGATTGATTCTATTCATAGGAGCATTGATTGAAGGCCATGTACTTGTTAGAGTTAATGATAACTTTTTAAGAGAAGAGTTGATTTAGATTGTCTAATTAAATTATCAGGAAAAGTATGATTAATCCGGACTTGAACTAGGATTATTGAAGTCTTAAAAGGATGGTGAAATTTATGCAAAGACTTTCAATATGAAAACTGGATCAAGATAAACTTTGATATGATATACATGAGATGTAAATGAGATAAGGAGACTCAAAAACTTGCTTTGATAACTTTGGATCTTTTTGGTACCAATATAAGATAAATATTTTAAAAGATTCATTTAGTGAACCTAGATGGTTTAGTAATTTTTATCAGAGCACATAGTGAAAGCATAGTGGTTTGAGTTATCCTGAAATTAATTAAGAACGTTAACTCTAACTTTAAAGGTATTATGATGGGTGCATTGATTTGAATTTCAGTAATAAGATTTTAGTAATAAATGAAATGATAGTGTTACTGATCCTTGGGCTAGTCTATAGATACAGCCATGCAATTTTCATCAATAGGTCCCCCTATTGTAGAGGGCTCTAGTAAAAAAATTTGGACATCTCTAAATCCAGAATAAAGAAGTGTTGATCTTTACCCGGCTAGGATTGGAAATATTTGATGCTCAAGTCTTTTCTAATTTTTGGTTAAGAATAGAGTGGACCAATTATGATTTCCATGTAGGGGTTAATCAAGAGAATAAATTTCAGGGGTAAAGAATTTTGTATTTTAATTCGAGGTTGAGACCTTAATGTTTATTTGAAAGAAACTGAAGGAATTCATAGTATAGATAGATGGTGTTGATTAAAATAAAAAATATTATGTCTTGTTGTTATGAAAAGGCCATATGAAGAAGGCATTCTAAAAGAGAAAATATTAGAAGCTTAAGGACAATGTTAAATTATGTATATCCATGGTTGGGCATTATAAGTTTTTTGTGAAGTTAATCAAGCATAATTGATTGTATTGACATCAAAAGATTAGTATTCTTTTTGAAGAGCTCAAGGAAATTCGATATGGATTGTAAATGGAAAAGATCTAGTTTTGAATGTTATATTAATTTCGCTGAGACTTGGAAAGCAAGTACCTTAAGAGTAGACTAATTAGGAGTTTGAGGATGACATAAGGGTTGGATACCCTCAAGAATTAAAATCTTAATCAAGCTAATTTCGAGGATAAAATTATTTTAACAGAGGGAGAATATGAAACCCAGGCTT
The DNA here is from genome assembly GCA_021397845.1 of Areca catechu. Classification (NCBI taxonomy): domain Eukaryota; kingdom Viridiplantae; phylum Streptophyta; class Magnoliopsida; order Arecales; family Arecaceae; genus Areca; species Areca catechu. Next base: position 69,758,139 of record CM038041.1, on the reverse strand, counting down.
TGGGCCAAAGTCAGCAAGCCCAGTCGACTCAGCCTAAGTTGCAGAAAAAAAAGGGCAGAGATACCGGAACATGGGAACCATCGTTCTTCCCTTATCCAGTTGGGAACTTTACCGGAAAAGATGAGGGAGAGCTGTGGGGAAGAGGGCTTCATCGACGACGAGGTTGGGGTGGGGTTAGACTCCAATCGATGGGGTTTTTCTTCCCCAAACGACAAGGATATTGTCATTTCTTCTCTTTAAATCTTTCCTCATCGCCGCACAAACGAGCCCCCATCGAACCCTCTTCCACACCGTCGTCCTCCTCTCTGGCGAGCATATGAAAACCCTTCAACACCGGTAAGTCTTTTATTTTTCTTATTTTATTATTAAGAAGGATTAATTGAGGATTTTGGAAGGATTTTTGATTTGGTTTGGCTTCGACCGTACGCCATCGATGGTTGCGCCATCGCCTTCTTTCCAGTCAGTCAAGCCTCTACCTGGTGACCCCCTCCCATGACCACTGGCAACCATGGGGAGAAGTCTCGGATCGATCAAGCCATGGAAGAACAGAGGAGTTTGAGAGATGAGAAGAAAAGAAGAAAGAAAGAAAAAAAAAGGAGGGAAAATAAAAAAAAGGGAAAAAAAGAGAAAAAGGATAAAGGATAAAGAAAAGAAAAGAAAAAGAAAAAAAAAAAGAAAAAAAAAAGAAAGAGGAGAGAGAAGATGAGGAGGAGGAGAGAGAAAGAAGAAAGAGGAAAGAGAAGGAGGAGAGAGAAGAGAGGAGAAATAAGATGAGGAGAGAAAGAAAAGAGAAAGAGGAGAGAGAAAGAAGAGAGAGGAGAGAGGATTGGAAAGTCTTCTTTCTCGAAATTCATACTGTTATGATTTTTTCGAGTGAATCATAGAAGAATTTTGAATACAAATTATTTATTATTATAGAGGATTAACCTTCTAAATAGAAAAGTATTGAGCGAGCTCCGGATACAGACTAATATTGCCAATCATAGGCATGAACAATGATATTAACAGTTACAGACGGAATCGTGATAAATATTATCAATCACAGGCATGGACAATGATATTGCTAGTCACAGGAAGAATTGTGATAAATATTGCCAATTACAGGCATAGATAATGAGATTGCCATATCACAGGCTGAAGTGTGACACCGAGGTTGCCAGTCATGGACTAGAGCATGACCGTGGTTAGTTCATAATCCTAAAGAAGAAGGATGATTAAATTGAAACATAAAAAGGAAACATGATTTTATAAAAGGTTTTGTCATACATGACATTTGAGTTGTTTTGCTTGCATGATTTGATAAACTATTATTTTTCTATTATTTTTTAAGTTATACTATTATTGATGTGATTGTTTGGAGATCTTACTGGGCTGTAAAGCTTATAACCCCTATTTTCTTCCTTCTTAGAGTTGTGCAGGATATTCGAGCTTGATAGAGGATTAGATTCATGGTTAGATGATGCAGAGCAAGGATTGGGCCGGCATGAGATGAAATACCAAGATTGTATATTTTTAGTTAGTTTTATTCAGTTAGTTTGGTTGTTGATATTATGGATCCGTGGACCATTTAGTAGTTTTTGATTTGAATAAAAGAATTATTCAGTTATATTTATAAAAAAATGTGTTGGTATAATTATTGTGATTTAAAATGAAATGACTTTTATGTATCTAGGCCTTGCATGATCTCCATAATGTAATCTAGGATTTGTGTGGCTGGTCATATAATCGATTCCGGTACTAGATTCGGGGTGTGGCAACTTCATGATCCACATACACATGAAGATATTTCCTTGTATCCAAGACAACCATTTCATTTCTTTCAGCTGAGTATCATCATATAGAAGTATCATTCCTTAATTTCTATTTGGAATATTGACCTTGCAAAATAATCTCACAACTTCATCCACGCATAGCTACTTCATTTCTTGTAATTTGTTAAAAGAGAGTGTTATTATGTCATTGATATTGTAATAGGCCACACTCCCTTAAATATGTTCGCTACATCTCCTTTTATCGACAAACTTGTTGCTATGATGTACAACAATAGCTACAATGTCCCTTCTGTATGACATATTAAGAAGATTAGTAACAAACAAAATTTAGGAGTAAAAATTTCATTTCTACCTTACAAGATGATCAATTCTATGATTTTACAAATAATAAATAAAAGATCTACTTGGTTAGCTTGTCAGCTGACCAAGTAGAGACAAAACTAACAAATTATGAATTCAAACAACAATAATGGGCAAATTATTAAAGATATGTACAGTTAAGAAAGCTGCCTATAGCCATCCCATAGCCTTTGTATGCATCCAATATTATAGATATTTAGTATTTGGACCGGTGTGGTGGGTTATCACCGTTATAATAATGTGGCGCACAGTGTAAATGACAAGGTACTATAGGTGGCATCATGAGTACATATTTATTATGACATGGATACCATACATGGTACTTTAACTTTCCATATTACTATAGCATTTCTCATTAATCAACCTTTTGCTTATGGAATTGAACTTGCTAACACTTTTCCAAAAAAAGGTATCATCATGACAAGATACTACATTATAAATGTAGTTGTTACTATAAAAAGGAACCATTTATTCCCACTTAGAATAAATGGGAATAAAAAAAAAGGGAAACCTCTTGAAACCATATTTTGCTAAAGAGAAAAAAGTTAACAAAATTTTGGGACGACATAGAGATAGGACAAAACAAATTTTTTTATTACTTTCGGCTCAAAATCATTACCAATGTTTGATATTAAAGCAATCTTTAAATGGTTTTTTTGGAATAATTGAGGGATCCATAATATAAGGATTAGGGATTATGGGGAAAAAATACTTAAAATCCTAATACACTTACGGATACAATCTAATGCAAGCTATAGATATTACCTCCATCACCAAAATTGAGGACTGGTCACCTATGCTCATCGCCAAAGGCAAACACCACCTCTCAAGACTGTTACCGGTATTTAAGTACCAAGAAGGTGAGAAGAGATTTGAATTAGAATGGGTCAAAATCTTAACCAAAGAGAGGCCAATTTAGGGAACAAAAGCTACCATTCTACCCTATCATCCTTTTTGCCATATAAGCAAGTTTTCGCAATATAGACAAACCATGTCATAACTTCGTTATGGCAAACCGATGGAAATTATAATCAGGATTCAAATTGAAGACCTGATTATACTCAATAAAAGTTCATGATAAAATTAAAAATTTTCAAAAAATTCATATTTTTTACATAATTAAATTAAAAAAAGGACAAAGATAATACAAAAGAGGACAAAATAGAGGTAAAAACCTCTCCAAGCCAAAAAAAAAAAAAAAAGAAAAGAAAAAGAAAAAGAAAAAAAAGAACATGGTAGAGCAGAAGGGGCACCGTAGAAGCAAATATCTTCAAGGAATCCCTCATCCAAAAGTGTATGGTTTATAAGATCCTCAATGCATCTGAAACTAAATTTTCTTCCAAACATCATGTCATTAATGAAAGGCTTTGAGATTTGTTCACAAAAGATTATACAAAATTCATAGACTGGGGTTTCTACGGAAGCACCGGTGGATCTCAAAACTAGCCACTCTTATCTCTCTCTTTTTCATGGCACAAGAGACCTAAATGCTGTGAAGATCGATTAGCATGCTAGCTTATTGGTTCATTGTATGTAATATAACTTCTACAACATATATTTTATGGTAACATCATGGGATTAATTTAACCCATCTCATGGGACACTCGTTAAGAAAATATGCACGTGACTCAACAAAAGAGGCAGAAAAAACTCAATATGAAATAGAGGAAGAAATAGGCCTCACGATAGTTGGAAGACTAAGTGGAGGAGGAACTAAAATTTGTTCACTCGTTTTGCCACAATCAAAACTATTTGCTCTATATAAGCTCTTATACGACGAGCTCTCAAGGTAAGTCCGGAGCCAAGAAAGATTCATGGCTATCCCTACTCTCAAACACCAACTTATAATTGGACTCCTCTATTGTAGAAAAGATAAATAGAGACTATTAACTACAAGACAATCTGTTTTTTGTGATAAATCCACATATATTAAACCAATCTAGTAAAAATACAACCATATGAATAAAAAAATATAATTCAGGAAAGATAAAGGGGTCTCTAATGAAGTAGTCCAACAAGTAGTGCTGGTATGATTAGCCATTGTTAAGGAAAGTCATGTTTGGCCTATATTAAGATAGCCCATGTCAATAAGCCTGATCAGTATGCCCTGCTATATATTCATCGATCATTCATCATATTAGATCTACATGTTTGTCGATCATTCACCGGATTCGATCCTTGAATAACAAATGTTTTTCTCTCGACTTCAACATTACCAGATATTTATGACTTGACCACATGTTTGTGACTTGATCAATCCTACTAACCAATCTCTCATCAGAAAGGTTAGCACTCCTATCAAATGACCAAACCCAATCAAGCACTAGCTGAACCTCGACTCTGATAGCCAGAATCCTCTATCATTCGGGCGGAGTAGAATCGCGTCGTTCGTCATTAGATCGATCATCCTTTGGCTTCTGTAGCAGCGCTCGAACCAGTCTCAGATCTTTATTTGATGATGATCAGATCCCTAGGCGACACTTCCTTAGGCCATCGAAGGTTGGCACAATCGACGCTCATCTCCATGTCCTAGATTGCATAATTAGAAGGTCATATCATGCTCTATGATCACTAATTATCAAAGTATCTTTACAATTAAGGAAAGTATGACTAGACCCTTGTAATAGTCAACATCATCATCATCAAGGAACATTGCAAATTCCATGCAAAAGATAGTTTCTATCAAAGGGGAATGGATATCCTATACAGACAAAAAGATCCCATGACAACCTACATGGTAGGATCTCTAGCCCTACCACTTCATACCAAATCTATTAAGAGCCTTTCATCCTGAAAATGCCATTATCTCTTGCTTATAAAAAGGGACTCCCTGTGAACCTTAAGGTATGCCAGAAAAAACTCTATCTTACGTTCCTCATATTGTTGGGCTAAAAATCTGACTTGAGTATCGGATCGAGGGTTTTCGCCAGAATATCTTCAAACCAGGACTTTTTATAGGTCCTGCCTCCTAGGGATCCTCTCTCACTACTAGCTCCAGTATCTCTAATGCCCGATGAATTTTAGTACCAATAGGCATATATGTCACCATCTAATCAACAATACTATTAACTTCTCTATAAATCTATTTAATCTCGTAGGACAAAGAGAAGCAATCATTCTCCAACAATCTCATACCAAGGGATGGCCACTAGCATCACTAGTAAAATGATTGGAAAACCAACGAACTACGGTCAATGAATTAGCTTCAAGTATAGATGCATCGTCTTTAGATGTATTATCACAAACTTCAAACCTTCCCATGCAGCACATAACTCAACCATAGTACCGTCATCTCAAATAAATAGACTCCTCTAGCTATCACTAAAACATCACATGAGCTATGAATAACAAAACGAGCTCCACCATAATCTCCTTTATTTAGAATACTGCCATCAAAATTTATCTTGAAAAAATAGAGGGTGGCTCCCAAGAAAAGTAAATGATCTGAAAAGATATAAAAACTACATAATAGAAACCACAATTTGCCCTTACATCAAAGAATTTTCCAAAGCAATAAACTTGTATACTAAAGTTGATGCTTGAAGCAAAATTAATTTTCAACTATGAAAAATACCTTAGAACACCCGTTGATTTCTGGCCAACCAAAATTGATATGCAATATATGACATCAATACTACCTTAAGGCTATCCAACATAAACTTTTCTCTAACTTTTGGAACAAGATTTTTAATAGATAATGATGGAATATTATGTGCATCAATAATAGAAGCCTGTCTCAAAGTATCTGCAGCCAAATGACAATTCAGAATGATATAAGAGATCGATTCTTCCAAACTTGGGCAAAGATCACAGGCATTTGGAATATGTAGACCCCGCTGATGTAAAAATCCATGACATGGAAATTGATTCTAAACAATTTCCATAGAAATAAGAAAATTAAAGGAAGAACATAATTGTTCCAAATCCAACCAAAATTCCGGGGTAATGGGCTACCTAACATGATAAGTTTATAAAATCTAAAACTCTAATGGACAATCCTAAGTTGGATCCCATCCCAATCAATCAACTCTATCACTGCGGGTAATAGGTATAAAAAGAATTCTAGGTACCACATTCTTAGAAAAAAAAATATATATATTTAATTAGAGATGTATCCCATACTTGCCCATCATCCATTGTAAGATCTTTTACTTTAAGATGTTGCAATGCACTGACATCTACAAGGATAGACCATCGTGCAATAGGATTAGAAAAGAAATCCCTGGATCCTGAACCACATTAATGGAGGCTCCATTATCAACAGACCGCTTAAGATTAATTAGAAAATACCAAAGGAGCTAATGAACACATCTTCCGTGCAAAGGAAGGACTATTTTGAGTCTGGCGCTAGATAAGGTAATAAAGACTAAGTCCCATATGATGGGGCACAAATTTGATAAAATGAGTATGTAGAGGTGTGATATACTTACTTAGCATCATCATACAAGAATTTAAGCTCCAGATATGGCCAAAACTATGCATAGAAGAAATGAAGAACTTCAATCTGAAAACTAGGTAAGCAGAATTCTGAACACCTTTGTTGCAAGCTTTCTTTCAAGAAAATAAAAAGTAGGATCTAAGGGCATAGAATCCCTCAAACTAGGCTAAGCTACCTTTAAGAACCTCAAATCCATGGATCAAGAGGGTCTTCTTCCCAACAATAAAGATGATCAAAGTTAAAAATGGAAGGATAGCACTCATCACTCAAAAATTGAAGTCTAAGGACAAGATCTACACTCCCTACTAAGAACTTATCTTTGGAGCTTGGTCCTTGGCGTGGAGCCTTCATCATCAACTTCAAACCATCAAGAAAAACCTACAAATGATCTAAAGTGAGGTCGTGGTGATGAAGAATTGAAAGAAATTGAATGATTCAACAAAGAAAAGTGAAGGGATTTGAAGAAGGTTGCTGAATTCTTGGACAGCGCTTCCCCTCCTTCTTGGACTACTTGGATCCTAGGTAGAAAATCTTAGAAATAGAACTAAGATCTCTCAAACTCAAGGCACTCACTCAAACTCAACACTCCAACTCAAACTTTAAGAAAAACACTTAAAACTCCAAGAAAAACTCATGAACTTGGCAAAGTGGAAGAGAAGACAAACTAGCAAGCTTTCATTCAACTCAAATATTGCTTGCCTTACAAGAGGAGGCCTTGGTCCTATTTATAGGCCAAGGGCTAGGCCAAGGGCAGCCATAATGGGCGGCAAAAGGATAGGTTAAGGAGCCAACTAATTCAAATTTAGTTGGTAATTAATTACATGATTAGTTCCTAGTCTAACTAATCCTAACAAGAGAAAGTCCTAGAAGCTCCATGTGGTGCCATCTCCTTAAAACATTTGTCTTCATCCAATCCTTCCACATGTCCCTTTAAGTTTGGTCTTTCAATAGGCTCCAAAGTAGATGAATGCTTCATAGCTTGGCCGATCCAAGATGGGCTTCAATGTAGATGATCTTGGCCGGCTCATGGACTTGGAAAAGAAGGGGTCTTCACTAGTTTTATTTGTAGACTTGAACACTTCATACTTGCTTCATTCAAATGGAATTAGGAGTCTTCAAGAGGTGCTTCATAAAGTTGGATTTTTTCTTCATACATTCGTGGGAACCTGAAAAAAAGATTGGACTAAAACTAAAGATTGTTAGTTTGTAGTTTCTTCTTCCTGCTAATGTCCTCATTAATTCTCCCCGGGTGAAAAGAACTCGGCCCTAACGAGTATAAATCATTTTGGCTTTGGTAGTATTCAAGTAGATCTGGATTGATCATTTGTAGTTCTTCTTGAGTGATCCATGAATCTTTAGAATCTGGTCTACCTTGCCAATGGACCAAGTATCGTTGGTAATCTTTACTCCGGGTAGTGATAATCTTGTCATATATGACCCTTTCAATTCTTTCTCCTAGCTTTGGTAGTATGGCTGGTGGACACTCTGGGATTGGTTCACTCTCAAGGGATGGATCAGGTTCTAAGAATTCACTGGAAATTATTGTTGGTTTCTTGTATCCTACCATATCTGAAATATTAAAAGTAGAGCTAATAACAAAGTCTGAAGGTAGGTCCAGCATATAAGCATTAGGTCATATTCTTTTTATTATTTTGAAAGGACCTGCACCACGGGCATGGAGTTTCTTCATAGTTCCTAGTGAAAACTGTTCAGGTTTAAGCCAGATCATCACAAAGTCTCCTACTTGAAATTCTTTGGCCCTTTTATGAGAATCAGCCATATGGTTGTAGCTCTTATTGCTCATTTAGATTTTCTTGCTAATCTCTTTGTGCAAATTCCTAAGATGTTGTATATATGATTCGGCAGACTTAATCATGGATGACACCAAATGACAAAACAAACTTAAATGATACTAAAACAAAAGACAAACTCAAATTTATTAACTAATGACTGAACTTTATTGTTGGCTATGAAACAAAAGCTCCTAATTTTCAATATTCCCCTTAAAGGCTTCTAAGACTCTTGCACATATCTTCAGGTAAGTGGCAGTAAATCTTAATTTGGCTCCCAACATATGCCATAGAGTCTTAAAAAAGTAACTATTGAATATCACTAGGACCAGATCAATGATATGGTGGATGTCCCAGCTTGGTGGAATAGGAGAGTGCATGTTATGTAGTGGTGAATCAGAAAGGTGGATGTTCAAGGATGGTGGATCAGGGACAGAGAACAGTTAGGGAAAACATACTGAAGGTTTTTCAAAGGCTTTCCAACTTCTTGGAGCTGATCTGTAGGGGTTTATTCTAGGTTTTCTCTGATAGTCAACATCCCATTAGGTGATCCTTAACATTGATTAATTTCGGGTCCTTTATCATCTCCTTGGATTGCTCTTCATGGTTTTGTCCCTGGATTTCATCTTCTTTAAGTTGATTATTCATATTGTTGATTTCCTTAGGCTGGGTAATTATTTTATCCTCAAGCAATTGTTCTTGTTCATATTCATCCACTAAGTCAGACCCAGCTTCATAGACTTCTTCCTTAAATTCTTCAACGGGTTTAGGATCTTCTCTTTTTATCTCTCTATTTGGACAAGATTTTGATTATACTTCATCTTTAAATTCTTCAATAGGTTTAGGAGATTTATTCTTTAATTCTTCCATGGATTTAATCTCTTCTTCATCTCCCTCATACTTATTGAATTCAGCAATATATTTAAATACAGTTTCATCATCTTGTCTCAATTTATACCATTAGGTTAGAAGATTTTGCTTATAAGATTTGCCCAGATACTTTTTCCTCAACTTACCCTCCATATCTTTCCAAGTAATTATTTTATCCCCACTATAATAACTTTTATGCTCAATATGTCCCTAATATGACTTAGGATGTTGAATTTGGCAAATTGACACTTCTTTTCTTCCGACATTTCATCAAACTCAAAGTACTGATCCATTTTCTTCTCCCAATCAATATACACCTTAAAGTTTCTATCAAAAATGGGTGCATAGGGTCGATTGCTCCTAAAGACTCTCTCCTCCTGATCTACAAAGCCTCGACAGGGATATCAAGTTTATACTCAGGGGTGAGATCGTGACAATGGACTCTTGGATCAATAGGAGGTGATTTAGGATTAGTACGGGTCAAGTGATCTTTTTCGATGTTCCCAATTTGATTATTTCACTTGCCGTAACTCTTTGTTCATTGATCCTAATTATCTAGTTATGGTATCAAATTTTTCAGTCAGGGTCCTCATAAAGAATTCAAGATTGGGGTCCATGGATAAACCAAACTAAGGGTGGGACTTTGGTATAGAGCTTTATAGGACATAGTATACGGATAAGCAATACAAGGGACAAGCAAAACCTAATTCTAGGGCTCCTAGACCTAGAATTCAAAATACAGGACTTGACTTGGTACTAAATAAGAATGCAATTATCCTGTCCACTGGCCAGGTAAGAGGTGGGAATATGGGAGGCCCCCCTCGCTCTCGCGAGGATCCAGTTAAGGAACCGCAAGTCCACTTAAAGCATTTGCCATTTGACCTCTAGCCTTAGATACCAATTTCAAGGAGTAAGTACACACTTAAATAGCACTTTGCCTTATCTTGCACTTGAATCCAATGTATGGGTGTCCCTAGTTTTTAGGTGTCTACTTGATTTTAATTAAATCTTGGGCTAATGCAAAATGAGGGATGATTGTTTTGGGCTAAGGAAAAGTAATAACATCCTTCCCTTATGTAATATTGAATGCCCTTAAGATAGTTTAAAAATGAATGCAAACAATTTCAGCAAAACAATGAGCACAATCAACTAGACTTAGCACAAATATATAAATTTTTAACCCAAATTTGAAATTCCAAATAATGCAAATTTAAATTGGGTAATTCAAAACTTGAAGCCTAGATCCCAGCAACCAATTTTAAAATCTTAAATTTCAAATTTTGATTAGAAAATTCATCCTTGGAGGCAAAGTGGTTAAAATGTAATTTTCAGCTTCCATTAACCTCCAGCTAACCTGAATTTGAAAATTCAAAATTTAAAATTTTTAAATCCAAAAAATTCAAAATAAAACTGACTTGGTTAGCTCTTAGATATGAAATCTTGGAATTTAACTTTGACTTCAAATTAATTTAAATTTTGGGGGAGAAGGTAGTTTGAAAACAATTGCTAGAAGGTTCCAGAAGTTTCAAATTTTAGCTCGCAGGTCGTTCTTAACAACCTGAATTCAAATTTTGAATTTCAAATTCTAAACCTCTCTAAAATTCAAGATTCTAGTGGAAAATGATAAAACTCCGAATCTGGATCTCAAATCTAAAATTTGAAATTTATAAAAAAATATTTTTATATTTTTTGACAATTAAATGAAATGGAAGGCAAAAACAAAATTCTGGATAGAATTTCAGAAACGACCTAAGAACTTATATTTTTAAATCCAGAAATCAAAGAAAATATTTTTTTTTGAATTTTATATTTTGAATCCTAACATGATAAGGTACTGGAAAAGTATTTTTTTGGATTTTTCTGATCACTGCAAAAAATATGAAAAATCACAAAATACTCGAAAGAAAGTGAGATAGAACTCCAGCAGCTTGCAAAGCTTAACCTAGAAACAAGGCTTTGATACCAAAAATTGATGGGGAACAAATTTGATGAAACAAGTATGTAGAGGTGTGGTCTACTCACACTACTGAAAAAAATAAAATCCCGATGCTTTTTTTGGTTTTTCCCGACGCTTTAAAGTGTCAGGAAAAACCTTCCCGATGCATTAAAAAGCGTGGGAAACGCGTCACGTAGGTGGGCGTGGAAATTTTTCCCGATGCTTTTAAAAAGTGTCGGCGTTGATCAGATTTTTATCGACGCTTTTAAGCATCGGGAATAAAGTTATTCCCGACGCTTTTAAGCATCGGGAATAAAGTTATTCTCGACGCTTTTAAGCATCGGAAATAAGCCTAGTATAAGATTATTCCTGATGCTTAAAAGTGTCGGGAAAATGCTGTTCCGTGGGGGGGGGGGGTTTGCCAATGATTTTTTTTTTTTTTTTTTGGTGGAAAAGACAAAAAATTAATATGGCAACTCCACTTTACTAGCCAGAAAATTAATATGGAGCCTTCCTTGCTTCGTTACTCATTTTAATCAGGATTAATGCTTTCTCTTTGCATAAAATTTTAATTTTCCATCAACAACAACTCGTGAAAGTTCCATGGTTGCAACCAAACAATTGTTTCCTGCCAATATATCTTTTGCCTACACTACCTGTACCATATGATCATCATGCATTCAGCTAATAACAGCGACCAGATTTGTGAACCCATTTATTAAGCACATATCTTGATGCATCATCGCAAGCATTGATAGTTGTGATCATTAGCTTACCTCCATGGCTACGATGGTGTGTGTGTGTCCGTAACATGCATGTTGCTGATTCCTGCATGCATGAAATTCACCACAGTTCCTTTCTCATCTCATGCATTGATTTCCATATTTATTAGCAATAATAAAAACTGTGCGAGTAGTGCAATTATTACATATTCAGAAAGCTTTAAAGGATTAATATACGTACCTCTTTCAAGAAATAATTTTATTATAATATCTTGAATTTAGAGTATACACTGTCAAAGGGCCACTCTACTCAATAATTACATGAGTCATCATAAGTTAATCAAACACCATATATACATGAGCACCAAAAGGAGAATCTATTATCCACAAACAAAGCATTGTAGATGTAAGAAAGAATGGTGCTTAGCATATCAGGGACCAATGGTGCCTCTATCAAAGTGTAGCATGGTTCCATTGGATCCGCCGCTGCCACCGCCGACACCCTCCATGAGGGCGAACTGCATATCCTCCGATGGCTTCCAGTGCCGCTTCCGCTGGTTTATGAACCAGTTGTTAATTTGCTTCGGGTCAAGACCCGTCATCTCAGCTAGCTTTGCCTTCTCCTCTTCCTAAAGCAACCATCACAAAGTTGACACCAATTAATCAACCACTAATACATGCATCATGGCCTTTAAACTTTTACTCGAAGCAAATTTTTAATCATTCTCTAGCCCAATGTGTAACCAAATTAAGGTCCGCCATGAATGAAGAAAAGATAAGAAAATACCGTGGGATTTGGCCACCTGTAATGGGTATGCCACCAATCTAGCAATGTCAACAATTGTTTCCTTGGGCAGCTTTCCCTTCTTCCTCTTCTTCAAGAATTCCTTCCTAAGATTGCTCAGGTAGCCACTATATTTTTTAAGAAACATTTCCTTCAGTTCATGGTCAGCAAGGCGTGAACCAAATTCCAGTTTTTCAGATGCACCCACATCCCCGCAGCTAAGCTCTTCTTCGGAAGATCCCACCACATCCCCATGCCCATATGCAATAACATTCAGGCCAGTGTACATGAAATGGGACAGAGAAATCATTTTAAACTATATATGTGATATGAGACAAAAGTATAGCGAAAAACTATTTTAACATGTTAAGTGAAACTTTTCTGGAGAAGTGCAGGAAGAAAAAAATACTTTAAAACTAAATAAATCAACTGTAAATGCTCATCACACCTGAAATAAACATTACCTGTGCATAGACATTTCTTTTATCAATTATTTTAACCCCGTAGTTGTAGGTCAACTCCAGCACCAAGTGTGCTCCATGTGGATATCATTTAAAAAATTCAAGATGGTCCCATGTGCTCAAAATTAAGAAGGTAAAAAAATAGTATCAAACATACCATTTCCGATCTCAGCTGCTGCTAACTCCCCAAGAACTTCATTTCCATTTCCTGGTTAAGTGCATTTAGGGAAAAGTAGGGATTAACAAACCCGAAATTGAAAGATTACAATTAGGAAATCAATGCATCCTACCCTGACTCTAATCTTCTTAGCTTCTTGGATAGCATCTTCACTGCAACCCTCAACTTGTGTTGCCAGTTCAGCTAATAATAGAATATGATCAAGATAAACCAAAACTGGTTCTTGGCATAGTCTGCTCCATGGAACCTGGACAGAAAATGATAAATTTCTTGCTAATTCTATATTTTGTAATCGAAAGTTTCAAACACTATCTCTAAGTTCACATGAAAGATGTACAGGGTGTGACAAAGTATTGACAATTATGCTCAGAAAAAGTTGATATTAACAAACCTTAAGCTTTACCTATCCAAGAAATCATGCTTTAACCTTCACGGGTAACTTCAATGCATTAAGTGCCTCTGGTCTCAATTGCATGTTCGTTAGTTCTACATCACCTACCCAGTAACATTAGATCTAAAATAATTACATTTTTCACATCAAAACCATTACTGCTAAAAGGACATGGAACTTACAAGAAAGCAATAAGTATATACATGATGATAGATCTGATAAAATCTTATGCCTTAGTAGCGAAATTATCATGTCTAAAGTAATTTTCGTGCTTCAAAATCTTGCTCTTTCACCTTACCGGCTCCCTAACAGACAACCATGGAAGAACTATGGTCCAAAAATAGTTTTTGGCCCCATGGAGGAAGGGTGGATACCTTTGAAGGAAGCAGCCAATGCCCCATGCCCTAGGAAATAAGCGGCAATGTGCTACATATGCCTAGCATTTTAGCATCATGTAATGCCTAGAGCAATGATTGGCTGAACGAGCTAGCCATCATCATGAAACAGAAACAGAACCAAGATTTTAACCCAGATTTGTCATAAATATCCTATGCATGTTGGACCTCTATATTAGATCATTTAAAGCAATAGAGAGAAGCCTAGGAATGGTTTGGTAAATTTTGAAATGCAGGATTCCCACGGCATGATGAAGTCATATGTAACATAAAAAAGATACAAGATATCATGAAAGAAAATATTTTTTAATTTACTTTTGTGGCACAAAATCATTCATGATACCAACTAACACTCTTCTCTAGAATTACCTTGAAAAGTAGGTAGCGGTATACAAACCATCCAGTATATCCAAGGCCTACTAGTTCCATTAGCTTTGGAAGCTGTTAGTCATGAGAGAATTACAAAAAGTACTAATCAGAAGCACATAGTTCAAGAGGAAAAACCAAACTAGCAACCAATTTTGCAGTCAACTGCTAGAAATTTTACAAAGCGGCACTTACAAAAGCTAATATAAAGCATTTGATATCTAGCTATAGAACAAATATGCTAGAAGGATGCAGCAAAGTAAGTCTAGTGAATACCAGAGGTACAGAATTGATGGCACCAACAACAATGGAAGACGGCCAAATTGCAACAATTGCACCTCCTCCATAAAAGAAAATTGTGGATTTGTTCTCCATAGCATCCCACTGTGACCATAATGGTATTAATAAATTTAAAATAAAGGAAGGTAAGTAGCTTTCCTTGTAAAATTTGATAATAAATTTAAATAAAAGAAGGTAAGTAGCTTTCCTTGTAAAATTTGAGAATTGTTGAGGGTTACTCCCAATAGTTCTCTCATGTACAGTGAATAACAGGGCATTTAGAGCAGAGGTTGAGGGTGGTGGGGCAGAAGTTAGAGACTAAGAATGCCCCTCTAATGAGCAACGATGAACAAGTAGTAAGACAAAATTCTTGTATATGCTAGCATAAACACCATGCTGAACATTTTTCATTTTCTTCCATTTGCTCTAGATGTTTAGCATAATTCAAACCAAGATATGTTGTACTGAATGCCCCATCTCTAGATGGTTTGAACCTACCCGAGCGAGCGAAATAGCAAAATGGATAATGCATGGTGCCATGTATCTCCAGCGTTATCTGAAATCTGAAAGGAAGAAAAAAAATAAATAAATAAAAAAAAAAAATAAACAAATACATTATGGAAACGTAAATTAGGAAAAAGAGAAGAGGAATTTATGGCGTTTGCCGCGGTGCTATCCTCCGCCTCTCCGAGGGCCAGTCCCCACCGCCACCTGCATCCGCTCTCCTCAAAGCACCGCCGCACCCCCACCACCCGCACCCTCGCCCTCCCCTCCGCTGCCGACCTCTCCCTCGACGCCCCGGCCATCCTCGTCGTCGGCTCCATTGCCGCCGCCATCTCCCTCGCCGACCCTGAGCGCCGCCGCCGGCAGCAAGCGGAAGAGGTCGGTGGCGATGACAAGGAGGTGGTGCGCGACTACTTCAACAACATTGGCTTCCAGCGCTGGAAGAAGATCTACGGTGACTCCGCCGAGGATGTCAACCGCGTCCAGCTCGACATCCGCCTCGGCCATGCCCAAACTGTCGAGAGCACCCTCCGCATGCTCCGCAACGGTGGGCCCCTTGTCGGCATCATCGTCTGTGATGCTGGCTGCGGCACCGGAAACCTCGCCATCCCCTTTGCGTGCGAGGGTGCCATCATCTCGGCCAGCGACATCTCCGCTGCCATGTGGCCGAGGCCCAGCACCAGGCCGAGGAGGTAGACCGGGATCGGAGCCTACCTGATGGAGATCGAAGGGGATTTCTTCTCTGCCAGTCAATGGAAACAAATGAGATTTGGATTCCGCGCGCCGACAATGGATGGAGGGAGGGAGAGGGAGATGACGAAGGGAGGGAGAGCTCAGTGCTAGGGTTTCAATTTCAGGAGAGTAAATCGTGCAGAGAAGATGAGACGAAGGCCGAGAAATATATAAAAACCTCTCGACGCTTTTTCATAGCGTCGTTAATAGTGCGGGGCGTCTCGATGCTTTATCATAGCATCGAGAAAAGGAAGTTGCCTTTTCTAATGCTGTAGTGTCACTTAGCATCATCATACAAGAATTTGAGCTCCAGATATGGCCAAAACTATGCATAGAAGAGATGAAGAACTTCAATCTGAAAACTAGGTGAGCAGAATTCTGAACACCCTTGTGCAAGCTTTCTTTCAAGAAAATAAAAAGTAGGATCTAAGGGCATGGAATCCCTCAAACTAGACTAAGCTACCTTTAAGAACCTCAGATCCATAAATCAAGAGAATCTTCTTCCTAACAATGAAGAGGATCAAAGCTTAAAATAGAAGGATAACACTCATCACTCAAGAATTGAAGTCTAGGGACAATATCTACACTCCCTACTAAGAACTTACCTTTGGAGCTTGGTCCTTGGCATGGAGCCTTCATCATCAACTTCAAACCATCAAGAAAAACCTGCAAATGATCCAAAATGAGGTCATGGTGATGAAGAATTGAAAGAAATTGAATGATTCAACAAAGGAAGGTGAAGGAATTTGAAGAAGGTTGCTGAATTCTTGGACAGCACTTCCCATCCTTCTTGGACTACTTGGATCCAAAGTAGAAAAGCTTAGAAATGGAACTAAGGTCTCTTAAACTCAAGGCACTCACTCAAACTCAACACTCCAACTCAAACTTCAAGAGAAACACTCAAAACTCCAAGGAGAACTCATGAACTTGGCAAGGTGGAAAAGAAGACAAACTAGTAAGCTTTCATTCAACTCAAATATTGCATGCCTTACAAGAGGAGGCCTTGGTCCTATTTATAGGCCAAGGGTAGCCATAATGGACGGCAAAAGGATGGGTTAAAGAGCCAACTAATTCAGATTTAGTTGGTAATTAATTATATGATTAGTTCATGTCTAACTAATCCTAACAAGAGAAAGTCCTAGAAGCTCCATGTGGTGCCATCTTCTTGAAACATTTGTCTTCATCCAATCCTTCCACATGTCCTTTTAAGTTTGGTCTTTCAATAGGCTCTAAAGTAGATGAATGCTTCATAGCTTGGCCAGTCCAAGATGGGCTTCAATGTAGATGATCTTGGTCGACCCATGGACTTGGAAAAGGAGTCTTCACTAGTTTTATTTATGGACTTGAACACTTCATACTTTCTTCATTCAAATGGAATTAGGAGTCTTCAAGAGGTGCTTCATTGTCACATCCTGAATCCAGATCTAGGATCGGCTACATGACTGACCGCACAACCCTAGGTATCATCCTAGTGATCATGCCAGACCTAACCTTCAATTTAATATCCAAATAGTGGTAAAGAACAATCTCATCAATTATTTATTATTTCTAGAGTTTTCCATAAAGGTTAATAGATAAATAAAATACAAATAAAATATAAACTCAGGATTTAACACCTAAACTCTAGCTCCTCACTGACTGGTCCCAAAGTCCAAATAATATTTAATATCTGAAACAAAAATATAAAAAAACAGGGATGAGCTACACAGGCTCAATAAATTATCATCACCTCCAAAATACATATACCAATATGCCACTAATAACAACAAACATAACACATCATACAACAAGATGTCCAGTAATATAATAATATAACCAATAACATGATGCAAATATGTACACTTAAATGCAACCAACACCGACATGACTATGTATGGCCAACCATTTACTTTACTCTCCTAGTCTCTCTGACTATGGCCATGATCGGCCCATGGCTCGTCCCGAAAGAAACTAGATCCTGTGTCACATACCGTTCAACAGTCATGTGCCAGCGATAGCCCCGCTAGAGGCCCAAAAGGAAAACTAGCTATGAGTATCACACGAGAAACATGCATCCTAGCATATGCGAAAATAAGGTAACTAGCTCCTGTGTCACATACCGCTCAATGGTCATATGCCAGCGATAGCCCTGCTGGAGGCTCAAAAGGAAACTAGCTTCCCGTGTGATCATAGTCGGACAAGAGAGTATCCATACCAACATAATGCATGCAATTCAATGTAAATTAAAATATATTACACGCATTTAATATTTCATAAATACATAACATATTTGGCATATAATTTCAGAGGTCAAGATAACTTACAGTTTCCACCAACTAAGCACAGTCCAATACTAAACCCGGTCTTTCAAGGACAACGATGATCTTGAACAATATTAATCATATCATTAACTTATATATATATAAATCTATATAAAACTAAAAGAACACTACATTCCCTGTTAGCCAAGTCAACCCATCTGCCCATCGAGTCGACTCGTCCCATAGACCGAGTCAACCTAGTTATGTTGACCGAGTCAACTCGTCCCTGCTAACCGAGCCAACTTGGTTCTCTTCTTTCCCTTTCCTCTCGAGTCTCCTCCTTCTTCCTCTCTTTCATGCCTGCTGGATTCTCCCCTAACCGAGCCAACCATCACTCTCCCAAAGATGGCCAGAGAAAAGAGGGTACCGGTGACAATCTTGGTGGCCGTCTGGCCACTTGCCAGAACCCAAAAACGAGCCCCCTCTCCCCTGTTAATAGAGCCACCACTCTCTGTTAATAGGTCGATCAATCCCCTCCCACGGGGTGCCGAAAGAAAGGATCGATGGCGATCACGACGATCGCCCACCGAAAAGGTAACTGGAAGGAGTTGGAAGGGACCGGCGGTGACTCTGATGGCCGTCCGGCCTCTTCCAAAAATCCTAAAGAATGGGACATTACACTCCCTCCTCCCCGTCGATTAACCCTACACAATCCCATGCCTGAGAGGAGACAGAGATGGAGAACTTACCGGCGAGGTTGGTTTCGAGTCGCGGTGGCCACTAAAGGAGAACGGCCTTCAGAATGGGCAGAGGCACCGAGAGAGGCTTATCCGGCGAGTCAGCTTCGATTTCAGGCATCCATCGAAGGAAGAAGGGTTCGGCTGGAGCAGAGGCACGCAAGGAACCTTTAAACCCTAAGGAAGAGCCTTATCCTTCCCCGCATGTCAACCGGCTTCTCTGTAGCATCCGCCATTCGTTCCGAAGTCCGATGCCATTTGAATTCGAATTGAAGTTGGCAACCTAGTTGCCGACTTCAGCCCAAATCTGCATAGGTAATGGATGCAAATGGGTTGGGCCTCACATTCTCCCTTCCTAAAAAAAAAAATCATCCTCGAAATTTTAAAAATCTAAGTCTTCCAAAACTCAAAAATGCGCAATTCAAAACTCACATGATTCATTTGTCCAAAAATTTGATAATCCCAATAAGAGCTCCTATTCATTCATCATAATACACTTTAGTCCCAATATCTTTAGTCCACCACTCTTCTGTTGCACACTCTGATAATACCACCACTTTATAACAGAATCCAACCTTCAAATATCGAGATCAAAACTATTAAATTTTCTTGTCCTTACTAGGCCTCGAGTATATCACATCAAATTTAAATTCTGATCCACTTCCTACATTTAAAGCCTTTACATAAAATTGTATCATCCATTCAATACATCAATAATTCTTGTCTCGATTCAAACTATTTATATTTCCCTTAACAATTCAATTGAATAATTTAGATCAACTTTTCTCTTGGAAAGTTAACATTAACTCTAACAAGAAAAATGACTTGGAGTTCAACATATCCATTAAGCTCCATAAACATACGGAAAATCAAATAATCCAATCCAAAACTACTAACATTAAACCATCAAAGATTTTACCAAGATATGTATGCCTTAACCACATAATATCCTTTAATCTGCTAATAGCAAATTACAAATCTATGCATTATCCAAAACATATTTCCATTACATAATCCACATACAGATTCATCAAAAAACTCTCCTTCTTAATCTTATTAAACTCTTTCATAACCTACATTATAAACATCTTGCAACAGTCCCCAAATTTATAATCCAGAATTTAACAAAACTTGCAAGCTATCATAATCTTCATCCATATCATCTGATTAGTAACTGAATATGCATATTTAGCATACCACAATATATTATACTTCCAATCCACTACACCTGAAGCTGGATCAAACCCATTTATCAGAGATGAAGATAAATCTTATCCAGCTCTTCAATATCCATAATATGTTTACTTATCATGATCAACTAGTATCCACCTTCAGCCTTTTACACTCATCCAAGATCAATCTCTACAAAAATCATATTCCTCTATTATGCTAATCATATATCAATTCTATGAACAATACCTAAAGATTATAAATTCATACTTTGAATCCATTATATCCTAACTAATCTTAATACTAAGTTCAAATATTTTTTATGTCACAGTCCATAATGATTACAACCTAAAATTCAATATTATTCGAATCACATCCTAATCACTTATATTGGTCTCAAGAGATCATAATCCAAGCTTCAATATTATTCAATCATGCCTTAATAACCATCATATTAATTTCTAATCACTTATATCACAGTCTATAATTATATCATAATTAGATTTTCAAAGTAAATCAAATTCATAATATAACTCAAAATATACCACCATACATCCATTATCTAGTCTTGATGATATTCTTCCAAAAATTAAACTAAGAAAATTTAATCATTTTATTCGTGCAAGCCTTCTACACTTAATAAAATCCTTGAAACTATAATATACACCTATCAAGAAAACTTAAATAAGTCAAAATCCTACTTCTACTGCACCCTCACTAAGTGATCTTGATCTTAAACCTTTGCTCTGATACCACTCTGTCACGTCCCGAATCCAGATCTAGGATCGGCTACATGACCGGCCGCACAACCCTAGGTATCACCCTTAGAGATCATGCCAAGCCTAACCTTCAAATTAATATCCAAACAGTGGTAAAAAACAATCTCATCAATTATTTATTATTTCTAGAGTTTTTCATAAAGGTTAACAGATAAATAAAATATAAATAAAATATAAATAAAATATAAACTCAGGATTTAACACCCAAACCCTAGCTCCTCACTGACTAGTCCTAAAATCTAAATAATATTTGATATTTGAAACAAAAATATAGAAAAATAGGGGTGAGCTACACAGGCTCGGTAAGTTATCATCACCTCCAAAATACATACACCAATATGCCACTAATAACAACAAGCATAACACATCATACAACAAAATGTCCGGCAATATAATAATTAACCAACAATATGATGCAAATATGTACACTTAAATGTAACTAACACCGACATGACTATGGATGGCCAACCATTTACTTTACTCTCCTAGTCTCTCTGACTATGGCCATGATCGGCCCATGGCTCATCCCGAAAGAAACTAGATCCTATGTCATATATCGCTAAATGATCATGTGCCAGTGATAGCCCCACTGAAGGCCTAAAAGAAAAACTAGCTCTGAGTATCACACGAGAAACATGCATCTTAGCATGTGCTAAAATAAGGCAACTAGCTCTTGTGTCACATACCGCTCAATGGTCATGTACCAATGATAGCCCCGCTGGAGGCCCAAAAGGAAACTAGCTCCCCGTATGATCATAGTCGGAATAGAGAGCATCCACACCAACACAATGCATGCAATCTAATGTAACCCAATGCAATCCAATGCAATCCAATATAAATTAAAATATATTACATGCATTTAATATTTTATAAATACATAACATATTTGGCATATAATATCAGATGGAGCTTGAAGGCAATAGAATGGAGGAATCAAAGAGATAGCATAAGGAGAGGGAAGAGAGTCCTTCACCTAAAATGGGGGCCCCTGGGTACTTATATAGGCATGGAACAGTCCAAAATCTATTAGGAGAGAGACCGAAAAAGATCGATCTGCCCCTAAGAGGATCTGGAAAGTGGCCACGTGGTGCCCGAGGAGGGCGGCATCGTGGGAGTAGTGGAGCAGTACCGCTGATGTGGCAGGAATTCGTTAAATAGAAGATGTTTTCGGAATTCGCCAGGTCCTTGAAATGAGTCGGTCGAGCACCGACTGGAAGGACCATCAGGCTATCCAAAGGGGAATGTCCATCGGATAATCAATGAGTAGGACCTTAGAAGGAGTGGGCCTTCGGACCTCTACCCCAGTGGGTCGACATGCTGAAGGAGATCAATGAGCCGGACCTCGATAGGAGTGGCCGTCGGACCTCTCCAAAGGTCGGTCGGGTCGGACCGTAAAGAAAAACTGGCACAATTTGGTGGTGAGCCGGATGGGTACAACAAATGCCCCCCTTGCCCTTGGCCTTCGAGCGGTTCTGTAGTCTCGAAGTACGAGGGCAATATTTGGTAATAAATGCATCAATTCTCAGAATGATGGCAAACCTGATTTAGCGTGCTGCGAAGGGTGATCTTCCGCTCGGGATCTCCACTCTTGGATAGTTGTCAATACCGCATTGGTACTGGCAGTGGAGGCAGTTATCGCTGGTACGATGCCATAATTAATTGCCAGTCTGAAATACTCGCATGATGTGTCCCTGATGCGGCATGGGCCACGTGGCAGGATCCAAGCAGTTAGCACGATGCCCAAGGTGGCTTATCCACTATTGGCTGGGCGGTCACACATATCGCGATCGAAGATGATCCGGCATGTCCCCCCGGTTCCCCCATCCAATCAATGTGTCGCGTTGTCTTCTATAGATCGTGGTGCTCGAGGGATGCCGGGAGGCGACCCCTCAGCGCCTATAAAAGGAGGGGCGGACATTCGAAGGGAGTCTGTTGCTATGCTTGGGGTTTGGAGTGTGAGAGAGAGAGCACTTTTTTCTTCTCCTGTCGCTTTGCTAGGAACTTCGCTCACCATGTTAGTTTTGCCTCCATATTCCTCTTCTTTTGCCTCCATTGAAATGGCCGCCGGTGGAAATAGAGAACTCGGCCCGTATGACATCGCCACCACCATGACTACAGAGAGGGTAGAGAACCTCAGGATCATCTACGGCATCCCGACCACCCTACACCTCACCATTCCTAGTAGGGAAGGGAGAGTAAACGACCCGCTGAACTTAGGTGCACTTCCCCTGTATGAAGATCACCTTAAGGCAGGCCTCCGATTTCCACTCCACCATTTTTTCATTCAAATCTTCAATAGCTATAGGATTACCCATTCTCAACTGACCCCGAATAGCATCGGGTCATCTGTGGCTTCCTGGTCATCTGTTGGGAAGCCGAAGTAGAACCAAGGTTATCCCTGTTTTCGAACTTCTTCCTCTTGAAACAGGACTTTCGGAGGAAGGAGTGGTGGGTTTTTAGTCCTCGCCCAAACCGAAAGATATTAGGGAGACTTCCGTTGGCTATCCATGGATGGAAGTCCCGATTTTTCTTTGTAGACAGCATGGAACTATGGGGGTTCGAGCCGGCATGGAGAGAGCCAAGGCCGAATGCCATAAATGGAAGGAAGGTATCGAGGGCCGATGAGGCCGACTTCCTTAAGCTGAATGACGAAGACCCAAGATTTGTCGGCTTCATGCTCCAAGAGGACAGCCTCCATCGGGCTGGAATCAGCCGACATCCGATGCTGGGTAGGACGGAGGCCATTGAGGGGAACCTACTATTCTTTCATTTGCTGACTTCAATGTTGTCACTGACTCTAACCTTGTTTACTGACAGGTGATAAGATAAGATCGAATCGGGTGGTCCTTTTAGCACGGTCGACACAGAAGAAAGCCATCCGCATTTTGGAGTCGACCCCTTGGGAGCCGAAGAGACAACGGGCGCCATAGTCGGCACCCGAGAGCTCGAAGAAGCAATGGGCGGAAGAGCCATCCGCAACGATCATCTCGGTGGAGTCTGAAGATGACATGCCACTGGCGGAGGTGATAGCACTAGAGCGCTCGTCGTTTGTTGGGCCATCAGTTGCCCGGTCTGGAGAGGGGTGTTCGGCACCGACTGAGGTGGGGATGACACCATCCTCTCTATTGCTGGACCTGATGGAAGAAACTTCCCCAGGGACCCAACGAAAACACATTGTTGAGGGGCTGTCGGTTGTCGAGGAAATGGTCGACGGCGCTGGCGATGATGGGGGCCACCAGGGGTGGCCAACTAGGCACAACACCGAACAGGTCAAAGAGCAGCTCCAGAGGGCTGTTACTAGTGTCGACGGGTAGTCATTGAATGAAGCTGCCGGGAGTTATCTCCACCATTTGCTGGAGGTGAGTTCCAGGTTCAAGCCTTCAACTCTTACTTTATTGTTTATAGTCTTCTAATTATGTGTCCGTCGGCAGCTCATCCGGGACTCGCTGCTGGTAGATGATAGTTTGGGCAAGTTGCTCCATCTGAAGGAGCTCTTGACAAAAGGGCTGAGGCTACAGAGATGGCGAGGGACACTGCATGGGTGGCACTGACAGCCGCCAAAGCGGAGCTGACCATCCTTTGGGCAGCCGAAGGAGAATCATCTACTCTTCTGGCCGAGTCAGAGGCCCAAAAGAAGTAGCTTGAAGAATTGCTGACCTGGGAGGCTGACCGGAAGGCAAAACTAAAAAATAACAAATTGAAGGTCAAAGCTCTGACGTGCCGGTTGGCGGAGGAGGAAGAGCGCCTGGCCGAATTCGAAAGGTGCTTGAGGGGCCACTAATCGGTGGCGGAGCGCTACAAGGGTCTGCTGAAGACGACCCAGGACCTGATGAAGACAGGGGCAGAGGCAACCGTCAAGGAGTATAAGGCCTCCAAAGATTTCCAAGAGAAGATGAACGAAGCTGGGACGGTCGTCTTCGACTATGGGTATGA
Organism: Areca catechu; assembly: GCA_021397845.1. NCBI lineage: Eukaryota > Viridiplantae > Streptophyta > Magnoliopsida > Arecales > Arecaceae > Areca > Areca catechu. The sequence goes on along the minus strand of CM038041.1, from coordinate 69,733,302 downwards.
GGAATGCTATTACAAGGTCAGTGCTGCATTCCCAGAACTTGATCTCTCCTTCCTCTAGTTGCTGAAGCCGGCGGAGGTGACGGGCGCGGAGATGGCGGGTCCGACAGAAGGTGTGACCGAGACACCAGTTGGGGTCGCCATCGTGGAGGTCGGGTCGGACGTCCGAGCTGAGGCCGATGCGGGAGCATCGACCCTCCCTATTGGGACTTCAGGGGGAGCTGAGGAGGCCGAAGTCGATATTATATCTATACCTCCCGAGGGTCAGGCCTAGATGTTTGTAAAGGTCTGACCTTCCACTTTATAAAGAACTTTTTTGAATCAATAGAACTTGTCATAGCATTTTGTGCATATATGCTTTAGAAGTTTTTCTAAGTATGGGCCCATCGGCTTGTATAAGCGGACGATCTGACCACCGGAGTAGACGTTAGTTAGTAGCCCAAGCCGAGTCAAGCTACTCTAGGATTTCCACCCTAAGTGTTGATTTGCCGGCTCGTCCAAATCCTGAGACGTTAAGGCAGACGATGGACGGTAGCTCAGGCCGGACTTATTTACTTAGAAAATTTCTTCCTAAGTATCAATCCATCAGCTCATCCGAACCAGGAGCGTTTGCCGACCGGAGTCGAGCTTTCAGAAGTGGGCTGCCCAAAAGCCTTTGCCGACCAGAGTCAGACTTTCGGAAGTGGGCTGCCCTGGAGCCTTTGCTGACTGGAGTCGGACTTTCAGAAGTGGGCTGCCCTAGAGCCTTTACCGACCGGAGTCGGACTTTTGGAAGTGGGCTGCTCTAAAGCCTTTGCTAACCGGAGTCGGACTTTTGGAAGTGGGCTACCCTAGAGCCTTTGCCGATTGGAGTCGAACTTTCGGAAGGGGCTACCCTAGAGCCTTTGCCGACCGGAGTTGGACTTTCGGAAGTGGGCTGCCCTAGAGCCTTTGCTGACCGAAGTCGAACTTTCAGAAGTGGGCTGCCCTAGAGCCTTTGCCGACTGGAGTCAGACTTTTGGAAGTGGGCTGCCCTTAAGCCTTTGCCAATTGGAGTTGGACTTTCTGAAGTAGGCTGCCCTAGAGACTTTGCCGATCGGAGTTGAACTTTCATAAGTGGGCTGCCCTAGAGCCTTTACTGACCAGAGTTGGACTTTCGGAAGTGAGCTACCCTAGAGCCTTTACCGACCGGAGTCGGACTTTCGGAAGTGGGTCATAGAAGAAGTGGTGGACTTTTTATTGATAATACTTGCGAAGGTTGTCTACATTCCACGGAGCTATCTGCTGTCCATCCAGATGCTCGATTTGGTATGTCCTGGCCCGAACCACTTCAATGACCCGATAAAGACCCTCCCAATTGGGGAAGAGTTTTCCTTGTTCAGTCGGTCTTAAAATTTCTGCCTTTCGCAAGACCAGATCTCTGACCTGGAAGGTCCGCACCTTGACCCGTGAGTTATAATACTTAGACATCTTCTGGTAGTAGATCACCATCTTCAAGCTTGCTCGAAGTCTGGTTTCTTCAAGTAAGTCTAGGTTAGCCCTTCGCTGCTCGGAGTTGGCTGGCTCAGCATAGTGATCAATCCTTAAGGATTGCAAAGATATTTCAACGAGGATGACAGCCTCACTTCCATAGGTCAAGTTGAATGGAGTCTCCCCGGTGGCCATCCTGGTAGTTGTTCGATAAGCCCAAAGCACTGAATGGAGTTCTTCTACCCAAAATCCTTTGGTATCATTTAGTCGGGTCTTCAACCCATGCAAAATGGTCTAATTAGTGACTTCGGCCTCCCCATTGCACTGGGGGTGGCCGACCGACGAAAGTGATGGACGATGTGATATTGTTGGCAGAATTCTCGAAATTTAGGATTGTCAAACTGCCTTCCGTTGTTAGTGATGATCATCTGAGGGATGCCAAATCTGAAAATGATGCAATTCCGGATGGAATTTTTGGCCTTGGCCTCAGTGATCTGCGCCAGCGATTCGGCCTCCACCCATTTGGTAAAGTAATCAATCGCTACAATAAGGAACTTACGCTGGCCGGATGCCGGAGGGAAGGATCCCAGTATGTCCATTCCCCACTGTGCAAATGACCAAGATGCAGAGATCGGAGTCAGCTGGCTGGCCGGCCTTCTTTAGATATTGGAATACCTCTAGCATGTATCACACCTTCGAACGAAGTCCGATGCATCTTTCTGGATGCTGGGCCAATAATATCCCTGTTGGATTATTTTGTAGGCCAAGGATCTTCCTCCAAGGTGGTCACCACAGATGCCTTCGTGGACTTCTCTGAGGGCGTAGTCCGCATCGGTCGGACCCAAGCACTTCAGTAGAGGTTGTGAAAATGACCGCTTGTAGAGGGCATCATTGATGTTGACATATTTTGATGCTGCCCATCGTATCCACTTGGCTTCGGCCAGGTCCTCTGGTAGGACTCCTTTGGTGAGGAAGGTGAGGATTGGATCCATCCATGAAGCTTCCTGTCCAACTTGGTAGACTTCAACTGGCTCTTCACTGATACTTGGGTGCGACAAATGCTCCACAAAGGTTCGGTTGGAGGTATGTGTGACGGTCGTAGCCAATCATGAAAGGGCATCCACCCGAGAATTCTGCAGACGAGGTATATGGAGGATTTCAAAGAATTTAAGCCGGTAGATGAGGTTTTGTACCTTGTTCAGGTATTTGGCTAAAGTCGGGTCTCTTGCTTCAAATTCTTCCTTTACTTGGTTGACCACCAGCTGGGAGTCGGAGAAAGCTCTCACTTGGCTAATGCCTAGATCAGCGACAATTCGCAATCCCACAAGGAGGGCTTCGTACTCCGCCTGATTATTTGATACCTAATATGAGAAATGCAATGCATACTCCAGGCTCTCTCCATCCGGGTCGGCTAAGATCAGGCCGGTCCCACAGCCTGCAAGGTTGGATGCTCCATCCACGTGGAGGGTCTAGGCTAGTTCGGCCTTGTAGACAACATCAGCTTCAGGTACTTCGATCATTTGAGGGGTCGCCTCTTGCTTCCATGTGTACTTTGCAATAAAGTCAGCAATTACCTGGACCTTCAAAGCAGATCATGGCTAAAAGGAGATGTGAAACTCGCCAAGTTTAATAGCCCACTTGGCAAGCCGATCGAATGTGTCCGGACTCCGAAGGATTGCTCTAAGAGGTTGGTCGGTCATCACCACTATCGGATGTGCCTGGAAATACGGCCGGAGCCACTTTGCAGATATGATCAAAGAATACACTAGCTTCTATATCTTTGGATACCTTCTTTTGGCATCGTGGAGGACCTTACTGATATAATAAATAGGCTTCTGCCGACCGTCCTCTCTGACTCGCACGAGGACGGTGCTGACCGCCTCGTCCGAAGCTGACAGGTAGAGATATGAAGGCTCCCCCTCCATTGGCTTGGCTAACAATGGGGGGTTCTTCAAATACTCTTTTAGGGCTTTGAAAGCTGACCGACACTCATCAGTCCAAACGAAACCTTCCGACCAGCGTAGGGTCTTGAAGAATGGTAGGGACTTTCGGTCGAATGGGAGATGAAACGACTGAAGGAGGCAATTTAGCCTATGAGCTCTTGCATCTACTTCTTGTTGGTTGGATGTGCCATCTCAATGATGGCTCTTATCTTGTCGGGGTTTACTTCAATCCCTCTTTGTGTAACCAGGAAGCCGAGGAACTTACCAGAAGTTATCCCAAAAGTGCACTTCGCAGGATTTAGTTTCATCTGATGACGTTTGAGCGTGTCAAAGGATTCCCCCAGGTCCTTGTTGTGGTTGGCCTTATAGAGGATTTTTACTATCATATCATCCACATAAGCCTCCATATTTCTGCCTAGCTGCCCTTCGAACACTCGGTTGATCAGTCTTTGGAAGGTGGCACCGGTATTCTTCAAGCCGAAGGGTATGATTTTGTAACAATACATGCCTTTGTCGATGATGAAGGTGGTTTTCTCCTCGTCCTCTAGATGCATCTTGACCTGGTTATAACCGGAGAAGGCATCCATGAAGCTAAGGAGTTGGTGGCCGGCCGTAGCATCCACCAGTTGATCAATCTTCAGCACAGGGAAGCTGTCCTTCGGACAAGCCTTGTTGAGGTCGGTGTAGTCCATACAGATCCTCCATTTTCCGTTGGCCTTCTTCACCATAACGACATTCGCCAGCCACTCAGGGTAATGGACTTCCCTGATAAAACCGGTATCCGAGAGCTTTCTTACTTCTTCATCAATGGCTTTTTGCCTTTCAGTAATGAAGCTCCTCTTTTTCTACCGGATGGGCCTATGGGTCGGATCCACCTTGAGCTAGTGAGTGATGACATCTGACGGGATACCTGACATGTCTGAAACCGACCAGGCAAAGACGTCAGCGTTACTTTTAAGGAAGTCGATCATCTCTGACTGGATGTCTTCACTGAGGGAGCTTCCTATCTGGAGGACTTTAGTGGGATTATCCTCCCGAAGGGGGATAAATAGGATTTTTTTGTCTGGCTGACCGCGGCCCTCGGCCTTAGCCCTTAGGTCGAGTTGCTTCAGAGTAGGACGGCCTTCCGACTGCTGGTTCAAAATAGTTAAACACTATCTGGCCATTCGACAGTCTCCCCTCATCACTCTGACCCCGTTCCTGGTTGAAAACTTTGCCAACAGGTGGTAAGTAGATATAATGGCCTGGAACTTGTTGAGGGCCGGTCGGCCTAAAATGGCATTGTATGCCAAGCTTGACCGGATGACCACAAAGTTGATGGGGAGAGTTTTCAGGAAAGGCTCCATCCCGATCATCACCAGCAGGGTGATTTCCCCTTCGACTCCAACGGAGTTGCCTCCGAAGCCAGTCAGCGGCACGAGGGATTCTTATAGCATGGACCTGGATAAATTCATCCTTACAAAAGCATCATACAGTAATACCTCCATGGAGCTTCCATTATCTATAAGTATTCTTTTTACATCATAATTGGCAATAACTGCCGATACAACTACAGGGTCATTCTCAAAAATATGGGACTCCAGGAGATCCTCGTCGGAGAATGTGATTGCATTGGAGCCCCTCGGCCTCTTGGCAATGTCCAGACCATCTCCACAACCCCATTCGGATCGCCAATGCAGCATGCCGATATCCCCACCTGTCGGTCGTTGGTTGGGAAGCTCCGCCTCCTCTGGATGGTTTCTGGTGTTGGATGCTTCAGCCCGATCCCGATGGGGTCGGACATACTTACGCAGATACCCCCTCTGGATGAGGTCTTCAATGGCATCCTTCAATTGCAGGCATTCTTCAGTGCTGTGTCCGTGGTCCTTATGGAATCGACAGAATTTATCTTTGTTTCTGTATGCAGCAGGGCCCCTCATCGGTCAAGGCCTCTGAAGGAAAGTCTTGTTCTCGATTTTCAGGAGGATTTTCTTCCTTGGAAGGGAGAGGGGCACATAGGACTCGAACCTCCTAGGGAGTCCTTCAACTTCGGACTCCGGTGCCGGGCTGACTGGTTGCTGTCATTCAGAGGTCGGACTTCAGGAGCCTTGTCGCTCCACATCTTGGGGGCCGGCCTCCCCTCTACCTGACGTTGACTGGTTGCTTGTTCCTCCGCCAGGGCGCACTTCTGCGCCCTGGCCAGCAGCTCTCTGTAGCTTGTCGGGAAACTCTTGTCCAGGAAGAAAGTAAGCTTGGACGAGCGAAGCCCTCGCTGAAGGCTGACATAGCCACCGCTTCATTCAAATCCGGGACTTCCATGGCCACTGAGTTGAAACGGGCCATGTAATCTCGGAGGGTCTCCCCCTTTTTTTGCAGTACGAGGAAGAGGCAGTCGGTGTTTCTTGGAGTCAACTGCAAGTCCTGAAATGAGGAGGAAAAGATTATCAAGCTAAGAAAAAGAGTGGATCATACCTGGTCGGATGGCATTGAACCACATCCGAGTGGTCTTCTTCAGAGTTGCTGGGAATGCGATACAGTGAAGGGCATCAGAGGTGCCCTGTACCATCATGTGGGCCTTGTAGGTGCTCAGATGGTCCAGCAGATCGGTGGTGCCATCGTAAGAATCCACCTGAGGGATTTTAAAGTGGTGGGGGATCATCTCCGCCAGGACCTCATCGGAGAATGGGGGACAGGAATCGTATACCTGCCCCCCTTCAGCCTTCTGTCGGTTAGCAATTTCTGTAATGCGCTCTTCCATACGCAGAATCTTACTGGTGTAGTCTCTCGGGGGTTCGGCGGTGGATCGAACGCCGGCAGAAATGGATTCAGCATAGAAGGGCGAGGCAGATCTCACCCTCTTGCCATCGACGTGGGCACCGAAAGACCTTCGAGGTTCTTGCGATGGCAGGAGAACAATGCTGATGGGCCTCCGGGTGTTGTCTCCCCTCAGTAGCAGTCGGGGGATTAGTGCAGGAAGCGGCTGGAGGTTGCTGTCGGTTATCAGCCGTCTCCTAGAAATGCTGAACCGCGGTGGTTAGCGTTTTAATGCGGTTCATTAACATCTAGAATTGCTGTAGTCCCAAAGTAATGGTAGGCTCAGTGATGGCGGCGGTGGCTTCATTTTTCTGGGGAGGTCCCTCGAACCTGGATGAGGAAAGACCTCTCCTGGTACTTGCGTTTGGAACTCTTTCCTTAGCTATTGCTTGGCCGGGGAGATGGATTCCTCCTTTTGGAGAAGGGTTGGGAGCCCTTCCTCTAGCACCAATTTATTGCGACGACTTCTCCTGGGCTAGATCTGGTAGACTGCACTGGAGTTCTCCTCGCCCGACAGACCTGCAACGAAAGTCCCCAAGGTGCCAGTAATGCTCCGACGGGGGACCCTCCGATGCCTAAGTTAGCAGGAGCTTGAAGGCAACAGAATGGAGGAATCAAAGAGATAGTGTAAGGAGAGGGAGGAGAGTCCTTCACCTGAAACAGGGGCCCCCGGGTACCTTATATAGACATGAACAGTCCAAAATCTGTTAGGGGAGAGGCCGAAAAAGATTGATCTACCCATAGGAGGATCTGGAAGGTGGCCACGTGGTGCCCGAGGAGGGCAGCGTCGTGGAAGTAGTGGAGCAATACCACTGACATGGTAGGAATTCGTTGAAACAGAAGATGTTTCCGGAATTTGCCAGGTCCTCGAAATGAGTCGGTCGGGCATTGACTAGAAGGACCATCAGGCTGTCCAAAGGGGAATGTCTGTCGGACCATCAATGAGTAGGACCTCAGCAGGAGTTGGCCTTCGGACCTCTGCCCTGGTGGGTCGGCAGGCTGAAGGAGATTAATGAGCCGGATCTCGACAGGAGTGGACCGTCAGACCTCTCCAAAGGTTGATCGGGTCGGACCACAAAGAGAAACCGGTGCAGTTTGGTGGTGAGCCAGATGGGTACAACAAGACTCATTATTCATGTGAGACATAAACTCATCAATTAATTGTTCATTGTTCCTTGTATAAATCAAATTATCCACATGTACACAAACAATCAATTTTTTTACAACTTCAGACTTGATGTAGAGTGTGGGTTCATTTTCAACGCACTTGTAAAATGATAAATTGATAATTATTAGATTAGAATGGAGAAAAAAATTGCTGTGTAATGCAAGTTGAAATCTATAATTTTCAAATATATAAATAATACATCTATTTAATGGACAGCTGGTTTAAAGCCATAAAAGTGATTTCCTATAGCAATTGCTATCTTTTTAAAATGATCTTAAAGCCTTAAATGGAAGGATAAAAGATCTATAGTAGAAACTCACAATCATTTGTAAGAAGTTTTAAAAAAGCAGTGCTCTTTATGAAACAAAACTGGTATTTACCTCCAACCAAGGAACTAAAAACTTTTAGTGAATAATGGCACACATCAAAACTCTTAAAATTCAACTTATGAAGAGTTTATTCTACAACAATTCTGGTAAAAGGAAATGTTAAAAAAGATATTTCCTGATACTAATAAGCATCGAAAAACTTCATCCCAATACTTTACAAAGTGTCGATAATGTAGGAGTGGAGATAATTTTTTTCTGATGCTTTAAAAAGCATCAAGAGAATTGTCAACGTTTTAAAGCGTCAGTATTTTTCACATTGCTGATGCTTTAAAGCATCGAAAATATAGTGTTTTGCAGACACTTTTTAAAAATTGATAATATTACCTCTCAATATGATACATCCATCATCCATCTATAATGTACCGGTCCACCAAGTTTGACTTTCGAAGCTAAGTGAAAGAGTAGATGTACCATTATAGTAAAAAATTCAGGAGGAAAAATCTTTTCTATCTGACAAAGTGTAATCGTAACATCAGACTCCAACTAATCAAGCTCTCTAGGATCAATAACTTTTAAATATAATGCTTTAAAGAATGATGATAATCAAATTATAACTGCAAGAACTTGTTTAGGCACTGATGATCTTGAAGCTATTGGAAAGATATTTTGCATCAATATATGACTATCATGACTTTTGATATTAAAAATTTTTCAATCTTTAAAATGCACACACCTTGAAATGTTTGATGCATATTTATCAGGTACTTTAATATTTTTCAATACTATCAGAAAATTATCTTTTTCTTGAGCAAACATTGTATAAGATGCAGGAGGTAAATAAATTCTATCATAAGCAAGCATTTTGGGATGAAGCTCCTACCGGATACCTAATTCTTTTAAATCCAGTCGTACCTTCATGTTGTCTTTGGTCTTTCCATCAATATTCAACAATGTTCCAAGCAGATTATCACAAACATTCTTCTCTATGTGCCCATCAAGATTATGTCAAATAGATTTTGTTCTTTATAAGGTAAGTCAAAAAAGATACCTCTTTTCTTTTATAAATATTTGCTTGATTGATTTGTAGATGATATCTGTACATCTTTTTCATTTTTATTTTCAAAAGAATTATCAGGATATTAAAATACCTGTGCATGCATACTACCAGTAGTAATTCTTCTGATAATCCTTCTTGATCATCCCTTCCTTTTTTTTTAGAAGACTTTGAGAATTTACCATATATGTAACTGATGAAATCCATTTGTCTACAAACATTAGTTCCGAAAGGTGAAATAGGTGCACATCCCAATTCTTTGGTACTATCAAATTAATCTTTCTGAAAATGAAATGGATGATTGATTTTAACCATCGATGATATCTCATATAATAAAATTTTTCTTCATGTTTTAACCAAATTGAATATGTCGAATCTGCACAACAAGGACATGCAACCCATCCCTTTGTACTCCAGCAGATAAATTAGCATATGCTAAAAAATCATTAATAGTCCATAACAAAGTTACTCATAGTTTAAATCTTTCACCATTGGAAGCATCAATTGCATCGACACCTTTCCACAACTATTTCAATTCCTCTATTAAAGATTGTAAAAAAATATCAATACCATTTCCTAGATCCTTATCATCTGGAATAATCATTGACAAGATAAGTGATGATTATTTTATGCACAACCATGGTGGTAAATTATATGGTATTATAACAACTGGTTAAGTGCTATATATAAAATTTAGAGTCTGAAAAAGATTGAAGCCATCTGAAACTAAACCCAACTGAATATTATGAATATCAGAGGCAAAATCAGAATGTCTAGCATTAAATGCTTTTCATGTTAAGCTATCTATTGGATGTCTCAACATTCCATCCATCGTACTCCCTTCATCATGTCATCTCATTAATGAAGCTATTTTCAATGATGAATATAACCTTTTTAATCGAGGAATAAGAGAAAAGTAATATAATACCTTTATCGATTTCTTTATCCTCCGTAGTGTATCTGTTCTATTCATTACATCATCCTCATCTTTTTCGTGAGTTGTCCATCGTAAAAATTCATATACATTGCATGACTCTTGATCAGGATTTTCACCATGATATAACATATAGTCTTTCAGATACCTATAAATCTTTTCATATCCAAGATCCAATTTATTGACAACTTTCTTTGCTTCATAATAAGAGGATGGTAAATCAGTGCCTTTTGGAAATGCATCCTTTAATAACTTGAGAAGCAAGATAAAACTCTTTCTGGATCATCCATTCATATATTTTATATGGAATAAATGTATAAGAAAAGAGTTCTTAAAAAATTTCAAACAACTCGGATATAATTATTCATCTTCATCTTTAATTAAATTATGATGCTAAGCTGACTCAATAGTTGATGGATGCACTGCTCCTCGATAATTGTTCATTCCATAAATATAGAACCCTCACATATGCCAGCTGTTTCATAAATATTAGTTGAACCTCCAAAGTTTTAAACACCATGTTGAAAAGCATCTATGATCAAACTCATTATATCATCTCCATAGGATTCTCTTGCATATTACTAGATTCAAGATCAAACGAGGGTTGATTACTTGATATTGTCAACATAAATTCTCCATGAAAAACTCACTCAATATAACCTCTTGCAAAACAATTCTATATCAAATTTTCTTCAACGATTTGTGGATCTAGACAAGAACTGTTAACACATCGTTGGCATAGATATAAAATCTTTTCATTCAAACTACTTTTATCCATACCAAATTTAATAAAATCATAAACTTCATCTAAATATTCTTTGATATTTTTTGGTTTATTTATCCAACTTTTATCTATTTTAAGATAAAATGATCAACTTTCAAGCTAGCTAAAAACAAGAAAAAAATTTTCAATCAATAATAATGCACCAAGTAATTTTTTTTAAATTATATGAAAAATAATATAACTTAACTAATAAATGCATCCTATTACCAACTAATAGGTAAAGATAGATCATATCCTATTTAAGAATTGTATTAATTATATAGGTTATTTATAGTAATCAAACGATATGCAACAAGAGCTCTAAAAAAATTTTGACAACATTTCTCTTTAGTTCTCCCTACACGACTAAAGAAGTATGAGAAGAGCTAAAACAATACTGTCTGAAATATATCTCGACCTCTACCTATAGTGTTTGATTACTGTAATTATCTACAGAATTATTTACAGTTCTCAAACTGTCCAAACTGAATAATCAATTGATCACTATACATAATACTCCTACCAGTACAAAAAAAATATAATTGTACGGATGCTATAAAATATGTACATTAATTAATTGATGGATCTGTTTCTATGCAATGAAAGTTTTATTAAAAATATTTAAAAAATCATAAATGATCATAGCAAAAGTATACATGGTATTAAAGTAAAAGATTTGCAATAATGAACAAATCTTAAAGCATAACATGTTGAGTAAGATGTAGGTATAGACCAAGAAGCCTTAATATTCTTGAAACATGTATATAATGTATGCATGTTGATGGGGACATCAAGCAAAGGCAAATAAATTTCAAGCAACTCACTTTTAAAGAAGCTACTTCCATGAGCCAACTCAAGAAGGAGAGCTCAAATTTTCATGAGTCGCCTTATGCACCTTAAGTCGACTCAACCTATCCTTGAGTCGACACCTTTATGATTATCAAATCTTCTTTATTTGCTACTTGCAAGTTTATTGGAGCACCACTTGAAGCACCCTTGAAAGAGTCTTGGATGCCATTCCCTTGTGACACTTGGGAGTTCCCTTTTTTATTACATTTGGAGGTACCCTTGGATGACATGTGGAAGATACTCTCAATAACACTTGGAGGTCCTTTTTGGGCAACACTTGGAAGACTCTCTAAATGACACATGGCAGCATTTCTTGTTCACCTCATCATATTCACTTGGAGGACATTCCCACTTGGAGGCCACTTCATTAAGATTCTTTTGGGGATCACATGAGAGGAAGAAACCACCTACAAATTCCCCAACAAGTGTCCAACAAATCTCCAACAAAACTTCAACTAACATAACATGTAGGATGCCACTTGGTCCTCCACTTCATCAGCCATTAAGGCCTCTACATCAGCAAGGAGAGCCACCTAGAGGACACTTGGTGCCACATGGGATGAGTTTCTATAAGGAAATATTATTGGAACTATTTTCTTGTTAGAAAAACTAATCTAGAGATTAGTTAGGAGTTAGTTCTAACTAATCCAGGGATTAGTTATGGGATAACACTCTCTTGGCTAAATTAAGTGGAGCCCCTTGGTCTATAAATAGGGCCCAAGCCTCCCTTCTTGTAATCAATTTCCATTTTGATATTCAATTGATACATGATATTGAGTTTTCTATCTTCTTGCTGAATTCTAGTCTAGGTTTTTCCTTGTGTGGAGAGGGTGACGTGCCCTTAATCTAGCTAGTTTTCTTCATTCCCTAGTCCTAGAACTAGGTCACTCCTTGAGGGAGAGGGTGAGAGGCCCATTTTTTACTTCAAAGAAGTCCTAACAAGGTCCTTTAAGTGCACTCCAAGAGGGAGAGGGTGTGAGACCCAAAGCTTGCCACCTAGCTTCATTCCATCCCCAACTTTTCTTCTTCTTGCTTTTTTTGGTTACATTCCTTCTTTCAACTTGCTTTCACTCCTTATATCACTTTCTTTGCAGGTTCTCTCGATTGTTTTGAAGTTGACGATGAAGGTTCTTTGCCATGATACAAGTGCAAGGTGAGTTCACAAGTTGAAAGAGTTATAGTCTTACAATCTAAACCTCTTTTCTAGAGTGATGAATGAACCCTTCCACCAAATATTTAGCTATCATTGTGAAAGGGATATGCCCTACAAGCCAATATATGTTGTATCTCCCAAACCATTGTATTTGACAATATTCTAATAAAGGCATTATTTTTCATCATACGCTATGTTTATTATTATATGATGAACCCCATAGATTAGGGCTATGATTTTAGGGTTATGATGAGATCATACCAGTGATACCTAAAGTCTTAAAACCTTAATCTAAAATATTCCTAGTCAAAGGAACCCTGAGTAGGGGATCAGGGTTTTTTCCGGTAAGACTAGCACATCCCATGTATACTGGAGAGGGTGACTGCTCTCACAGTCACTTGTGTATGATACTAATACTAGGATGTGGGTGCTCATTAGAGAATGAGTTCACTGATATGATCCAACTTGAGAACATCTAATGGAGTCTTAGCTATATGTCAATAGAAGGTTCTCATAGTGGGAGTGGTACAAGTAATCCTTTGACCTGAGACTGCCATAAGTACCTTATGCACATGAACCCATGCTTTGGTTCAATCCTAATCATGACACTGAGACATGCACATGATTGATACTGGGAATGGTGAATTGGATATGAAGGTAATGAGTAGGTCAATAAGGAATCGATCACTCTTAGTAAGAGGAGATTGCATCTAGCTAGTTATCAATCGGATGATGATTCAGGGAATCTTTGATCAAAGTAAAGATATTAGAGATGGTTTCTATTATCAAGATAATTGAATCATCAATATAAGATTGAGCTAGAAACAAATATAATATTGGATTCCTTTTGTTCATTCTCCAAGTAGAAGAAATACCCTTTGGTTTCCTTAGGATAACCAATAAATAAACACTTGTCAGACGTAGGACCAAGTTTGTCTGAGTCTAAATGCTTTATGTAAGCCAGACATCCCCAGACCCGAAGGTGTGAGATTGAGGGTTTACGCCCATTCCACATCTCATACGGAGTGGAGACAATAGACTTACTTGGAACATTATTTAATAAGTAACAGGCTATCTAAAGCGCATATCCCTAAAAGGATAGCGGCAGAGTTGCAAAGCCCATCATGGATCGAACCATGTCCAACAAGGTTCGATTCCTCCTTTTGGACATACCATTCCACTGTGGTGTTCCTGGAGGAGTCCACTGAGAGAGAATTCCATTCTCCTCAAGATATGTCAAAAAATCACCAGATAAGTATTCACCACCTCGATCAGATCGAAGGGTTTTAATACTTTTTCCAGTTTGCTTTTCTACTTCATTACGATATCGTTTGAACATTTCAAACGATTCAGACTTATGTCTCATTAAAAAGACATAACCGAATCTTGAAAAGTCGTCTGTAAAAGTAATGAAATATTTGTATCCTTCTCTGGCACTAACTGACATCGGTCCACATACATCAGTATGTATTAGACTTAGAAGTTCTGTAGCTCGTTCACCTTTTCCAGTAAAAGGTGACTTGGTCATTTTACCAAGTAAACAGGATTCACAAGTGGACAGTGATTCAGAATCACTGACCTCGAGGAGTCCATCTCCTCGCATCTTGTTTATTCTATTTTGGTTAATATGACCTAGCCTACAGTGCCAAAGGTACAAATCATTGACATTATCTAACCTTGGGTGTTTGCAAGATGTATACATTACACTAACAGGCCTTGATAGTACGTATATGCCATTATTTAATCTAGCTTTCATTATAACAGAGTTATTCAAAATAACATTGCAAAAATCTCCTTTTATTGAAAGTTCAAAACCACAACTGGCCAAAAGGCCTACAGAGATTATGCTCATAATGAAACTAGGACAATAGTGACAGTCGACTAGTTCGACAGTACAAGACTCAAAGACAAGATGCAGGACTCCAATCGCCAGTACTGGAACATGATTTCCATTCTCGACGCTCAGAAACTGTTCTCCATCTTCAAATCTTCTGCTAACTTGAAGTCCCTGTAACGAATTACAAACATGAATTGGACTATCAGTATCCAATACCCAGTTAGCAGTATCAACAATTGAGTAATTACAAGGTTTTATCATATAAATACCTTGTTCAGCAGACTTCTGCTTCTTCGGCCTGTTCGGATCAAGGGAGCAATATAAAGAGGACAGTTCCTCTTCCAGTGTCCCTTCTTCTTGCAGTAGAAACATTCTACAGAAGATTGATCAGCCTTATACTTCCTGGTCTGACTAGGGCCAGGAGCATTCTGTACCTTCTTTCCCTTTTTATTTATTTTCTTTTTCCCTTTCTTAAAGGGACGACGACCTCTACTTCCTCCCACTAAATTCACCACCCCCTTATTCAGTTGGTGGTCTTTCTCGAAAGTCTGCAGCAACCCCAAAGGACCATGGTAGTTGACTGCAGGCTTGTTCATTCTGTAATGATCAAGAAAGTCAAGATAGGAGGAGGGAAGAGAATTCAGGATCGCATCCTTGCCGAGCTGCTCATGCAAGGGGCATCCGAGTTTGCCCAGTTTCTCAATCAGCTCGATCATGTACAATACATGATCAGTGACTGAACCACCATTCGGCATCTTGGAGTTGTAGATTGCACAAGACACTTTGTACCGTTCTACATCATCTGGGGTGCCGAAGGATTCCTTCAATTTTTGAAGGATTTCATCAGGTTGGGCCTCCTCGAATTTGCGACTGAACTCGTCGTTCATCGCCGCTAACATAATGCACCGGACAGTAGTGCGATCAGAGACCCACTTTAGATAAGCGTCTCTGACCGCACTCCGTGCATTAACGGGAGGGATTTTAGGTGCCGGATCCGTTATCACATAGAGGATCCGTTCATGCTCCAGAACAATTCTCAACCTTCGATACCAACTATCGAAGTTGTGACCCTTTAACTTCTCGTTATCGAGAAGTGACCGGAGCGATAAATTTGAAGACATCTGAAAAGAAAACAAGACCAAATTAGTGTATTGAATTAATAATTTAACCAAAAGACTTGGACTTTAGTCTAAAGGTTTCTCCCACTAATTTTTCAGATTGGTAGCCTCAAACTCTAATCCGTGAAAATACTTTTTCTCAAGTGGGTACTAAAATCCAATAGGCCTCGCATGAGCCCGACTATGGCTGGCTCACCCATACGAGCCTAAAGGTAGGTTCGTAAACCAATTGTTTCCCTAAACAATTTTCAGTAAATTATTTTGCCCCAGAGAGCACCCCAATCGGCCTAGGGGCCTCCTATTGCGGGTCTCTGGTTAGGTCTAACTATTAAAATGACGAATCCAATGCCTCCAGTTAACTAAAGACCAAGCCCGACTATGGCCGGCTCACCTGGTCCCATTAAGGAGGTTGCACTAAACCATCATCGATCAGATAGAAATTTCAGTCGCCGGATGTACACCCATTCTATGGAACTGTCGATGCATGCCAAGCTAGTGGACACATTTCTATCCAACTTAATGGAAGGCAAAGACACTATCAACTCCTTGACTTAGTCTTTTTAAGGACCTAATAATTTTAGAGGATTTTTAATTGTGACAGAAGAAAGAGATAAGAACATGGATCATCCTCCCACTGAATCAATCAGATTCCAGGAGGGTTGAAATAAATCAACAAATGATCCATGGGCACCTATAGATCAGTCAGACCGATCAACCTGGGTGACATGGGTTAACTCGAGTCATTGAGCTTTTCCAATCAGTTCTGGTCGACTCGACTAGCCAGGTAGGTGAGATCATGGATGAGTATCCGCCATTAACCATCTTTCCTAGACACCAACCAAGTTGGTCAGGAAAGAGGTAGCCTCATACAACCATGATCACAATGCCAAACCTACCTCGACACCAGTCGGTTTACCAGACTCGATCAGATTAGCCTAAAGACTCGGGCGTCCACTGAGCCACTAATTGGATCCATTTTAGATGAACGGATCAACTATTCTAACTATTAGATAATTCTAAAGAATGACCTTAAACAACTTTTGTTTAATCTTCTTCTTATTATCCGGTTCAACTAAACTTAGGTCTAACCCAGTATTGGACCCAACTAGTCAGCTAACCCAATTAACCCAAAAATGGCTTATGCAAGTGTTTTAGATTTCATAAACCTAAAAGATTTTCTAATAAACCAAACACTTAATTAAAATAATTTTTAATTAAGTCTCTATGTAAAACAATTTTACATACCAAATCATGCATCAAAACATTTTATAAATATTTTATAAAACATGCCTAATCCATGTATCTCTTAATTAAAACAATTTTTAATTTTCCCTTTTTAATATTCTTTAAGAATCCTTCTGAAGAGGCCAACACAGACGATCCGCATCGTGTCAAAGACACACGGTCATGGTGAAGGTCTCAACTAGGTTCCAAAAAGAAATATGCATACATTTATAAGATTAAATAAGATTAAACAATTTTTAATCTAAGAACATGCAAACTAGATTAGATTACAAATTCAACCTGGCTCTGATACCAATGAAAGTAGACTGATGCAGGTAGTTTGACAAGATCCTACACTAGGGAGCAGATTGGATTTTAAAACAATTTTTAAAATTTGCGTAGCGGGAATCTGCTCCTCCAGGAATTAATCTAAATCTAGTTGTATTTAGGCATGCATAAACATATAAAATATTTATAAAATATTAAACAATTTAATATATCCATGCATGATAAAAAAAAATAAATTTTCCATATCTTTATTCTACCTGGAATAACTCTGGAATAAACCTGGAATAGACTGGAATAACTGGAATAAAGTTATTCCAGTTGTCTTCCTCGTTGGGCTGAAATAGGATCTGTTTTTGGCTTTCAAAATGGTGCCGGAACACCACCTTTCGGACCTCCGTTTGCTCCCAAATTTGAGCGGCGGCTTCTTGGACAAGTCTTCTTCGATTTGCCACCAATTTCTGCAATCAAATCTAAGCCAAGAAAATTAAATAATTCACCAAAGTCTGCTGCCAGATTTCTGTAGCAGAACTGGACAACAGACTTTGGCCTTCGTTTTGGAGCAATTGGGGCGATCCCAGTCCGCGTGGTTTGCTCCTAGGAGTAGAGTGGTACTCCCTCTAAAGGGGAGACATGCCCGGGACTCTCGGATCCGCCTTCACGCACGGTGCTAGCCGCCGGAAGAGGGCTTCACGGTCACAGATTTTCTGCAACAGAGCTTTGCTGAAATGGGATTTTGAGCACTTGAAACGATGGGTTCTCTCCCTCACATCCTCCAAATCCCAACCTAACAAGCACCCAATGGAAGCAATCTCTCAACCTCTCAAAAGGAATAACATTGAAGCTCTTCACACGCTGAAAAAAAAAAAAACACTCTCGTTGGTTTTTCACTTCACACGGTGGGAACTCATTTTGCTGAAAGAGGGGTGCTAATGTATATAAGCAGCAGGGAGAGGGAGGCCAAGAGAGGCTGGGAGGGTAAGATGCAACCGCTGCCATTAACCTAATTAATCAAGTTATTAACAGGGTTTAAAAGTGCAACAGTGGAGGGAGAAGAAGAGGCGCCAGGGATTTTTGTTTTGGGACGTTTGGCCTTCACGGACGTATGGAATTCTTTCCAGCGAATTATCGTGTAAACGGTCATGTGGAAAAGAAAACGCCGGTTCATCCAAAACCGGTCCAAGCCAAAAATTGGTCCAATCCCATTAAATCAATTTGGTTCAAACCCAACGGTGGTTCAATCCAATTGAACCTGGTTTAGGGAATTAAAATTGGTTCACAACCAATTGGAGGCCGAAACGAACTCCGAATTAGTTCAAAATTGATTCAGAAAAATCCTGGCACAGTGCTAGTCAACCTGGAACATTTTCCGGTCGACACAGACAAGGGCAAGACGGGGAAAAAATTGCTCAAAAAAAATACTATAACCATAAAACCGAGACGATTTCCAATCGTAATCGGTATCCGGATCAGAGAGTTATCCTCTGTGGCGTGTGACCTCATAGGTTCAAACCTAAACGGTAGCACTAGAACAATTTCTAGTACCAGCACAGGAAACCATCTAGCAATGGATCCCGGCGTCCAGATAGGTGAAAGATACGGGAGCAAACAATCGAACCTCTGGCATATGGTTACCGTATAATTCATCCCTTTGACCTCTAATGCTCAGGACGACTGAGATTGGGCTGCCAACCCAGACTGAGTCAGTCGACTACGTGTCTTAACCTTGCAAGCCCAGTAACTTTTCACTAGGACTACCCCGGCCGAGGATTTGCTAAATTGAGATACTGCGAGACATTCAATCCAAACTGTTTGTACAGGTTAATTCCATCTTGGTCCATCACTGCTCCACAAGTACTTGCCTGTACCCAGAAATCTTCCGTCACCGGATTAAAAATCCGGGTAGTCCGGCACCAAAACATAGGGAGTTGCTTGCAAGCTACCGTGATGACCTCAGGTCTGAGGGACACATATACCCATATCCAATCATGAGTTTTCCTTTGGCAGAAAGGGGCTGCACGAAGTCACGTTCAATGAGATACCACATATCCCACTTGCAGATCACATCAGTGTCACCACACTCATTTGGTCAAGAGGACAACCAAACGATGTGAACTGCAACAACCTATACTTGATATATTGCCGTCCAGTACAATATATCCTTTGGTTGTGAACTGGGTTTAAGGACCACTCGATACATCCTCTCTGTATCGAAGTCAGTGTAGTCCTAAGGACTTCATCACATGGAAAGAGTTCATTTCAGGGAAATACAATATGTGATGAGCTGCCAAAAATAATATTTTATTAATTCATAAAATAAATACAAAACTCAGCACAACCGCCTACAATCCAGGCGATTGGCTTTGGGACACAATTCCCAATAAAAGGAACCAACAATGATACCTAGTGAGCCTTTTTGGACTTGATCCAATTTTTTTGAGAGAGAACCAACCTTTAAGTGTCTACCAGCCCCACTACCCAAATTAGTGAGATAGGAATGAGCGAATTTGGATGATAAGATTGTTGCTACCCAAAATAAGGACATCCGCACTATTGGGTTCATTGGCAAGGTTGACCTAAATAAGAAAACTTATAGATCACTAGAGAGAATCTTCAAAGGAACAATCCAGGCCTACTTGCCTATTACCAAAGTCAAAATGATCCTTACTCGACAGGGTCGAGTTTCTCTTCACCCGGGAAGAATTGATGAGGGACATCAAGTAAAGGCAAATACAATTCAAGCAACTCACTTTTAAAGAAGCTACTTCCATGAGCCGACTCAAGAAGGAGAGTCCCAATTTTCATGAGTCGACTCATGCACCTTGAGTCGACACAACCTGTCCTTGAGTCGACACCTTTATGGTTATCAAATCTTCTATATTTGCCACTTGCAAGTTTATTGGAGCACCACTTGAAGCACCCTTGAAAGAGCCTTGGATGCCATTCCCTTATGACACTTGGGAGTTCCCTTTTTATTACATTTGGAGGCACCCTTGGATGACATGTGAAAGATCCCCTCAATGACACTTGGAGGTTCTTTTTGAGCAACACTTGGAAGACTCTCTAAATGACACATGGCAGTATTTCTTGTTCACCTCATCACATTCACTTGGAGGACATTCCCACTTGGAGGCCACTTCATCAAAATTCTTTTGGGGATCACATGAGAGGAAGAAACCATCTACAAATTCTCCAACAAGTCTCCAACAAATCTTCAACAAATCTTCAACTAACATGACATGTAGGATGCCACTTGGTCCTCCACTTTATCAGCCATTAAAGCCTTTACATCAGCAAGAAGAGCCACATGGAGGACACTTGGCACCTCATGGGATGAGTTTCTGGAAGGAAATATTTTTGGAACTACTTTCTTGTTAGAAAAACTAATCTAGAGATTAGTTAGGAGTTAGTTCTAACTAATCTAGGGATTAGTTATGCGATAACACTCTTTTGGCCAAATTAAGTGGAGCCCCTTGGCCTATAAATAGGGCCCAAGCCTCCCTTCTTATAACAAATTTTCATTTTGATATTCAATTGATGCATGATATTGAGTTTGGTTTTCTATCTTCTTGCTGAATTCTAGTCTAGGTTTTTTCTTGTGTGGAGAGGATGAGATGCCCTTAATCTAGCTAGTTTTCTTCATTTCCTAGTCCTAGAGCTAGGTCACTCCTTGAAGAAGAGGGTGAGAGGCCCATTTTCTACTTCAAAGAAGTCCTAACAAGGTCCTTGAAGTACACTCCAAGAGGGAGAGGGTGTGAGACCCAAAGCTTGCCGCCTAGTTTCAATCCATCCCCAACTTTTCTTCTCCTTGCTTTTCTTTGTTACATTCATTCTTTCAACTTGCTTCCATGCCTTATATCACTTTCTTTGCAGGTTCTCTCGATTGATTTGACGTTGAAGATGAAGGTTCTTTGCCATGATCCAAGTGCAAAATGAGTTCACAAGTTGAAAGATTTCTAGTCTTACAATCTAAACCTCTTTCCTAAAGTGATGAGTGAACCCTTCCACCAAATGTTTAGCCATCATTGTTGGTAGGAAAATCCTTCATAAGCTTTATTAGATCTGATCATTTGAAGGTTAACTTGCCCTAGTAATGATGGTTTCTTTGCCATGAAGATCCTATTCTTAGTTTGAACTAGATCTACATTACGGGTGTTATAATTTAGATCAACTAGTCTCTTTCATGGAAATTCTTTCCTTGGATTAATTTAGCTTGTTTTTGTGTAAATTTATTGCTCAATTTAGATTACTAATCATCTTGCTTGAATCTCCATCCAGCATAAATGCATGATCTCTTCCCGTCCCGCATCACAAGTTTATTAATCTAGATAAATACGTGCCAATCAACATGATTGGTGGAAGATAGGTGAGTAACTTTGTTAACTATAATCTCTCCAAACTATATAACATTACCTTGCTAGCCACTATGACTTCAACTATCTGACACAAGAGCAATGAATATAAAAAGAAATGGAAAAATAATATTTGCAATTCGGTAGATATCATACACTAAAATGATAAAGGAAAAAAAAACCCAAACTCATGGTACGAAGATTGGTAGAATGAGCTTGTTGAGAGCAATGCTTCCAATTACATCTTTCTATCATGTTATCTTTTTGTTTGTAGATTGAATATAGTGAAAACAAATCATAAACTGGGATATTTCTTTGCTGTGAATTTTGATTATGAATATTTGTGTTTCAAAATATTTTGTGTCTGCTTTTCATTTTACAATTTCTGGGTCGGTATCAACTTAAGCTTTTCCCCTTAATTTCAATTTAGTCTTTTACTCATCTACTGATTCTAACCATAAACATAATGCCTTTTGCAAACATTATTAACATTGCACATCTTGAATACGTGTGTTTGGTTCATAAATGACAAGTTCATATAGATAAGGGCTTAAGGTTGACTCTTGGTTTAAGCTCGTTGGAAATGAAAACTTACCATGTCAGCAAAACTAATGGACATCTTCATGTTCCTAACCTGTGCCTATGATCTTATCATATATGCTTCTACAAATTTCTAAGATTCCACGGTTCCCCAATTCAATGATTCAATCTCTTTCACCTCAATTATATGCTTTCTTTTGATTACCTGAAACCCGCCTGTTGCTATTTGTAGTCTAATGCAAATATTTTTTGATTTGAAGAAATGAGGTGCAACCAGCGACAATGCTCAATTTGATGCAACGAGCTAGAATGGGCTTAATTGGTTAATAGTATGGAGTTTAAAATGTTGAAGGATATAATTTGTTGGAAGCTATAACTACATGTACTTGAAACTCAAGGAGCATATGTCAAAAGATTGTAGAACACAATTGATTGACTAATAGAAGCATAATCTAACTTGTATGCTACTGGAACTTGACTAATATGATCTTCTATAACATATTATAATGCTTATTAAACTTGTAAACATACATTTTTCAATAATAAGTATCACTAATAAAAAATCTTTTCATAAACTTTGGTGATCCAAAGTCAAAGATTTCCAATATAAAGTGGTTAAACGGGATCTAGGAATATAAACTACAACATAAACATGAATGATTAGTACGGTAGTAGCATGTCCAAGCAACCGGTCAACTAGGAAAGACAGTATGTTCTTTTTTGGAGCTATCACATTGCCTTCATTTGTTTATTTATTTATTTTTTATGATTGGCAGGTTTACATCTAAAAATTAGATCAAGACAGTAACAATTAGGGACATAAACAAGCCATTGCCTAACTTAAGCATATCTATATAACGGTTAAGCTTAAATATTAAAGAAAGATACGATCAGGATGGAACAGACTACCAGACTAAACTTCTAACACTTAGATAATAAAAGAAATTATATGTCAGACTTTCATTTTGAAATATGAACCAACTCATTTAAGTTTTAATGCTCTCCAAGATATCTGAAAGCAAGGAACTAAAAAACATTTAATGAAATCTAGATCCTTAGAGAACCACTCCTCAAGTTCAAATATGCCAACTATATATTTCAAGAATAACATAAAAAGCCAAGGTAATTATAAGTCTATTTGTTTATGAAGCTACAGCCAGGCAAGACTTAAATACAAGTTATAACTTGGAAGGAGTTCCCCCAATACCATCATAGGATAGTTCAAAGAATCTAAGAGCCTTAACCAAGGTTTATGCACTATGGTACTTAATTGTATGTGCATCAAATAAAAATCAAAAACAAAATGAGAATGGAGAAAACAACATTAGGATTATTTTATATTGAGGAAGGTAATAACTTCAACATTCACAGCGCATGAGTTAATGACCAACTTAGCAAGAAAATAAAATTTTAAAACAAAAATATATTAGAAATCTAGAAGAGAAAAAAGTTATTAAAAAAGGAGAAGAATTTTTTATGGCTTCCTAGATAGATCAATAAGGCCCTTTTATAGCTATCCCAATCTAACATGATTGTTGGGCTTTTACTGGCCCATTAAGTCTAGAAATAAAGCTCCCAATATTCAAAATCATGGTTAAGGAATCTACCATCCATAGCATCAAAATTCATCATATAGATCATATTTTTCTTTTTGATACAAATCATATATATTATATTAACGCAAATGTATATAATATAGGTGATTTTAGATCAATAGGTAATTTTTGAATCTACCATCCTCCGTCTAAGGCCAGCTCCCGGTCGGGGTCATGCTCATAAAACCAAGGCGAGCCCTCCAATCGATGTCAGCTCCCAACCGGGGTCGTGCTCATAAGACGAGCCCTCCGTCTGAGGCCAGCTCCTAGCCGGGATCGAGCTCAAGCTGCCAAGGTGAGCCCTCCTGCCAAGGTCAGCTCCCAGCCGGGGTCATGCTCATAAGGCGAGCCCTCCGTCTGAGGCCAGCCCCGGTCGGGGTCATGCTCATGCTATCAGAGCGAGCCCTCCTGTCGAGGTCAGCTCCCTGTCAGGGTCAGCTCCCATCGCCCTCCGCCTGAGGCCAGCTCCCGGTCGGGGTCGTGTTCATGCTGCCAAGACGAGCCCTCCTGCCGAGGTTAACTCCCAACCGGGGTCGTGCTTATGAGGGGAGCCCTCCATCTGAGGCCAGCTCCCGATCAGGGTCGTGCTCATTCTTCCAAGGGTGGGGCTCCCGAAGCGAGCCCCTTTCTTGCCTTGTGGAGGACAGAATTCCTGCCAACAATGAAAGAGGGAAGGATCAGCAAAAATTCAAACCACAGCAAGGGGGTCCCCATCCACTTGCAACCTCTAGGAGGTGGTGCAGAACCTGCCATTAATTCAAGTTCTGCAACGAACCACCTGCATGCTCTGTGCAAGGTGTGCTTCTCCAGGCCCCAAGTCCTGTAGCATACCGCCATGTCGACAACCATGCAACCGGGGATTTCAACCCTCACGACACGAAACCTGAACCTCTCCTAAGAGGAGTATCCCAATAAGGCCATAGGCCCTATGATGCTTCGACGGTCCCTCCGAGAATAGAAATGTCCCACCGTGGCTCGGGGCTTAGTAGCACGGCGCCCGCCCCTCCCATAAGGAACTATGCCACCCAAGAGACAAGGTCTGTGCCATGTCGGCGAACACCCCCAATAGAAGGATCCCCTTCAAAGGACCGATCCGAAGGGGAAAGTAGGGCGGACAACAGAAAGACCCCCTCCAAAGGGGGCACCGAGAAAAGGACATCTCCGGGAAGCCCCAGACCTGGTCTGGGTCATCGTTCTCATGTAAAATGAAAGAAAGAATCCTCAGGAAGGAGGGAGGCAATCGGTAAGAGACAGAAAGCTAACGGACAAGGAACTAGCCAGCAGAACCTCCCAAGCTCTCTGATCCCAACTCCACCTTATCTTTACATCTCAGTTCTATCTTTCACCCTTTATGCGCGAAGAGTCTCCAAGCTCTCCACCATAGAGGTTCTGTTTTTCTAGATCTTCCCACTGACTTGACCATCGGAGTGTCCCCGCTGGAATCCCCGGCCCAGGTCTCCTCTATTTTGCAAGGTAGCCGACCAAGGAGTGAACTAGAGTAGAGGACTGAATGCTTTATGGGAGCTCGATGCATTCGCGATATGTCAGAGCTGCAGGCCACGGCGATCTTGGTGGCAATAGATTGGCATGCCAGGTAGGGGGCACGAAGCACTAGAACTTCAATGACTGTGGAAAGTCCAGCAGCGAGTCTCCCACCACCAGCAGAGCATTTGTAGAAGCCCCAGAGCTTCATGGTGACAATAGAGGTGCGAGGCTTCCACCAGCAGGGCGGGAGCCCCCCATCACGGTAATCAGAGCCCAGAGAGGGGGCTCCCGACTCCACCACCGCTACCTAAAGTAGATCCCTAGATCATTGTACTAGCCCAGCAGGTCCATGTCTTGGCTATAGTGGTGCGCCAGCTCCATCAGAGACACTGCTCCATAGCAACACAGCAGTAGCCAGGGATGCCAGTAGCTCACACAGTCAATCCCCGTACCAGCCTATGGTCCTTCTAAGAGGGACCATTACATGCGATCTCCCAGCCGAGAAGAGACCACCAGGTGACTAGAAAAAGGCAGCACGATGGTCCAACCGGTCGAGAGAGCCACTCCTTGGTCTCGGACCACAGTGCGCACTCCTACTAGCGGCACTGACATGGCCAAAAACTCAGGCAAGAGTTTCCCCACTCCACACCTCCTTCACCCCTGATGGCCTCTACTGAGGAGTTTACTAACGAGGCCATCCATCGCCAAGTGGAGAGGCACCTCGAAGAGTAGGAGCACAAACTGGCTAACCTTTCCTGCCGGTTTGCAGAGAATCAGAACTCCCCCAGCGAGCCTGTGGGTTATGACACCCATCCCCCTTTCTCCTGTAGAATCGAAGAGGAATTGATCCCCAGCTGGTTCTGCATGCCCCAGTTTGATCCCTACAATGGGACGACTGACTCTCTGGACCACTTGGAAAGCAACAAAGCCCTTATGAGGGTCCAGGAGGCTATTGATGCTCTCCTCTGCATCGCCTTCCCGGCTATCCTATGGAAGGCCACTCGAGCCTGGTTCTCCAGACTCAAGTGGGAAAGTTTTGACTCCTTCACCCAATTGGAGAAAAGATTTGTGGCACACTTTGATACATGTAGAAAGGTGCCACGTGAGGCTGATAGCCTCTTCTCGATCCATCAGCAGAACCGAGAGTCTCTCCAGGACTATGTGTCTCAGTTCAAGGCTGCCACCCTGGAGATCTACCACCTCGATGAGCCAGTTGCTATGCTGGCTCTAAAGAGGGGGTTGCGAACCTCTCGCTTCACCACTCCCTCGACAAGAAGCCTCCGAAGACTTACTTGGAGCTCCTCCTTCGGGCCCACAAGTACATTCGCCCGGAGGAGGTAGATTATCCAAGAGGAAGCTCGATGGGAGGCCCCTGAAGAGGCAGGCCATTGGCGAAACATCTGTTCTCCAAGCCCTGAAGTTGGTACCGGCCCCATGGCCAGGGCCAAGACCTAGAGCTGACCCCACCAAAAAAGAGAAGTTCACTACTTTCCTCGCCCCGAGAGCAAAGATTCTTATGGAGATTGAGGGCAAGCGCTTCCTGAACCGTCCCCCTCCTCTGAGGCTGTCTGCTGGACGTGACCGGTTCCGCTACTGCTGCTTCCACCTGGACCATGACCACGATACAGAGAATGCCACCATCTGAAGAGGGAGATAGAAGACTTGATCAAGCATGGCTACCTCGAGAAGTACGTGGAGGGAGGAGTTCCCCTGACAGCCCAGAATGAAGAGCCCCATCCACTCATCATCAACAACCGATCCATTAAGAAGCCGGTAGGAATGATTTCTTGGGGGGCAGGTAGAACCCTGAAGAGGGTTAGGAGGAGAGAAGAGAGCAATGATGTACTCCCCAGCATGGGAGAGGGGTCAATTAGGATGGATAATCCAAATAATGATGCTGTTATTATGGAGATGATGATAGCGAAGCATCTTGTAAAGAGAATCATGGTTGTTAGAGGAAGCTCTATAGAAATAATTTTTTACGATGCTTTTGCAAGGATGAACTTATTTGCTGACCAAATAAAATCGGTATTCTTGTCCTTACTGGGCTTTACCGGAGACCCAGTTGGAGTTGAGGGAGAGATTATGATGCGGGACAGAAAACCAAAACTAAATTACTAAAATTAATAACTAATTAACAGAGAAAAATTAAAAACTAATTTTTTATATTTTTTAGATTTTAAAGAAGACTTCAAAGGAGACGGCAAAGGAAACTAATTCAATTACCCGTACAAGTAAACCTGTAAAGCAATTAAAAAAAAATAGGACCTGGTGGTTGAGAAACCACCATAAACTAGGATCTATTCAATGACTCAGAAATTATGAGATGGGAAAAAGTTCAGTTGCACCAATGAAGATCGCTCTCTCGATATAGATTTAGCAGGACTCTCAAGATCGAAGCGACAGGATTTCAAGATCTTGCTTCTGGGCTCCGATCTTCCGTACGATACAAAGAAAGAAACACGAATTAAAAGTAGCAATGGAAAGGAAAGAATGAAAGAAACGGGAGTTTAGAAATGGTGGATTTGGATTTCTTGATGGCTGGATAAATAGGGCCTCATACCCCGTGATGTTCTATAGAACAAAGGAAGGGCCTCACACCCCGCGATGCATATAGTGAAGGAATAAAATTTGACAGAATTTTGTTGTATATTGATGAATAAATGATAAATTACAAGGGGGGCTGGTGGGGTATTTATAGACTCCCAACCAATGATGTAAGGGACACAAACACTAGTCTTGTGCTCCCTTGGACTACAACTCTTAGAATCCTACTCTTGGGTGTTTTAGACTCTGCTTGCTGGGCTGATCTAGACTCCATTCAAAGTGAGGAAAAATTTAGGCTTCTTATCTCATTTGGGCATCCAAGTGTTGGGTTGATGAAGTGGCTTAATATGAGATCAAGATGCTCCATCACTTGGCCTTTGATCCTGGACTCTAGAGTCTGGATGATGTGGTTGTCTGCTGGTGAGGGACTCCTCAGTCTGGATTGAAGAAGACTTAAGAGTTTTGGTGAAACTCTTGAGTTCAGGAGACTTAAACATCCTCCATCCTGATTACTTGAAACTCTTAAAGTAGAAGACCATTGAACCTTCTTCCCTTAAGTGATTAAAATTCCTAGAACTCTTAAAGTTGGCATGAAAGAGGTTGCTTGGCCAATTTCCTTATAATTAGCATGGAACACTTAAGTAGGAGGGTGCCATCTTGGGGTGTCCTTCTGCTTTACTTATCTCAAAAGGAGGGCACCAATTTTGCTTTCATTTGGCTGACCAAAAATAATAAAACACATGGCATGTGGGATGTCCAAACAAAAGTAACATGGCATGTGTTCTTGTCCCAAAATAAAATGTCCAAATGGTGTTGTCCCAATGACATATCAAAATATGACATGTGTTGATGTCCAAATCCTTGAATAAATGGCACCAAGAAGAGGTTGTGACTTGGGCTAGCACATGGGTTGTCTTCAGTCTTTAATTAGGTGCACATGGAATGTTGTCTTGGGTTCCCTCTTGTAATACAGGACTCAATGACTCAACTAATTACATGGACTTAATGAATAACTAACCATATGATTTAACCAACTAATAACTAATTAAACCAACCATACTTAATTAGGCTTTCAAATAAAAAATCCATTTAAAGTTGGTAAAAAGGGCTAATTAAATTGGACCACTAAGATCCCAATTGGGTAAATAGGGTTTGACTCAATCGGGGTTTCGACTTAACTTGGTAAAAAGGGTTTTATCCCAAAATAAACAAAACCCTAATTACAGTTGGTAAAAAGGGTTTACCCTAACTAAACCAAAATAACAGAATTTAAAATAAAATATTTACATGGTAAATAGGGTTGGGTTCAGGGTTTTACTCACAGGTGATCCACAGGGATTTGGGTTCAACCTGTCGATTTCTTTTAGCCCTGGTACCCGTACCAATCTTCCCGGGTGGGAGGAACTCGACCCTTTCAAGTATGGGTCAATTATACTATTATAATACTCTAGTAAGTCAGGGACATCTCTCTACAAGTCCTCTCTGGTGATCCAAGAATCATCAGACTCAGGTCATCCTTGCCAACGAACCAGATATCACTGGTAATCTTTGCTTCGGGTAGCGATTATCTTGTCATCCAAGATCTGTTTGATCTTATCTCTCCGGGCTGGTGGTATGGCAGGTGGACAGACTTGGGTTGGTTCACTCTCAAGGACAGGGTTAGGCCCAAATGGCTCACTAGGAATCAACATTGGCTTCTTATACTCGATAAGGTCTGAAACGTTGAAAGTAGAGCTAATGCCTAGTTCAGGTTGCAATTCAAGCACGTAGGCTTTAGGTCCTATTTTCTTAATTACTTTGTAGGGTCCACTACTATGGGCATGCAATTTTTTCATGGTTCCAGGTGGGAACCGTTCAGGTTGTAATCGAACCATAACAAAGTTTCCTTCTTTGTACTCCTTGAGTCTTCTTTTAGTATCAGCCATATGTTTACAAGATTCGATGCTTTCATTAATTTTATTACTTATCTATTTATGCAACTCTCTAACATGTTCAGCATATAACTCAGCAGACTCTGAAATACATTCATGCATGGATAAAGAAATGAGATCTAGAGGTTTTCTAGGTTTGTACCCATGAACAATCTCAAAAGAACTTTTTCCGATAGACCTATTTACTGAGCTATTATATGCGAATTCAGCTCTATATAGTAATAAGTCCCAATTGGCAGTATACTTTTCAACTAAACTTCTCAGGAAGTTTCCTAAACTTCGATTCACAACTTCTGTCTGGCCATCAGTCTGAGGGTGATAAGATATGGAAAACTTAAGTTTCATCCCTATAGGTGCCAAAGTGTTTTCCAAAAATAACTGGTGATTCAGACATCTTTGTCGGAAACTATTGTTTTAAGTAAACCATGCAATCTAACTACTTCATTCAGAAATTGCTTGGCTATCTTAGAAGCACCATAGGTTTGGGAACAAGGCAGGAAATGTGCCATCTTTGAAAACCAATCGACCACTATAAATATAGAATCATTTTTCCTTAGGATCTTAGGTAATCCAAGGACAAAGCCCATGCTAAGATCCTGCCATGGACAATCTGGTACAGGAAGAAGGGTGTATAAGCCAGTGTTCTACTTTTGCTGTTTAGCAACATCACAAGTTATACATCTAACTATAATTTGAGCAACATTCCTCTTAAGACTCGGCCAATATAAGTGGTCTTCTAGTGCTAAGATTGTCTTATTTCTACCAAAATGTCTAGCTAAGCCTCCAACATGTGTTTCCCAAATCAAGAAGTCTCTAAGTAAAGTATTAGGAATACATAGTTTATTTTGTCTAAATAAATAACCATCTTGAATATTGTACTCACTATTTGAGCTAGTCGATCCTTGTTTAACTACCATATAGATTTCACCAAAATCATCACAGGTCTCATACTCATCTTTCAATTTCTCAAATCCGACTACTCTAGTGCTAACACAATTCAAGAGCATAAATCTCCTACTCAATGCATCAGCAACTTTATTATCAGTACCCAATAGATGTCTTAAAACAAAAGCATAGGCCTGTATATATTCAACCCATTTTCCATGCCTAGAATTCAATTTCTTTTGCGAGTTAAAGAACCTAAGAGCTTCATGATCAGAATATAATACGAACTCTTGTAGTAACAAATAATGTCTCTAGTACCTAAGTGCTTGAACCACCGCATATAGTTCCTTATCATAAGTAGAGTATTTTAACTTAGCATCATTCAATTTCTCGCTAAAAAAAGCAACCGGGTGATTTTCTTGACTCAAGACTCCTCTAATTCCTATCCCTGAGGCATCACAAGCAACCTCGAAAACTTTCAAAAATTGGGTAGCCTCAGAATTGGGGCTTGGGTCATTCTGTTTTTAATCTCTTCAAAAGCCCTATCAGCTTCCTTTGACCAGTCAAATGCTCCTTTCTTCATACAGTCTGTAATAGGTGCAACTATCGTACTAAACCCTTGAATAAATATCCTATAGAAAGTAGCTAATCCATGAAAACTTCGAACATCATGAATATTCTTAGGGATAAGCCACTCAACTATGGATTTGATCTTCTCGGGGTCTACCGATACTCCTTCAGCAGTTACAACAAAATGTAGGAAATAATCCTTGGAGTCATAAAACTACATTTCTTTAAATTTGCATGAAGATTATCTCCTCTAAGTACTTGACAAACTTGCCGAAGATGGTCTAAGTGATCCTTTTTATTCTTACTGTATATGAGGATATCATCAAAATATACTACCACAATTTTTTTAATAAATGATTTCAATACTTGAGTCATAATCCTCATAAAAGTACTAGGTACATTTGATAAACCAAAAGGCATCACTAACCATTCGTACAAGCCATCCTTGGTCTTAAATATAGTCTTCCATTCATCCCAGGGCCTAATTCTAACTTGATAATAGCCACTCTTAAGGTCTGTCTTTGAAAATATAGTAGCACATGACATCATGTCTAACATCTCATCAAGTCGGGGTATGGGAAACCTATACTTTACTGTAATCTTATTGATAGCTCTACTGTCTACACACATGCACCAAGTACCATCCTTTTTAGGAGTCAAAAGGGCTGGAACAACACATGGGCTCAAACTTTCCTTGGTAAATCCTTTCCTAAGAAAATTCTCAACTTGCCTATGTAACTCCTTATGTTCAGTAGGATTCATCCTATAATGAGGTAAATTTGGCAAGGTAGCTCCTGGGACTAAGTCTATAGCATGTTGTATGTCCCTTAATGGAGGTAAACAATCAGGGAGGTCTTTTGAAAATATGTCCTTAAATTCTTTAAGAAATCTAAGATTTTCTTAGGATGTTCTTCAGGGGTTCATCACGAACTTCTTTAGCAGTCAGCATCCAGACTGTTGAACCTTCAGTGATTTCATGTTCTAACTCCTTAGCAGTAATTAGGTTCAATCTGGGTTCTTTCTCCTTTAAATGACTAGACCCTCTTTTAGTATTGTCTTTGGATTGGGTCAAATTGATCATAATTTTCTTTTCATGGTGTTTAAATGAACATGAGTTCGATCGGACAAAGAGGGTTGCATCATGGTCATATAACCATGGTCTGCCTAATATGATGCTACTAAGCCCCATTGGAATTACGTCGCACCATACCTTCTCTTGGTAGGATTGAATTTGGACTAGGACCTGGCATTGTAACCTAATAGGAATTGATGTAGCATCAATCCAGGATACCTTATATGGGCTAGGATATGTAACTGTAGGTAAGCCTAAGCTCTTAATAGCATTAGTAGATATTGCATTCACACAACTTCCACTATCTATAATTTTTTTGCACACTTTATCTCCTAGCTTAATAAAGGTTTGAAGGATATTCATCCTACACCAGTCCTCATTCTTCTTGGTTTGAGTTAGAATACACCTAACTACACCTAGTAGGTTAGATGACTCTATGGGCTCTTCATCACATTCATACTCTTCTACCAAGTCTTCCTCACCTTTGTAAATTTCTTCTTCAAATTCTTCTATATTTTCTACACTCTCCTCCTCCCATTCACCTATATGCAGTGCTCGTACAGGACAATCAACAGCAAAATGACTCATTTTACGGCACTTAAAATATACGGTATTTTGATTCCTTTCTCTAGGAACCATGGGTGCCTTTTCTTTATCTTCCCTACGAATTGGTTGAGAAGTAGGATTGGGTCGGCTAGGTGGAAATCGATTAGGACTAGGCCTTGTTCCAGGGGTATTAAACTTATTTGATTCAGGTCTATAAGTAACAAGTCTTCTCTAGAAGCGTTTACAATCCTTAGCAATCTGGTAAGCCTGTTCCAAATCATTGACTTCCCTTAAGAATAACTCTCTCTAGATATCTTTATGCAAGCCAGCTCTAAACCTCAACAAGGTGATAGCTTTGGACTCGACTACACTACACCTCGTAACGAACTCATCAAATTTAGCAATGTAATCAGCTACTGATTTATTTCCTTGAGTCAATTTTTGCCATTGATCTAATAATTTTTATTCATATGAGAATGGTAGTGGTGTGGAACAAGGGGGGTAGGGCTAGGGATGCTAGGATGGATGCTAGTATGGGTGCTTATGATGCAAAGGAATTTTTTTTTTTTTAGGTTGATGAGTTTTAGATGTTTTTTTTTTCTTAGGGTTTTGATTCCCGATTACAAGCAAAAAAACTAGAAATAAGAGAAATGAGTAACGAAAGCTTACACTAGCAGTTCAAATCCCTAAACAATGAAAACGAGAGCAGGATCCCGGGATTAAGAAACCCCGGTAGGACTAGCTCGAAACACAATACCTACTTAGGAGATAGAGAGAGCAAACCTCACACGTCTGAAGCGCCCGATGCAGAGATCGCTTAACTCGATGGATGCGGCCTGGATGCCCGAGCAGTCGAGCCTGTGGAAGCACTAGCTTTCGATTGGAAGGTCACAATGGCAAAGCCGACTGTCTCCGGTGCCCGAGATGCCAGGGAGGACCTGTAGGCAAACAAAATAGGGATTAGTGAAATGGAGAGATATACAGAAAGGGACTGAGATGAGGTTGAGAAGGGGCTTCGAGCCCGGTGTCCGGCTGGATCTCGAAGTTGAAGATGGAGATAACTTGGGGCCTCGCACCCCACGATATCCTGGAGGATGAAGGATTGTGGCCTCACACCACTCGACATCCAGGAGGATGAAGGACTCGCGATGCCCTGGGGCGACGGACAGGTGGCCTCACACCACTCGACGTCCCTGGGGACGAAGGCAACTTCACTCAAACCTAGTCTAGGAGACAATGGTTGGAGGATAAACACTCAAACTCTTTTTTTCATTCAGTCATTCAATAGCCTTACAAGGGAGGGATTAGGTTCTTTAAATAGGCACCCAAGGCCCATTTGAAATTCAAAAGAAACAAAATTACACACTTTCTTGGGTGGCGCAAAAAATATTTGACCTTCTCCTCTCTTTGGCCGACCAAAGGTGATTTTGATTGGGCGTGGCATGTGGGAGGGCTTGGAGAGGGGGATTGGCCTCATGACTTCCTTCATTTGCATGCTTATTTTGGGAAGAAAACGTGGAACAAGGCTTGCTTGAAGGGATGTGCTTCCTTGGATCCTTCAACGCCCACTTCTGGAGTGATTCATGGCCGACCAAATAGAGGGAGCTTTGGGTGTTGCAAGGTTGAAGGCTTGGAGAGGGGAGTGTGTCCTTTGACCTTCCATTCTTGCATGATCACTTTAGGAAGAACGCTTGGAAGAGGGCTTGCTTTGTGGCTTGGTCTCTTCAAGGATCTTCAATGCCCCACATTTGGATGGATCATGGCATGATGTGGGGGAGGGGAGAGGGGGATGATGTCTCCTCCTTCCAAGGTCAACCAAGAGCAATTTGGCAAGGAGAGGGCGTGTGGAATGCATGAGGGCACCTCCTTATTTCCTTCCCTGGATGCCCAAATGGCAACAGATGTGGCGCCACATAGGTGGCTGAGGTGGCACCTATGTTGACATCTATCCAAGTGCAAGAGGTGGGTTGGCCCACAAGGACTTAATTGGGTCTTGAGAGCCAGGTTGACTTCAATTGGGCTTGGGCCCAATCCAAACTCAAACTCGAACCAAAAATAAATACATAACTCAAGACCTAAACTTGACCCAAATTAGTCAAGGTACAAGACTAGACAAACTTGGGCTAGGTTCGGGACTAAAATTATAAAATTACTTTGGCTCAAAGCCTTATTACAGGACTCACAGAAGTGGAACCCTAATCCGAGATCCACAGAGGGTTGAGGAGCCTCTGTTAGATCCTGGTGCCCACACCAGTTCTCCCGGGATGGGAGGAACTCGACCCTGTCGAGTAAGGGTTAGCTTGGCTTTGGTTCCTCTCCAGGATGTTGGGGTCGATGCGTTGCAAGTCCTCCAGTGTGATCCACGAGTGATCGGATTCGGGTCGACCTTGCCATCGGACCAAGTAACGTTGATTGCCCTTGCCCCGGGTAGTGATGGCTTGGTCATCCAGGACACGCTCGAACCGCTCTCCTTGCTCAGGTATATTTGGAGGTGGACACTCAGGTTCAGGTTCACTCTTAAAAGGTAGGTCAGGCCCAAACGGCTCACTAGGTATGTTTGCGGGTTCTCTATACTCGACTAAGTTAGAGATATTGAATGTCGAGCTAATTCCATAATCCGGAGGTAATTTTAGCACATAGGCATTAGGGCCCATTCTCCTAATCACTTTAAAGGGACCTGCCCCATGAGCATGAAGCTTCTTAACGGTTCCCGGTGGAAACCGTTCAAGCCGGAGCCTAATCATTACAAAATCTCCTATTTCAAACTCTTTTGCTCGCTTTCGGGAATCAGCCAGCCTTTTATATATGTTATTACTTATATTAATTTTCTGGCTAATTTCTTTATGCATGTCCCTAATATGCTGTGCAAGTGAATCAGCTGACTCGGAGACACGTGCATGGATGGGTAGGGGAATCAGGTCAAGAGGTCGGTTAGGCTTGTATCCACAGACAACTTCAAAAGGACTCTTCCAGGTGGTCCTATTCACAGAGCTGTTGTAGGCGAACTCGGCTTGAGGTAAAAGAAGATCCCAATTTTTCGTATGTTCACCTATCAAGCATCTAAGAAGGTTTCCTAGGCTGCGGTTGACCACCTCAGTTTGTCCATCGGTTTGCGGGTAGTAGGCAGTGGAGAATTGGAGCTTGGTTCCTAAGAGGTGCCAAAGGGTTTTCCAGAAATAGCTAGTAAAGCGGACATCCCTATCGGACAATATGGTCTTGGGTAGGCCATGTAACTTAACCACATGTTCCAGAAAAAGCTTGGCAACCTTGGAAGCATCTAGGGTCTGGGAGCAGGGTATAAAATGAGCCATTTTGGAGAACCTATCCACTACTACAAAGACAGAATCGTGCTTCCTTGCGGTCTTGGGTAATCCTACCACAAAATCCATGCTGAGGTCTTGCCAAGGGTGGCTAGGTATGGGCAAGGGTGTGTAAAGGCCAGTATTCCATTTATGCTGCTTGGCCACAGCACAAGTTCGGCACCTAGAGACAATATTGGCGACATCTTTCTTAAGGCTAGGCCAAAAAAACTGGTCTTCAATAGCTAAAGTGGTCTTCTCCCTACCAAAGTGACCAGGCTAGGCCTCCCGCATGGGTTTCTCACACTAAAAAAATCTCGGAGTGAAGTCTTGGGAATGCACAACTTATTACCCTTGAAAAGATAACCATCCTGTAAGGTATAGTCACTATGGGCACTAAATGGTTCTTGAAGCTTAGACTGGAAGATCTCACTGAAGTCAGGACAAGATTCATATTGCTCCTTAAGTCGGTCAAATCCTACAACCTCAGTCCTAACTGTGTTTAACAAAAGGGCACGATGGCTAAGGGCATCAGCTACCTTATTCTCAGTACCAGCATGATGTTTAAGCACAAAGGTATAGGCTTGGATATACTCGACCCACTTAGCGTGCCTAGGGTTCAATCTCTTCTAGGAGTTCAGATATCGAAGGGCTTCATGGTCTGAAAACAAGACAAACTCATGGGGTAACAGGTAGTGCCTCCAGTACCTAAGGGCTTGGACGACTGCATAAAACTCCTTATCGTAAGTTGAATACTTAATTTTGGCCTCATTAAGTTTTTCGCTAAAGAAGGCCACGGGGTGACTTTCCTGACTAAGTACTCCACCAATCCCAACTCCCGAAGCATCACAAGCAACCTCGAAAACCTTAGAAAAATCCGGCAATCTCAGGACAGGTGCTTGTATCATTCAATCCTTAATTTCAAGGAAGGCTTTGTCTACAGCTTTAGTCCATTGAAACCTCCCTTCCTGATGCAGTCAGTTATAGGTGCTACAATTGAACTGAATCCCCAAATGAAACGTCTATAAAATGTGGCCAGGCCATGGAAACTACGTACATCATGGATACTAGCAGGGACAAGCCATTCAACTATAGCTCTAACCTTTTCAGGGTCGGCTGAAACTCCTTTAGGGATAACTACAAAGCCTAAGAAGATAACCCTAGTTGTATAAATTCACACTTTTTAGGGTCAGCGTAAAGGCTATTCTCCCTAAGGATTTGGCTGGCAGACTAACCTTAAGTGGTGAAGATGGTCCTCTTTGGTCTTGCTATAGATCAAGATGTCATCAAAATATACTACTAGGAATTTTCTAGTGAACTCGCGCAAGACTTGGGTCATGACTCTCATAAAGGTACTGGGCGCATTAGACAACCCGAACGGCATCACTACCCACTCGAACAGACCATCCTTAGTCTTAAATGCCATCTTCCATTCATCCCCTGGTCGAATTCTAATCTGGTGGTAGTCACTCTTGAGGTCTATCTTGGAAAAGATAGTGGCACCGGCCATCATATTGAGCATATCATCCAGGCGGGGAATAGGAAACCTATATTTGATTGTAATTTTGTTGATAGCCCTGCTATCAACACACATTCTCTGGGTCCCATCTTTCTTAGGGGTAAGTAGGGCAGGGATGGCACAGG
The DNA here is from genome assembly GCA_021397845.1 of Areca catechu. Lineage (NCBI taxonomy): Eukaryota > Viridiplantae > Streptophyta > Magnoliopsida > Arecales > Arecaceae > Areca > Areca catechu. The sequence goes on along the minus strand of CM038041.1, from coordinate 69,695,940 downwards.
GACTTAAACTCTCCCTAAGAAAACCCTTCCTAAGTAGCTCTCCCACTTGTTTCTGAAGTTCCTGATGTTCAGTGGGGTTCATCCTATAGTGGGGAAGGTTGGGCAAAGTGGATCCTGGGACCAAATCTATAGCGTACTGGATGTCCCTAAGGGGTGGTAGTTGATTAGGTAATTCTTCCAGGAAAACATCCTCAAATTTTTTTAGAGTCTTTACCACCTCTTGGGGTTGTTCTACATTGGGTGGTTCATGACTCTCCTTGGTGGCTAGAATCCAAACAGGGGCTCCCTCTAAAATCTCTTTCTCTAGCTCCTTAGGTGTGATCAGGTTGACTTCGGTTTTCTTCTCCTTAAGGCTACTAGATTTTTTCTTGACGAGGTCCTTAGGTTGGATTGGGTTGATTGTGATCTTTTTCCCCTGGTGAAAAAAGACACAGGTATTGGATCGACCATAAAGAGTGGCATCATGGTCGAAAAGCCAGGGTCATCCTAGAATGATACTACCCACACCCATGGGTAAGACATCGATTCTTCATAGGAACTCATTTTTATCTTGATTTGGCACCTAGATTTTACTGGGATTGAAGTTGAATCTATCCAGGAGACGTTGTAAGGGTTGGGGTGGGGAACTGTGGCTAGTCTTAAAGATTTGACTGTACTCAAGGAAAGGGTATTAACACAGCTTCCACTATCAATGATGACCTTACAAACCTTATCTCCTAGCTTGATCAGGGTCTGTAGGATGTTGGTCCTACGCCAGTCTTCCTGTACTATGTTTTAGGCTAGGATGCATCGGACTACTACAAGGTCTTCAGATTCATAAACTTCTTCCTCTCCCTCGTACTCTTCTAATAACTAATTTTCGGGATCATAGACATCCTCCTCAGGTTCAACGATTGGTTCGGGTTCAGTCTCAGTTGGTTCATCTATGAGTAGGGCAGGGGCGGTGCACTGACTAGCAAAATGTCTAGGTTTATGACACCTAAAGCATTTACCTTGGGGATCGGGTCTCCTCTGGACTTCAATAGCCTTACCCTTTTCCTCTCTACTATATTGGGGTCGGTTCAGGCTAGGACGACTAGGACTGGGTTGGGCTAAGTTTGGTCAACTTGGGTCAGTTCGGTTTGGGCTTGGTCGACTCGGGTAAGCCTGGCTGTAACTTTGGGTGGATCCAAGGATTCGGTTCTGGTTCCTAAAGGGCTCAGGTCTTCTGTAGGTGGGAGCTCTCTGGAAATGCTCACAAAGCCTAGCAACTTGGTAAGCTTCTTCCAAGGTTCTGGGTTCTCTAAAATACAGCTCTCTCTGAATGTCTGGGTGTAGGCCAGTCCTAAACCTAGACAGGGTTACCTCAGGTGATTCAACAACCTTACATCGCATAACATATTCATCAAACTTGGTGATGTAATCGGCCACACTCTTACTCCCTTGACTTAAGGTTTGCCATTGATCCAACAGTTTCTGGGTGTAGGATGCAGGTAAGTATTTCCTTCTAAGCTTATCTCTCATTTCCCCCCAGGCGGTTATGGGTAATTGACCTTTCTGCTCTATGTAATTTTCAACACTGTTCCAGAACAACCTAGCTTGGTGAACCAACCTAAGCTTGGAAAACTTAAACTTAGTTCTTTCTGACATAGAGTACCAGTCAAAATACTGCTCCATAGCAGATTCCCAATCTTCATACACCCTGGGATCTAAACTACCATCGAAAGTGGGTGCCTCAAGCTTGATGCTCCTAAGGGCCCTTTCTTCACGGTCCTCCAGATTGGGTCTCCTAGGATGGATATCAACAAAGGGGTCAGGGTTGCTTCCAAAGTCATCCTCAAAGTAAGGATCTTGTGGCAGGTTTCTCCTGGGATGAGGGGACTCAGGACTGGGTTCAGGTCGGGCCTAGCAGCTTCCTCTAGGGGTCTTAATCTGGCCTCTATTTGATCCAGTCTATTGGTCAACTGGTTGCCTAACTGGGTTATGGATTGAGTTAGGGCTCCAATGTTAGCTCGCAGTTGGTCCATGGTTTCGGTAGAGGGTGGAGAAGGTGGGTGAAAAGAGGTTCCTGATCTAGTGCACATGTAACAAAATGATGCTACGGTTTGCTAGACCTAGGAGATCTCTCCAAATGTAAAGTCAAGAAGATGAACCTGGAAGTAGTAACTTGACACCTGGCCAGGTAAGTGTAAGGTTAGTTGAGGTTCTTCTTTGCTTGCCTAGACACCAATTAAAAACTGACCAGGTAAGCAAACCAACCCACTTCCCTTCGAGCTCTAGTCCCTGAACCACTTGCCTAGACACCCGCTGCTCAAGCACACACCAACAAGCAATCTAGCTTAGCTCGGCACTTGGGTCGACCCGACTTCGTGGGTGTCCTTAGCTCACTAGAGCAGATTAAATGTCTAATCGGTTTTAGTTAATGGCTAGGGCTCGATATGTCAGGTGGTGGTTTTTGGGCTAGGGACAGGTAATGAAATCCTGATCCTATGTTAATTTGTCGCCCTTAAGATATGTTATGGAGAATGATGCACAAAAAAAATGACTAATGAAATGACTTAAAATTTTCTTGTTTTTTTGACTTTTAGATGTGTGATTGCTAAACAAAATGTAGGAATTAAAATATGCCCCTAAATGCAAGAAACAAGCTAGACGGATGAATGAAACAAGAGATGAGATGCTTGCTGAAATTTCAGACCTGAGATTTTCTCAGGTAGTATTTCGGCTTGTAGAAATTCTACAAACTGAAATAAAATCTGAGAAAATAGAAAAAAATACCTTGAATTCAATGCGATCTAACAGAATAGAAATCATGAAATTTGGATATCTCTACAGAGATAAGCAATCCAATGATCATACCATATACAGGCCGACCAGAATGCAGAAAATGAAAGAAAATAAAATGCACTAGTCCTAGCCTTGCTCTGATACCAAAAATGGTGTGGAACAAAGGGGGTAGGGCTAGGGATGCTAGGATGGATGCTAGTATGGGTGCTTATGATGCAAAGGAATTTTTTTTTTTTTTTTTAGGCTGATGAGTTTTAGATGTTTTTTTTTTTTTTTTTCTTAGGGTTTTGATTCCCGATCACAAGCAAAAAAACTAGAAATAAGAGAAATGAGTAACGGAAGCTTACACTAGCAGTTCAAATCCCTAAACAGTGAAAATGAGAGCAGGATCCCGGGATTAAGAAACCTTGGTAGGACTAGCTCGAAACACAATACCTACTTAGGAGATAGAGGGAGCAAACCTCACACGTCTGAAGCACCCGATGCAGAGATCGCTCAACTCGGTGGATGCGGCCTGGATGCCCGAGCAGTCAAACCCGTGGAAGCACTGGCTTTCGATTGGAAGGTCACGATGGCAAAGCCGACTGTCTCCGGTGCTCGAGATGCCAGGAAGGACCTGTAGGCAAACAAAATAGGGATTAGTGAAATGGAGAGATATACAGAAAGGGACTGAGATGGGGTTGAGAAGGGGCTTTGAGCCCGGTGTCCGACTGGATTCCGAAGTCGAAGATGGAGATAACTTGGGGCCTCGCACCCCACGACATCCTGGAGGATGAAGGATTGTGGCCTCACACCACTCGACGTCCAGGAGGATGAAGGACTCGCAACGCCCTGGGGCGACGGACAGGTGGCCTCACACCACTCGACATCCCTGGGGACGAAGGCAACTTCACTCAAACCTAGTCTAGGAAACAATGATTGGAGGATAAACACTCAAACTCTTTTTTTCATTCAATCATTCAATAGCCTTACAAGGGATGGATTGGGTCCTTTAAATAGGCACCCAAGATCCATTTGAAATTCAAAAGAAACAAAATTACACACTTTCTTGGGTGGCGCCAAAAACATTTGACCTTCTCCTCTCTTTGGCCGACCAAAGGTGATTTGGGTTGGGCGTGGCATGTGGGAGGGCTTGGAGAGGGGGATTGGCCTCTTGACTTCCTTCATTTGCATGCTTATTTTGGGAAGAAAACATGGAACAAGGCTTGCTTGAAGGGATGTGCTTCCTTGGATCCTTCAACGCCCACTTTTGGAGTGATTCATGGCCGACCAAATGGAGGGAGCTATGGGCATTGCAAGGTTGAAGGCTTGGAGAGGGGAGTGTGTCCTTTGACCTTCCATTCTTGCATGATCACTTCAGGAAGAAGGCTTGGAAGAGGGCTTGCTTTGTGGCTTGGTCTCTTCAAGGATCTTCAACGCCCCACATTTGGATGGATCATGGCATGATGTGGGGGAGGGGAGAGGGGGATGATGTCTCCTCCTTCCAAGGTCGCCCAAGAGCAATTTGGCAAGGAGAGGGCATGTGGAATGCATGAGGGCACCTCCTTGTTTCCTTCCCTGGATGCCCAAGTGGCAACAGATGTGGTGCCACATAGGTGGCTGAGGTGGCACCTGTGTTGACATCTATCCAAGTGTAAGAGGTTGGTTGGCCCACAAGGACTTGACTGGGTCTTGAGAGCTAGGTTGACTTCAATTGGGCTTGGGCCCAATCCAAACTCAAACTCGAACCAAAAATAAATACAGGACTCAAGACCTAAACTTGACCCAAATTGGTCAAGGTAAAAGACTAGACAAACTTGGGCTAGGTTCGGGACTAAAATTATAAAATTACTTTGGCTCAAAGCCTTATTACAGGACTCACAGAAGTGGAACCCTAATCCGAGATCCACAAAGGGTTGAGGAGCCTCTGTTGGATCCTGGTGCCCACACCAGGTAGGTATTTCTTCCTAAGCTTTACCTTCATTGCTCATCATGTACCAATAGGTAGGTCACCTCTCTGTCGATTCAGTCGTTCTACATTTTTTCAGTACAATCTAGCCTGTCCGACTAGCCTAAGCTTGGTAAATTTGAATTTTCTTTCCTCTGACATTTCGTACCATTCAAAGTACTGGTCCATATCACTTTCCTAATCAGTATAGACCTTAGGATCCAAACTACCCTCGAATATGGGTGCGTCTAATCGAATGCTCCTAAGAATCCTTTCTTCCTGGTCATTCACATCAGGGGTATGGCGCCTAGGAATTGGGTTAGGAGTAAATTTCCTATGTTAGGCTCTTTGACCTAGGTAAGCAGGTTCTCTATATTGATCTCTTAAATCTCGGGGAGTGAGTTGGGCTCGTAGAATTGGGGGAATGGGTCTAGGCATCTCAAAGCTTTGACCTAGAGGAGTGGGTCTAGGGGTTTTAGAACTTTGACCTGGGTGAATGGGTCTAGGTGTTTCAGGATCTGATCTAGTCGCATGGGGTTGTTTAAGATTACCTAGCCTCTCTTCCACTTGGTCAAATCTTGTAGTAAGCTGAGTAAGTTGATCAGTTATTATTCTCAAAAGATTTTCCATATTAGGGTCCATGGGTGGATTGGGTTACATTTGAGCAGGCTGATAGTGTGTGTTTGACCTAGTTGCCGTGCAATTCAATCACACAGAACTCGACTCAGACTAGGGTTTCCTAGACCTAGAGCTCAAGTAGAATGGGTCAGCTCAAATTACAGTCAATTCAATAATTATCCTGTCCACTGGCCAAGTAAGATGTGGGTTCGTGGGAGGCTCCCCCTGCTCTTGCAGGGTCCTAATTAAAAATTATGAAATCACTTAGGACGTTTGCCTCTGGACCTCTAGCCTTAGACACCAGGTTCAAGTGATTATTAGAGGATTAGGTACACTAACTTACACATAATACTTAGAACCCGACCTGTTGGTGTCCCTAGCTCACTAAAGCAAATTAAGTCTAATTAATTTTAATTAAGGCTAGGACCGATGCAAAGATGATGATTATAGGCTAAGGAAGGGTGATGAAATCCCTCCCTTATGTAGATATTGAATGTCCTTAAGATTAGGTTTAAATGATGCACACACAAAATGAAACCCTAATATGCAAATAAGCAAAAATAGAAAAAAATAAAAATTAATTAATTTTTTTTAAAAAAAACAAGGATATATTCTACAAATAAGTATCTAATATGCAGGAAATATTAAAATATGCAAAAGTCTTTACCAAAAGAACCCTAAACTTGTTGAAATTAGCTTTGCTGAAAAACAGGGCAGAACTGTTCTCAGGTAGTATTTCGATAGGCAGAAAATTTATAGATTGAAATAATTCTTGAGAAAATTCTGAAAAATACTTTCAATTATAGGAAATCTAGAAAAATAAAAATCAGATTTTTATGAGTTATTTATGGATAGAAATAATTAAAACAATAGATTATGTACTAAGATGGCCGAGATGCAGAAATTAAAACCTAAAGATGCCTATCTCTTTATTTTCTTCTTCAAGGGTTAATTCACAGTGGCACCCCCACACGTCATAGAAAATCCTATTTGAATGGATTGTGAGGGTCTTGTAGCCCTTCATTTTCCTATGACCGGATAGCCATGGTGAAGCACCCAATCCGAGTACTTAAAGATAACTAAGTCGGCATAAGATAGATTAAACGCTAATTTAACCTAGTTCTGATACCAAAATTGATGTAGGACAGAAAACCAAAACTAAATTACTGAAATTAATAAATAATTAACAGAGAAAAATTAGAAACTAATTTTTTTATATTTTTCAGATTTTAAAGAAGACTTCAAAGGAGATGGTGAAGGAAACTAATTCAATTACCCACACAAGTAAACCTATAAAGCAATTAAAAAAAAGTAGGACCTGGTGGTTAAGAAACCACCATAAACTAGGATCTATTCAATGAGTTAAAAATTATGAGATGAAAAAAATTCAGTTGTACCAACGAAGATCTCTCTCTCAATGTAGATCTGGCAAGACTCTCAAGATCATAGTGACAGGATTTCAAGATCTTGCTTCTGGGCTCCGATCTTCCGTACGATGCTAGTTCTGAGGCAAGAACACCTGATCTTGATTCCTGTTCACCTGTAACACTCAACAAAGAAAGAAACATGAAATAAAAGCAGCAATGGAAAGGAAAGAATGAAAGAAAGGAGGGTTTAGAAATGGTGGATTTAAATTTCTTGATGGCTGGATAAATAGGGCCTCAGACCCTGCGATGTTTCATAGAACAAAGGAAGGGCCTCACACCCTGCGATGCACACAGCAAAGGAATAAAATTTGATAGAATTTTGCTGTATATTGATGAATAAATGATAAATTACAAGGGGGGCTGGTGAGGTATTTATAGACTCCCAACCAGTGATGTAAGGGACACAAACACTAGTCTTGTGCTCCCTTGGACTACAACTCCTAGAATCCTACTCTTGGATGTCTTGGACTCTGCTTGCTGGGCTAATCTGGACTCCATTCAAAGTAGGCAAAAATATGAGGCTTCTTATCTCATTTGGGTGCCCAAGTGTTGGATTGATGAAGTGGCTTGATGTGAGGTCAAGATGCTCCATCACTTGGCCTTTGATCCTGGACTCTAGAGTCTGGATGATGTGGTTGTCTGCTGGTGAGGGACTCCTCGGTCTAGATTGAAGAAGACTCAAGAGTTTTGGTAAAACTCTTGAGTTCAGGAGACTTAAGCAGCTTCCATCCTGATTGCTTGAAACTCTTGAAGTAGAAGACCATTGAACCTTCTCCCCTTAAGTGATTAAAATTCCTAGAACTCTTGAAGTTGGCATGAAAGAGGTTGCTTGGATTTCCTTGTAATTGGCATGGAACACTTGAGTGGGAGGGTGCCATCTTGGGGAGTCCTTCTGCTTTACTTATCTCAAAAGGAGGGCGCAAGTTTTACTTTCATTTGGCCAACCAAAAATAATAAAACACATGGCATGTGGGATGTCCAAACAAAAATGATATGGCATGTGTTCTTGTCCCAAAATGAAATGTCCAAATGGTGTTGTCCCAATGACATGTCCAAACATGACATGTGTTGATGTCCAAATCCTTGAATAAATGGCACCAAGAAGAGGTTATGATTTGCGCTAGCACATGGGTTGTCTTGAGTCTTCAATTGGGTGCACATCGGATATTGTCTTGGGTCCCCTCTTGTAATACAGGACTCAATGACTCAACTAATTACATGGACTCAATGAATAACTAACCACATGATTTAACCAACAAATAACTAATTAAACCAACCATACTTAATTAGGCTTTCAAATAAAAATCCATTTAAAGTTGGTAAAAAGGGCTAATTAAATTGGACCACTAAGATCCCAGTTGGGTAAATAGGGTTTGACTCAATTGGAGTTTCGACTCAACTTGGTGAAAAAGGTTTTATCCTAAAATAAATAAAACCCTAATTATAGTTGGTAAAAAGGGTTTATCCTAACTAAACCAAAATAACATAATTTAAAATAAAATATTTACATGGTGAATAGGGTTGGGTTCAGGGTTTTACTCACAGGTGATCCACAAGGATGTGGGTTCAACCTATCAATTTCTTTTAGCCTTGGTGCATGCACCAGATTATGGTCCCAATAACTGCCAGAACCCCACCTCGGAAAAGGACTGTGCTGACAACCTTCATCGAGGTGAGAGTCCCATCGCCTTACAATGCAATTTTGGGACATCCTGGACTCAACCTGCTCGATGCCACCATCTCCACAAGGCATCTCCTCATTCAGTTCCTGACCCCTTGGGGGATCAGGGAGATGAAGGGGTCATGCCAGCCATTCTAGCACTACTTGCAGACTATTCCGGGACCACGAGGAGCCGATCCGAACCCAGTCATTGATCAGCCGAATCTGGCAAAGCCAGAGCCGAAGGGCGGACCTATTGAGCCTTATTGTCCTTCCCCTTGTGAGAGGATTCCTTGAGGACGGTGAAGGTGGGAGCCCTGCTGCCTGAAAAGGAGAGATCCCATCTGCTTAGTTTCTTATGGGCCAACGCGGATGTCTTCTCCTGGACTGCCACCAATATGCCCGGCATTCCTCATAAGTGAACACTCATAAGTTGAATGTTGATCCTAACTATCACTCAGTCCGACGGAAGAAAAGGAGCTTCACCATGGAGTGGCAGAAGGCGAATGATGAAGAAGTTAAGAAGCTTCTCACAACGGGCTTCATTCATGAGGTACAGTATCCTAATTGGCTTGCTAATATGGTGATGGTCAGGAAAGCCTCTGGAAAGTGAAGGATCTACATAGACTACACCAACCTCAATCAGGCATGCCTAAAGGATAGCTTTCCACTCCCCAAGATTGACCAGCTGGTGGATACGACCTCGGGCCATAAGTTCCTCAGCTTCATAGATGCATTCTCTGGATACAACCAAATATGTATGCATCTGGGGGACGAGGAGCACACAATATTCATGACTGACTAAGGTACATACTATTACAAGATGATGCCATTTGATCTCAAGAATGCAGGGGCCATATACCAGGAACTGGTCAACAAGGTCTTCAAAGACCAGATTGGTCGTAACATGCAGGTACATGTAGATGACATGCTCGTCATGAGCGACCTGGAGTCAAATCATGTTGCTGACCTGGTGGAGGCTTTTGATAACCTTCATCTCTACTAGATGAAGTTGAATCCCGCCAAGTGTGCATTTAGCATTACGGTAGGAAAGTTTCTAGGATTATGGTCACCCAGTGAGAAATAGAGGCCAACCTTGAGAAGATCCAAGCGATCACCGATATGAGATACCCTGTCTCCAAGAATGGGGTCCAGCACCTGATTGGATGCACCGTGGCATTAAGCCACTTCATCTCGCATTCCACTCAGCACTGCCAGTTGTTGACCCCTGAAATAATTTTGATGATTACAAAATATTAGAGCATGTATTTATGACTAACTCTTTCAATTATTTAAGAAGTTTTTGTAGGAAGCATTTATCAATGAGTCACTTTATTTCCTACTTAGCTGGAAGTTATCCCAATACAGTTGTATTAATTAATGAAGTGTATTAAATTGATGGCCTCAAAGTTGTAAAGCCCTAATTTTCATTCTTGTAATCTTGTAAAAAGGGCTATAAATTAGTAAAAATGAGTTTGATTAGGTAAGATATCTTTTGTAACCTATTTTGAAGTTTTGGAAGACTTGTATTGATAGGAGATTCAATTGGCTGAATTTTGAAGAATTTCTGCTAGAGCTGACTCATGGATCAAGAGCCGACTTCTATTCTGGCATGGCACGAAGAGTTTTAGAGTTTCAAAAATCTAAGACGACTCAAAGATATTGAGCCGACTCGACCAGAAGTTCCAAATCTCAAGTTTTAGAAACTTAGAGCCTCAAGCTAACTCATATAGAGTTTGATTTCTATTATCTGAGACTTCAAGCTGACTCAACCATCTCGAGCCGACTCGAGTGTCGGGTTCAAGCCTGTAATGGCTAGTTGCATAATTGACTGTTTGAATTCCAAGAAGGCCCCAACGTCTCTATTTTGATTCCCTAGGCCAAACAACGGCTAGATTTGCTTGAAAACTATAAAAGGGGAGTATTTATGATGGATTAGATGATGATTATTGATTATTCATTGAAAACAAAAGAGCATTCAAGTGAATTTCAAGTCTTTCACCAACCAACTTCAAGTGAGCATTTAAGAAAGGATTCAAAGCTTCTCCAACTCATCTTCATTCATTGAATCTAACTTTTGATGAAGTCAAGAAGCAACTTTAAGAGTATTCAAGAGCATCTAAAGCAATGCTTAAATTTGAGCTTCATCGGTAACTACCAAATAAATTTGGTTTGTTGTAAAGTTGCTAGTTTCTTTTGATATATCTTGTTTCCTCTCTACGAGGAGCAAGGGGCTGTGTCTTGTGAGTGTTGAAACAATTTTTAGGTGAGCCTATTAGAACCTAAGTTGGGTTTCTTTGGTGAGCTCGATTTTAAAAACCAAAGGGACTTGGGTTCTTGGTAAGCCCGGTGTAAAACCAAGTGTGGGTTCTTGGTAAGCCCGGTGTGAAATCAAGTGTAGGTTTCTTTGGTGAGCCCGGTATAAAAACCAAAGGGTGTAAGATTTGGATTGTGATCCCGGTAAAACAATCTGACTGTATTCTAGGAAGAATATAGTGAAAATCCCTAGTGGTGCTTGGGTAGTGACGCAGGAGTGGGTTGCTCCGAACCACTAATTTTTTTGTGTTTGTGATTGTGTTTGCTTGACTCCATTGTGATTGTTAATTTTGTTGCTTCCGTTGCATAATCAATCTATCACATCACCAACACTAAAGGAATTTTAAAGTACACATACTTGAATATTTTATTATCCCAATTCACCCCCCTCTTGACAAACCACCTGGGCAACAAGTGGTATTAGAACCAGGTTTCTGAAATTCCTCAGAGTAAAGATTGATGGCACATCCCATGAGTACATCCTTAGCCGAAGGCCAATCCACAAACCGACCTCTACTTTTTACTGAAATTAATTACACATATTGGAAGGCTAGGATGAAGATATACATTTAAGCCGTAGACTTTCAATTATGAAAGATAATTCAAAAAGGACCTTACACATCCACAATCAGAATTAATGATGTTGGGTTCCCAAACCTAAAGAGGAATGGGATGAAAATGATATGAAAAAGGTCAAGTTAAATGCCAAAGCCAAGAATTTATTTTATTGTGCTTTGGACCCAAACAAATTTAACAGAATTTTCACGTGTAATTCTGCTAAAGAAATTTGGGATAAGCTCGAAAACACACACGAGGGCACATCACAAGTAAACACTTCTAAAATTAACCTTCTTGTGCATAATTATGAGTTATTCAAAATGGAGCCAAATAAAACTATACCTACTATGTTTTCACATTTTACTGACATTATAAATGATCTTAAAAGTCTTGATAGGACCTATACTAATGTTGATTTAGTGCAGAAAGTTTTGAGATCTTTGCTAGAAAAATGGGAAGCAAAGGTTACAGCTATTCAGGAGGCAAAGGATTTGAATACACTTCCATTAGATGAGTTGTTGGGCTCATTGAACACACATGAGCTAGCCATGCAACAAAGAACAGAAGAAGACTCAAAAAGAAAAAAGACCATTGCATTTAAAGCAATTGAAGAGAATAAGGATGAACATTTTGATACCTCTGATATGATGATATGGAGGATGATAAAATTATCCTAGTAATGAGAAAGTTCAAAAGATTTATGGGCAGAAGAAGAACAAATAGATGGAGAAAGCAATTCAGAAAAGGAGACCATGGAAAGGAAAAAGAAAAAGACAAGGACAAAGATTAAATTCTAATATATTATGAATGCAAGAAACCAGAACACATACATCCTAATTGTCCAGAAATCAAGATAAAGTTGTTTAAGAGAAAGAAAAAGAAAGCAATGCTTGTAGCATGGAGCGACAGTGATGAATCTACATCAACTGAAGAAGAAGAAAATATAACGAAGATAGCTCAGATTTGTCTTATGGATTTAAAGGATGAGGGACGTCTTGCAGCCATGAACACAAAGAAAAGATGGTGTCTTGATAGCGGCTATCAAGATACATGACAAGTGACATAGATCAATTCTTCACCCTAAAAGAAAATGATGGTGGCATGGTAACATTTGGTGACAACCGTAAAGGAAGGATAATCGGTATTGGTAAAATTAAAATTACTCCTTCCACTTTTATTAAGAATGTACTGCTAGTAGAAAAGTTAAAGCATAATCTGTTAAGTATCAGTCAACTATATGATATTGGCTTTAATATTTTCTTCAAGGCTTTAATGTGTATAGTAGCTGATCTTCTTGACTCTAGTACAAAGTTCATCGGAATAGACTTGGTAATATTTATGTGATAGATCTTAATGATATAGCTATGTCAAGTAACATAAGTCTTGTAGCAATGAATGATAAGAGGAAGGAATCAAGTCTACTATGGCATAGATGGCTTGGACATGCTAGCATGCATACTATTGCAAAACTTATTTCAAAAGATTTAGTCAAAGGTTTGCCGAAGTTTAAAGTAGATTTCGATTATGTTTGTGATACATGCCAATTACGAAAACAAGTTAGGGGAAGTTTTAAATCGAAAAATATTGTTTCTACCACTAGATCTTTAGAACTGTCATGACACACTAGATGAGAGCATCCCATCCAGATCACGTACAATACTTCAAACACGAAGCACCATGAAGAGACTATAATGGTCGCAACAAGCCTGGCATGAACTCTATACCACGGATCTTAAGAGATAGGGGTAATGAAGATCAAACAAGTAATAAATCAAGATTAAGAAGAAGTTTAGGGAGAGAAACAAGGGTTTAATATATTATCTCCTATCAGAATAGGTTACATGACCTCTTGGAAGACTCCAGAGATATCTTCTCTTCACCTTGACCCAAGACCGTACAATGTATATATATCCCTAGGTTAAACCAAACCTAGCCCCTTGAACCAACTCCCAACTGGCACAGAATCAAAATAGCGAACCCGTCGTCCGAGTTGACTCGCAGGGTTTGAGTGGCTCGTCCAGACCACTCCATCTATTCTGAGAATATAAACCGACTCGAGTAAATCGAGCCGACTCATCTAGAGTGTCTACATACCTGCCCTGAGAACCAGAGTCGACTCCTGGAAACCGAGCCGACGCGAAATAGGTACATCACCCAGATTCCCGTGCTGTGCCACCAACCGAGTCGACTCGAAGGACCACCAAGCCGACTTGAATAGACAAACTAAACAATAAACATTATAAACATAGTCTATCACCTAGGACTCTTACCAGACTCACTCCTAGCCCTAGTTACATCATGACCAACATGATAAAGACCCAAAACTTTATTCCAGATGCCTTGTATACACCACACGAGACTCAACAATCTCCACCTTGGTGTTTCAAGGCTTCGGTCAACTCCATCTTATCCATCAACCGCATCAATCCTATACACTTGTGAAAGCTATCCCTTGGAAGAACCTTCATTAGTGCATCAGCTGGATTCTCCTTGGTATAAACCTTTTCCAGCTCCACCTCGCCTTCCTCCACCAACTCTCTAACCTGATGGTATCTGATGTCGATGTGCTTTGTCCTGAAATGATATACTGAATTCTATACAAGTACCAATGCACTCTGGCTATCACAATACACCTTGATAGCCTCCTGTTTGCAGCCCATCTCCATAGCCAATCCCTTCAACCATAGAGCCTCCTTTGTTACCTCTGTGATGCCAATATACTCTACTTCAGTGGTGGATAATGCCATTATAGGCTGCAAACAAGACCTCCAAGACACGGTCCTCCATTAATGCTGAATATGAAACCTGTTGTGGAACGACGGGTATCCACATCTCCACCAAAGTCTGCATCCATAAAGCCTTCCATCTGCCCCTGGGCAACCTTGGCTATGTTAGTGAAAGGAAAGTGCCCTAAAAGCCAATCTTAGGTAAGGGCATTTTTATAATCTTCCAACTCCTGTATGATATTTAATATATTAATAAAGGCATATTGTTTCATCATATTGCTATGTCTTATCTAAAGATTATGATGAACCCCATAGGTTATGGAAAATGAAATTAGGGTTATGATGGATATCATGATAGTGAGACCTAAGTTCTTATAAACCCTAACCTAAAATGTTCCTAGTCGATGGCCTTCGATTCGGGGATCGATAAGTCTGGAAAGACTAGCTTATTCTATGTATGCTCTGATAAGAGGGTGGTTGATCTCACAGCCACTTGTGTAGAGATACTAATATAAGGATAAGGGTGCTCATTAGGATATGAGTTCACTGAACTGATCCATACCGGGACTATCTTATGGAAGTCTTACTTCTTGTCAAAAGATAAATCTCAAAGTAGGAGCTGTGCATATGATCTTTAGACCTGGGGTCACCATGGTTCCTTGTGCACACTAAGTCATGTTTTGGTTCATACTCATTCATGACATTAAGTCATGTACAAGATGTTCTCAGATATGGTGGAAGGTGTACGAAGGATATGAGTGGACCAACAAGGAATTGATCATTCTTGGTAAGAGGAGTTATTATCCCAAGTGGTCTCTTCGATTGATGACTCAAGGAGTCTTTGATCAAAGCAGGATGAGATTAGAAGTGGTTTCTAATCAATCATCAGCTGAGTCTTCGTTATCGAATAGAGATTCAAAATGACTAAGTGCTTGGGTTTGACAATTATCCAAACCCATCACTTAATCGAAATAATGGGAGATCGAAAGATTAAATTGCATGGTAGCTTTCTACTGAAGGGTATTTTGATACTTTCCACAAAATTCCTCATCTTCCAGGTAGGCATGACATGTTGCTAGATGTCAATCATGACCTGTAGGTATTCATGAACCAATTGGATTGGTTTCATGAGTCAATTTGATGGACAGATTGAAGTGGCAATTTAGGTCAGCTCAATTTGACCTAATTAGGTCAATCGGGTTCGATTGGTTCGAATCGACTAAATCTAAACCTACTGCTGGCTAGATGTGGAATCCAAAGGGTCACACACATTAGAGAGTTGACCAAGGAAGTCATTCATGATTTAATTAGGGTCATCGGATCCTAATTGGTTAGTTAGATTGCATACTAGCATGTGTAGGCTAACTTAATTCCTAACCCAAGTCGATTTGAGTCCAGTTGCTTGCTAATTTGATTAACCAATTTAAGAAAGACTTAAATTAGATTATGTCTGGACTAAGACAACCTTTATCAGGTTTTATCCTGATTTAATTGGACATGCAATGCCACTTGAACTAGAGTCCAAGTCAGCATGGACTCCTTGGGCGCATATGTGCATGTGCCAAGGAATGGATCGCAGAAAAGGACCAAGAGTCCTTCTGCAGATGAATCACTTTGGCTGATTCATCTGGGAATATCTTGGCACATATCCCCATGCCTCTTAGGATTATTCTTGATCAGTTAACACATGTTAAATTGGCATGAAAAGTCTTGGAAAGAAAACGTGTGCATGAAGAGATGCGTCTCTTCATTTGGCACGCGGTCTGAAGTAGTATCCTTCTGCTATCAGGACTCTTCAAATTCTTCGATGCTTGGAGATTGAAGAGGCATCTCTTGGCTTCCCTGGGACCGGTACTTTCCATGTGGCAAGTCAAAAATCATCCAAGAATGAGAAGGGATGCCGATATGAGCCTTGGTACATGAATCAACTTATTGGATATGACTTTTCAAGCCAGATAACATCTCTTCGGTCTTGAAAAATCATATCTGATAAGTTGATGGGTAGACATATCACACACCCCTCTTAATATTACAAATAAGGGCGGTGTTATGTTTTTCAGAAAAATTCCACCATAGTTTTTATTCTGAGTGTTTTACCTTCCTCCCTCTTCCTTAAGACAAACCTTGTCTCTTTAAGACAAGGTTGTTTTTACTAGGACAAGTCTTAGGATTTAAGACATAAGCCTAGAGTGTCCTATAGGAGGGCAATCCCAATTCCAAAAGTGGTTTTGGAAAGCATTCAGAGTACCCTATAGGAGGATAGGGTGTCCTACAAAGGTCAAAGTCCAGAAGACTGTCAAGAGGAGTCCTAGTCAAGCAAGTAACAGAAGTAGGAGTTCTTTCTTGGATCAATTCCTGTGTGGATCACCGTTGGAGGGCTTGCACTTATGAGCCTAGCGAAAGAAGTGAAAAACAACATTCCAGGTATTTCTCATGAACCATATTAGAGATATATTAGTTGTATATGAATGAAGGGATCTTGGGATTAAGGTTTCTAGCCAATAAGAGTTTTTCTTTGTTTAAATTTTTGAAATCCTATGCATCATACATGCATGATGACCCTTAAAAAACCCATCAGTTAGAGTGTTCCACAGCACCTTCTTGCTATCCGTAGCAGATGCCCACTCCAACTGATCCCACCAAGTATCTGAAGATCCCCTTCAGTGCTTGCCAGTGTTCGTTGCCAGGCTGCGCCATGAATCTGCTCACCTAACTCACTGCATGGGCTAGATCCGGCCTCCAACATACCATAGCATACATTAGGATACCCTCTCCATTTCCTGAGCCTCCACCTCAGTCTATGGTGACATACTCTTCGAAAGTCTGAAATATCCTGCAAGTGGCAGCGCTACTAGTTTGGCCTACTTCATTCCAAACCTCTCCAGCACCTTTTAAATGTATCCTCCCTAAGATAAATGCAGCAACTTCTTGGCTCGATCTCTGAAAATTTCCATGCCCAAAATCTTCCATACAGCCCCTAAGTCCTTCATCTCAAACTCCCGAGATAGGCTTGCCTTCAAATCCTGCACTGTCTTACTCTTGCATGCTATCAGCATGTCATCTACATACAAGAGTAGAGATATACCTTGGATCCATCGTCTAGAGATTTTATATACACACATGGATCAAAATTGCACCTGGAAAGTCCAATGCTCCTCACGAAGGTATCAAACAGCTTGTACCATTGTCTCGGTGACTACTTTAACCCATACAATGATTTCTTCAACAAGCATACCTTCTCCTTTGATCCAGGCTCCCTGAACCCCTGTGGCTAATCCATGTAGATGCTCTCCTCAAGATGTCCATTGAGAAATGCTATCTTCATGTCCATCTGCTCCTGCTCCAAATCCTGAGCTGCTACAATGCTTAATAGCACCCTGATAGACGTATGCCTAATAATAGGAGAGAAGACCTCAGAGTAGTCAATGCCTTCTTTCTATGAGTACCCCTTGGCTACCAGCCTAGCCTTGTACCTCGCTCCACCTTGCTCTGAATTTCCCTCCTTCCTTATAAAGACCCATTTGGAGCCAATGGGTTGACTCCCTCTTGGTAGATCCACCAGCTACCATGTCTTCTTCTTCCGAAGAGAGTCCATCTCCTCCATCATGGCTTGCATCCATGATCTCGCATCTGAACTATCCATGGCCTCCTCAAATGTCTATGGATCTCCACTGGCAGAGATGAGAGCATATGAGATGGTCTCATCTATGCCATACCGCACTATTTCTGGATGTTCCTCTTGGGCTTGTGCAGTGCTACACCTCTTGGGTTGTCCTGCAAATCTGTAGTTTCTGGCTCCTCCTGCACATCCTCCTGGTCAGAAGTCCCCCCTCGCAATTTCTCCACATGTGTAGGAATATGACTGCAACTCGCCACCTCAAAGTGAACCTATTTTGAAGCTAAAATTGATGGCTCATCTCTTGACTGCAAAAAACAAGATCTGCTATCCTCCACAGACTTGTCAACTCCAGTTGCAACACCGGGCTTTCTTAGAAGGCTCCTCTCATCGAAGATAACATTCCTACTGATTGTGGACCACTGAGAGTGAGGATCCACTAGTAGGTAACCTTTCACACCCCTTGGGTATCCAATGAATACCAGTTTGCGTGACTTTGGATCAAATTTATTCCAATCGGCTCCTTCTACCAGTGCATATGCTGAACTGTCGAAAACTTTTAAGTGACCAAGCTCCACCTTCTTGCCACTCCAGACCTCCTCTGGGATGCCTCCATCGATCCTTCTCTTTGGGGACCTGTTTACAAGAAAACAAGAAAAGGTTATAGCATCACCCCAAAAAATCATGGGCAGTGATGCTTGCAGCCTCAAGCTCCTGGCCTTCTCAGTCAATGTCTAGTTCATCCTTTTAGCTACACCATTTTGTTGGAGAGTCATCTTCATTGAAATTGGTGTTTGATACCATTCTCCTCACAGTAGCTTCTAAACTCAAAGCTTATGTACTCTCCTCCATTGTTAGACCGCAGGCACTTGACTGATTTTCCTGTTTTCTTTTTCACTTCAGCTCCCAAGCCTTGAATCGGGTAAATACCTCTAATTTTTCCCTGATCAGATACACCCACACCTTTTTGGAGAAGTCATCGATGAAGGTAACAAAGTATTTTGCTTTACCCTTGGCTGATACGGGTGTCGGCCCCCATACATCCGAGTGAACTAACTCCAAAACTCCTTCACTCTGGTTGGTACTCCTGGCAAACGTTACTCTGTGCTATTTGCCATAAATGCAAGGCTCACATAGATCATCTCCTTCTTTCCTAAGTGCTGGAATTAGACCCTTCTTGGAAAGTTCCATGAGTCCTCGGTCACTCATGTGACCCATCCAATAGTGCCATAGCTGGTAGGTAAGCTACTCCTCCTGTGCTGCAGCAAGGATCTTCGCACTATCTGTCATCACTGAGCCTTCCATCCTATAAAGGTTGTTCCTCAGTCTCCTTCCTCTTATCACCACCAAGGTGCCCTTGGTTATCTTTAAGCATCCACTACCCAGTGAACAGCTAAAAGCATACCCCTACTTCTCCAAATAACCTAGGAAAATCAGGTTCTTCTTCAGCTCTGGCACATGCTTGACATTGGTAAGCATTCGTATGACTCCATCATACATTCTTACCCTGATTGTACCAACACCAGCAACCTTACATGGGTGATCATCCCTAAGACTCACACTTCCAACATTTTCTTTGGCATAAGAAGCAAACCAATTCATGTGTGAAGTGTAATGAAAAGAACAGGCTGAATCCAATGTCCATTCACTATCATACTCCATGGCTCCATCTGATACAACCAGTAAATCACCTTCACTATCCTCAGATGAATGTGCACCACTCCCACCGATCGAATATCCTTTGGAAAAGCCCTTCCCCTTCTCATTCTTCAGAAGTAGATAGTTCCTCTTCAGATGACCAGGCTGATGACATTTAAAATACTTCCAGCCCTGCTGACTATCTCGAGACTTGGACCTACCTTTTGATTTTTCTCGAGTCCTTTTTCTTGGCCTTCCTTGCCTCTCATTCATAGTAAGAACCTCTGAACTTGAACTCCATTTACATAGCTTTTCTCGCTGTTCATTAGACCTGAGAACTCCAACCACTTCTTTGAAGTTTAAGGTCTCCTTTCCATACACCAAAGTTGTAATGAGACCGTCATATGATACTGGAAGTGAACAC
Organism: Areca catechu; assembly: GCA_021397845.1. Taxonomy (NCBI): domain Eukaryota; kingdom Viridiplantae; phylum Streptophyta; class Magnoliopsida; order Arecales; family Arecaceae; genus Areca; species Areca catechu. The sequence continues at coordinate 69,676,264 of CM038041.1, read as the reverse complement.
AGCAACAGGAGAGCTCTATCCTCCTCATCTATCTTCACATCAAGGCTCATAACATCCAAGCACACTTGATTGAATTTCTGGATATGAGTAATCAGATCTTTTTCCGTAGGCATCCGCAAGCTATACAGCTATTTCTTTAACCATAACTTGTTCGTCATATTCTTGCCCAAGTATGTGTTCTCCAACTTCCTCCAAAGATCCTTCGCCATGGTTTCTCCACTGATCTCAGGTAGAACCTGATCAGCTAAGCACATCCTGATTGTGCTAAAGGCTATCTCCTCCAGTTCCTCCCATTCTTCCAAACTAACTTTCTTTGGCTTCTCTCGTGCTAACACCTTATAGATTCGGTTCTGTACTAGTAAATCCTTCATCCTTTACTGCAAAAGGGTTAAGTTTCCCTTGCCATCGAATTTTTCAAAGTCTGCGTTGATATTGCTAGATGCCATATCAACAGATCTGATCAAAACAACAACACCAACTACTCACCTTGATGTTTTGATCAAAAACTATTCCGTACCTGATTCCAGAAGCGATCTTCTTTCCTTCACGTAACCCAGGCTCTGATACCAAATTATTATGACACACCGGATGAGATCACCCCGTCCGGACCATGTACAACACCTCAAACACGAAGCATCATGAAGAAACTATAACGGAAGCAACAAGCCTGGCATGAACTCTATACCATGGATCTTAGAAGATAGGGGTAATGAAGATTAAACAAGTAATAAATCAAGATTAAGAAGAAGTTTAGGGAGAGAAACAAAGGTTTAATATATTATCTCCTATCAGAATAGGTTACAGGACCCCTTGGAAGGCTCGAGAGATATCTTCTCTTCACCTTGACCCAAGACCGTATAATGTATATATATCTCTAGGTTAAACCAAACCTAGCCCCTTGAACCAACTCCCAACTGGCATAGCATCAAAATAAGGAACCTATCATCCGTGTCAACTCGTAGGGTTTGAGTCGGCTCATCCAGACCACTCCATCTATTCTGAGAATACGAGCCGACTCCAGCAAATCGAGCCGACTCATCCAGAGTGTCTACATACCTATCCTGAGAACCAGAGTCGACTCCTGGAAATCGAACCAACTCGAAACAGGTACATCACCCATACCCCCGTGCTATGCCACCAACTGAGTCGACTCGAAGGACCATCGAGCCAACTCAAATAAACAGACTGAATAATAAATATTGTAAATGCAGTCTATCACCTAGGACTCTTACCGGACTCACTCCTAGCCCTAGTTACACATGACCAACATGACAAATACTCAAAATTTTACTCCAAATGCCTTGGATACACCACACGAGACTCAACAAGAACTACTTCACATAGATCTATTCGAACGCACTAGGATAACAAGCCTAGGTCGTATGAAGTACATTCTTGTAATTGTAGATGATTTTTCAAGATACACTTGGATTTTATTTATTGTGTATAAAGATGAAACTTTTAAAGTATTTAAAAAGTTTTACAAAAGAGTTTCTAACTTGAGAAATCTTGCTATTATTTCTATTCATAATGATCATGGTACAAAATTTGAAAATCAATATTTTGATCACTTTTGCATAAAGCACGGTATTGACCATAACTTTTCCACTCTTGGAACACTACAGCAAAATGGTGTTGTAGAGAGAAAGAATAAAACCTTGGAAGAGATGGCCTGAACGATGATTTGTAAAGGGAATCTTTCAAGATAGTTTTGGGCAGAAGCTGTAAATACCATTTGCCACATTTTAAACAATTTTAGTCAGACCTATTATAAAGAAAACCCCCTATGAATTATGGAACAATAGAAAGCCAAACATTGATTATTTTCATGTTTTTGGTTACAAATGTTTTGTGCTTAATAATGGTAAGGATAGCCTTGATAAGTTTGATGCTAAATCTGATGAGGTTATTTTCCTTGGTTATTCGACTAATAGTAAAGCATATCGAGTATTCAATAAGAGAACTTTAACTGTTGAAGAGTCGATTCATGTTATTTTCAATGAGACTGACATTGCATCTTTGATGTTGGTGCGGGCACCAGACTCAGAAGAAGACTTCAGGGCTCCATCTGGATCTCTGATTGACCTTGCCCGAAAAATTAGGATTTTTTGGTTTTGTAATAAGGGTTGACATGGTCAACTCAATTTTAGTTGAGTCTGTATTTCCCTGCAATTTAAATTTTGTTGAGTCATGTTGACTCAGTTCAAGTCCTAGTAGTGGTCTAGGTCTTCTCCAGGTTGTCACATTTTCTCACAAGACCAAGCAAGTGGGCGCCACACTCCCAGCCACACGCCTGAGTCCAGGGGGCACTACATCTCCATCCAGTATGCTTTGGTCCCCACCCCACAAGATAGCAGGTCCCTTCTCTCATGCGCCACTTAAGGAGAAAATAATCTGGGATCCACAATTCAAGGGGGCGGCCAAAACATTTCCATAAGAGTCAAGCTATGTAAAGAAAGAAGCACTTCTTGGGGAGCACTTCAAGGGGGCGCCCAATCCATGCCTAAAAAGCCCAAAGCAAAGATGGGAAGAACCATGACTTAGGGAGAAAGAAAAGGAGGTGTCCAAAAGAGTTGAGCCATGGAAGGAAAGAAATTTTCTCTTGAAAAGCAAGGCTAGGAGGCGCCACCTACTTACCTTTTGGAGCTACCAATCAACACTTTAGGAACCTCTTGGCCGGCCATATGTGTGGGAATTGATTCTACAAACCTAATTTGAAGATCCATCCTATTAGTCCCACATGGGAAGATGTAAAACCCTACTCTCTTGTAAAGTCCTATAAATTAAACCCCTCTTGTAAGTTTTAAAAATATCTGATGAATGAATCCAATTTATGTGTGAGCAAACTTTGTGTTTCTCTCTTCCGCACTTGCATCCAGGTGTTGAGCTCCGTGAGGGAGTAAATCCGGGTTCCCCAAGAACCTTGAGGAGGTGTGAGATCTCCAACCCCAAAACCCTAGGTTAGCCACTTCACTTCCAAACCCTTGCCGTCCATCATCCTCTTCACTCCACCAAACCCTAGCCTACCCCATCTCTCACGGCCACTCTCTCCAAGTCAAGGCCGACCACTAGCATCCAAGTCCAGTCCGGATACTTCAGATTCAGAGCAATTTTCAGAGAAAGTCAGATCAGCCTCCAGGAGAATCCGGATTTCAGCAACATCAGCTTTCAAGTTCTTCTATCTGGTAAATCCTTCCTTGAGTATCTGGTTCCATAAATTATTCTTCTTCTTTCCCAGATCTTGAGTTCAGGAGAAGCCAACTCTGTCAAAGGATCAGTATTGGAGGATCCATTGCGAAGATATCTGAATCCGGGGATCCAATAATCTGCTCAAGAGAGTCCTTCCACTAAACTCTGTGAAGATCACTGCCTGGTCTGTAACCCTTCTCTTCTCTTTAGTTCTGTCCTGTTGAAAGTTCAGAGCGAAACCCTAGGTCTGCGAGTTTCTCAACCCCCAGCGATCCTTTACTTATGAACTACTCTGATAACCTAGTTTCTTTAAATTGTGCTTTCAATTATTACATAGTTTCTTTCAATTTAGTTTAACTTTCCTTTGAGTCAAAGCCGACTTCTGAAAATATATAAAAAAAAGAATTAGTCTTAATTTACTTTCGCATCGCATCATCTCTTTTGTTCTGCATCATTTTGGTATCAGAGCCCTGTCTAGGGTTTCTGTCTTGTTTGCTTGTTTTGAGTGTCTCTCTTTTTTACTTTGTCTGCTCGAAGTAGACTCCCCAGGATGTCCGGTCCTAGGAACGAAGCGAGGTGCAAACCTCCTCTTCCCATTCCACGGGGTGTTCCTAGGGCATGTAGGGGATCCGCTGGGTTACAACTTCATAGCAGGAATTGTAAACGGGGGAAGCATTCTGTTTTCAGTCTGTAACTACCCTATTGCAGGAATTTTTTTCATTGCAGATAACTCCAAATTACATGATTTTTATTTTGCTGGAACCAGTATAATTGAAACTATTTTACATAATTTTACTGTAATTTATTGGTTTCTGTGGGATTTCTGAGAGTTAAATTATAGCAACTCTGTTTCTGTGTTTCTGCAATTCAATTTTTTGAGTGATCATCTCCTAATTCATCTTAAGGGAAATTGAGCATCTAAGATAAGGGGAGGAGTTGATAACCTCTCCTTAGCCCAAAACCATCACCCATTCATTCGATCCTAAGCCTAATTTTAAAATTTATTAGACTTAATTTGCGCTAGTGGGCTAGGGACACCAACAAGTTGGGTCTAGGCTAGTGTTGAGTCAGTTTGTCTAGTTACTCTGTGTGTGCTTTGTACTCAGTGTCTAGAACGGTTGTTCAGGGATTCTATCCCGAAGGGCTTATGTGCTGGTCCGCCTACCTGGCCAATCTCTGATTGGTGTCTAGGATTGGCATTTAGGGACCTAACACTCCCCTTACACCTGCCTGGCTGAGTCCCGAGTTACTACAGGCTAGCTTGCCACTCTGATTGGGCATCTAGTTTGGGCTCTAGGTCTAGTTAGCCCGTAGTCGTTTCAGTCGAGTCTCATTTGGTGTGTTTGCTTGCATCATCATGTCTACCCGGAATGGAGTACCCTACCAACCTGGTCAGATCCAACCTGATTTAGAGGCCATGGTTAGAGCTCTTACTGAAAGTATGACCAAATTGAGTCAGGATATGAATAAGAATTTTACCCAGTTTAGAGATCGAGTCCAAGTACTTGAGAAACGTAGACATCAAAATTGGACCCCTGATCCAAAATTTAATAGGCCCCAACCTCATCCATGCCAGGAGCCTAGGAGGACCTTATACAGTGATCCCGAGCATAACCTTAGGAAGCCTAACCATGATATCTATAGTGTGGATCGTGTCTATGAGAGGTCCTTACAATATTCTAGACCAGTCACTCAACAACCCAAGTCTTCTAGATCAAACCATTTAGATCCACACCCATGCCCAAGTAAGGTCTCTACTAGCTTGAAACCCAGTGTGACCCAGGTTCCTATATCGCAAGAATGTTGGTTTTGTGGAGAAAGAGGCCATAAATATAGTTAGTGCCCATGCATACGACTGGCTTGTGCACAGCTAAGTGGTAAGAATCCTAAGGATGACATTAATGAGGGAGAAACCAAGCCTACCAATGAGGAAGAAAGGTTAGGTATGACAAGCCAAGAATCAGTTGACCTGATTACCACTGACCCGAAACCCATTAAAGATGGCATCGAGGAAGTATATGATGCTGGCTTGAGTCTAGTTGATGAATATGAGGGGGAAGAACTTGAAGAATGTGACATCGATACTATTGGTTCCTTACTTGAGGAGACCTTGGAGAGCAACCAAGTGGTAGGACCTAGTTCAGAAATTCAAGAGATTTGTGAGAATCAGGTTCCTTTAGTCAAATACCCCCAGGAAGAACTCATAGTGTTAGCCCGAGCTATCAGTTCGTACCCTCTAATGACAGTCATTCCCCAAGTACCAATTGAAGATCTTTGCACTGAACTGTTTAAGTTTGCCCACCCTATGGTAGATCCTCTCCTTAGGATGACTGAATCAAGCCTCTTACAATTGGACCTTGTCCCATGCCCAGCCACTAAGGTCTCTCCCGTAATCTCAGTTGAACATCCTTGTCTTGAGCGGATTGATTCACCCAGTCCTGTAGAAGTCCTCTTTATGACCCCAGACCCCTTCCTTCACATGACTGACCTACCCTTCTATAGAGTATACCTTTCCTCACCCATAAGTCAAATTTCAAGTCTTGAGGTCATCATCCATAGACCCTCCCATGAATCATTCTCTAATCCATTTCTTGAGAAAGTGGATCATTGTTTGCTTAGAGAACAAACCTTAACTATTGCAATCACATGTCCTAGGCTACTCCCCGAACCATCTCTTGATCCATTCCTAGGAGTAGCAAACTTTTCCTTTCGTAAGGATGATCAGTTGACACTCATAGATCACCATTCAAACCTTCAGGTCACCACCTTTAGTCAACAGGTAATTCGAGACTCCACCTCATATTTCCTCCCTTTCTCTAGGACTTCCAATGCTTCTTACACCATCCAAGTATACTTTGTCGAAGTCTTTAGAGTGAACCACGTGTCAGAACCTATTAGGTTTGCCACCTACTTCTGGAAGACCTTATGGCACCTACTAAGCACCCATGATAAGTTTTCATGCTCTGCATGCCATCCTCCGACCCAAGGTCAAACCTAGAGAGCCGTAGTTTGTTAGGTTTAGACCTAGGGTTCCTTTGGAATAAAGTCCATTCTTTAGGAATGCGTCGTCAGTCTAGTTTAGTTTTTCTTGACCCTTTACTAGGCTTTGACTCAGATTTTGGTTTGATTGAGAGCACCAGGAATTGGGATTTGTATTTTGTCCAGGACTGAAATTGCATTCAATGTTTCGATCAATAGGTCTATAGGCTAGAGTCCCTTTGAAATTGTTCATGGATACAAGCCTCACACACCACTTGATCTGATTTCACTATTAGCCCACACACACTAGTCTCTTGATGCACTTGCATAGCATGTAAAGGACTTGCATAAAGAAATTCATGCCAAAATAACTTTAAGTAATGGAACTTATAAGAAGTTGGCTGATTCTCAAAGGCGAGTCAAAACTTTTGTTGAGGGAGACTATGTAATGATTAGGTTTAGGCCTGAACAGTTTCCTCCTAGAACCGTTAGAAAGTTACATGCTAGAGGAGCTGGACCATTTAGGGTGGTGAAGAGAGTAGGATCCAATGCCTATGTGCTCGAGTTGCCTTCAGAACTAGGCATTAGCTCCACTTTCAACATTACAGACCTAGTAAAGTATAGAGAGCCAGCTGTGATTCCCAGTGAGCCTTTTGAGCCTAATTCTGCTCTTGAGAGTGAACCCAACCCTGTGTCCACCAACAAACTGGCCTGTGAGGAAAGAGCAGATTGAAAAGATCCTGGATGATCAGGTTATCTCTACTCATAATCGAGGATACCAAAGTACCTGGTCCGCTGGCAAGGAAGGTCAGATTCTGATGACTCTTGGATCTCCCGAGAAGAATTACAAGAATTGGACCCATACCTCTTGGAGAGATACCAGAGCCAACTTGATCCATACTCGACAAGGTCGAGTTCCTCCCACCCTAGGAGAATTGGTGCGGGCACCAGACTCAGAAGAAGACTTCAGGGCTCCATCTGGATCTCTGATTGACCTTGCCCGAAGAATTAGGGTTTTCTGGTTTTGTAATAAGGGTTGACATGGTCAACTCAATTTTAGTTGAGTCTGTATTTCCCTGCAATTTAAATTTTGTTGAGTCATGTTGACTCAGTTCAAGTCCTAGTAGTGGTCTAGGTATTCTCCAGGATGTCACATTTTCTCCCAAGACCAAGCAAGTGGGCGCCACACTCCCAGCCACACGCCTGAGTCCATGGGGTGCCACATCTCCATCCAGTATGCTTTGGTCCCCACACCACAAGATAGCGGTCCCTTCTCTCATGCGCCACTTAAGGAGAAAATAATCTGGGATCCACAATTCAAGGGGGCAGCCAAAACATTTCCATAAGAGTCAAGCTATGTAAAGAAAGAAGCACTTCTTGGGGAGCACTTCAAGGGGGCGCCCAATCCATGCCTAAAAAGCCCAAAGCAAAGATGGGAAGAACCATGACTTAGGGAGAAAGAAAATGAGGTGTCCAAAAGAGTTGAGCCATGGAAGGAAAGAAATTTTCTCTTGAAAAGCAAGGCTAGGAGGCGCCACCTACTTACCTTTTGGAGCTACCAATCAACACTTTAGGAACCTCTTGGCCGGCCATATGTGTGGGAATTGATTCTACAAACCTAATTTGAAGATCCATCCTATTAGTAGTCCTACATGGGAAGATGTAAAACCCTGCTCTCTTGTAAAGTCCTATAAATTAAACCCCTCTTGTAAGTTTTAAAAATATCTGATGAATGAATCCAATTTATGTGTGAGCAAACTTTGTGTTTCTCTCTTCCGCACTTGCATCCAGGTGTTGAGCTACGTGAGGGAGTAAATCCAGGTTCCCCAGGAACCTTGAGGAGGTGTGAGATCTCCAACCCCAAAACCCTAGGTTAGCCACTTCACTTCCAAACCCTTGCCGTCCATCATCCTCTTCACTCCACCAAACCCTAGCCTACCCCATCTCTCACAGCCACTCTCTCCAAGTCAAGGCTGACCACCAGCATCCAAGTCCAGTCCGGATACTTCAGATTCAGAGCAATTCTCAGAGGAAGTCAGATCAGCCTCCAGGAGAATCCGGATTTCAGCAACATCAGCTTTCAAGTTCTTCTATCTGGTAAATCCTTCCTTGAGTATCTGGTTCCATAAATTGTTCTTCTTCTTTCCCAGATCTTGAGTTCAGGAGAAGCCAACTCTGCCAAAGGATTAGTATTGGAGGATCCATTACGAAGATATCTGAATCCGGGGATCCAACAATCTGCTCAAGAGAGTCCTTCCACTAAACTCTGTGAAGATCACTGCCTGGTCTGTAACCCTTCTCTTCTCTTTAGTTCTGTCCTGTTGAAAGTTCAGAGCGAAACCCTAGGTCTGCGAGTTTCTCAACCCCCAGTGATCCTTTACTTCTGAACTAATCTGATAACCTAGTTTCTTTAAATTGTGCTTTCAATTATTACATAGTTTCTTTCAATTTAGTTTAACTTTCCTTTGAGTCAAAGCCGACTTCTGAAAATATATAAAAAAAAAAGGAATTAGTCTTAATTTACTTCCGCATCGCACCATCTCTTTTGTTCTACATCGGATGTGGGACAGATGGGGGTAGGATCGTTGGCGAGCCTAAAAGTCACCAAAATTATAGTATCATATTTTTTATATTTTTTTGTAAGGGATTGGTGAAGAAAATAATGGGGACGAAAGACTAGGAACTGGATCTCATGGACTTTGTGGCTCATACTAATGAAGAGACCTCTCACCTCTAGGGCATTCCACCCACCTCGATACTTGGAGGCGTTAGGATGAATCTCAAAGGACATGAGGGGATAAAGAAGATGGAATCAAAGGGAAGGGGGATAACTAGGGCCTCACACCCCTCGATGCTCGAAGGCGAAGGCAAGACGAAGAATCACTCTTCTAAAAACTCATATTTATCCACCAAACTATTTTTTTACAAAGGACTGAGGGTGGTATTTATAGACCTTTCCAACCCTCATTTGAATTTGAATACAAGATAAAAAGATAGAGATGGTTCAAATTAAAATACAAGATAGGATAAGATAAGCCTATCCATATCTTAATCCTGACCAACCAAATCCTAATTCAAATTTCAAACAAAAGATAAATCCCAAACTAATTTATTCTCGATATGCTTTAAGATTCGTGCAGCTCCAGGATTTGTGTTTGCTCCGGGATCAATGCTGGCGATGTCCCCATCATTCTCCTGAGGTAAGGGAACTCAACTCCATTGAGTCGGGGTCAGCGGGAACTTTGGTGGGACCGAATCCATTCAAAAAATACTATGCTCCAAAATCTATGCAACTCTAAAATCTGTGCAGCTTTGAAATCTATGCAGCTCTGAGATCGGTGCTTCATCATCTTGGGACTGCTTTGAGAGCCATATAGGTCTAAAGTCAGCAATAGTGAAGGCCCATTGCTTTCACAACCGTTCATGCATCTTCCTTCTCCCTTCTTCACGGACCGAAACCAGGGACGGATGGACTTCATCGATGATTTCGATGTACAGGTGGTCTTCACCAGCACCAAGATGGGAGGCGGGCAGCAGCACAGGAGAACATACAGTGGCACATGTGGGGACGATGTTCGGCGGTGGAGGTGAGGCATCGGGCGTTGCAGCAGTAGGGAGATGGGGGCGGAGCACGACATTTTATCGGAGAGGGGCATCGACTGCAATTGCAGGGGCAGGGAGGATCTGTTGCAATGGCGATGGCAAGGCCAATTTCCATGGGCATGATATGGCCAGCACCGACCTGGGGAGCTTCAGGGGAGTCAGTGTCTTGCTGGCTACAGGCAACGAAAGTCTTCCATTCAGATTGTTGGTGGTCGGCTAGAGAAGGATTGGAGATGGATACCGATGACTGTGGATCTGGTGATAAGGCATCGATCGGAGGAGCTTTGGTCATAAGGAAAGACGACGACGAGCACAGGGCAGAGAGGATGATGATAAGGCATCGATCGGAGGAGCTTCGACCGTAGGGGAAGACGACAGTGAGCATGGGGTGGAGAGGACGGTCATGGTGGCTCTCCGGTTAGGAGGGGCAGTGTTGGTGAAGATTTGGTTTGCAGCGGTAGGGGACTTGGATGCCTATGGTATTGAGGGCATTGATGAGAAAGGGAATAAGGGGGGGCATTGTACTCGGACTCATCGTATACAGGGGCGACACGGCACCACCGAAGGCTTGCATGAGGGCTGTGAGGGCACCAAACTGGGTGGAGTCGATCGGGGCAGTGCGAAGGAAGTAGTGCATTCCTGACGGTAGGAGCACGGGGCTAGTGATGGAGGCAGAGAGGTGCTCGAGCATGGTGGTGATCTTGAATAGCTGGCGGTGGGAGGAGATGGACTGCTCCAAGGAGGGGTTCGCTGGTGTCGACTCTGGGCTAAGATGGTGGACGGACGGGTCGAAGGTCGGGCGGAGGCTCAGCCATAGTAGATCCGGGGTTGAGGATGACGGTGGATTCTTCATGGACTATTGTAGGGAGGAGCAGGGGAGAGATGGTGGTCAATGAATCTTTTGAACGAAAGGCGTTGAGCAGATCTGGGCTTCCTGGGATGGAGTGAACCTCTCGGCAAAAATCGATGCCAGGGGTTCATCGACAGATGGGGTAGTGGAGCAAGAAATGTGGAGAGAACGACGGGGCTAGTGAAGGAAAATCTGGGATGATAAGAACCGTACCCTAATTTTCTGGCTTTGATACCAAAAATTGATGTGGGATAGATGGGGGTAGGATCGTTGGCAAGCCTAAAAGTCACCAAAATTAGGGTATCATATTTTTTTGTATTTTTTTGTAAGGAAGTGGTGAAGGAAAATGGGGATGAAAAACAGGGAACTAGATCTCATGGACTTTAGGGTTCACACTAACGAAGAGACCTCTCACCTCTAGGGCATTCCACATACCTCGATACTTGGAGGCATTAGGATGAATCTCAAAGGACATGAGGGGATAGAGAAAATGGAATCAAAGGGAAGGGGGATAACTAGGGCCTCACGCCCCTCGATGCCCGAAGGCGAAGGCAAGATGAAGAATTACTCTTCTAAAAACTCATATTTATCCACCAAACTATTTTTTCATAAAGGACTGAGGGTAGTATTTTAAGACCTTTCCAACCCTCATTTGAATTTGAATACAAGATAAAAAGATAGGGATGGTTCAAATTCAAATACAAGATAGGATAAGATAAGCCTATTCATATCTCAATCCTAACCAACCAAATCCTAATTCAAATTTCAAACAAAAGATAAATCCCAAACTAATTTATTCTCGATATGCTCTAAGATTCGTGCAGCTCCAGGATTCATGCTTGCTCCGGGATCCATACTGGTGATGTCCCCATCAATCTTCTAGAAAAGAAGATTGTGTTGATGATGCAGGTACACTTGAAAATAGATTGAAGGACATGACTATCAAAGACAATCAATCAGATGAACAACAAGAAGAGTTGGTAAGTAAGAATCATGAAGAACTATATAAAGAATGGAGGTATGTACAATCACATCCTAAAGAACTCATTATAGGAGATCCATCACAAGGTGTTAGGACTAGAGCTTCACATAGGGATGCACATGATTTAATTGCTTTTGTATCTCATGTAGAACCACATACCATAGAAGAAGCTGAAACCGACCCTAATTGGATGTTAGCTATGTATGATGAGTTAAACCAATTTAGGAGAAATAATGTTTCGACACTTGTAGAGCGACCATTAGACTACCCTGTTATAGGTATCAGATGGGTCTATAGAAACAAGCTAGATGAACAAGGTAATGTTATTAGAAATAAGGTTAGACTGGTAGCTTAAGGTTACAAACTGATAGAAAAATACCCTAAGAGCCAATCATTGTTTGGGCCTTTTTTATAAACTTCCAACTCATATATGACATCATTATTTATAATAAAGGTATTTGATTCATCATATGCTGCTGTGTCATATTTTTGACTATGATGAACCCCATAGAGTAGGGCAATGGAATTAGGGTTATGATAAAATAATAGTGAGACCTAATTCCTATAAACCATAATCTAGAATGTTCCTAGTCATTGGACCATCGATTCGGGGATGATGAATCTGGTAAGACTAGCTTATCCTATGTATGCTCAGTTGATGAGGGTGGTTGGTCTCACAGCCACTTGTGTAGAGACACTAATACAAGGATAAATGTGCTCATTAGGTTATGAGTACATTGAATTGATCCGCACCGAGACTATCTTATGGAAGTCTTACTCCTTGTCAAAAGATGGGTCCTAGAGTAGAAGTTGTGCATATGATCTTCAGACCTGAGGTCACCATGGTTTTTTGTGCACACTAAGCCATACTTTGCTTCATACTCATTCATGCCATTGCGACATGTACGGGGTGTTCTGGGTATGGTGGAAGGTGTACAAAGGATATGAGTGGACTAACAAGGAATTGATCAATCCTAGTAAGAGGAGATGTTATCCCATGTAATCTCTTCGATAAGTGACTCAAGGAATCTTTGCAAAGTGGGATAAGATTAGAAGTGGCTTCTAATCAGTCATCAGCTGAGTCCTCAAGATTGAGCTGAGATTCTGTTGGCTCCATCCAGTGATTTTGATGAATAACAAAACATTGAGTACATATTGTATTCTAATGTGAATTTCAAGTTATGAGTTTTCAGGCAGAAAGCACCTCAAAATTCCAAATATTTATGGTGTATGGCACGCAATGGCACGGAGCAAATCTCACATATTCGGGCAGCCTCTTCATTAAAAAAGGGCTAACAATTGCTTAATTATTATGTGTTTATGCTTTCATGAACATCATTTTTGATTTCAAAGCTTTTACTCTTGATTCTGGATGTTTTCAGTCTCAAGTGTCGACACCTGGACAGTCAAGTGTCGACACTTCAGCATTTGGCATGGACAAAAATCCTTGGCATGCCAAGTATCGACACCTAGAATTCAAGTGTCGACACCAAGTGTCGACACTTAGGTTTCAAGTGTCGACTCAAGGCCTGAGAATTTTGAAAATACAGAACTTGTTGGTTCGAGGATTTTTGTGTCAAGTGTCGATACCTGTGCATCAAGTGTCGACACCCAGAATTCAAGTATCGACTCCCAGAATTCAAGTGTCGACACCTGACAGCCAAGTGTCGACACCTGACAGCCAAGTGTCGACACCTACAGCCTGACAGCTCTAACGGATCTATTTTTCTGGCTTGCAGAAATGGGTTTTCAAGCTCCAAATGGCTATTTCCAATGCTCCAACGGTCACAAACCATTTTTAGAAGGTTTTTGGTGTATTTAATCTCCACCAATCTAATTTTAAAGAAAGAGAAGTGAAGGGAAGTAAAGAGAAAGAAGAGAGAAGTCTATTCAAGAGCATTCAAGTCCACTCAAAAGCCAAAAAGCCATTATTCTCTCCAAACTTCAAATCAAAAGCCTCTTCTAGCTTGATTCCACTGAAAAAGCCTACTTGCTCAACTTTACTACATTCCAAAAGGAGGCAACTTGAAGAAGAGTGAAGTCAAAGCATCCCTTGGGCTTCAAAGATTCCAATCTACTCTTGAAGAGAATTTGTTGTAGCGTTTAAATTTCATATCTGATTTATTGTGCTTTAACCTTGCTTTCAAGGGTGTCTTGAAAGAAGGTTATTGTGGTTTGTTGGTGAGCCAAAGTGTTAAAACCAACTAGGGTTAACTTGTGAGCCCGAAGACAAAACAAGTAGTTAGGTTTGTTGGTGAGCCTAGGTGATAAAACCAACTTAGGTTTTTGACTTGTGAGCCTTGTAAAAACAAGTCAACTGTAATCTGGTGTGGATTATAGTGAAATTCCCAAGGGTGGCTTGGGGAGTGGATGTAGGTGCTAGGTTTGCACCGAACCACTATATATCTTGTGTTTGTGTGTGATTGCTCTTTTCTTTTTGCATTCTTTAATTAAGTGCTATTATCTTGCATCTAATTAATTGTTACTCACAAGCACCACTAGACCTTTTGTTTTATTGTGTTAAATTTTTAAAAGACCCAATTCACCCCCCCTCTTGGGCTCCATTTCTGGGCAACAAGTGGTATCAGAGCACCGGTACTCTCTTGTAGGTCCAAGGATCTTGAGTAAAAGATCATGGCAGCCCCAATAGGCATGGGTATTGTTGAAGGTCAAGCTTCAAACCGACCCCCACTGTTTAATGGGACAAATTACACATACTGGAAGACACGCATGCGCATATTTATACAAGCTCTTGATTATAATTTGTGGAGAACAATAGTAAAGGGTCCTCATCAGCCTACAATGATGATTAATGGCATTCTCACCCCTAAAATGGAAGATGATTGGGATGAGAGTGACATTAAGCAAATTGAGCTTAATGCAAAGGCAATGAACCTTATATTTTGTTCTCTTGATCCTAGTGAGTTTAACAGAATATCCAACTGTCTCTCCACAAAGGAGATTTGGGATACACTTGAGGTTACCCATGAGGGTACATACCAAGTGAAGACCACCAAAGTTAACATGCTAATTCACACTTATGAAATGTTTAAAATGGAACCTACTGAGTCTATCAGTGAGATGTATACTAGGTTCACAAACATTGTGAATGGCATGAGAAGTTTAGGAAAAATAATTTCTAACGGTGAACTTGTAAATAAAATTCTCAAGTCTCTACCAGCTTCATGGGATGCAAACATCACTGCAATTGAAGAAGCAAAAGATGTCAACACTCTCCCACTGGAACAACTGTTGGGCTCTTAATGACATACAAACTATCTCTCAAACAAAAGAACGGAGAGGTGGATAAAAAGAAAAAGATAATAGCTTTCAAATCCTCTACCAAAGAAGACTCGAGTGAAGACTCTGAAGAGGATGACGAAGAAGATGAAACTGCTATGTTAGCAAGGAAATTTAGAAGGTTTATGAGAAAAAAGAAATTCAATTACAAAAAGAAACCTCTGAAGGGTGAGCCCAGTAAAGAAAAAAATAAGAAAAAGAAGGAGGAGCAGCCCACATGTTTTGAGTGCAAAAAGCCAGGGCATTTCAAGGTAGATTGCCCCTTACTAAAGAAAAGCAGAAGAAAGTTAAAGAAAAAGGCCATGATGGCAACTTGGAGCGAAAGTGAAGACTCCAGCTTTGAGGAAGAACAACAGGAAGTAGCAAATTTCTGTCTAATGGCCGATCAAGAAGAGGTATGTTCTGAAGCCGAAAATGAATTATCTTTTGATGAGCTTCATGAAATTTTTGATGAACTAGTAATAGAATTTCAAAAATTAAAGTCAAAACATAAAGACTTAAAGAAGCAAAATCTGGAACTAGCTAAAATAAATAACAACCTTTCAAATGAGAATGAATATCTTCTAATACAAAATAAAAATCTAAATGATAAGATTATGGATCTTGAAAATGAAAAGAATATACTTGAAAAGAAAAGTAACTTACTTTCAAATGAAAAATTGTCAAGACAACACAAAGAAATTTTAATGGAAAACAAAAAATATAAAGAGGAAATCGATAAACTAAAGCCTTTTATCGAAAAATTTACTTACAGTTCTGAAAAATTGAATTTACTGTTAAATAACCAAAGAGCAGTATTTGACAAAGCTGGATTAGGATTCAGAACTCATAAGAAACAGAAACTCCTTAAAAATTTTTTTGTACCTGCATCTTCTTCAATTACATGCTATACTTGTGGTGTTATAGGACATAAATCTTATATGTGCAACAAAAGAAAATTAAGAAAAACTAAGAAAGTTTGGGTTCCAAAAGGAACCAATGCCACTAACCAAAAAGGACCCAAGATGGCTTGGGTACCTAAAGTCTCCACTTGATCTTTATTGCAGGTATGCCTTGCAACCAACAAGAAGAGAATGTGGTATCTTGATAGCGGTTGCTCAAAGCATATGACAGGAGATGTGGAGCAGTTCTCATCACTCACATATCAAAATGGTGGCAATGTAACTTTTGATGATAATGGAAAGGGAAAAATCATCGGTATTGGTAAAATCCATATCACCCCTACCTCTTATATTGATAATGTTTTATATGTTGATGGATTAAAACATAACTTGCTTAGTATTAGTCAATTTTGTGACAAAAATTTTAAAGTTGTTTTTGAATCTTCTTTGTGCATTATTTCTAGTCTAGATGACAATGGCATTAAATTCATCGGTCATAGGCATGGAAATATTTATATGGTTGATTTTGATGATCTCCCTATTCAAAAAGGTCAATGTCTAGTAGCAATGAAAGCCAAGATCGATGAAGCTAGTTGGCTTTGGCATCGTAGACTAGGACATGCTAGCATGCATTTAATTTCAAAACTTAGCAAAAAGAATTTAGTAAAAGATTTGTCTAAACTTAATTTTGAAAAAGATAAGATTTGCAGTGCATGTCAACTTGGAAAACAAACAAAATCTTCTTTCAAACCTAAAGGAGTAATCTCTATATCTAGACCTTTAGAATTGCTTCATATGGACCTCTTTGGGCCTACTAGAACATCTAGTTTGGGAGGTAAGAAGTTTGGTCTAGTCATTGTAGATGATTTCTCACGTTTTACATGGGTCATGTTTTTAGCACACAAAGATGAAACGTTTTCTGAATTCATAAGATTTCACAAAAGAGTTTTAAATGAAAAAGGTGTTTCAGTAATTTCCTTAAGAAGTGATCATGGAACTGAATTTGAAAACGCCGATTTTAATAAATTCTGTATTGAAAATGAAATTAATCACAATTTTTCTGCACCTAGGACACCTCAACAAAATGGGGTAGTAGAAAGAAAAAATAGAACTCTTGAAGAAATGGCACGCACCATGCTTTGTGAAAATGATTTACCTAGATACTTTTGGGCGGAAGCCATAAATACTACATGCTATATCTTAAATCGTGTTTTAATTCGACCGATTTTAAAGAAAACTCCTTATGAGCTTTGGAAGGGTAGAAAACCTTCTATCCGTTATTTTCATGTTTTTGGTTGCCGTTGTTTCATCTTAAACAATGGTAAAGACAATCTAAGTAAATTTGATGCCAAATCAGATGAGGGAGTCTTTCTAGGCTACTCCACATCTAGTAAGGCATACAGGGTCTTCAACAGAAGGACACTTGTTGTTGAAGAATCCATTCATGTAGTATTTGACGAAACTAACCAAAAATCTTCAAGAAAAGAAGATGTACTTTTTGATGAATCAGATAACAAGAAAACTGAAGAAAGAAACAACAATGAAGAACTTACCAAGGAACAGAATGATGATCAGAACACTGACAAAGATCAAGCACAAGGTGATGAAGATACCTCAACTGTTGATCCTTTACCAAAAGAATGGAGGTATGCTCATGGACACCCAAAAGAACTAATTATAGGTGATCCATCTAAAGGTGTAAATACTCGATCATCTCTTAGAAATATTTGTGACTACTTAGCTTTTGTGTCTCAAATTGAACCTAAAACTATTGAGAAAGCTGAATGTGATAGTAATTGGATAAATGCTATGCAAGATGAACTTAATCAATTTAAAAGGAACAATGTTTGGACACTAGTAGATAGGCCCTCAAACACATCAATTATTGGCACAAAATGGGTTTTTCGAAACAAACTTGATGAAGATGGAATAGTAATTAGAAATAAAGCTAGACTAGTTGCCAAAGGATACAATCAGGAGGAAGGGATAGATTTTGATGAAACCTTTGCTCCTGTGGCTAGACTTGAGGCAATTAGGCTATTATTGGCTTTTTCCTGTTTCATGAACTTTAAACTGTATCAGATGGATGTTAAAAGTGCTTTCTTGAATGGATTAATTGAAGAAGAAGTTTATGTTGAACAACCTCCTAGTTTTGAAAATTCTGAATTTACAAATCATGTTTATAAACTTCATAAAGCTTTATATGGATTAAAACAAGCTCCAAGAGCTTGGTATGATCGTTTAAGCTCTTTTCTGCTAAAAAATGATTTTACTAGAGAAAATGTAGATAAAACATTGTTTTTAAAGAAAAAGAATGATGATCTCTTAGTACTACAAATCTATGTTGATGATATAATATTTGGTGCTACTAATGAATCTCTTTGTCAAGATTTTGCAAGTATAATGCAGGGTGAGTTCGAGATGAGCTTGATGGGAGAACTAAATTTCTTCCTCGGACTCCAGATAAGGCAAACCAAAGAGGGAATCTTCATCAACCAAACAAAATACACAAGAGAAATACTCAAGAAGTTTGGGATGGAGAACACTAAGCCATTAGGTACCCCTATGAGCTCTACATGTAGACTTGACAAGGATGAATCAGGTAAATCAATTGATCAAAAATTATATCGTGGCATGATTGGTTCATTATTATATCTTACTGCCAGTAGGCCAGATATCATGTTTAGTGTTTGTATGTGTGCTAGATGTCAGTCCAATCCTAAAGAGTCTCATCTTTTGGCTGTTAAACGCATATTTAGATATCTATCTGGCTCAATTAAAATTGGTTTATGGTACTCTAGAGATTCTTCATGTGATTTAATTGCTTATTCTGATGCTGATTTTGCTGGATGTAAACTTGATCGTAAAAGTACTAGTGGAACCTATCAGTTTCTTGGAGTAAATTTGATCTCCTGGAGTAGCAAGAAACAAAACTCTGTTGCTCTATCTACGGCAGAAGCCGAATATATAGCAGCTAGGAGCTGTTGTGCTCAAATCTTCTGGATCAAACAACAACTCGAAGACTTTGGCATTAAACTAACTAAGACACCCATAAGATGTGATAATACTAGTGCAATCAACTTATCTAAAAATCCAGTGCAATATTCAAGAAGTAAACACATTGAAATAAGACATCATTTCATAAGAGATCATGTACAAAACTCAAATGTAATTCTTGATTTTGTCTGTACCAATGATCAATTAGCTGATGTGTTCACAAAGCCTTTGAGTGAGGATAGGTTCTGTCTGATTAGAAGAGAGTTAGGTGTAATTGATCCATTCTCCTAGGACTCTCTTAGTATCTTTTTACCTAGTCCTAAAAGCTCAATACTTATTGTTTAAAACCCCAAGAAATTTTTTTTTTTAATTTTTCTGGATTTTCTCGAATTTTCTTGGCCAAGTGTCGACACTTGGAAAGTGTCAAGTGTCGACACCTGACCAAGTGTCGACACTTGACAAATCCAAAGTGTCGACACTTGCGAATCTGAACTGTTTTAAAACGGGCCGAACGAAGGTTTTTTTTTTGAAAATTTTCCTTCCCCAAATTTCTTAGAACAGTGGTCCCCCCTGTCCAAACCCGTCTTTTTACCCTTCAATCCGTCTCAAATCAGGTATTTTCCCTATCTAATTTAGTTTTTATTTCTCTATATTTTTAATTTTATTATTTTTAAACCAAACGATCGTGTTTTAGGTTTTCCGAACATTTTTCTTCAATCTAACTGGATTTTTGTGTGCTTTAGTAAATTTCTAAAACTCCATTTGAGGGAATCTTGTTTTAGATTTATTTTTCTCGAATTTCCCTCATCTTTTGGATGTTTTTCAACCCTTTCTCACAAAAATCACTGTTTCATCAATTTTGAGCAAAATAAAATGGGTTTTCATCTAATTTAAGTGTAATAAATCCTTTTATTGATGATTAGGAAGGATTTTTAGTAATGCATTTTGAATATTTTCACCTATTTGCAAAAACCCTAAATGCTTAAAACCCAAATCCCATGGTTTTTGATTTTTTTTTGTGGACCTTACAAAAATAATTCTTTTTGGGATTCAAATGTGCTCCACCCAACACAAGTTTTTCCTACAAATTTTACTCAAAATTTCTTATTTTGATCAAAACTTATTGATTCTGGTTTTCGAAACCAATTTGAATTCTAATCTCAACCTATGGCCAGTCCTTTGTTCTGAACCTTTTTTTTTTCCATTCTTCCTGGTCAGTTGGCTGATATGGGTCCTAGGAAGAGACTTGCAGTTAGAGCAAGGCCTAGTCAGGGTAGTGAGAGGAGGTCGAAGGCCAGATTCGATCCCGCTCCGCAGAGCAGTACAGCCACTCCGAGCTCCCCCCTGCAGAGAGGATGGCAGGGAAGTCAGTAGCTTCAGGGAGGAGAGTAGATCTACACTATTTCGACAGGCACCATTTTGGCATTAGAGAGATACTCTCAGATGTAGGACTAGTACCCTTCTGTACCATGCAGGAGAGATACTATCCTCACCTGGTGAGAGAGTTTTACGGTGCACTGGACTGTCGATGACTCTTATGGACGACATCCGTCAGGGGTACACTGATTTCATTGACTGATGAGTTGCTGAGCCGAGTATGGGAGATACCCCGGAGAGGAGTCTGTGCTTTCTCAGTTGATGATAGAGAGGCAGCTTTCAGATGCATCCTTGAGCGAGAAGATGTTCGCGGTATCTTAGTAGTTACCGCGAACCAGTTATCTTTAGAGATGCGACTGCTGCACCACATTACCGCACGGATCCTTCTATCGAAGACTGGCAAATTCGATTTCATCACAGAGAGAGAGCTGATGTTGATGACCAGTTTGATCGAGAAGAGACCAGTTGATATACCTACCTTGATGCTATCACAGATGCATGATGCTGCCACTCAGCACCGACACTGTTTGCCATACGGGATGGCACTGACCCATCTTTTTAGAGCTTGTGGAGTATCATTGGAAGGGGAGATCCCCAAGGAGATACTGCACACAGATGTATATGATGAGAGGTCATTGCACCGCATGGGTTTTAGGATGGTTGGAGGTCGATGGGTTTGGAGAGAGTCTGGCCAGGAGCCAGATGAGGAGGATGAGATTCGAGAGGCTGAGGCTGGACCATCTGAGCCAGCAGTCCTTCCTCCAGTGGATGTATCATCGACACAGGCAGAGCACCTGTCACCTGATGCTTCAGTTCCTCCACCACCATCTACCGGATTATCCTTTGAGGAGCATGCCAGAGCACAGTTCACACAGATCAGAGGAGAGGTGACTCAGCTGCGTAGCGAGGTCAAGCTTCTACGAGCACAGACTACCTCAGAGCATGCTGAGATCCGCAGATCCATGGAGGAGGGATTTACACATCTTGAGAGTCTTCTGAGATCACTTATACCTCCTGCTGCACCTGCTCCTGCTCGATCTGATGATGATGATGATGATGATGATGACGGCGGCGATCACCAGAGCGACCATGCTGATATTGCTAATGGAGGTGATCAGGATGTTGACCGAGCCACTAAGGTGGTAGGCACTGACAGCGACAGTGTAGGCGGAGCTGATGCTTATGAGGTGGTCAGTCGAGATCCTCCTACTACACCTGCTCCTTCTACTGCTCTAGTTTACTTTGTTCCAGATCCTATTGAGCCAGCTGATCGTCTTTCGCGTCCCTCTACCAGATCTTCTAGGGTTGTACCCACTTTTGGTCCTGCCGACCGTACCAGGAGTCTTAGAGCTTTAGCACCTCCTAGGGCATTAGCCACCAGATCTAGGATTAGTGCTCCTTTTAGTCTTGATGTTCCATCTGATGAGGATTAGCCTCACAGATGACTGTTTCAGATATCTTTTTTTATGGTTAATATATGTATGTTTTTTTTTTACTGAAAACTTATCTCATATATATGTGTTTGTTATCTTAAACCTTTTGTACAGTTTATCATATTTTAGCTCTGATATAATGGGATATTTTAACTCTGATACAAGCACAATTTCAGCTATGATATTTGTTTCTATACTCTCCTTTTGTATCCATGGAAATTGTAAGGGGGAGGTTATTTTTATGATTGACAAAAAGGGGGAGAAAAAGTAATGTTAAAAAGTGATGTTAATTGTTATGAAGAAAAAGAGTGATGATGGATGTTTAAGTAATGATGTTAATTGTTTTTGAGAATTTGAGAACAAGTTTTTTTTTTAAAAAGATGCATTATATTGTTTTGAAGTTTACCTTAATAAGAAGTATCTAATTAAGGGGGAGATTGTTTCCTATTAATTAGAAAACTCATGGTTTGAACTATATTGTCACTTTTTCTCAAGGTTTTGTCATCATCAAAAAGGGGGAGATTGTTGGCTCCACCCAGTGATTTTGATGAATAACAAAACATTGAGTACATATTATATTCTAATGTGAATTTCAAGTTGTGAGTTTTCAGGCAGAAAGCACCTCAAAATTCCAAATATTTATGGTGTATGGCACGCAATGGCACAGAGCAAATCTCACATATCCGGGCAGCCTCTTCATTAAAAAAGGGCTAATAATTGCTTAATTATTATGTGTTTATGCTTTCATGAACATCATTTTTGATTTCAAAGCTTTTACTCTTGATTCTAGATGTTTTCAGTCTCAAGTGTCGACACCTAGACAGTCAAGTGTCGACACTTCAGCATTTGGTACGGACAAAAATCCTTGGCACGCCAAGTGTCGACACCTAGAATTCAAGTATCGACACCAAGTGTCGACACTTAGGTTTCAAGTATCGACTCAAGGCTTGAGAATTTTGAAAATACAGAACTTGTTGGTTCGAGGATTTTTGTGTCAAATGTCGACACCTGTGCATCAAGTGTCGACACTTGAATGATCAAGTGTCGACTCCCAGAATTCAAGTGTCGACACCTGACAGCCAAGTGTCGACACCTGCAGCCTGACAGCTCTAACGGATCTATTTTTTTGGCTTGCAGAAATGGGTTTTCAAGCTCCAAATGGCTATTTCCAATGCTCCAATGGTCACAAACCATTTTTAGAAGGTTTTTGATGTATTTAATCTCCACCAACCTCATTTTAAAGCAAGAGAAGTGAAGGGAAGTAAAGAGAAAGAAGAGAGAAGTCTATTCAAGAGCATTCAAGTCCACTCAAAAGCCAAAAAGCCATTATTCTCTCCAAACTTCAAATCAAAAGCCTCTTCTAGCTTGATTCCACTGAAAAAGCCTACTTGCTCAACTTTACTACATTCCAAAAGGAGGCAACTTGAAGAAGAGTGAAGTCAAAACATCCCTTGGGCTTCAAAGATTCCAATCTACTCTTGAAGAGAGTTTGTTGTAGCATTTAAATTTCATATCTGATTTATTGTGCTTTAACCTTGCTTTCAAGGGTGTCTTGAAAGAAGGTTATTGTGGTTTGTTGGTGAGCCAAAGTGTTAAAACCAACTAGGGTTAACTTGTGAGCCCGAAGACAAAACAAGTAGTTAGGTTTGTTGGTGAGCCTAGGTGATAAAACCAACTTAGGTTTTTGACTTGTGAGCCTTGTAAAAACAAGTCAACTGTAATCTGGTGTGGATTATAGTGAAATTCCCAAGGGTGGCTTGGGGAGTGGATGTAGGTGCTAGGTTTGCACCGAACCACTATATATCTTGTGTTTGTGTGTGATTGCTCTTTTCTTTTTGCATTCTTTAATTAAGTGCTATTATCTTGCATCTAATTAATTGTTACTCACAAGCACCACTAGACCTTTTGTTTTATTGTGTTAAATTTTTAAAAGACCCAATTCACCCCCCCTCTTGGGCTCCATTTCTGGGCAACAGATTCGATATGATTAAGTGTTAGGGTTTGACATTTATCCATACCCATCACTTGATCAGGATAATGGGAGATCAAAAGATTGAATTGTATGGTTACTTACTTCTGAAGGATATTTTGATAATTTTTACCAAATTCCTCATCTTCTGGATAGGCATGACACGTTGCTAGACATCAATCTTGTCTTGTGGGTTTTTATGAACTAATTGGATTGGTTTTATGAGTCAATTCGATGTGTGATTCGAATTGGACAATTAGGTGAGCCGATTTGACCTAATTTGGTCAATCGGGTTCGATCGGATCGAATCAGCTCAAACCTAAACCTACTGCTGGCTAGATGTGGAACCCAATGGGTCACACACAATAGAGAGTAGGCCAAAGAAGTTACTCATGGTTTAATTAGGGTCATGGGATCTTAATTGGTTAGCCAGATTGCATACTAGCATATATAGGCTAACCCAATTCCTAATCCAATTGGATTGCGTCCGGTTGCTTGCTAATTGGGCTAACCTAATTAAGGGAAACCTAAATTAGGTTGAGTCCTAAGTATGGATAGCCAAATCAGAGCTTGATCTGATTTTATTTTGGACTTTTGGACATTTATTGAAGAGTCCATTTGAGTTGGGACTCTAGATGCCAAAATAATACCTTGGCATTCAAAAAGGCCTAGAAGAGTCTATAGTCCACTGATCTGAAATATTTTTATATGGATGGAAAGAGGATTTAATGCTCTTTCTTTTGGCACCCATATTGCATATGCTTTGACTAGTCAAAGGTTGCATGGGGTGTAGATAAAGTTAACCACAACATAAAGGGTTTCTTGATGCCTCTTGGCGCACGCGGGAAATGAAGGTGCGCACAAAAGGACAAAAGTCCTTCTGCAGATGAAACACTTGAGTATTTCATTTCAATGGGTGCCTTCTCATCTTATCCCACGCCTCTTGGATATATTTGACCGGTCAAGGCTTTTTGAAAGGGCGTGAAAAATGGATGGAAGCAAAAGCGCGCATGAAGAGACGCGTCTCTTCATATGGCGCGCACCCTGAAGCAGAGTCCTTTGCTTTCAGGACTCTTCATATTCTTCGGTGTTTGGAGATTGAAGAGGTGCCTCTTGGCTTCCCAGGGACCGGTACTTGCCATGTGGCAAGTCATAGATTGTCTAAGAAAATGGACGGATGCCATTTCTTTTGGTGCATGAGGAGACATATTGGATATGATTTTTCAATCTTGAAAAATCATATCTGATAACCTATTGGAGGACATATCACACGCCCCTCTTAAAACTATAAATAGGGGCGGTGATATGAGTTTCAGATCTTTTTCATTTCACCGTAAAAAAAAAAAAGAGATATTCTGAGTGTTCTTCCACTTCTCCCTCCCTCCTTCTTACTTTAGGACAAGACTTATCTTGTTAAGACAAAGTCTTTTCTACTAGGACAAGGCATAGTTTTAGGATATAAGCCTAAGGGATCCTAGAGAAAGATTGTCCTAAAACCAATAGTGGTTTAGGACTGTGTCCAGAGAGCCCTACAGTAGGACAGGGTGTCCTACAGTGGTCAAAGGTCAAAAGGCTGATAAAAGAGTCCTGTTGAAGCAAGCAACCCCGGTAGGGATTCTTTCTTGGTACCATTCTCATGTGGATCACCATTGGAGGGCTTGCACTTGTGAGTCTCATGGAAAATATTGGATTTCAGCGATCCAGGTATGTATTCTGACTTCATTTATGATTTTTGTTGATTGGTATTGCATAAGTGGTTCCTAGGAATTAGGGTTTTATAGCCATATTAGGATTTCTTGTTTAGAATTTTGTTTTGAAATTCACTTCCGCATGCTGCATGATTCCCGATACCCTGGGAGAATCCCCATCAGTGGTATCAGAGCCAGTCTTGTGGCATACCAATTATGAATCATTTTTGAAGTTCATGATTTCCACATATCGAGTCGACCCGACTAGTGATCGAGCCGACTCGAACCCTGTCATGTCGACTCTACTAGAATCTTGTGATGAAAATTCATATTGGGGTTAATATGTCAGATTTCTGGTTTCTTCATGAAAAAGGCATGTTAATGCATTGATATGAAATTTTGCATATTAGGGTAATATGTTTAATTTCTATTTTTCATGAAATGCATGTTATCATTTCAAGTATGAAATTATGCATGTTGATTGAACCAAGTAACTGCTCTGGATTGGGGTTGCCATAGTCATCCGGTCATAGGAATAAATTAGGGTGTAAAAGGCCCACTTTGTCCATTCTATGGGTTTCCTATAGCATGTAGGGGTGAAACTTTGTGGTAATTTCCATGAATGAGTGAGGTGAATGGTATTTTACATTATTCATGTCATGTTTTGCATATTAGGGTAATATGCGTGTTATCATGCTATGCATTTTAGGGTAATATGCTTGTTGTCATGAAATGCTTTGTATATTAGGGTAATATGCTTGATGACATGAATGTTTTGCATATGTTAGAGTTATATGCAATATGTTTGTATTTGTTATAAACATAGTTATCATGTTTATGTTTATACTTGTAGTTATAAATCTAATTATCATGATAGTATTTAGAATGTATTTTTCAGACCATCAAAGACCTCATAAAAATCATATTTAGTCATAGAAAAAAACTTAGTCATGATGCAAAACTGATTAGGGCTTGATCAGCCGATTAGTGTCTAGGCAAATGGTTCTGGGAACGTAAAGGGAATGAGATTTTTAATTGGTTCCATTATCTAACCTGGCCAATTTAATTGGTGTCTAAGGAAAGCAACGGGGGGACCCCTCACCCCTTTTACTTACCTGGCCAATTTGGTTATATCTAAACCTTAACTTGAGAATGCTAATTGATTATGTATACTATAATTTGCCTTCCTTCATGCTAAGCCAAATTAATATCAAAACTATAGTAGGTTTGTTGTGTAACACAAGATCTGCTCTAGGGTTTGATATGAAATTTGTATTAGTGCACTTAGTGCTTTATGGCATGGTTGAAATTGTTGCTTTGTTGTGTAACACAAGGGCAACAATCTTCAATTATAGCTATATAGAAATGAAGGGTTTGACTAAACTAAGACATTATAGTTTATTGTGTAATACAAGACTATAAGTATCTTAGAGGCAAAGATAATTGTTGAGAATTGCATAGGTTGCAATTAGAAAGTAAGTCCTACTTTTGAACTTATTAGTGTTTGTTGTGTAACACAAGGCACTAATGAGGAATTAGGATCTCAACCCCACTAAGGAAACCAGAAAGGTTTCTCGCTTACCATAGTTGAGGGTTATGGTATTTGAAGAAAATAGTGGGAGACATAATTAGATAGAAAGTCCTTATCCAGTTATGGATGTCATCTTGAGTGGTCTACTGATATTGTTCTTTAATTAAATATAGGATATTTATTTTTATGGCTTAAAATTTATCATTGCATGGCATCTTGGATGCTAATAAGTTAACCGATTCAAACTATATGGACTGGTTAAGGAAGATGGCTAATGGAGCATGTTCCCATTGTAGCATGTTTGGGCATTGGAAGAAGGATTGCAAGACTTGTCTTGCAAATGTGAGGCTAGATGCAAGTGGTGCATCTAGGGGTTTGTATATGATACAAACCAATTTATCATTGAGTGAATCTATTTCTAATTCATGGATATTGGATACCGCATGTGGGTCATATATTTGTAAATCTTTACAAGGACTCCATAGAATTAGAAATTTGAAGAAAGGTGACTTCAAATTATATGGGGCAAGTGAAGAACCCATATATGCTGAAGCTGTGGGCATCTATCTTTTGTTATTACCTTTGGATAATATCATAAGGTTGGAAGAATGCTACTATGTGCCAAATATTGTAAGAAACATTATTTCAATACCCTTGTTATTATAACAAGGATATGAAATAAGTGTAAAGAGCAGTGGCTGCTCTATTCTTTATAATTATACAATATTTGGGCATGGTTGCCTTATGAATGGTCTTCTAACTGTAGTACTCAATGATGAAATACTTCTTGTAAATAACAAGAAGAGAAAAAGAGATAATATCAATGTCACATATCTCTGGTATTGCTGGTTAGGTCATATCAGTGAGTCAAGGATAAACAAGTTAGTCAAAGAGGATTACTTTGACCCTGATGATTCTCAATCATTAGGAACTTGTGAGTCTTGCCTCAAAGGGAAAATGACCAAGTCTCCATTCACTAGATATGGAGAAAGGGCAACTGAATTGTTAGGTCTTGTACATACTGATGTGTGTGGACCTATGTCAACTTAGGCCTGAGGAGGATATTCTTATTTCATCACTTTTATTGATGATTTATCAAGGTTCGATTATGTGTATCTTATGAAACACAAGTCCGGAGCTTTTGATAAGTTTAAAGAATATCAGACTATGGTTGAAAGACAAACTAGACTTAGTATTAAAGCTCTTCGGTCTGATCGAGGAGGGGAAAACTTGTCTAGTGAATTTTTTGAACCATCTCAAGGATAAAGGCATTATTTCTGAATGGGCCCCTCCTTATACATCCCAGTTAAATGGAGTGGAAGAAAGGAGAAATCATACCTTGTTGGACATGGTGAGGTCCACGATGAGCTTCACATATCTTTCCATTTCTTTCTAGGGACATGCCTTGGAGACTGCTGCATATATATTAAACAGGGTTCCATCTAAGTCAGTAAGTAGCACTCCATTTGAGTTATGGAATGGTAAAAGACCAAGTCTTAAGTACTTAAAGATTTGGGGTTGCCATGCTTATGTCAAGAATAACTTTGGACATAAGTTAAGTGCTAGGGTTAACAAGTGTAGGTTTGTTGGTTACCCAAAAGAAGGTAAGGGATACCTCTTTTATAATGCAACTGAGCAAAAGATAATTATCAGTAGGCATGCTACATTCTTAGAACAAGAGTTTATCTAAGAAAGATATAGTGATTCTTCACTTGAGTTGTGTGAAGAACAGAACCAACAAACTGATGAGCCTTCAAATAAAGTTCCTCAACTAGAGGTTCTTGTGGATCAAGAATAGCCATAATACACACCTCCTCTCCGAAGGTCAGAGAGGGTGCGAGGAGCACCTCTCAGATATGGCTTTGTCATCCGGGATGACAATGAAGCCAGTATCATACAGGATGATGATCCTGTGATCTATTCGGAAGCTGTCGAGAGTAGGGACTCTGACAAGTGGCTTGGTGCCATGAAATCTAAAATGGACTCCATGTATTTCAATCAGGTTCGGACCTTGGTAGATCCACCTGAAGGAATTAACCCGATAGGGTGTAAATGGGTCTTCAAGAAGAAGATTGGAGCAGATGGTCAAGTTGAGACCTATAAGGCTAGGCTGGTAACAAAAGGTTTTAGACAAAAACATGGTGTAGACTATGATGAAACCTTTGATCCAGTAGCCATGCTCAAGTCCATTCGGATACTGCTTGCCATAGCAGCATACCATGATTATGAGATCTGACAAATAGATGTAAAGACTGCTTTCCTCAATGAAAACCTTGAGGAAGAAGTCTATATGTCATAGCCAGAGGGGTTTGTCTCAAGTGGGAGACCAAACCAGGGATGCAAGTTAAAGAAGTCCATTTATGGACTTAAGCAAGCATCAAGGAGTTGGAACATCCATTTTGATGAAACAATCAAAGGATTTGGTTTTATCAAAAATGTGGATGAACCATGTGTGTATAAGAAGACAAGTGGGAGTGCCATTGTTTTCTTAGTTTTGTGTGTGGATGATATACTGAACATTGGGAATGATATCCTAATGTTGCAATCGGTTAAAACTTCGCTATCATCAAAATATTTCATGAAGGATTTGGGAGAAGCATCCTATATACTAGGTATAAGGATCTATAGAGATAGATCCAAGAGGATGCTGGGCTTATCCCAATCTAGGTACATTGACTTAGTATTGAAGAGATTCAACATGGATGGAAGTAAGAAAGGTTACTTGCCAATGAGTCAAGGCATACAACTCTCTAAGAAGATGTCTCCTATGACATCAGAAGAAAGAGAAAGGATGGCTATGATTCCTTATACTTCGGCTGTAGGATCGATTATGTATGCCATGTTATGTACCAGGCCTGATGTCCCTTATGCCTTGGGCATGTGAGCAGGTTTCAGGCAGATCCAGGAGAGGATCATTGGAAAGCTGTGAAAAATATTCTTAAGTATCTAAGAAAGACTAAAGATATTTTTCTAGTATATGAAGGATCTGATTTAAAACTAGAAGGTTATACAGATTCTAGTTTTCAATCAGATTCAGATGATAGCAAATCCACATCAGGGTATGTCTTCATCCTGAATGGTGGTGCAGTGAGTTGGAAAAGTACAAAGCAGCCTACAGTAGCTGACTCAGCCATTGAGGCAGAGTACATAGCTGCTAGTGAAGCCGCTAAAAAAGAAATTCATCATGAAATTGAGCATGGTTCCTAATGTACAACAGCTAGTGCCATTATACTATGATAACACTGGGGCTGTTGCACAAGCTAAGGAACCAAGGTCTCATCATAAGTCCAAGTACATTCTAAGACAGTTCCACCTCGTTTGAGAGATCATTGAAAGACATGATGTTACCATTGAACAAGTTGACACAAAGAACAATAAAGCAGACCCATTTACTAAAGCATAAGCCAAGCAGCAGTTTGATTGCCACTTGGATTGTATGGGCATAAAGTATAAGAGCGATTGGCTTTAGTGCAAGTTGGAGTTTGATAGAAAAATGCCTTAAGAGCCAATCATTGTTTGGGCCTTTTTTGTAAACTTCCAACTCATATATGAAATCATTATTTATAATAAAGGCATTTGATTCATCATATAATGTTGTGTCATATTTTTGACTGTGATGAACCTCATAGAGTAGGGCAATGGAATTAGGGTTATGATAAAATAACAGTGAGACCTAATTCCTATAAACCTTAATCTAGAATATTCCTAATCATTGGACCATCGATTCGGGGATCGATGAATCCAGTAAGACTAGCTTTCTTATGTATACTCAATTGATGAGGGTGGTTGGTCTCACAGCCACTTGTGTAAAGATACTAATACAAAGATAAGGGTGTTCATTAGGTTATGAGTACACTGAACTGATCCGCACCAAGACCATCTTATGGAAGTCTTACTCCTTGTCAAAAGATAGGTCCCAGAGTAGAAGTTGTGCATGTGATCTTCAGACCTAAGGTCACCATGGTTCCTTGTGCACACTAAGCCATACTTTGGTTCATACTCATTCATGGCATTGCAACATGTACGGGTTATTCTGGGTATGGTGGAAGGTGTACGAAGGATGTGAGTGGACCAACAAGGAATTGATCAATCCTGGTAAGAGGATATGTTATCCCATGTAATATCTTCGATGAGTAACTCAAGGAATCTTTGCAAAGTGGGATGAGATTAGAAGTGGCTTCTAATCAGTCATCAACTGAGTCCTCATGATCGAGCTGAGATTTGATATGATTAAGTATTAGGGTTTGACATTTATCCATACCCATCACTTAATCGAGATAATGGGAGATCAAAAGATTGAATTGTACTATAACTTACTACTAAAGGATATTTTTGTAATTTCCACCAAATTCCTCATCTTCCGGGTAGGTATGACATGTTGCTAGATGTCAATCTTGTCTTGTGGGTTTTCATGAACTAATTGGATTGGTTTCATGAGTCAATTCAATGTGTGATTCGAATTGGACAATTAGGTGAGCTGATTTGACCTAATTAGGTCAATCGGGTTCGATCGGATCGAATCGGCTCAAACCTAAACCTACTGCTGGTTAGATGTAGAACCCAATGGGTCACACACAATAGAGAGTAGGCCAAGGAAGTTACTCATGGTTTAATTAGGGTCATGGGATCCTAATTGGTTAGCCAAATTGCATACTAGCATATGTAGGCTAACCCAATTCCTAACCCAATTGGATTGGGCCCGATTGCTTGCTAATTGGGCTAACCTAATTAATAAAAACCTGAATTAGGTTGAGTCCTAAGTAGGGATATCCAAATCAGAGCTTGATCTGATTTTATTTTGGACTTTTGGATGTTTTATCGAAGAGTCCATTTGAGTTGGGACTCTAGATGCCAAAATTACACCTTGGCATTCAAAAAGGCCTAGAAGAGTCTATAGTCCTCTGATCTAAAATAATTTTATATGGATGGAAAGAGGATTTAATGCTCTTTCTTGACACCCATATTGCATATGCTTTAACTAGTCAAAGGTTACATAGGGTGTAGATAAAGTTGACCACAACATAAAGGGTTTCTCGGTGCCTCTTGGCGCGCGCGGGAAATGAAGGTGCGCACAGAAGGACAAAAGTCCTTCTGCAGATGAAACACTTGAGTGTTTCATTTCAGTGGGTGCCTTCTCATCTTATCCCATGCCTCTTGGATATATTTGACTGGTCAAGACTTTTTGAAAGGGCGTGAAAAATGGATGGAAGCAAAAGCGTGCATGAAGAGACGCGTCTCTTCATGTGGCGCGCACCCTGAAGCAGAGTCCTTCTGCTTTCAGGACTCTTCATATTCTCTAGTGTTTGGAGATTGAAGAGGCACCTCTTGGCTTCCCAGGGACCGGTACTTGCCATGTGGCAAGTCACAAATTGTTTATGAAAATGGATGGATGCCAATATGTCTTTTAGTGCATAAAAAGACATATTGGATATGATTTTTCAATCTTGAAAAATCATATCTAATAACCTGTTGGAGGACATATCACACGCCCCTCTTAAAACTATAAATAGGGGCGGTGATATGAGTTTCAGATCTTTTTCATTTCACCATAAAAAAAAAAGAGATATTTTGAGTATTCTTCCACTTCTCCCTCTCTCCTTCTTACTTTAGGACAAGACTTGTCTTGTTAAGACAAAGTCTTTTCTACTAGGACAAGGCTTAGTTTTAGGACATAAGCCTAAGGGATCCTAGAGGAGGGTTGTCCTAAAACCAAGAGTGGTTTAGGACTATGTCCAGAGAGCCCTACAGTAGGACAGGGTGTCCTACAGTGGTCAAAGGTCAAAAGGCTGACAAAAGAGTCCTATTGAAGCAAGCAACCTCGGTAGGGATTCTTCGTTGGTACCATTCTCATGTGGATCACCGTTGGAGGGCTTGCATTTGTGAGCCTCATGGAAAAGATTGGGTTTCAGCGATCCAGGTATGTATTCTGACTTCATTTATGTTTTCGTTGATTGGCATTGCATAAGGGGTTCCTGGGAATTAGGGTTTTCTAGCCATATTAGGGTTTCATGCTTAAAATTTTGTTTTGAAATTCACTTCCGCATGCTGCATGATTCCTGGCATCTTGGGAGAATTCCCATCACAACCATGAAGAAGCAATATATTTTGATGAGACCTATGCACCGGTAGCTAGACTAGAGGCTATTAGATTACTTCTGGCATATGCATGTTTTATGAACTTTAAATTATTTTAGATAGATGTAAAGAGTACTTTTTTAAATGGTTTATTATCCGAAGAAGTTTTTGTAGAAAACCACCTAGTTTTATTGATCACTCTTTTCCAAATCATGTTTTCAAGTTAAATAAAGCTTTATATGGTCTTAAACAGGCACCTAGAGCCTAGTATGACAGATTAAGTTTTTACTTGAAAATAATTTTGTAAGAGGTAGTGTAAATACTACCCTATTTATCCAAAAGAAAAATAATAATATGTTAGTTGTTCAAATTTATGTTGATGATATAATATTTGGATCTACTGATGAATCCCTGTGTCAAGATTTTGCTAAGTTAATGCAGGGGAAATTTGAAATGAGTCTAATGGATGAGCTAAACTACTTTCTTGGGCTTCAAATCAAATAATCGAAGGAAGGGATTCTAATCAACCAAGCCAAATACATTAAAGAGATTATCAGAAAGTTTGGCATGGAATCAAACAAGGAAGCTGAAACACCCATGAGTTTTGCATGCAGATTAGATAAAGATGAAAATGGCATAAGTATTGATCAAAAGCTATATAGAGGTATGATCGGATCTCTACTCTTTTTAACTGCCAGTAGACCTGACATTCTATTTAGTATTTGTATGTGTGCATGTTTTCAATCAAATCCAAAAGAATCATACATTATTGCTGTTAAAAGAATTATTAAATATCTTAAAGGCACATGTAATATAGGATTGTGGTATTCCAAGCATTCATCTTTAAAGTTAATTAGCTATTCGGATGCTGCCTATGGTGGCTATAAGATTAATAAAAAAAGCACAAGTGGCACATGCCAATTTCTAGGGGTTAACTTAATTTTATGGCACTGTAGGAAACAGAACTCTGTAGCACTGTCCACTACTGAAGTAGAATATATGGCTGCAGGGAGCTATTGTGCACAAGTGTTATGGATTAAGCAACAGCTAAAAGACTATGGTGTTATCCAATCTAAGATTCCTATCAAATGTGATAACACAAGTGCTATTATTTATCAAAAAATCCAATTCAACATTCTAGGACAAAGCATATAGAAATAAGGTATCATTTCATTAGAGACCATGTTTTGAATAATAACATAGAATTAGAATTTGTCCCTACTGAGAACCAACAAGCTAATATTTTCACCAAGCCTCTTAACTAAGATAGATTTGAAAAGATTAGAGGAGAGTTAGGTCTGTGTGACCCATATAAAGATTTTTGACCTATTCTTTTTCAAATTTAAGAAAAATTATCTAGAGTCTTTCAAATTCATTTTAGAGCTATTGACCACTTCATCTAATATCAATTTAGCTATAGAAACCTTTAGTTTGACCTTTTGAGCTTTGACCTCTATTTTTGCTCAAGCCGACTCGAGCAATCCCCTGTTCTATCGAGCCGACTCAAAGGACGGGTTTAGACTTTTTTAAATAGGGTTCCATAGCTTTCATTTCCTAACCATTCTTCTATTTCTACTATTTATCTTCACTCGTTTCCACTCCTAAGCCATAGAAACTCCTCTAGAATTCCTCTTAAACCTTAATCCAAGATTAATGGCACCTAGGAAGGTCATAGGAAAAAGACCTAGGAAGGTAATCCGAACCATTACGGAGGAATAGAGGATAAAATGAAGGTTAGATGATTCTGCTTCTCAACCCACTGAAGAACAGCTTGAGCAGAAGTCGACCAATGCTCCAGATGCTTCTAGATAGGTTATTCTTATGGAAAATCGATAGATAACCTATGGATGAACTGTGGGTTTCAATTTTCTAGAAGAGAAGAACTTGAAATTGGGTGATTGGCTTGATGCTCAGGGTTGGACACATTTTTGCATGCTTAATCTACCTACCATCCAACCTTGGTTAGAAATTTCTTTGAAAAATTGTCCCTCGATACATTTCATTTGGAATATGTTGTTAAAGAAAAAGATATTGTTATGGATGAACAAAAATTGAGTACATTATTACAAATTCCAAAAGAAGGGGAATGTTTTCTGGTGATGAAAGAAAAACAAAAGACTTTAAGAACTATTTTATAGAGAAGTGATGTTTCAGGGATTGTTCATGTTCAAGCCAACCTATTATCCTTGGAGATGAGACTCTTACATAACATTATTAGTAGAGTGTTTTTACTTAGAACTGGAAGATTCGACTGGATAAGTGAAAGAGATATGATGTTTATGAGATGTCTGATTGAGGGGAAGGCCCTCAACTCGCCTTACATTATGATTATTCAGATGAGGGAAGCAGCTTGTAGGGCACGAGCTTATCTTCCTTATGTCATGGTATTCACTTTACTTTTCTAGGATGCTGGTGTTGATTTGTCAAGTGAGGATAGGAGACCTTTATTACATATTGACAGATACAATGCCAAGTCATTGAACAGAATGGGCTTTCATAAGGTTGAAGACAGATGGATTCGGAAGATCTCAGGACAAAGAGTGGCACATTCTGACAAGGAGTCTTCTAATGATGAGCAGACTAGATAGCCACAAGACATTGAGACTGAGCGACCTACTGATGAGGCTGGCCCCTTTGAGCCAGCACCTACTTCACCTCGATCACCTGTAAGAAATTCAATTTCTAGTGGTTTGCATGATGATCCGAGATTGCAGACTATCTTGGATGAGCTTTCCACTTTACAGCGAGGGAAAGCTGAGACTGATGCTAGGATAGATGCACTATAGGCTGAGATGAGGGATGGTTTTTAGCAGATCTTAGTAGCCCTTCAGGAGATCAGTGCAACTGGACCATCAGCACCTCCTCCACCACCAGATAATGGACATGGACTAGATGATGGTACTGACATTAGACATGCAGAGCTTTGCACACTATTGGCACACCTGATGAGCATTGTACTACTGCACAGGCTACTAAGCTACCTGCAGTCACTGAGGAGCAGCACACTAATATTGTAGATACTCCAGCGATGCAGATTCTTTCCAGTACCAATACTTTGGTGTTGTCGGATCCTCCTTCGGTGCAGCCAACTCCGATCCTGATTTCTGCTGGGTCTTCACCTTCTAGACCTAGAGCTGCTAGACCACCTATTGCTACTAGGACTAGACTTATGGATCTTAGGCTTAGATTTTCTAAGTTCAAACCACGGTCTGGCATTTTAGAAGTTGACTCTTCTTCTTCTTATGAAGATGAGTCTAGCCCTACCTTTTGAGTTTAGATTTCTTTTATTGCATGTGATACGGTTTTGTAGTGCATTGACACTTTTGTATTATATCACATCTTATACTGACACTCCTTATATATATATGTGTGTGTTAATTGATGAGTGATATGAATGTTTATAATTAATTATGGATGAATGATTTGAATTTTGTCAAAGGAAGAAGTGATTTTATCATTATTCTGTTTTGTTGATGACAAAAAGGGGGAGAAGTGCATGAAATCAAGAAAAATGAGAAGAATTGAAATTGTTACATGAAAAACATGAAAAAGGGGGAAAAATTATTGAAAATTCTTCTGAGGGAGCAATTATTAAAAATTCTTTTGAATATAAAGTACTGAACTAGTATTGAAAAGTTTGTTTGAAAGTTTGTTTGACACATTATGATTTTGATATATTATGATTGGTTTGGTATGTTAACCTTATTGATCTAATACATGCTCTTAATTGTTGATACTTTGCTTTGACACTAGTTCATTTCAACTCTGATACTATATCATGAGACTTTATATATTCCGATACATACTATTTTGAATATACATTGATACATGTAAATATCAGTACATAGTATATTATTATAAATGTAATTGTAAAGTATTTTTTAAAGCTTGTCATACCCAGTGTTTTGTCATCATCAAAAAGGGAGAAATTGTTGACCCTTGGAATGATTTTGATGATTACAAAACATTGGAGCATGTATTTATGACTAACTCTTTCAATTATTCAAGAAATTTTTGTAGGAAGCATTTATCAATGAGTCACTTTATTTCCTATTTAGCTGGAAGTTATCCCAGTACAATTATATTAATTAATGAAGTGTATTGAATTGAAGACCTCAAAGTTGTAAAGCCCTAATTTTTGTTCTTGTAATCTTGTAAAAAGGGCTATAAATTAGTAAAAATGAGTTTGATTAGGTAAGATATCTTTTGTATCATATTTTGAAGTTTCGAAAGACTTGTATTGGTTGGAGATTCAATTGGCTAAATTTTAAAGAAGTTCTGCTAGAGCCGACTCCTATTCTGGCACGGCACGAAGAGTTTCAGAGTT
The DNA here is from genome assembly GCA_021397845.1 of Areca catechu. NCBI lineage: Eukaryota > Viridiplantae > Streptophyta > Magnoliopsida > Arecales > Arecaceae > Areca > Areca catechu. The sequence goes on along the minus strand of CM038041.1, from coordinate 69,639,083 downwards.
TCAGAAATCCAAACCGACTCTAAGATATTGAGCTGACTTGACTAGAAGTTCCAAATCTCAAGTTTCAGAAACTCAGAGCCTCGAGCCAACTCGACCCAAAAGAGCCGACTCGTCCAGAGTTTGTGCTTATCTTGACTAAGACTTTGAGCCAACTTGACCCGGAAGAGCCGACTCATATAGAGTTTGATTTTCTATTATCTGAGACTTTGAGCCAACTTAACCATCTTGAGCCGACTCGAGTGTTGGGTTCAAGCCTGTAATGGCTAGTTGCAGAATTGATTGTTTGAATTCCAAGAAGGCTCCAACGGCTCTATTTCAATTCCCTAGGCCCTACAATGGCTAGATTTGCTTGAAAACTATAAAAGGGGAGTATTTATGATGGATTAGATGATGATTATTGATTATTCATTGAAAACAAAAGAGCATTCAAGTGAATTTCAAGTCTTTCACCAACCAACTTCAAGTGAGCATTCAAGAAAGGATTCAAAGCTTCTCCAACTCATCTTCATTCATTGAATCCAACTTTTAAGAAAGTCAAGAAGCAGCTTTAAGAATATTCAAGAGCATCTAAAGAAAGTCTTCAATTTGAGCTTCATCGGCAACTACCAAACAAATTTGGTTTGTTATAAAGTTGATAGTTTCTTTTGATATATCTTGTTTCCTCTCCAAGAGTAGCAAGGGGCTGTATCTTGTGAGTGTTAAAAAAGTTTTTAGGTAAGCCTATTAAAATCTAAGTTGGGTTTCTTTGGTGGGCCCGGTATTAAAAACCAAAGGGACTTGGGTTCTTGGTAAGCCCGGTGTAAAACCAGGTATGGGTTCTTGGTAAGCCCGGTGTAAAACCAAGTGTGGGTTTCTTTGGTGAGCCCGGTATAAAAACCAAAGGATGTAGGGTTTGGATTGTGATCCCGGTAAAATAATCTGACTGTATTTTAGGAAGAATATAGTGGAAATCTCAAGTGATGCTTGGGTAGTGGATGTAGGAGTGGGTTGCCTCGAACCACTATAATTTTCTTGTGTTTGTGATTGTGTTTGCTTGACTCTATTGTGATTGTTAATTTCGTTATTTCCGTTGCATAATCTATCACATCACCAACACTAAAAGAATTTTAAAGTGCATATACTTGAAAGTTTTTGTTATCCCAATTCACCCCCCTTTTGGGAAGCCACCTAGGCAACACCAGCTCTTTTTTAAAGTGCTACAGAAAATGAATGACTTCACTTGGATGGAAGAGTGCTAGGATGCATTCAAGAGACCGAAGAACCTCCTCGCCTCCCCATCATTGTTGTCCAAGCCAGAGCCTAGGGAAGAGCTTCTCCTGTACCTAGCGATCTCACCTGATGTAGTCAGCTCGGTGCTGGTCCGCACCGATAAGGACAGTACCCAACGGCCAGTCTACTTGCTAGCAAGCTGTTCCATGATGCAGAGACCAGGTACACCCGATCCGAAAAGATCATTTTTGTACTAAAAATGTCTGTGCATCGTCTCATGCCCTATTTCCATGTGCACTCCATTGCTGTCCTCACCAATCAACCCCTGAGGGCTATCCTGTGCCACCTTGACACTTCAGGGTGCCTGGCCAAGTGGGCGGTGAAGCTCAATGAGTTTGACATTACCTACCACCCGTGACTGGTGCAAAAGGCCCAGGTCCTAGATGATTTCCTGTTGGAATGCACCTGGGCAAACGATGACTTGGAGGCGGTAGGCCAGCAAGCTGAGCTCGGATCGGACCTGACCCTGGAGGCGATGATGTGGATCTTTCATGTCAACGGTGCATCCAATGCCAGAGGGAGTGGAGTCGGCCTCATACTCGCCAACTCTGACAGGGTCATTATGGAGTATGCACTACGGTTCTTCTTCAGGGCGACCAACAATCAAGCTGAATATAAGGCGCTCCTCATGAGGCTAAAGGTGTCCCACAAGTTGGGTGTTAAGAGATTGAAGGTCTTCACTGACTCAGCTAGTGGTGGGCCAAGTCTCTGGTGAGTACAAAGCTCGAGATTCCATGATGGAAAAGTACCTGGATAAGGTATGCTCGTACATGGCGAACCTCCAGCACTTCGGCATCTCCCACATCTCGCGAGCAGAGAACGCTCGGATTGATTCCTCTCCAGACTAGCCATCCTACCGAAGTCATTACTGGGGCATACCTTCATCGAGTACCTCGAGGCTCCAAGCTACGAGTTAGCAGTAGAAGTCCAGCAAGTTGTTTTTGAAGCTAGCTAGATGGACCCTTACATCAAGTACATCACTATCGGCACCCTACCTGAAGATTAAAAGGAAGCTGGCCTCCTTAAGAAGAAGGCCACGTGGTACATGATGATGGATGGGCAGTTGTACCGATGGTGGCCACGTGGTACGTGATGATGGATGGGCAGTTGTACCGAAGGTCTTACTCCTATCTCCTACTAAAATGCTTGAAGCTCTCAAAAGCTGCCTATGTGCTCCAAGAAATATATGAAGGCATCTACGGCAATCATGTGGGGGGCAGAACTCTAGCCTACAAGGCCGTCCGACAAGGATATTTTTGGGAGACTATGCGAAAAGATGTTGCCAGCTTCATGAGAAAGTGTGACCATTGTCAACGTCACACCCATGTCCAGCGATAGCCAGTGGCTCCACTCTCTAAACTATCAGCTCCATGGCCATTCGTCCAATGGGGAATGGACATCCTCGATCCCTTTCCTCCCGCATCTGGCCAATGAAAATTTTTGATTGTGGCCATTGATTACTAAGTGGGTGAGGCCGAACCCCTGGCCCGGACAATGGAAGCCGAACCCCTGGCCCGGACAATGGAGGCAAAGGTCAGGTCTTTCTTATGGAAGTCTGTCATCTGTCAATTTGGATTGCCATACTCAATCATCACGGATAATGAGCGATAGCTCGACACTAAGCTTTCGAGGAGTTTTGCACCGATCTTGGTATCCGCCACCACTTCACCTCGATGGCTCATCCTCAAACCAATGGGGAGGTCGAGAAGACTAACCGGACCATCTTTCAAGGGCTTTGCACGAGGGTGGATAAGGCAAGGGTCGATGGGCTGAAGAATTGCCCAGTATGCTATGGGCTTACCAGACTACATCGTGCACAGCCATCAATTAGACACCCTTTGTTGCCTATAAATGGAGCCCAAGAGGGGGGTGAATTGGGTCTTCTAAAAAAAATTAAAACAATAATGTGAAGGTCTAGTAGTGCTTGTGAATAATAATAAATTCAATGTAAGAGATTGAATGCAGCGGAAAATAATAAGTGAGTAGCAATAACCAAAGAGCAAGAGAGAAAGAGGGCAATCACACACAAACATAAAGTTTATAGTGGTTCGGTGCAAACCTAGCACCTACATCCACTTCCCAAGCCACCCTTGGGAATTTCACTATAATCCAAACAAGATTACAGTTGACTTGTTTTTCACAAGGCTCACAAGTCAAAACCTAAGTTGGTTTTGTCATCTAGGCTTACCAACAAACCTTAACAATTGTTTTGTCTTCGGGCTCATAAGTTAACCCTAGTTGGTTTTATCCCTTTGGCTCACCAACAAACCACAACAACCTTCTTTCAAGACACCCTTGAAAGCAAGGTCAAATCACAAGATAAAAACAGATATACAATTTTAGAACTAAAACAAACTCTCTTCAAGAGTAGAATGGAATCTTTGAAGCTTAAGTTGATGCTTTGTCTTGACTCTTCCTTGGAATATCCTTCAAAATGCCTCTTTTGGAATGATGTAAGGATGAGCTTGTAGGCTTTTTCAGGGAATCAAACTATAAAAGGCTTTTGATGTGAAGTACTTGAGAGAATATGGGCTTTTGGATTTTGAATGGACTTCAATACACTTCTATCCTTTTTGAATGAGGTTGGTGGTGGTTAAATACACCAAGAAACTTCCAAAAAATGGTTTGTGACTGTTAGAGCCTCGGATCTAGCCGTTGGGAGCTTGAAAAGCAAGTTCTGCAAGTCAGAAAAATAGATGCATTAGAGATGTCAGGCTTCAAGTGTCGATACTTGGCTGTCAGGTGTCGATACTTGAATTCTAGGTATCGACACTTGAACTTTCAAGTGTCGACACTTGATGCACAGGTGTCGACACTTGACACAAAAATCCTCAAATGACAAAGTTCTGTATTTTCAAAATTCTCAGGCCTTGAGTCGATACTTGAAAACCTGTGTGTCGACCCTTGGTGTCAACACTTGAGTTCTGGTTGTCGACACTTGGCATGCCAAGGATTTTTGTTCGTGCCAAATGCTGAAGTGTCGATACTTGGCTTCCTAGGTGTCGACACTTGAGACTGAAAAGCTCAGATTCAAGTATAAATTGCTCCAAAAACATAAATATAAATCTTGAAACTTAAATGAATCATAAACACAAAATAATTGAACATGTAGATGTCCTTTTTTCATGAAGAGGATGTCCAGTTTTACGAAAAATGCTTCGTGCCACGATACATAAGTTTTTGAAATTTTGAGGTGCTTTCTCCCTAAAAATTCATAACTTGAAATACACATTAGTATACAATATGCACTCAATATTTTGTTATTCATCAAAATCACTGGGTGGAGCCAACAATCTCCCCCTTTTTGATGATGACAAAATCTTGAGTAAAATAGCATTAAGTTTCAAATTTCAACTGTTATAATTCATGAATATGAATGTAAGTCCATATGAGGCATAATCTTCATAGTTAGGAAGAATCAATCTCCCCCTCAATTAGATATTTCTAATTAGAACAGATAATATGTTATTTCAGGATAACAAATTAGATCAGATGTGAAGGTTCTCACAAACAAGGTGGAACAATTTATACTATTACTTGATTTGAAGGTTTACACTTAACACAAACAATTTTATGCATTTATACAATCAATACTATCTATTACTCCTCTTTTTTGTCAATCTTTAGAAAGGGGAATAACCTCCCCCTCATAATGAGCATGGAGACAAAAAGATGGTAAAGTATCAAATATGACAGGTATCAGAGCCAAAAAGATCCAAAGAGAGAATTAGAGCTGAAGAAAGTAAATTTAACCAATCAATCACAAATAATAAGTACTAAACTGAAATATATAACTGATAAGAGAAGTTTTTAGTACAAAATTTGCTGAGTCATCAACAAAAACTAAAACATATAGAATGTATCATAGTCATACAATAATCAGAACATAAATCATAAAAGACATACAATAGAAGAAACAAAAGACATAAAAGACATCTGTGAGGCTAATCCTCATCAAATGGAATCTCAAGACTAAAAGGAGCACTGATCCTAGATCTAGAGGCTAAGGCCCTAGGAGGTACTAAAGCTCGACGACTCCTAGTATGGCCAGAAGGACCAAAAGCGGGTATAACCCTGATGATCTGGTGGAAGGGGGGAGAGAAGATCAGCTGGTGTAACAAAGTACGGTGTGGAATCAACCAAGTCAGCAGGAACAGCTGGGGTAGTGGGAGGATCGTGACTGAGCACCTCAAAACCATCTGCACTGCCATCACTGTCATTACCACTGCCCACGATCTCTGTAGCTCTATCCTCATCCATATCTGCCTGATCACCACTATCAACTATATCAGCATGGTCGCTCTGGTGATCATCACCATCATCATCATCATCAGAAGAAGAAGAAGAAGAAGAAGAAGAAGATACAACTGCAGGAGCTGCTGGAGGTATAAGGGATCTCAATAAATCCTCAATACGAGTGAAGCCCTCCTCCATAGTCCTACGAATCTTAGCATGCTCCGAGGTAGTATGTGCTCGAAGAGTCTCAACCTCGCTGCGTAGCTGAGTCAACTCACCCCTGATCTCAGTAAACTACTCTCTAGCATGCTCCTCAAAGGGTAATCTAGTAGTAGGTGGCGGAGGAGCTGAAGTACCAGGAGTCTAATGCTCTGCCTGTGTCGATGGAATATCAATGGGAGGAAAACCTGCTAGCTCAGATGGTCCTGCCTCTGCCTCTCGAAGCTCGTCCTCCTTATCTGGCTCCTGGCCAGACTCTCTGTGCACCCATTAACCTGTGACTAGTTTATACCCCATACGGTGCAAAGACCTCTCATCATAGACATCTATGTGTAGTATCTCCTTGGGGATCTCCCCCTCTAGTGATACTCCACATGCTCTAAATAACCTGGTCAGTGCCATGCCATAGGGTAAACAATGACGATGCTGAGTCGCGGCATCGTGCATCTGTACTAACATCAAAGATGGAAGGTCGATCTGCCTCCTCTCTGTCAGACTCGTCATCACCATCAGCTCTCTCTCAGTGATGAAGTCGAACCTCCCAGTCTTCAGCAGAAGTATACGGGCCATGATGTGGTGCAATAAGCACATCTCTAGGGATAACTGGTTTGCGGTGACTATAGATATACCACGAACATCCTCTCGCTCGAGGATACACCTAAATGCTGCCTCTCTATCGTCCACCATAAAAACACTGACTCCCCTATGGGGGATCTCCCAAACTCTGCTCAGTAGCTCTACAGAAGGTGAAATCTGAACACCTCTCACGGTCATAGTCCATAGAAGTCGTCGACAGTCCATCGCACCGTAGAACTCCCTCACTAGATGAGGGTAGTACCTCTCCTGCATAGTACAGAAGGGTACTAAACCTGCATCAGTGAGCACCTGTCGCAAGAGAAAGTGGTGCCTATCAAAACACTCCAGGTCGACTCTCCTCCTAGAGGCTACTAACTTCCCTGCCATCCTCTCTGCAGGGGGGAACTCGGTGTGGCAGAACTACTAGCTTGTGTAGAATCAAATCTGGCCTTCAATCTCCTCTCTACACCACGACTAGATCTCTCCCTAACTGCAAGTCTCTTCTTGGGACCCATTACAACAAGCTGACCAAGAGAGGTTTAAAGAAGATATGCAAAGGGGGGGGATTCACTCAGACTAGGAGCAAAGGGACTGGTTAAAAATCATTTTATAAGATAGTTTTGAAACAAACTTAGAGTTATAAAATACCAATATAATTTTGAAAAACCAGAAACATTTTGAAGGTGAGGATTTTATAAGCTAGATAAAGTTTTTGGCTAGAAATTTTATAAGAGTATAGTTTGAAATACCAAAGTACCTGGGTTTTGGGCTTAGAACATTTAGGGTTCTACCAAAATAAAAATAATGTGGCAAAAGCATTATGATAAATTATGGTAAATCACTGGAAATATGTATTAAATACTAGTTTTTAGGTGAATACCCAAATTTTTGGCTAAAAACCAATCAAATAGTGATTTTACCCAAATTTGGATGAAATGTGTGTGGAGAACGACCTAAATCGTAAGAAAACCTTGAAAAATACCATGTAAATCACTATTCCTTCAAATGGTGTTTTTGAAAACCACTAAAACTCGGGAAAATCCGATCGTAATCCAAATAAAATCGGCAAATCCTTAATTTAGGTCAAAATGGTTTTAACGATGAGGAAAAAAAAAATTTGAGAAATAATGTGGAATAAAGAGAAATTGGAAGAGGGAATACCTGATTTGTGTGGAGTTAAACGGGAAGAAGAGAGATTTGGATAGAGGGGGACCACTATTGCTTGAAATCGATGGGGGAAAATAAAAACAAAAACCCTCGGTCGGTCTTTTAAAAACAGATTTTGTTTCGCAAGTGTCGACACTTAGTATTTGTCAAGTGTCGACACTTGGTCAAGTGTCGACACTTGACAATATCCAAGTGTCGACACTTGGCCAAGAAAAAATTTTAAAAAATCAAAAAAATTTTCAAAAAATCTAAGAAAATATTTAACAACATTTGGGGCTCAAAGCAAGTGATTTTTTGAGTGAAATGTCTTAGGTATCATTAAAACTATGAGAGTTCTAGGAGAATGGATCAATGACACCTAACTCTCTTCTAATCAAACAGAACCTATCCTCACTCAAAGGTTTGGTAAACACATCTGCTAACTGATCATCAGTACATACAAAGTCAAGAATAACATTAGAGTTTTGTACATGATCTCTTATGAAATGATATCTTATTTCAATGTGTTTACTTCTTGAATGTTGCACATGATTCTTAGTTAGATTGATTGCACTAGTATTGTCACATCTTATGGGTGTCTTAGTTAGTTTAATGCCAAAATCTTTGAGTTATTGTTTGATCAAAGGATTTGAGCACAACAGCTTCCAGCTGCTATATATTCGACTTTCACCATTGATAAAGCGACTAAATTATGTTTCTTGCTACTCTAAGAGATCAAATTTACTCCAAGAAACGGACAAGTTCCACTAGTACTTTTACGATCAAGTTTACACCCAGCAAAGTCAGCATCAGAATAAGCAATCAATTCAAATGAAGAATCTCTAAAGTACCATAAACCAATTTCAATTGAGCCAGATAGATATCTAATTATGCATTTAATAGCCAAAAGATGAGACTCTTTAGGATTAAACTAATATCTAGCACACATACAGACGCTAAACATGATATCTGGCCTACTGGCAGTAAGATATAGCAATGAATCGATCATACCACGATATAATTTTTTGTCAATAGATTTACCTGATTCATCCTTGTCAAGTCTACAAGTAGAGCTCATAGGGGTACCTAAAGGCTTAATGTTCTCCATCCCAAACTTCTTGAGTATTTCTTTTGTGTACTTTGCTTGGTTGATGAAGATCCCCTCTTTGGTTTGCTTTATTTGGAGTCCGAGGAAGAAATTTAGTTCTCCCATCATGCTCATCTCGAACTCACCCTGCATTAACTTTGCAAAATCTTGACAAAGAGATTCATTAGTAGCACCAAATATTATATCATCTACATAGATTTGTACTACTAAGAGATCATCATTCTTTTTCTTTAAAAACAAAGTTTTGTCTACATTACCTCTAGCAAAATCATTTTTGAGCAAGAAAAAGCTTAAACGATCATACAAGCTCTAGGAGCTTATTTCAATCCATGCAAAGCTTTATGAAGTTTGTAAACATGATTTAGAAATTCAGAATTTTCAAAACCAGGAGGTTGTTCAACGTAAACCTCCTCTTCAATTAGACCATTTAAAAATATACTTTTAACATCCATTTGAAATAATTTAAAATTCATAAAGCAAGCAAAAGCCAACAATAGCCTAATTGCCTCAAGTCTAGCCACAGGAGCAAAGGTTTCTTCAAAATCTATCCCTTCTTCCTAATTGTATCCTTTGACAACTAGTCTAGCCTTATTTCTAGTAACTACATCATTTTCATCAAGTTTATTTCGAAAAACCCACTTTGTACCAATAATTGAAGTGTTTGAAGGCCTATCTACTAATATCCAAACATTGTTCCTTTTGAATTGGTTAAGTTCATCTTGCATAGCATTTATCCAATTACTATCACATTCAGCTTCCTCAATAGTTTTAGGTTCAATTTGAGAAACAAAAGCTAAGTAATCACAGATATTTCTAAGGGATGATCGAGTACTTACACATTTAGATGGATCACCGATAATTAGTTCTTTTGGGTGTTCATGAGCATACCTCCATTCTTTTGGTAATTGATCAACTATTGATGTGTTTTCATCACCTTGTGCTTGATCTCCTTCAGTGTTTTGATCGTCGTTCTGTTCCTTGGTAAGCCCTTCATTGTTATTTACACTTTTAGTTTTCTTGCTACCTGTTTCATCAGAGAGTACATCTTTTTTTCTTAAAGATTTTTTATTAGATTCATCAAATACCACATGTATGGATTCTTCAACAAGTGTTCTTCTATTGAAGACCCTGTATGCCTTACTAGATGTGGAGTAGCTTAGAAAGACTCCCTCATCTGATTTGGAATCAAATTTACTTAAATTATCCTTATAATTATTTAAGATGAAACAACAGCATCCAAAGATGCGAAAATAACGAATTGAGGGTTTTCTATCCTTCCAAAGCTCATAAGGTGTTTTCTTTAAAATCGATCGGATCAAAACTTGATTTAAAATATAGCATGCAGTATTTATGGCTTCCATCCAAAAATATTTAGGTAAGTCATTTTCACAAAGCATGGTGCATGCTATTTCTTCAAGAGTTCTATTTTTCTTTTCTACCATCCCATTTTGTTGAGGTATCCTAGGTGCTGAAAAATTGTGATGAATGCCATTTTCAATACAAAATTTATCAAAATCAGCATTTTCAAATTCGGTTCCATGATCACTTCTCAAAGATACGACTGAAACACCTTTTTCATTCGAAACTCGTTTATGAAATCTAATGAATTCAGAAAAAATTTCATCTTTATGTGCTAAAAACATGACCCATGTAAATCGTGAGAAATCATCTACAATAACTAGGCCGTACTTCTTACCTCCCAAACTAGATGTTCTAGTTGGCCCAAAGAGGTCCATATGAAGCAACTCCAATGGTCTAAATGTAGAGATTACTCCTTTTGGTTTGAAAGAGGATTTGGTTTGTTTTCCAAGTTGGCATGCACTGCAAATCTTGTCTTTTTTAAAATTGAGTTTAGGCAAATCCTTTATTAGGTTCTTTTTGCTAAGTTTTGAAATTAAATGCATGCTTGCATGTCCTAGTCTGCGATGCCAAAGCCAACTAGTTTCATCGATATTGGCTTCCATTACCACTAGGCATTGACCATTTTGAATAGGGAGATCATCAAGATCAACCATATAAATATTGTCATGCCTATGACCAATGAACTTGATGCCATTATCATCTAAACTAGAAACAATGTACAAAGAAGATTCAAAAACAACTTTAAAATCCTTGTCGCAATACTGGCTAATACTAAGCAAGTTATGTTTCAAACCATCAACATATAAGACATTATCAATATAAGAAGAAGGGGTGATATGGACTTTACCAATACCGATAATTTTGCCATTTCCATATCACCAAAAGTTACATTGCCACCATTTTGATATTTGAGCGATGAGAACTGCTCCACATTTCCTGTCATATGCCTTGAGCAACCGCTATCAAGGTACCACATTCTTTTCTTGTTGGTTGCAAGGCATACCTGCAATAAAGATCAAGTGGAGACTTTAGGTACCCAAGCCATCTTGGGTCCTTTTAGGTTAGTGGCATTGGTTCCTTTTGGAACCCAAACTTTCTTAATGTTACTTAATCTTCTTTTGTTGCACATATAAGATTTATGCCCTTTAGTACCACATGTATAGCAAGTAATGGATGAAGATGCAGGCACAAAGAAATTTTTAAAAAGTTTTTGTTTCTTATGAGTTCTAAATTCTAAACCTGCTTTATCAAAAACTACTCTTTGGTTGTTCAAAAGCAAATTCAATTTTTCAGAACTATAAATAAATCTTTCTACAAAAGATTTTAATTTTTCAATTTCTTCTTTATATCTTTTATTTTCATCCAAAATTTCTTTGCTTTGTTTTGAAAAATTTTTATTTCAAAGTGAAGAATTTTTCTTTTTCAAGACTTCTTTTTCTTTTTCAAGACTTCTTTTTCTTTTTCAAGTGCTACAATCTTGTCATTTAATTTTCTATTTTGAAGAAGAAGGAATTCATTTTCACCTGAAAGCTTGTCATTTGTTTTGGCTAAATCCTAATTTTGCTTCTTTAAATCTTTAAGTTTTGATTTTAGTTTTTGAAATTCTATAACTAATTCATCAAAAACTTCATGAAGCTCATCAAATATAAATTCATTTTCTGTTTCAGAACATACCTCATTATGATCCGCCATCAGACAGAAGTTTGCCACCTCCTGCTGTTCTTCCTCAGAACTGGCGTCCTCACTATCACTCCAGGTTGCCATCATAGCTTTCTTTCTCAGCTTTCTTCTGCTTTTCTTGAGCAAGGGGCAGTCTACCTTGAAATGACTGGGTTTCTTGCATTCAAAACAAGTGGGCTGCTCCCTCTCCTTCTCTTTGTCCTTCTCTTTACTTGGCTTGCCTTTCAGAGGTTTCTTCTTGAAGTTGAACCTTTTCTTCCTCATGATCCTTCTGAAATTTCTCGCCATTAGAGCCGTCTGATATTCTTCATCTTCTTCTTCGGAGTCATCGCTTGATTCTTCTCTCGCAATAGATTTGAAAGTGATTACTTTCTTCTTTTTGTCGACTTCCATATTCTTTTGTTTGAGGGAGAGCTCATAGGTCATCAGGGAGCCTAACAGTTGTTCAAGTGGAAGAGTGTTGACATCCTTGGCTTCTTTAATAGCTGTTACTTTTGCATCCCAAGAAGCTGGTAGAGACCTGAGAAGTTTGTTCACAAGTTCACTGTTAGAAACAATTTTTCTTAGGCTTCTCATGCCATTCACAATATTTGTGAACCTAGTATACATCTCACTAATAGACTCAGTAGGTTCCATTTTAAACATTTCATAAGTATGAATAAGCATGTTAACCTTGGTAGTTTTCACTTTGTGTGTACCCTCATGGGTAACCTTAAGTGTATCCCAAATCTCCTTGGCGGAGAGACAATTAGATATTCTATTAAATTCACTTGGGTCAAGAGAGTAAAATAATAGATTCATAGCCTTAGCATTGAGCTCAATTTGCTTAATGTCATTCTCATCCCATTCATCTTCCATCTTTGGAGTGAGAATGCCATTAACCAACATCGTAGGCTGATGATGACCTTTTACAATTGTCCTCCACAAATTATAGTCAAGAGCTTTAATAAAAATGCATATGCGTGTCTTCCAATATGTATAATTTATGCCATTGAAGAGTGGGGGATGATTTGAAGCTTGACCTTCAACTATATCCATTCCTATTGGGGCTGCCATGATCTTTTACTCAAGATCCTTAGACCTACAAGAGAGTACCGGTGCTCTGATATAACTTGTTACCCAGAAATGGAGCCCAAGAGGGGGGTAAATTGGGTCTTTTAAAAAAATTAAAACAATAATGTGAAGGTCTAGTGGTACTTGTGAATAATAATAAATTCAATGTAAGAGATTGAATGCAGCGGAAAATAATAAGTGAGTAGCAATAACTAAAGAGCAAGAGAGAAAGAGGGCAATCACACACAAACACAAGATTTATAGTGGTTCGGTGCAAACCTAGCATCTACATCCACTCCCCAAGCCACCCTTGGAAATTTCACTATAATCCAAACAAGATTATAGCTGACTTGTTTTCACAAGGCTCATAAGTCAAAACCTAAGTTGGTTTTGTCACCTAGGCTTACCAACAAACCTTAACACTTGTTTTGTCTTCGGGCTCACAAGTTAACCCTAGTTGGTTTTATCCCTTTGGCTCACCAACAAACCATAACAACCTTCTTTCAAGACACCCTTGAAAGCAAGGTCAAATCATAAGATAAAAACAGATATACAATTTTAAAACTAAAACAAACTCTCTTCAAGAGTAGAATGGAATCTTTGAAGCTCAAGTTGATGCTTTGTCTTGACTCTTCCTTGGAATATCTTTCAAAATGCCTCTTTTGGAATGATGTAAGGATGAGCTTGTAGGCTTTTTCAGGGAATCAAACTATAAAAGGCTTTTGATGTGAAGTACTTGAGAGAATATGGGCTTTTTGGCTTTTGAATGGACTTCAATACACTTCTATCCTTTTTGAATGAGGTTGGTGGAGGTTAAATATACCAAAAAACTTCCAAAAAATGGTTTGTGATCATTGGAGCATCGGATCTAGCCGTTGGGAGCTTGAAAAGCAAGTTCTGCAAGTCAGAAAAATAGATCCGTTAGAGCTGTCAGGCTTCAAGTGTCGACACTTGGCTGTCAGGTGTCGACACTTGGCTGTCAAGTGTCGACACTTGAATTCTAGGTATCGACACTTAAACTTTCAAGTGTCGACACTTGATGCACAGGTGTCGACACTTGACACAAAAATCTTCAAATGATAAAGTTCTGTATTTTCAAAATTTTCAAGCCTTGAGTCGATACTTGGAAACCTGTGTGTCGACCCTTGGTGTCGACACTTGAGTTCTGGATGTCGACACTTGGCGTGCCAAGGATTTTTGTTCGTGCCAAATGCTGAAGTGTCGACACTTGGCTTCCCAGGTGTTGATACTTGAGACTGAAAAGCTCAGATTCAAGTATAAATTGCCTCAAAAACATAAATATAAATCTTGAAACTTAAATGAATCGTAAACACATAATAATTGAACATGTAGATGCCCTTTTTTCATGAAGAGGATGTCCAGTTTTGCGAAAAATGCTTCGTGCCATGATACATAAGTTTTTGAAATTTTGAGGTACTTTCTCCCTGAAAATTCATAACTTGAAATACACATTAGTATACAATATGCACTCAAAGTTTTGTTATTCATCAAAATCACTGGGTGGAGCCAACACCCTTCAACCTCATCTTCGGCACTGAAGCTGTGATTCCAGTGAAGCTTGGCATGCCTACACTCTGGATTGAGCATACGACAAAGTCGAGAATCCGGCCCATCTCCTCCTCAACCTGGATCTGCTGGATGAGATGAGAGACAAAGCTCGACTCCGGATGATGGCCTACCAGCAAAGGGTGGCACGCTACTACAATTCCCGCATGAGGCCTAAGGCATTCCGTCCAGGCGACCTCGTCCTCAGACGGGCAAAAGCATCCCAATCAGGAGAATGCAGCGAACTCTCCCCAAACTGGGAAGGTCCCTACAAGGTGGTCGAGGCTCTACCAGGTGGGGCCTACTACCTTGCTGGACTTGATGGTGCTCGATTCACACGAACGTGGAATGCGAGCAACTTGAGAATGTACTACCAGTGATGTAAGACCCCTTCTTAATCATTAAAGTTCCTTTTTTATGCAAATTTGTCTTTCACCTATGCAAGAACATCTCCGTCTGACTCTAAGTCTAGCAAATCAAGCCCCGCACCTTAAGCTGGGAAACTTATGAAGCCCCGCACTTCAAGCCGGGAAACTTACGAAGCCCGGCATCTCAAGCTAGGAAATTTATAAAGCCCCGTACCTCAAGCCGAGAAACTTACTAAGCCTCGCATCTACCACCTTGCTCACAGTGTGGAGATGTCTGCTGGGAAACTCTTGAAGTCCCGCCATCTACCGCTTGACTCATAGCATGGCCAATCCAATTGAGAAGTTCCATATCCTGCCTTGCTCATAGTCCAGAGATGTCGACTGGGAAACTCTTGAAGTCCCACTATCTACTGCTAAACTCACAGCATGGCCAATCCCATTGAGAAGTCCCAGAAGTTCCACATCCTACCTTGCTCACAGTCCATAGATGTTGGTTGAGAAACTTTTGAAGTCCGACCATTTACCGCTTGTCTCACAGCATGGCCAATCCCGTTGAGAAGGTCCAGAAGTCCTGCACCTGGGCTTGCATGATTTTAAGACCGGGAGAATAAAAGGGGAATGTTCTCAGAAACCTTCATGCTGATCCTAAGGCCTTGAAGCCAACCTGAAATAACAAAGGCCTAGGAGAGGCACGTGCAAAGGAATTGGAGGAAAAAGAAAGATCATGCAAAGTTTGCTGGTCAAGTTAACATGTCTCTTATTGCAAAGATAAGTCCCTTATGCACCGAGGGATCTTCTGAAAGTACTTCAAAAAAAAATGAGAAGAATAAAAAAGAGAGAAATGATGAATGAACAGGCAACGCCAGTTTGAATGAAAGGATGTCTTTTTTCATTGATCAAAATATTTTTTACATCCTATGAAGGCTCCCGATAGGCCGGGAAGCCTTCCAAAAACCTAAGTTACAAGATAAAGAGGGAAAAAGGCTACACCAGAGCTTAGACCTTGCTCACTGGCCCCTCGCTCGACCGGTGAGCGGGTTCTCCTGGTGTTGGTACAGCACTTGTCGGAGGGGCATCCCAGGCAGCTATGGCTCTGTACTCTGCCCTTGAAATTGTCGCACCCTCAGCTTTGGCATCCCTGGGTGTTGGAGGGATGGCCTTAGTAGCTCTCTCTTTGGCCTCCTCCTTATTTAACTACACCTAGAGGGTCTATGCTCTACCCCCCAGGTGGGCTACCTCTGTCGCTGAGGCAACCATTCCCTCCACCCCCCTGGGGGCTCTCCCCCTTCTCTTCCTTGAGGGCGGCCTCAAGCTCGGCAGATTTCTTCTCCAGATCGGACATCCTTGTCCTGATGCTGGCTGGCTCCTCCTGAAGGGTCATTATCTGGCCCGCTAGTTCTTAGGATCGGGCAACCTGGGCCCGAGACTCATCCTGCTCCTTGCCTAGGTGGTGGTTCCGCCTCATCAGTTCTCGGCAAGAGCCCCTCATCAGCTGAATATCGACAATCACTTGCACGAGAAATGGTAGTTAGGGGCTGAAATTGAACAAGCAAAAGGAAAAACTCTTAAAAATAAAGGAAGCAAAGAAAGACGGAAACCTAAGGGACCTAACAAGAGCCCTCCCCTAACACAGGCCTAAGGGGAAAGGTAGAAAAAAAGGAAAATAGGAAAGTAGAAGAAAGAAGGGGGAGGGGAGGTCCCAACCTACCAAGAAATTGCAGATGCTGGGACAAGGGAGGAAACACGGAGGAGATCTGATTTCCTACATTCGGAAAAGCCCTTATAAGGGCAAAAGGACAAGTCCCTTTCAAATGGCCCGAAGCCCCCATCCCTCGTACTTGTCGAAGGCATAAACCATATCTTTGCGGACCAGCAAGAGCGTGCCATGTGTCAGGACCCGTTGGGAGCGATGCTTCAATGCGGAGGCAACTCCTTTGGTCTCGATGATGGCATTTATAGCCACTTTTGAAGGGGGCTAACGTGGCGTTGCCCCATTGGCACAGAGGCACGATCTCCCGGGCACCGGTGCACAAGGCATTGATGGCACAGGAAGTGCACCCCTCCATGTCAACATAATCATTACTCCCCTCGCTCCGAGCACCATTTTGTTCTCTAGGCTAAAGAGTGGGGGCATCTAATATGGCATATTCGCTTATGTGGAGCCCCTACTGGCATTTGCACTGGTAAGAGACCCACCACTTGGACACAGTGGACAAACAAAGAGCCAAGGCAAGCCCTCCTACCGAGGTCAGCTCCCAGCCGGCGTCATGCTATAGGGCAAGCCCTCCATCTAATGCCAGCTCCCAGTCAAGGTTGTGTTCATGCTACCAAGGCGAGCCCTCCTGCCAAGGTCAGCTCCCTGCCAGGGTCATGCTCACAAGGCAAGCCCTCCATCTAAGGCTAGCTCCTGGCCAAGGTCATACTCATGCTGCCAAGGTGAGTCCTCTTGCCGAGGTCAGCTCCTAGCCAGGGTCATGCTCATAGGGTGAGCCCTCCATCTGAGGCCAGCTCCCGGTCGGGATCTTGCTCATGCTACCAAGGCGAGCCCTCCTTCTAAGGTCAGCTCTCAGCCGGGGTCGTTCTTATAAGGCGAGCCCTCCATCTAAGGCTAGCCCCTGGCTGGGGTCATGCTCATCTTGTCAAGACAAGACCTCCTATCGAGGTCAGCTCCCAACCCGGATCGTGCTCATAGGACGAGCCCTCCATCTGAGGCCATTTCTCGGTCGGGGCATGATCATGCTGCCAAGGCAAGCCCTCTTGCCGAGGTTAGCTCTCAGCCAGGGTCGTAATCATGAGGCGAGCCCTCGGTCTGAGGCCAGCTCCCGGTTGGGGTCTTGCTCATGCTTCCAGGGATGGGGCTCCCGAAATGAGCCCCTTCCCTGCCTTGTGAAGGACAGAATTCCCACCAACAATGAAGGAGGGAAGGATCACCAAAAATTCAAACCACAACAAGGGGGTCTCCGTCCACCTGCAACTTCTGGGAGGTGGTGCACACCCTGCCATTAATTTGAGCTCTGCAACGTGCCACCCGCATGCTCTGCATAAGGTGTGCTCCTCCAAGTCCTAGGTCCTGTAGCGTACCGCCATGTTGACAACCGTATAACTAGGAGTTTCAACCCTCGTGACACAAAACCTGAACCTCTCCCAAGGAAAGTATCCCATTAAGGCCATAGGCCCTGCAACACTCTGACGGTCCTTCTGGGAATAGAAATGTCTCACTGTGGCTCGGGGCTCAGCGACACGGCACCCGCCCCTCCCATGGGGAACTATGCCATCCAAGGGACAAGGTATGTGCCATACTGGCGAGCACCCCCAATAGAAGGATCCCCTTCAAAGGATCGGTCTGAAAAGGGAAGCAAGGCGGACAACAGAAAGACCCCCTCCAAATGGGGCACCGAGAAAAGGACATCTCAAGGAAGCCCCAGACCTGGTCTGGGTCATCATTCTAATATAAAATGGAAGAAATAATCCCTAGGAGGGAGGGAGGCAATCGATAAGAGATAGAGAACTAACAGGCAAAGAACCAGCTAGCAGAACCTCCCAAGCTCTCTGATCCCTACTCTACCTTGTCTTTACATCTCAGTTCTATCTTTCACCCTCTGCGCATGGAGAGTGACCAAGCTCTCTGCCACAAAGGTTCTATTTTCCTAGATCGTCCCACTGACTTGACCGTCGGAGTATCTCTGCCGGAATTCCTGGCTCGGGTCTCCTCTATTTTGCAGGGCAGCCGACCAAGGAGCACACCGGAGCAAAGGACTGAGCGCCCTATGGAAGCCCTATGCATCCATGACACGTCAGAGCTGCAGGCCATGGCAATCTTGGCAGCAATAATAAAGTTTAACATAGTTAATGATGTAGTGGGCTTCATAAGAGATAATGCAATGAAACCATGAAATGAAAAGGCAAAGATTCGATAGTTAAAAAATCCAAAACATAAAAAAAGTTGAGTAAAGTGGTAATGAAATGTAGCAAATTTGTTAAATGTATAATCAAGTTTCTAAATGTTAAAATATTTAGGAATTTTCTTAAAATCCAAGTGACTATCATTAATGCTACAACATAAAAGCTGCATAAGTGTTAGCTACATTGCTCCAAAACTTGGGTGCTTCAACTTTTAAAGATGATCTTAATTTTCATTCACTAATATAATAGTGATAACTAACAATAATTTAACTCTATGCATTAGAGGAAAAAAAAAAAGATTCAATTCAAAGTAAGGTAAATGTTAAAGCCAAAAATATGATGTTATTACAATACAATGGTTAATAATCTTCAAAATCACATGAGATTCATGAATTCATTTCATCTACATTCTAATAATTAGAGGCTAAATATATTGCATTAGCTTTGGTTTCACCTCCAATTTATTCTCAATTCTTAAAAATTGTGGAAACTAAAAATATCTGATCTTCAATTTCTTTTAACACTCCATAAAGAAGTTGAACAAAATAATAGTACAAACTTTTATCAAAATGAGCAAAAAAATATAAAACACTATAAACTGTAAAAATATTTCTAAAATCTGATAAATAAGGCAGGAATTGGAACTTTTGCGCCCGTGTAGAACACAGCAAAAATCGCTCCACGAACCTACCAGAGTAAAGTTCAAAAATCTACCTCATCAAATTTAATAAAGAAAAAAAATCACTCACAACTTCACTCGAGGTGTAGGTCATAACGGAGAACTTCTGGTCTGTTAGGTAGTCCCTATATAGAAGATCTAAAGGGAAAAAAAAAGATATTTCCTCGAAACAATGATAAATTGAAATAATCATCAAATAAAAACATAAAATTAACAAAAAAAATATATCTGCCCTTTTTGCCAGCTCGATCCAGTCCCTATAGCTATCATAAATTTGAAAATAATTCAGAGAATGCATTACAAGCAAAAACGTTCATTTCTAAAAAGGAGTCAGGGAGAAAAGATTGGATTCAAAATTATAGAAGTAGCATTCAATTCAAAGAATTTGGATATCATCATGACAAAACTCGATGGCCACGAAAAGATCATGGAACGAGAGAAAATGAAAGCTGGGAGAATTTAGACCTAACAACTTAGGATTTCATCGGAACAAACTAGCTAGAAGATATTATTTAGAATTCTTGATCTTATATAATAGTTTAAATTTTTTTTAGTAAATAATCGATGTAAAATTAAATACATGCATAAACATACTTCCTCTATTTAAGTCCAAACATTTTTATTAGATTAAGGATCCAAATTTATGCATATATTCACAAAAACCAAGATGGATCCATAGTCAATCCTAACAAATGTGTACTGTAATTTTCCCTAATCTATATAGGTTATGAGCTGGATCGATTTCAATACCATCTCCAACAATATAGAATCTCATCCAAAAAAAATAGCTAAAAAATATTATTTAATTTTTTTGGTTATGTATAAATATCCAAAAGTGGTAATAACTAATGTGAGATTTTTTTTTAATGATGAAGGAAGCTAAGAAAGGGCCAACCAAATTTTATTAATGCATAAAAATGATTTATAATTAACTATTTATAGGAGGGAACAGCAGGGTGGTTCTTAAAACTTCCGTGAAACATAGAAGTCATCTTTTAGAGAAACAAATTGATGCACACGTTCAACGTGCAGCAACAGAGAGATGTATAAAAATCTCTCTTTCTATCATTTACTCCATTCATATTAAGCTTAATTTTGCTAAACACAATTCCTTCACTAAGCTAACTTATTCAAGTTCACTCCTTCAAGTTTAAGAGCAGATCTTTAAAAGAAAATATGATTAAATGTCACAATCCATGTTTGTACCCAGAAACCTGTCATCAGCACACCAAATTGAAAACAAAAACCCAAGAATAAAAATATATAAAGAACAAAACTACGAGAGATAGACTTGGATCATCCATCCATTATTTTCCCCAAACAGATGTTATACTAATAGTTACATAATCATTTAACAAATGTAACAATGACACAGTGGCCATCCAAATCTGTGAAATTAAATTGCATTAAATGTACTTATCAGGAACAAAAATGCCATTAATGTCATTAGAAATTATTCAAAAACTGGTTGCTTGCTGGTATCTTTGATTACAAAAAGCCAAATCTTCAATATTGCACCAGTTTGGGATGACGAGGAAGGAACCCGAAGGCTAGGACGGTGAATAAACCGAGGAGATGGAGGATGATGGAGGGAGGAGGAAATGGAGGAGATGGCAGCAATGGTCCTTGGATGGCGAGGAAGGGACCCGAAGGCTGGGATGGCTAGGAAATGGAGGAGATGGAGGAGGAGGGAGGGAGGAAGAAATGGAGGAGATGGCGGTGGCAGTTTCTGGGATGGCAAGGGACCTAAAGAATGGGATGGCAAGGAAACGTAGGAGATGGAGGAGGAGGGAGAGAAGAGGAAATGGAGGAGATGGCAACGGCAATCCCTGGGACGGTGTCAAGTCCCGAATCTAGTACCAGAATCAGCTATGTGACCAGTCGCATAATCCTAGGTTTTATCCTAGAGATCATGCAAGGCCTAAAAAAATTCATTTCAACTTCAATCATCCATAATACTATTAATCACAATTCATAAGAAAATACCTAACATAAAGGAAATAAACAACTCATATGATACAATTTCAATCATCCTTTAGTTATCCGATTGGTATAACGACTCTAGCTATTCCTCATTTCTCCATGAATCCAATCCACCACCAAGCTCAGATATCCTGCACAACTTTGAGTAGGAAGAAAGTAGGGGGTTGTGAGCTTTACAGCCCAATAAGGTCTCCAAACAGTCATACTAATAATAGCAATAATTCGGAAATAGTAAGGAGATAAGAGTATATCATGTCATGCAACCAAACAACTCAAATATCATATATGACAAAATCTTTTGTAAAATTATGTTTTCTTTTTATGTTTCAATTTAATCATCCTTCTTCTTTAGGATTCTGGACTAATCACGGTCATGCTTCAACCCATGACTGGCAATCTCAGTGTCAAACTTTAGCTGTGACTAGCAATCTCATTGTCCATGTCTGTGACTGGTAATATCATTGTCCATGCTTGTGACTGGCAATATCATTATCTAGCTTGTGACTGGCAATATCAGTAACCACGATCCCGTGGCATGGCTAGTCCAAATACCGTATTCACTTGATTAACACTTCATCAACTCACTTCATATAGTCAAATCATGTCATTTACAGCTTTCCAATAACCGGCATTATGGTCCAACCCATCCATAGATCACTTTGCTTGATAAACATGGTACATAAAAACATAATTAATAATAACAATAATCATATTATTTATCATGAGAAATCAAACTATATCATACGAAAATAACCATGCATGCCAATGAGTATGTGCTCGAATCAAATTATGTCATGTAAGATACATATATACAATTGGTGATCAAGTCCAAAAATCCTTACCTTATTAGAGACAACTAACATGTCTGATATTGATCCATACCCGGATCCCGTACAATGCCCTTCTACTTAGAAGGCTGCCCCCTATAATAACAATGTAAATAAATAATCTTAGGATAATTGTAAATCCAAGCCTTTTACCCATAAAATCCTAAATTCCTAGAAAAGGGCTTTTCGATCTCCCCCCTCATTATTATTTTTATTATTTTTTTTTCTTTCTCTCTCCTCTCTCTCCTCGTCTTCTTTCCTCTTTCTCCTCATCTTCTCTCTCCTCTTTCTCTTTACTCTCTCTCTCCTCATTTTTTCTCTCCTTTTTCTGTCTCCCCTTTCTCTTATCCTTCTTTTTCTTTTTTCTTTCTTTTTCTTTTTCCCTTTCTTTTTCTTTTTTCCCTTCCTCCTATTTTTTCTTCCTTCTTTCTTTTCTTCTCTCGAACCCCTACCTTCTTCCTTGGCTCGACCGAACCAGCCTCTCCATGGTTGCCAGCAGCCATAGGAGGTAGTCACCGAGAAGAGAGGTCGGCAGACTAGAGGAAAATGGTGGTGCAGCCACCCGACAATCTATAGCCCACACAGATAAAACAGAAATCCAATAGAAAACCTCCAATTAAATCCACCCTAAGAAGACTCACCAGCGTTGAAGGGCTCTACGTCGCTCACCGAAGAGGAGAACGATGGTGTGGAAGGAAGCTTGAAGGGCTCGTTGGGCGGCGGTGAGGAAAGATTTAAAGAAAACCTCGTCGAGCTCTTCTTGCCATTTGGGGAAGAAAGACTCCATCAATCGGAGTCCTAACCTACCCCAACCCCATCACCAACAATGCCCCTCTCCTCCATGGCTCCCTTCAACTCCCCTAGTGAATTTCTCGGTCGGATAAGGGAAAGAACAAGTTCCCCTATTCTGACTCCGCCTCCCCCCCTTTTTTTCTACGATCTAGGTCGAAGTTAGCTAGGCCTACCAACTTCGGCCCAAAAAGTCCAAAAAAAAATCCAAGTTTCACAGACAACGAGGAAGGGACCCGAAGGCTGGGACGACGAGGAAACGGAGGAGATGGAGGAGGAGGGAGGGAGGAGGAAATGGAGAAGATGGTGGTGGCGGATCGAATGAGATTAGGGTTCGGGTGGGAGGGGAGAAAAGGAGAACATGCTGATGCTTTTAAGCATCAATAAACTCTATTTTTGCCGTTGCTTATTAAAAACATCGGCAGAGTGGCAGAACTTCGTAATGCTCTTCTTTAGCATTAGGAAAAATTTGTTGGGAATTCCTACTTGTGTTGTAGTGTTAGCCGCAAAATTTGTATGTTATATAGGACTAGTAGTGATCATATACCATAGGTTCCATTCCATTATTTAGATGAATAGAGACAACATCATCTAAATTAATTTATTCTAGAAGTATAATGTATAAAAAGTTTTCCATCCTCCAAATGGTTCCATGCTTGCTCATCTTGCTACCACCCATGAGGAATTGGATAATGGATAGAATTTCAAAGTAGAAAATAAGAAATAAAATTAAAAGAAGTTTAAACTTGTTAGAAAAAACTAAAATTTTCTCTACCAATCAATTAATTATTTGACTATTTTATTTTTAATTATTTGACCATTGAAGTTTTAATGATTTGATCATTAAAGTTCTAATGATTTGACTGTTAAAATTTTTAATGATTTGATCGTTAAAATTTTAATTATTTGATCATTGGATCTTTTAATAATTTAACTATTGAACTTTTAATTTTGACCATTGGACTTCTTATTACAGGCTTTAATAAACCAATAAAAATCTAAATGATTAAATTTTGAATGGCTATAAAAAGATCATCTTGGTAGTCTAAAGACATAGGTTTTGTTTCATATTTTTATACTCTCTTATCTTTTTCTCTAATATTTTTTTTCAAATTTTTCTTATTTCAAGGTCATTTTACTGGGTGCTAAAAGAGTCTTCATCAACTTCTTCCATGATCGGGCTCGTAGGTAAAGAAATCCCGGTTATATCTTGGGATAGTATTTCTGATAATTCCCATACGAGGGATGGAAATATATCTTAGAACATTACTTTGCATGCTTTTGGATAATTTTATTTTTTTAGCAATTTTAATTAAGTATTCTACAATTTTTTATATATTAAAAAAATCTCATCAATTTATTTAATCACATCTATAATTTTTTAAAGTCCTATTCTAACAATCTAAGGCATAATTCCAATGGTGATTAAAGAAACTAAATTATTGTTAGTCTCTTATGCTTATTGATTATTACTATTATATCATTTTATATATTCTTTAAGTTGGATATGTAATTTTATAGAATATAAATCTAAGAATGTTTATATGCTGAAATTTATTTTTCATTGGGAAACATGATGAAAAAAGAAAAAAAAAGAGGATGATGATATTAATATCTTAAACCAAAGCATTTAACAAATGCATCTTGCTGCTCTGTGAGTTGACTAGCCATGATAGTAATTGCATAGCCTTTATGGTCCATATAAATATTCATGAAAATCCATGCGTCAGTATAGATATTCAAATAAATTATCAATCTATAAACTTTGGAGAACAAGATTAAATTTATTTTCCTAGAGATTTCCTAACTTTATTGCATAAAACTTTATTGTTGCTCTTATATAATCTCTTTTATCTGGATGTTTTAGAGTGATAGGACTAACTCCCTACTTATGCAACACTTCTTATGCTCCTTTATGAGAATTGCCAATGCTTCACATATCAGGTGACATTTTAATACTCTGGAAATAATAATAACAATAAATACTAACATTTCTTTTGATTATGAATTACTTTTATTCTATAACTCTTATTATAGTGTATGTACTCGAGATTTTCCTTCATTATTTTCAAACTTTCAATAGTTTACCTGCAGGTTGTAGCTCTATTGAAGCCCTACATTCTGAATAAAATTATACACAAGTTTCTTAATCACTTCATTAAATTGTATTTTAGAAGGTAATTGAGTTTTGAGAGTGTTGTTTAGATGAACGGTGACAAGGGGATGTCTTGAACATTTATTTATTTGTTAGATCTGATTTATCTTTTAATGGGCCAAGTCTACAGTTGCATGCTTGATATTGTTGAAGAAACACAACCATATTATATATCACATGTATATCATTCATTTTTGTAAAACAAATTATTTATCATAAAACAAATTTTATTAGCATGTTTACTTTCTTTACTAAAACAATTTGGTCAAGCATTATGATCCAAAAATTTGATTGTTCCAAAAGATAGGAATGGATATTCAAATTTACTACAAGAAAATAGCATTTTAGCAATTGCTAAATCGGTTGTTAAAAATAAGAAATTCATTGCTAATTTTTTTGTGACCGATTCTGTTCGGTTGCTCTGGTTGCAAACATTTTGCATCCAATTTTTTTGGTCACAAAATTTAACGACTGATTTGGTGACCAAAAAATATTAATTATTTTTTTATTTTTTAAATTTAAAAAATAAATTATTTTTAACTTTTGTAACTAATTTTTTAGTCACAAAATCGATCGCAAAAATTTAAAATGGATTGCAAACTCGATCGTTAAATTCACTTAAGTTTTTTTAAAAAAAATTGGATTTAAAATTGGTCACTAAATCAATCACTAATTTTTTAAAAAATTTTTTATATATTAAAAATTGATTACAAAATCGATTGCTAAATTTATTTAAAAAATTTTATTTTTCTCAAATCAATTGCAAAATCAATCATTAAGTTTTAAAAATAATTTTTATTTTAAATATCGATCACAAAATCAATTGCTAATTTTATAAAAAAATATTTATTTTAAGAATCTATTACAAAATCGATCACTATCTATATTAACAAATATAAAATAAGAAATTGAATTAAAAATTGGTCTCAAAATTAGTTTCTAATTCCTTAAAAATATTTTTTATTTTAGAATTGGTTACAAAATCAACGACAAATTTTTTGAAAAATTTTAAATTTTTAAAATGAATTACAAAATTTATCGTTAATTTTATATTAAAAATTTAAGATAGTGAATCAGTCTCAATATTGGTTGCTAATTTTACTAAAATATTTTTTATATTTAAAATCGATCTCAAAATTAGTCGCTAATATTTTTAAAAATTATTTATTTTTTAAATCAATTACAAAATCGATTGCTAAATTTAATTACAAAAATTAAAAATTAAAAAAATTGTCCTTGATACACCTATGACCTGAGAACAATGTACTAACTTAGATAGCAAAAGTAATGAATAAAGTATCTATATATATATATATCTATTGATGGCACAAACACACACAAAATGCTAAGTGACGAGAAATGTACCATTTATGTTGCCCCTTTGAAGTTGTTCCACCTGTTTGTATTTGGTCTAGTCTCATACCAAGAGATAGCTTATTTTGACATCTAATATATCAATCTAGCTACTTGAATACATCTCATTAATTCATCTAAGAAGGATTAATGAGATGTATTCAAGTAGCTAGACTAATATTAGATATTAAAATACATAGAAATTTCAATACACATATCCAAAAGAGAGAATTGTTAGTGTATCATATAGTTTAACTATTAAAAGTTTTTTTAGAATGTTAGTTTGGCATACTATCATGTAACAAAAAGATATCAAACAAAATTATTAGATAATGATAAATATTAATTCAGTGCCCTAAAATTATGCTATAGTATCCTTCGTCAACTTTCCCTTGATAAGAAAACTTGGTTCATCTCAATTAGAGAAGGTCATATAATGCTTCACCATGAACTATAATCTAATCTAAGGGGTGATGTGCTATCATTAATCAAGAAATGAGATAGGAAACAACATGAGATATAATGGCAAGCAACTGACAAATATCAAGCACCATAAAAAAAGACTAGACTTAGTAAGCAAACCTCATGCCAAATGTATCATAATCATGACAAAACTGATCGGTACCCATCAGGTTTAACACATCATATGGGAATAAGTAAAAGAGGCCATAGTATATCTATTAGAGCTATTCCTTTTAATATCTATGAAGTCTTGATTATCATTAGAAAAAAACGAGAAGGCAACCATAAGAATATAACAAGCAAAGTTGATTGGCACCGATCAAGTTTAACAGATCATATGAGAATAAAATATAAGCATATCTCGTACCAAATATATCAATGATAGCAAAACCGATCGGCACACATTAGGTTTAACACATCATATGGAAATAAAATATAAGCATATGTCATGTCAAATGTATCAATCATAGTAAAATCGATTGGCACCTATCAAGTTTAACACATCATATGGAAATAAAAAAAAGATGCCATGATGATATATCTATCAGAGCAATTCCCTTCAATATCCATTAAGTTTGGATCATCATCAGGAAAAACAAGAAGGCAACATAAGAATATAGCAAGCAAAATCGATCGACACCCATCAGGTTTAACACATTATATAAGAATAAAATACATGCATATCTCATGCCAAATGTATCGATCATGGCAAAACCAATCAGCACCCATCAGGTTTAATCCATCATATGGGAATAAAATATAAGCATATGTCGTGCAAAGTGTATCATAATCATGGTAAAACTAATTGGCATCCATCATGTTTAATACATCATGTGAGAATAAGAAAAAGAGACCAGACTATATTTGCTAGAGCCATTCCCTTTAATATCCATTAATTTTGGATCATCATTAAGGAAAAATAAGATGACAACCATAAGAATATAGCAGGCAAAATCGATCGGCACCCATTAAGTTTAACACATCATATAAGCATTAAAAAAAAAAAGGGATGAAAATTACAAAGATCAATATATGTCTAAAAATTTTGGTAGCTCAGTTAGTAAGAATATTCCACTAAAAGCATCCTGACACTAGAGCAATTCTTGGTAAGCAATAGCAAGCATTGCATATTTAAAAGCAGTAGTATTGGTAAAAGACTACTAGAGACTTTGAATCAAATAAAGAACTAGACACCATAATTATGCCACACTCCTTTTTACTTGAACAACTACTGCATCAGAATAGTAAACTAGCAAGAACATATGGGCCACACACTTTAAGAGCTATTTAAAAATGGAAGTTAAGCAAACAAATGCATCCTACAGCAACTAATTTATAAACTTAACATGATGATTCCTAGGAACATCCATAAATTGAAACCTTGAAATGGTAATTGCAGCCATCACAAATTATCAACTATATTTCTATCATGAGCAGCAAAAAAATATTTCCCTTTTTCATTTAGAAGTAGCAAATGGTTTGCAAAAACCGTTGTCAGTTGACTAAGTAATGATTGCTGGTAAACACCAAACATCCAGTTTGTCAAATAGGAAATTGCTAGTTTTGTAAATCTATGAAAACCTAAAATTGAATAATAATTTATGCTTGCAAATGAAAACACAAAATTAATGCACCAACAAAATATATTCTAATTCATATTAAGAATTAATGACAATAGATTCCCAATAGCAAACTACTTATTGGTATTAATTGATATCTAAAAGTATAAAAAAATCTCTATATCTGATATTAAAGAGAATGAAATATATGCATTCAATTACTCCAAAAGAATATACTCGCTAGTATGCATCTGATCAAGTGTGCAATGCAGAAATTATCTACCACCAAGATGCAATAACAATGGTCAAGATCTGGCATGTAGTACATATGAAAGTTCATTACCAACCCACATCATAGCATATACTTTTCATTATAATGAAGCAAATCATATTCACAAAATGCAAAAATACAGAGACAAATTTATGACTAAGTACAATAGTCTACAAACACAGCAAATTTCACAAAGCCTCTGACACTACATCCAACAGATAACCATATCTAAATTATGAAACTATATGAATTCTATGAAAAAAAAACTAATATGGACTATAATGTAGCATATTGATTGTAAAGCAACTCTAGGGAAAAAGGGACACAACCCATTCATGCAAAAAGTATAAGAATAAAAAAACCACATTCACAGCAACAAATATAGAGAAAATAACAAGATAAGTATAACTAGAGCAAAACTACAAGGAAGCACAAGAAAATATAAAAAAAGCAAGATCAGTAGCAATGACTAACTAATATCCAATCTTTAGCCCACCAAACTTCTCCTATCTTGCAGTATCCCGCCAGTAGAATCGGATCTTCCTACAATTGGTGTGGAAATCCAAGGGATAAACATAGACAACAATAGTAGCTTCAAAGGAGTCAATAACTCGATCAAATCAAATGATAACTATAATAGCACTAGTAGTATTGGTAGTAATAAACAAGAACTTATCTTTCTTGGTGTATCATACACCTCCATTCGTATTTCTTCTAAATTTCCTGGTAAGATGCCTCTTGATGGAGGTGCAGCATATTAGCAGATGATGGGACAGTTCCTTTTTGTCCTATCAAACAATCAAGGGAACAAAAAAAAACATGACCCCATAGACAAAGGATCAAGAAAGAGTCAAGACAAGGAAGTTTTATCACCTAAATAGATCAATAAAAAAAGAGGGCAATAGAGGAAGAAGAAATTAAAAAACAAATAAAAAAGGAAAGAGAAAGAAAGAAGGGTCACCTATTCCACTATCCCTAATGATTAGGAGCTTGAAGCTAGGGTAATCCACCGTCTTCTAGTTCGGAAGCACCTACAACACACATGAACGATATAAGAATGCAAGAAAAAGAAGAAGAAGAAAGCAGAGATTGGCAGCAACCCTGGGAATCCATGGGAAAGAGATGGCATGAATGCGATATGAGGATTAAATCCCTCATGCATGTTGACTTGACAGAAAGATTCCTAAAAACCTATAAAGAAAATGCAATAGAAGAGTTAAGAAAAGAAAAATACCATCTCTGTTTCTAATATCCTCCAAAGACTCGGAGGATTCCAACAAGGTCGAACCACAGATGGAAGCTTTTCTTCTCTTTATGCTCTAGTTTAGCGCATGGGGGTGGAGAGAGAGAGAGAATGACCGAGGGGTGGGAGGTATACACAATGGACTTGGGCTTTAAGCGAGCGCTACCCTCCGACTTCGAGGCATTCAGGGGGAGAAAGCTTTGAAGTCTATGGCATGAATGAAGGCCAAGAAAAGGTGCCAAATGATGTCTGAGGAGATCGCTGTTGCCACCAGGGAAATGGGAGCCGATCATCGATGCCGGGGGAGGGGGGATAGCACCGCCGCTATAAGAAGAGGGTGGGGGAAATCGCCGCTACTCCAGGAGAGGGGGAAATTGCCATGGCACCTGGGGAGGGAGATCGGTCGCTATGGGGGGCTGAGGGGGGGAACCACCATGGAGTCAGGGAGAGGGGTGTCAAGGGAGGGAGGAAACTACTACCATCTTAGGGGAGGGGGATCCAAAGCCATGGGGGGGCAAAGAGGGGGGAAAAACCATGCTAGGGAGGGGAGTGCCAGGGAAGGGAGGGAAATTGTTGCTATGCCAGGGAAGGGAGGAAATTGCCAAAGCACTAGGGGAAGGGGATCCAAGGCCATGATAGGAGGAGTGTGGGAGAGAGCTGCCGACCTCTAGAGAGGGAGGGGAGGGGCAAGAGAGCTATCGACTATAGGAGAGGGGGGGAGTGTTTAGGGTTTCATGAATGGGAAAGTGGGTTTTGTGACGTTGTATATATGATTTTCAACTGGCTTTTGGTCACAAAAATTCCAAACAATTTTCATCTCGACTAATTTATAAATTTTTACAACTAAAATTTTGATAGTAAAAATTTTAATCTTTTAAAAAATATTTTTATTTTTTATTTAATTATTATTTTAAAATATTTTTAATTCCTTTTTTATAAAAAAGGTAGGAACTTTTTTGAAATTCAAATTTGCAAAAGTTTTAAGAAATTTGAAAAAAAAATTGAAAATCAAAAAATAAAAAATTTGATTAAGACCATTTTTTTGGTTGGAAAATTGGTTGCAAACTTATTTTAAAAAATTTAAATAATTAAAATTATTATTAACCATTTTTTTGGTTATAAATTTATTAAAAAATATAATTTTTAATTTATGTTTTATTTTAAATAAATTGTTGCAAAAATGGTCATAAAAATTGATCGTAAAAAACTTTACAACTGATTTTGCAATCGATGTATAATTGATCTCTATATTAATATTTCTTTAAAAATCAATCACAAAATCAGTAACAAAATTGACCAAAATAAATCAATCTCAAAATCGGTCGCAAAATTATTATTTTCTTATAGTGATTTAACTTTGAAAATTGAACAATGATGAATGCCTTATTAATTTTTATCTTACATATAATAAATATATATTTTTTACATTTTGATATCTTTATATTGCTTCACATATATTATGTTGATAACTTTTGCCTTCATTCTCTTGAACTTGGATATGAGATTGATCAATCCTTTGTTAGAAGATGTATTTGTATACATCCAGTATAACAAGATAAAATATTTTTGTCAAAATTGTTATATTGAATTATATATTGCTATGTCATTTAACTTATTGATAAAGCAAAAATTGCTAATGAAAATATAGATAAATAAATGCATATCTTTTTTAAGTTTATAAATATTCTTGATTGGATGTTGTATATGACTCATGTATTAATGATAGTATCCATCTTTGTTTTATATTCATTTCATGTTCATATTAGCAATCCACTTTTTACAATGGCTAGTTATTGAGTTTAAGCTATAAAATAAACTAACCAAAATTGAATATTGACTCATATTTCATGTGCGTACATGAAATATGAGTCAATTTTTGTGGTTGAAAAATTAAGACCAGTTTTTTTGTTGGAAAATTGGTTGCAAACTTATTTTAAGAAATTTAAATAATTTAAATTATTATTAACTAGTTTTTTGGTTATAAATTTATAAAAAATATAATTCTTAATTTTTTTTTATTTTAAATAAATCAGTTGCAAAAATGATCATAAAAATTGATCACAAAAAAATTTGCAACTAATTTTGCAATCGATTGATAATTGATCTTTATATTAATATTTCTTTAAAAATCGATCACAAAATTAGTCACAAAATTGACCAAAATAAATCAGTCTCAAAATCGATCGCAAAATTATTATTTTCTTATAGTGATTTAACTTTGAAAATTAAACAATGATGAATGCCTTATTAATTTTGGTGCTTTATCTTACATATAATAAATATATATTTCTTGCATTTTGATATCTTTATATTGCTTTAGATATATTATGTTGATAACTTTTGCCTTCATTTCCTTGAACTTGGATATGAGATTGAGCAATCTTTTGTTAGAAGATGTATTTGTATACATTCGGTGTAACAAGATAAAACATTTTTGTTAAAATTGTTATATTGAATTATATATTGCTATGTCATTTAACTTATTAGATAGAGCAAAAATTGCTAATGAAAGTATAGATAAATAAATGCATATCTTTTTTAAGTTTATGAATATTCTTGATTAGATGCTGTATATGACTCATGTATTAATGATAGTATCCTTCTTTGTTTTATATTCATTTCATGTTCATATTAGCAATCCACTTTTTACAATGGCTAGTTATTGAGTTTAAACTATAAAATAAACTAACCAAAATTGAATATTGACTCATATTTCATGTGCATACATGCCTGTATTTATATAGATTTATATATTTAACATATATGCATATTTTTATGCAAATTTTATAGATGATTATTTGATACAATATATTGAATACACATACAATATTGCTTTGTATGATGATCATATATGTATCTAAATAACTATATTTGCATTTACTGCAATTCAAATCTATTAATGGTATTTGGAATTAACTTTATTATAAGAGTTCAATTCTAGTATACTCCAAATATTTGTTGGAAAATTTTTTTTATCAATTTGTCTTACTAAAGGCTTAAATAGGATTAAGATCCTAGAATCATCGAGGGAATGGGCTTAGCTTATCAAGGATCTTCTAGCAGTGGGAACCCAACCTCTGTGATAAGAGATCCCTTGAAGGAGGTTCAATATAGTAATAATAAGCTGATTGGTTAGTCAGGAAGTACATGTGGTTTATTTGATATAGGAGTACTTATAAACTTCCATCCCATCTCTATGATAATTAGTGTTCCTACATAGTTTTTAGGAATAATTTATCTCTGGATGAGATCCAAGAAGTATTTATCAAGATATGACACTATCACATTTTTGGAAGGGCTCATTTATATGAGAGTATCGGTATATGGCCACGGCTAAAGATATTGGCAATCTTTAGAAGCTCTCATAAAAAATCAAGATACATATGTAAGGCTATTAATACACAGACTTGTGATGGAGAATTTTATACTATGTATATGGTAGTTGAAGTTCGAATCAAAGGAACGTAGTTCAAGATTTGGTTCACTCTGATTCCTTTAGATTGAAATTATTTACATTAAGTGAGGTTAAAGTGACCTTACTGATTGTATAGTATTAGTACTCATAAACTTGTATTTTACTATTTTTTAGAAATTTTAAGTTTTGAAGGAATTGTTAAAAAAATCTAAAATTTTTTCCACCAACCAAGTAATTATTTATCCATTTTATTTTTAATTATTTGATCATTGATGTTTTGATTATTTGACTGTTAGATCTTTTAATAATTTAATCGTTGGGCTTTTTAATTTCTGACCATTGGATTCTTATTACAGGCTTTAATAGACCAATAAAAATAAAAATGGTCAGATTTATAATGGCTATAAAAAGACCATTTTGGAGGCCTAAAGATACAGTTTTGTTTTGTATTTTCATACTCTCTTTTTTTTTTCTAATATTTTTTTTCAAATCTTTCTTTCTTTGAAAGTCATTTTACTGAGTGCTAAAAGAGTCTCCATCAACATTTTTCTTGATCATGCTCGTAGACAGAAGAATCTCGATTGTATCTTAAGATGATGTTTTCAATAATTCTTGCATGAGGGACGGAAATATGTTTTAGGACAATACCTCACATGCTTTTGAATTTAATTTTTTTTAGCAATTTCAAGTAAATATTCTATAATTTTTTTATATATTAAAAAAATTTATTAATTTATTTAATTACATCTATAATTTTTTAAAATTTTGTTCTAACAAAATCCTGCTCTTAAATTTTGGCTCCCACCATTTACTTTCCTCAAAAGGATTAATACAATCTTGCATTAGTAGCTTAAGATAATATTTTATTCTAATATACCGAGATGCATGTTTATATGAATAAAAATATACATGTATGCATGAGTGGTTTCAACATGTACGTTTCTATATCATATGCATACGCATTGTTTCTACTACATGATACGCTCTTCGAATGTCTGTTCATTAGACGTATCCGTTCATCCATATTTCCGTATGCTAAATCTATGCTTCTTGGGCCTGCATGCTTCTCACTCCAAACTATGTATATAACTAACCAATCAGATGGGGGACAACTTTTCTGGAGAAGGTTATTTTATTCATCAAAAATTTAAAAAAACCACCTTTTTGCTATATACATAGTTATATATATATATATAATATAATATAGTAATAATAATTATTATTATTATTATTACTATTTTTTTATCCTTCCAAATTCATCATGTCACTACATTCCAAGTGTCAAACAAAAGTCTGTTCTACGATGCCGCAACCGGTTGATCTCTCTTATTGTATCCTTGAAAGTTCCTTGGTTTTATGTAGGAATAGCAATAAATTAAATTTGGATTAGATCATCCAAAATTCATACCTATCTTATTAAAAAAAAATTTAATTTCATAACCATTTCGGATCGGATCAGGTCGAGTATAAAAAATTCATGTTTGGATCAGGTTGAGTCGGATATACTCGGTCTCATAAAATCCAGTTTACTTAAAACCTAAATCGATCGGATCGAATCGGGTCGAGTCGGATATATCCATCACATTTCCAGTTTATTTAAATATTTTATAAATATAATTTTTTTATATATATAAACGAGATGAGTTTGAATCGAGACGTATTACTATCGTACCTAATTCAAACCCAAGTTGATTTTTTTATATAATCCATATCTGTTTAAAAATTAGGCAGGTCGGATTTTACCTGTCTCATTAGGATCGGGTCGAGTCAGATATCTACTGGATTGGCAAAAATTACCATCTCTAATTTTATGCATGATGGTATAGCTAGTAGCAAGCTAGCCTGACTGCATGAGCAATACAAATACATATACATATGTGTTTACAACGATATGTGAATAAATATACATGGATACATTGCATACACAGATGCTTTAGGAAAATGTCCAATTAAAAGCTGTTGCCGTCAAGATCACGGTGGCTCGTAGCTGCTGCCGGTGTCGAAGTGCGCTCCTTTCGCTGCCTGGCGGTCCTCTGCTCCTGGACCTGCGAAACAGGGGTTAATGACCCGGGTCGGGATTTCCGACGGGGGCACTCCGACGATCAAGTCAGTGACGATCCAGGAAAACAGGTTCTCCTGATCGGGCCCCTCTTGATGGACTCCACACTATGAGGAGTAAAAGATGTGTGTGAAGGCGAAAACGTAGTAGGGGGAGAATAATAGTGGGGACAAAGGGGTTCCCTATTCCTCCGCCTCTCCTTGTTTCCCTCGTTTTCCTTCAACTGTGGTAGTGGTGGTGGCGCTTTGTCCTCTTGGTCGAGCTTGCGCTTGTGTTGGTAGTGGATTGTTGTTGTTTACCTCCCCCCTTTCGGGGGTGCCGATCGTTCTTTGTAGTTGAAAAATGGCCGTTAGACGCTTGTCTTGGGATCTTCGCTGGGCTGGCAGGCACGTGCGGCAGGATTCCGTGCCGTGGACGGGACGTTTTTCCTGACATGTGGTAAGGGAAGCTTCCATTCGCTTTGACATCCTCTCCAGTCGCCCCATTCCAGGAAGCTTGGCAGAGCCTCGATCCAGGGGTCGCCGCTCTAAGGGTTCGTGCTTTCTGGTTGGCTCATCCCCCTAGAAGTACGGGGGGACAGGTAGTTATGGCGGTATGGGGGATGCCGTTCCGCAGTCCTCAGGTGGCTCGCCGGCGTCCCAGGATGGCAGGGCTCGCTCCGGCCTGGATGCTCCGAGCTCGTGTGGTTGCTTTGGTGGAGGAGGGAAGAGTGTGGGCCCAGTCCAGAGGGCGCGTGCTCGGAGAGGCTCCACGTGGCGGAGGAGTGCTGAGCTCGACTCCAACCATAGGGCTCAAACCTCCGAGGATCTCGTTCTGGAGGGCGGAGTGCGGACCCGGTCCAGAGGGCACGCGCTCGGAGAGGCTCCACGTGGCGGAGGAGTGTTGAGCTTGACTCCGACCACAGGGCTCAAACCTCCGAGGGTTTCGCTCTGGAGGGCGGAGTGCGAACCCGGTCTAGAGGGCTCGCGCTTGGAGAGGCTCCACGTGGCGGAGGAGTGCTGAGCTCGACTCCGACCACAGGGCTCAAACCTCCGAGGGCCTCGCTCTGGAGGGCGGCTCTGGCCAAGGCATCCCGAGCTCGCGGGCTCGACCTGGCGGA
Source organism: Areca catechu (assembly GCA_021397845.1). Taxonomy (NCBI): domain Eukaryota; kingdom Viridiplantae; phylum Streptophyta; class Magnoliopsida; order Arecales; family Arecaceae; genus Areca; species Areca catechu. Next base: position 69,602,703 of record CM038041.1, on the reverse strand, counting down.
GGACGGAGCTCGACTTGCTGTCTCGAGAGAGCTCAGCTCAGCTCGGCAGAGCGGTCTGAGCTGAAGTGCTGCCTTGGCGTCTGACGCGGCGGTCTCCTTTGTCGCGACGCCTGTCAGCCTTCCATGTCAGCGGTCCCGCCACATCAAAAGCTTTTTGAAATTTCTATTTTCTTAAAAAAATACCTTCAATGGTATGATAATTGTCTTTTAGAAAAAGTTTATAGATCTAAGATTGATTATGTAAACATACATATTTTTTTAAATATGAATAGTGTTGCACTCAACCGGCTCTTCCTGAATTGGACCGGTGCAGATGGGCCTCCGGCTGGTCCGGCTGGCCCCCTCTCCCAAAGGCCGATTGGCCGACCCATCGAAGGCCGACCCAAAAGGCCGACCCACTGAATCAAGAGGTCCTGCCGCTCCAATCCACCAGAAGGCTGACGCCCGACCCACTTCCATTGAGGTTCGACCGGTCTACACCCCTTAAAAGCTCAATGGATATTCTCTTTCAGCCGGACGACTCATCCCTGTTAAGTCCGACCGACTCATTCCCATCCTGGGAACCGCTCGAAAGCTCCAGAAGCCTTTTCCAGCTGGTACCGGAATTCTTTTACAACAGACTCCGTGATGTGGCCACGTCTCCGCGCCACCTGTCCACCACTCTGATTCTCCTAGGGATAAATCGAGACTTTTCAACCTATCCCCTAACAGAATTTGGCAGCATTCCACGCCTATTTAAGGTGACCCGGGGGACCTCCACAAAGGGTTAAGGGCGCTCTTCCTTTTCCGTGTGCTATTCTCTTTGATTTCTCCATTCTGTTGCCCTCAAACTCCTGCTAACTTAAGCATCGGAGTATCCCCTGCTGGAACACCACCGGTGCTTAGGGGACTTTGTTGCAGGTCGACCGGGAGAGGAGCACTCCAGCATAGCTGACCGAGCCCGGTCCAGGAGAAGATGCGGCAACAGATTGGTGCTAGAGGAAGGGCTGAACCTCCATTCTGCTCTTTACTCTAAAAGGAGAAATCGATTGAGAAAATCTTGAAATGGCGAGGAGAAGAACTCAAAATACCTCCGCCAGAAGAGGTCGTTCCCAGCACGGGTCTGGGGCACCTCCCAGGGAAGATGACACCGCCATCGTCGAACCCACCGTCACTCTGGGACTACAACAGTTCCAGACTTTGCTGAACTGCATTAACACGCTCACCACCGCAGTCCAGCACCTCAGGGAGGTGGCCAACAACCAACTGCAATCGCTCGCAGTGTCTTGCATCAACCATCAGCCGATCGCTGGGGGAGGTCAGCAGCCGGAGGTTCCTCCACCTCCGTCCTATGCAATTTCGGGGTCTCGAAGGTCCCTGGGGGCCCGCATTGACGGGAAGAGGGCGAGGTCGGCTTCGCCCTCATTTGCTGACTCCGTCCCCCATGATGGTCGGCGTCCTACTGAAGATCCGAGGGACTATGGCAGCAAAATTATGCGCATGGAAGAGTGCATCACTAAAATTGCTGAGCGGTAGAAGGTCGGGGGGGGCAGGCGTATGACACCCGCCCACCTTTCTCTGCTGAAATCTTGGGGGAACCGATCCCCCGTCACTTCAAAATTTCTTAGGTGGATTCCTACGATGGCACCACCAACCCACTGGACCATCTGGGCACCTACAAGGCCCACATGATGGTGTAGGGCGCCTCCGACGCCCTTCACTACATTGCCTTCCCTGCAACCCTGAAGAAGGCCGCTCAGATGTGGTTTACTGCCATCTGACCAGGTACGATCCACTCTTTTTCTCAACTTGAAAATCTTTTTCTTTCCCATTTCAGGACATGCAGTCAGATCCCAAGGAACACCGACTGCCTCTTCCTCGTACTTCAAAAAAAAGGGAGAGACCCTTCGGGACTACATGGCCCGTTTCAACTCAATGGCCATGGAGGTCCCGGATCTGAACAAGGCGATAGCCATGTCGGCCTTCAAGCAAGGCCTCTGCTCATCTAGGCTCACCTCCATGGACAAGAGGTTTCTAACAAGCTACACCGAGCTACTGGCCAGGACGCAGAAGTATTTCCTGGCAGAAGAACAAGCAGCGAGCTGGCGCCAAACAAAGGGGAGGCCGGTCCCCAAGAAGCGGAGCGATAAAGCTCCCGAAGTTCGACCCCCAGCGACAGCAACCGGTCGGCCCAACGCCGAAGTCCGAACCGAAGGACTTCCCTAGGAGGTTTGAAACCTATGCGCCCCTCTCCCTTCCGAGGGAGAAGATCCTTATAGAGATCGAAAATGAGGTCTTCCTGCAAAGGCCCCAGCCAATGAGGAGCCCCTCTGCCTCCATAAATAAAAACAAGTACTGCTGGTTCCATAGGGATCGCGGGCACAACACAGAAGAGTGCCTCCAGCTGAAGGATGCCATTGAAGACCTCATCATGAGGGGGTACTTGAACAAGTACATCCGACCTCGCCGGGATCGAGCTGAGACTTTGACTGCCAGAGACCCTCCGGAGGAGGTGGAGCTTCCCAACCAGCGCCCGATTGATGGGGGCGTTGGTATGCTGCATCGACGGTCCCACTAGGGGCACGAAGGGGACCAGGACATTATGAAGAGACCCAGGGGTTCCAATGTAATCAGCTTTTCTGACGAAGACCTCCTGGAGCCTCGTTTTCCTGGGATGACCCTGTTGTTGTGTCGGCAATCATTGCCAACTATGATATAAAGCGCATCCTCATTGATAATGGAAGCTGTGCAGAAGTTTTACTGTATGATGCCTTTGTCCGAATGAATTTGTCCAGGTCGAGGCTGCGAGAATCCCTAATGCCACTGACTGGCTTTGAGAGAAACTCTGTTGGGGTTGAAGGAGAAATAACACTGCCCGTGACCATCAGGACGAAGCCTTACTAGAGGACTTTCCCCATCAACTTCGTGGTCGTACGTACGACCTCGGTGTATAACACTATTTTGGGTCGACTGGCCCTCAACAAGTTCTGGGCCATCGTATTCACTTACCATTTGCTGGCAAAGTTTCCAACTCGTAATGGAGTCGGAGAAATGAGGGGAGATCGCAGAATGGCCAGACAATGCCTGGCTATTCATGACAAGTAATAGGAAGGATGCCCCACTCTTGAACAACTTGACCCCAGGGTCGAAGCTGACAACCTGGTCAGCCTGTCGAGAAGATCGTGTTTGTTCCCCTTAAGGAGGATGACCCCACTAAGGTCCTCCAAATTGGGAGCACACTCGATGAGGAGGCCAGACTGGAGCTGATTGGCTTCTTGAGGAGCAATACTGATGTCTTTGCTTGGTCGGCGTCTGACATGCCCGGCATTCCATCGGACGTCATCACTCACCAGCTTAAGATGGATCCGACCTATAGACCCGTCCGATAGAAAATGAGAAGCTTCACCACCGAAAGACAAAGGGCCATTGAAGAAGAAGTGAAAAAGCTATATGATGCTGGCTTCATCAGGGAGGCCCATCACCCCGAGTGGCTGGCAAATGTTGTCATGGTGAAGAAGGCTAGCGGGAAGTGGAGAATCTGTGTGGACTACACTGACCTAAACAAGGCTTGTCCGAAGGACAGCTTCCCCCTACCGAAGATTGATTAGCTGGTGGATGCCACGGCTGGCCATCAGCTCTTAAGTTTCATGGATGCCTTCTCCAGATACAACTAGATCAGGATGTACCCTGAAGATGAAGAGAAGACAGCCTTTGTCACGGACAAAGGGCTGTATTGTTACAAGATGATGCCCTTTGGCTTGAAGAACACGGGTGTCACTTTCCAAAGGTTGATCAACCAGGTCTTCGAAGGATAGCTCGGGAGGAATATGGAGGCGTACATTGATGATATGATTGTCAAGAGCCTCCACAGGGCCGACCATATCAAAGACTTGCAGGAATCCTTTGATGCATTGAGACATCACCGGATGAAGCTAAACCCTGCCAAGTGCATATTTGGGATGACCTCCAGAAAGTTCCTTGGTTTTTTGGTCACTCAAAGAGGGATTGAAGTCAACCCCGACAAGATTAAAGCTATCATTGACATGGCACATCCGACCAGTAAAAAGCAAGTCCATGAGCTCACTGGCCGTATAGCTTCCCTCAGCCATTTTATCTCCTGGTCGGTGGAGAGGTCTCTACCATTCTTCAAGACCTTGCACCGGTCGAACTGTTTCCATTAGACTGAAGAGTGTCGGTCAGCCTTTGACACCCTCAAGGATTATCTGAAGAACCCTCTGCTGTTGGCCAAACCAACGGAGGGAGAAGCATTGTACCTTTACCTATCGGCGTCAGACGAGGTGGTCAGTTTCATCCTCGTGCGGGTAAGGAAAGATGGCAAGCAGAAACTTGTCTACTATATCAGTAAGGTCCTCCATGACGCTGAGACAAGGTACCCTAAAGTACAGAAACTGGTCTATTCCTTAGTCATAGCGGCAAAATGCCTTTGACCCTACTTCTAGGCACACCCGATCGTCGTGCTGACTGATCAGCCCCTCAAGGCGATCCTTCGAAGTCCTGACACCTCCGGTCGGCTCGCCAAGTGGGCCATCAAGATGGGCGAGTTCGACATCTCCTTCTAATCCCGGTCAGCTTTGAAGGCTCAGGTAATCACTGATTTCATTGCAGAGTGCACCTGGAGGCCGAAAGCGGCCTCGTCAGTAGCTGAAGCGCCTGAGGCTGATCCCGTGGAAGAGACCGAACCTGCTTGGACCCTTCATGTGGACGGAGCGTCCAACCTCATAGGGTGCGAGGCATGCCTGATTTTAGCTGACCCCGATGGGCAGTGCCTAGAGTACGCTTTACACTTTGCATTTCAAGTGTCAAACAACCAGGCGGAGTATGAAGCCTTACTTGCGGGCCTAAGGATAGCCAACGAGTTAGGCATTGGCAGAATTCAGGCCTTCTCCAACTCTCAATTGGTGGTCAATCAAGTGAAAGGCGAATTCGAAGCAAGGGACTTGATATTGGCCAAGTATTTAGATAAGGTATGAAGCCTTGTATCTCGGCTTAAATTCTTCGAAATTCTCCATATACCTCGACTGCAGAACTCTCAGGCGAATGCTCTGTCATGATTGGCCACTGTTGCCATCAGCACCTCCAACCGAACCTTTGTAGAGCACCTGCAGCATCCAAGTATTGCCGAAGAGCCGACCGAGGTTCACCAAGTTAAGCAGGAAACCTTATGGATGGACCCAATCCTTACGTTCCTGGTCAAAGGGACTCTTCCAGGAGATCCGACCGAAGCTAAGCATGTGCGCTGGACGCCTCTAAGTACGTTGTCCTTGTTGGAATCCTCTACAAGTGGTCATTCTCACAGTCGCTGCTAAAGTGTTTGGGGCCAACCGATATGGACTATGCACTCAGAGAGGTACATGAAGGCATCTACGATGATCACCTCGGAGGGAGATCCCTGGCTTATAAAGTCATCTGGCAAGGATACTATTGGCCTACAATTCAAAAGGACACATCAGACTTCATTCGAAAGTGCGACGCGTGTCAAAGGTACTCTAATATCTAAATGAGGCCCGCCAGCCAGCTGACCCCACTTACGACGCCTTGGCCATTTGCATAATGGGGCATGGATATCTTGGAACCCTTTCTCCCAGCATCTGGACAATGGAAATTTCTTCTTGTGGCCATTGACTACTTCACCAAATGGGTGAAGGCTAAACCACTGGTGCAAATAATAGAGGCCAAGGTGGAGAACTTCATCCGGAATGGCATTATCTTCCGATTTGGCATTCCACAAACAATCATTATTGATAATGGAAGATAATTCAACAACTCTAAGTTCCGGGACTTCTATCAACAATATCACATCGTTCATTGGCTTACGTCGATTGGCCACCCTCAGTCCAATAGGGAAGCTGAGGTCACCAATCGAATGATCCTGCACGGACTGAAGACCCGGCTGAACGAAGCCAAAGGGCTTTGGGCAAAAGAGCTTCATTCAGTGCTCTGGGCATATCGGACAACCGCCCGAACGGCGACCGAGGAGACCCCATTCAACCTGACCTACAATAGTGAGGCAGTCATCTCCATGGAAGTCTCTTTGCAATCCCTATGGATTGATCACTTCACTGAGCCAACCAACTCAGAGCAATAGAGGGCTAACCTAGACTTACTTGAAGAAACTAGGCTCTGGACAAGCTTGAAGATGGCAGCCTACCATCAGAAAATGGACAGATATTATAACAAATGGGTCAAAGCACGAACCTTTTGGGTCGGAGATCTGGTTTTGCGAAGGACGGAGATTTCAAGACTGACCGAGCAAGGAACACTCTCCCCTAATTGGGAAGGACCCTATCGAGTTGCTGAGGTGATTCGAGCCAGAACCTATCGACTCGAACATTTGGACGGACGGCAAATAGCGGCTCGTGGAATGTAGACAACCTTTGCAAGTATTATCAATAAAGTTCACAACTTCCTCTATGAACCACTTCTGAAAGTCCGACCTCGGTCGGCAAAGGTTCTAGGGCAGTCCACTTCCGAAAGTTTGACCACGGTCGGCAAAGGCTTTAAGGCAGCCCACTTCTGAATGTCCGACCCCGGTTAACAGAGGCTCTAGGGTAGCCCATTTTCGAAAGTCCGACCCCGGTCGGCAAAGGCTCTAAGGCAGCCCACTTCCGAAAGTCCGACCCCGATCGGTAGAGGCTCTAGGGCAGCCCACTTCCGAAAGTCCGACCCTAGTCCGCAAAGGTTCTAAGGCAGCCCACTTCCGAAAGTCCAACCCCGGTCGACAAAGGCTCTAAGGCAGCCCACTTCTGAAAGTCTGACCCCGGTCGGTAGAGGCTCTAAGGCAGCCCACTTCCGAAAGTTCGATCTCGGTCAGCAGAGGCTCTAGGATAGCCCACTTCTGAAAGTTCGACCCTGGTCGGCAAAGGCTTTAAGGAAGCCCACTTCCAAAAGTTCGACCCCAGTCAGCAGAGGCTCTAGGGCAGCCCACTTCTGAAAGTTTGATCCCGGTCGGCAAAGGCTCTAAGGCAGCCCACTTCTGAGAGGCCGATCCCGATCGGCACCATCTTTGGGTTCGGATGAGCCGACGGATCAACACTTGGAAAAAAAAATTCTAAGTATATTGGTCCGACCCAAGCCACAGTCCGTCGTCCGCCTCAACCATCTTTGGATTCGGACCAATCGATGGACTAACACTTAGAAATTCTCCTAAATGTTTATGTCAAGATTGAGCTACTGTCTGGCAGTTATTTCGAAGAACTTGCGATGCTAAAGGGCCGATCGAGAATACTTGGAAGAATTTCAAAAAAGAATGCATTCCATCTTGTATACATCAATACATATAAATGACAAAAGGATTCTTCTATTAAGTCCGAAGAGATTCTTTACAAAAGTAGGTCAGACCTTTACAAACACCCTAGGTCTGACCCATTGAAGGTGCGGCAAGGGCTTCATCTTCAGCCCCGCCCATTACAGCTGGCACTTCAACTAGGACGTCCACCGTCCCTACATCAGCTCGGGCTGGGACTTCGGCCCTACCCTCTTATATGCTGCCTTCAACCTGAGGCTTGGCCCCAGCATCCTTTGGTTGCTCTTCTTCCTCCGCTGGCTCCCTTATCTCGGTGCTAGATAGGTCAACCTCCAGAAAAAGTCCGGCCACCCTCTTCAAGCAGTCGTCGTAACCTTCTCTATAGAAGTTCGACACCGTCTCTTCTACTTATTTAGTGAAGTTGGCGGAAGCTTTGTACTTTGCTACGGCATCCTGGACCTGTCCTGCCACCAGCTCCCTGGTTTCCTCAAGTTGGACCGCCAACTTCACTGCAGCCGCCCGCTCGGCCTGGGCTCTCCCATCGTCTCAATAAATCGCTCCTCCTCCTCTTTCAACCGATGGGTGAGGGAGTTCACCTCCGCCTTCCTCCTCTTTAGTTTAGCCTCCCGATCGGCTAACTGGTTCTGCATCTCCTTTGATGCCTCTCTTGACGACTCGGCCTCCGCATGGACGACCACCAACCTTTCCTCCACGGACTTCAAAGATGCTTCCGTGGCCGCCTGAACCACCTCCAGCTCTTGCACCCTCTTGGCCGAGGTCTTGGCCGCATACAGTATCCGACTAATGCCATCGTCCATCAAGGAGATGCCATGAAGAAGCTGTAAACAGAAGATCAAGTCAGAACTATGCAAGATAATTGAAAGAAAAGGAAAAATTCAAGGGGGGAGGATGAGTGTTTTACCCTCATAAGGTTGCGGTAGGACTTCTTGGCTACGTCACTCAGATTCCTCTGAATGGATAGCTCCCAGCCAGCGTCCATCATTGCTCCCCTGAGCAAACTCCGTGCCTTTCTCGAGTCATTCAGGGCGTGCCAATGCTGGAACGCCTGCTGATGGATCTCTTCCTCAGACTCTTCTCCGACCATCTCTCCTTCGGCCATCCCCTTTTCCTTGTCCATAGAGGGAATCACTTCTTTCGGGTCAGCAAATGCTGGAGCTGATGCTACCACCATGCCAGATAATTCTGGCTATTCTTGCTTCGGTAGGGCGACCGCCCCCCCGGCAGGAGCTGAAGACCTCGGCTTTGTCTTCTTCGCCAATACCTCTGTAAGAGGGGTATCATCTTCATCGGAGGCTACATTTACTACGGACGCTGTCCGTTCCTCCTCCCACTTCTTCTTTTGTTTCTCCGCGACCGGCACCGCGGTCCGCTCTGCCATTGGGGCAGCCCTCTTCCTTACTGCCTGCTGGATGACCTTGCTCTTGTCGATCTTCATTCCCCTTCCTGCTCCACACAAAAAAAAAGAGGAAAGGGGAGGTTAGGGTAAGCAAAGGAAGGGTGTACGATGGTATAAGTAAGGTGAATGCACTAGAGGAGGTCGGTCAATCCTGGCGGCCCCTTTGTTCCTACCTAGGAATCTCTGATGGCTGACCCCTACCTGGTGAAGGATATCCTCCCTGAGCAGTTCAAACGCCATGGTCGGACCAGCTCCGTCAATCTCATTAAATTTGGCCTGGTCGGCCATCAAGATCGCCCTCCCCTCACGGAGCCTCGGCCTCGGCTCTCTCCACAATGGCTTAAAGCCCTAGGGCTGAAGGCTGTCTACAAAAAAGAACTTGGCCTTCCACCCGTGGATGGCCGATGGAAGGCACTTCAGGATCCTCCGGTTAGGGCGGGGACTAAGCATCCACCACTCTTGACTCCTGAAGTCTCTTTTCAAGAGGAAAAAGTTATCAAAGAGAGACAACCTAGGTTCGGTCTCGGTCTTGTGATAGAGCACTATGAAGCAACAGATCTCTAGAATGCTATTCGATGTCAGCTACGCTGGAGTCACTCTGTAGAAGTTAAAGACCTCTATAAAGAAAGGGTGCAGGGAAAACCTGAGGCCGACCTTAAGGTGGGCCTCATACATGGGAAGGTTCCCCGGTCCTAGTGGGTTGTTGGCTCTACCCTCTCGGCCCGGAACGAAGAGATGCAAGGTCAATGGGATACCATACACGACCCTAAGGTTTTCGACCATTTCCCGGGTCATCACAGATTGGATCTCACTTGGCCCTGGTTCCCTATGCCTACAGACCGGACCTTGACTACCGGACGCCATTAGTGCAAAGGAAGGAGAAGGACTAGGGGACTGACCTGAGGCTGGGGCTCCTAGAAGACTGGTCTTGCGAAGGGGTAGGAAGAGGCTCTCCTTTTCTCTCGCGAAGCGCAGTCGCAGCATGAAATCCTTCCTAAGCACCTCGCCCCACCTTTTATAGGTCCCTGAAGGGGTGTTTGCCTCCGCCATGCGGGAGTTGTAACCGTCCCATCGGTAGATGCGACTCTCCATGCCTCATAGATCAAAGTGACCGGCTGATTGGAAATTGCAGGCAGCGATCCACGTGAAGACCGGATCAACGGTGCAAAGCTTGTCTAGGAAGCAACATCGGCCGTCCGGATGCTGCCACGTGTTGCGGCACGCCCCCCCTCTTTAATCATCGCATGGGCTAGCCTAGCCCTGCATCATGGTGCCGTCTCCGCATTAACTGCGACCCCTGCACCTCCAATGTGGGGGTGACATTTGTCCTTGACGCCTATCATGGGAGATTCGAAGTGATCCGACGTGATGATTCCGCATCGAGCAGCGAATGGACGCAACCTGTGCAAAAATAATGCTCTTGTCCTTCGAAGCCACGTGTCCCCTTAAAGCCCGGAGTAGGGGGGCAACTGTTGCACTCAACCGGCTCTTCCTGAATTGGACTGGTGCAGATGGGTCTCCGGCTGGTCTGGCTGGCCCCCTCTCCCAAAGGCCGATCGGTCGACCCGCTAAAGGCCAACCGGCCAACCCATTGAAGGCCGACCCGCTGAAGGCCGACCGGTAGACCCACTGAATCAAGAGGTCTGGCCACTCCACTCCACCAGAAGGCTGACCGCCCGACCCACTTCCATTGAGGTCCGGTCTACTCCCCTTAAAAGCCCAACGGATATTCTCTTTCGACTGTACGACTCACCCCTGTTAAGTCCGACCGACTCATTCCCATCCTGGGAACCGCTCGAATGCTCCAGAAGCCCTTGCCGTACCGAAATTCTGTTACAATGGACTCCGCGATGTGACCATGTCTCCACGCCACCTGGCCACCACTCTGATTCTCCTAGGGATAAATCGGGACTTTTCAGCCTATCTCCTAACATAATTTGGCAGCATTCCACGCCTATTTAAGGTAACCTGGGGGACCTCTGCAAAGGGCTAAGGACACTCTTCCCTCTCCGTGTGCTATTTTCTTTGATTTTTTCGTTCTATTGCCCTCAAACTCCTGCTAACTTAAGCATCGGAGTGTCCCCCGCCGGGACACCACCGGTGCTCAGGAGACCTTGTTGTAGGTCGACCGGGAGAGGAGCACTCCAGCATAGCTGACCGAGCCCGGTCCAGGAGAAGATGCGACAACAAATAGCATTGCTTAAGTTTGAAAATTATGCTGTTCAGACTTACTCTAAGGCATAGCTTAAATTTTAATATATTTAAAATAAAAGGCAATTATTAAAATTGTTATTATAAATAATGGCCTAAAAAAAATCATGTTTCCTATAATGAAAGTACATTTCTTTGACTACTTTTCGGTAATTAAAGAAATATAATTAACTATTTTGAAGATAATCTATAAATATCTCAATTCTGTAGTATCGATTGGATGGCATCCTATATAGCTAATCATTCTCGTTCTGTTTTATTATCTAACAGAAAGAATTTTTATGTCCAGCTTCATAATATTATTATATCTGATTTTATGAATTATATTCACATTATACTTAAGATTAAATTTTTTATTTTATTAAAAAAAATAATCTATAAATATTAAGTAATGCACGGGCAAGTTAATGTTGGTGCGGCATTTTTCTTTGAACCTGGCCCTCCGGTCCACATGAAATCCTGGGTTCAGGAATCTGGTTCACGGATTAGGCCGACACACCGTGCCATGATGAGAAGCTTTCCACCGGCCTTGCATCCGGTTCATTCCACTAGGCTCTGAAATGGCGACGGGCTCTGTTTCGGCCGCCCTTCCCAGGCGAGCCCGCCATGGAAATCCCATTGCTCCATACCTCGGGGCCGTCCCCTTCGCTCGTTTCGAAAGCCCTAGACCCTTCTCCTCCGGCATCTCGAGGGGCGAAACCATCGTCGTCGACGAGGAGCCCGCTGCTCGGCTGGACGATCTGAGGAGCCGCCTCTTCCGGCTCCGGTTCCCCAGGCGGAGCGCGGTGGCCGCCCTTGACAAGTGGGTCGGCGAAGGGAGGAAGGTCATGGCCTCGGAGCTCCGCCAGATCGCCAGGGATTTGAAGCGATCGCAGCGCTATAAGCATGCCCTCGAGGTTGGGACTTGCCCTCTTTTCGCTTCTTCCGCCTCCTATTTCTCCAGTTTGTGTTTGGAGTTCGAATTTTTGAGTTTAAATATGCATTAAAGAGTTGGCAGCTTGGATTCAAATGAAAGATAAAAATAAAGAAAAAGGGTATTCATGGAAGAGAACAAAGCACTCGGAGCAATTGTTATGAAATTTGTGTCTTTCTTATCATTCAGTGCTGCCAGCCTCTGGACTTCTTGCCATTGAGAGTGCTACTGATTCTTGAGCAGTTTTATCTGTGGCCAAGTTTATCTGATACTTATTATAGGGAAAGTTGTTTTCTTGAGTAAAAATTACGTGGATACATCTGGACAATAGCATGAAAACTAATGTAAAGAGATGTGGGATAAAGAAGAGTTGGAGAGTATGTAGCTAGCCTAGAGGGTGCTTTAATGGCTATTTTATATCATTTTCATATTTCATTGTTTGCTAACCCGAGAATGTCTTGCCGATAAGTGTTGAAGTTGCTCGATTTAACAATTTCATGAAGAAATAAAAAATTTAGGTGCTAGAATGGTGGCACACATGTTCCTTGACTCTCGATTCATGTCTAGATCTGAGAACTTGTGCAAAAATACGTGGGTAAACTATTCACATGGATAGGGTCTTTGGTGATGTACCGGGAACTTTGGCTCTGGATTTGCTAAAAGATATGACCAGGAGAGTGTGCCTTAGCTTGCAAGACAATTTGAACAAATTAAGGTTGTTTAAGAGAGTAAAGAGTGATGATGCTTGTGCCTTTACAATTTACCTGTATGATGCTAACATTAATCACATGTTGTAATAAAACATAGTCAATTCTGTTGTTGTATATACCAAAAGCATAGAAGATACAATGATAGTGAAACTTCATTTTTTCCAATATAGATAATTTCTTATATCTTCTTAGTGAATAGATAATCTTTGAAGATTTATTCCCATTATGGACCATCCTTTTTTGCATTGTTATTTCGAATAGATATCAGCAAGAGCATTGCATTAATATGGAACACTAATTACTAACCACATCTAACATTAATATGTCACCTTTTAGGAAAGCATATCTTATAAAACTTACATTTCAAAAACTCATGTATGATGTGAATGGACATGAGCTCTATTGCCAATTTGCTATATAAAATTGTTCATTACAGTATATTGTTTGATATGCTACACTATGGAATGATAATGTCCAATACTAGGTCAGTACTCACCTCTAAGATAAGGTGGGTATGTAGCATACCAGTGAGGCCAAGAAAGATGTGTATCATATGTCATGGTATTGTAAGAACTAATGCCTTGAAATAGGTGGTTAAATATATTTATCAATGAGATAAACTAGTATATTGTATTTCAGGCCTAAGGAAAGGGAACTTCCAAATTTCTTTCCCTGCTTTTAGTGTGTGAGCCTCTGTCCTAACCTAATGATATGTGATCGACTTTTATATCAATTAGGTTTTGTTGTTAACAACAAAAGATTTTTCTTGTGTTGAGTGATTCTAGCTGTTTGCTTAAGTGTGATGTTTTCCACTCATTTTGTTATTGCATGGGGTGTTTGCAAGCAAAGCTACATGGTGGAAATAGGTTTAATTTGGATTATGTTGGGCACAATTAGAATTTCTCTCATATTAAGGCATCGTGCTTGTTAATTGGATTGAGAAATGTGTTTCCTTTTGCTAATATCATGATACAGGGAGGGATAGTTGAATCAATGAGATCCTAAAATTAGGCAAAAGTTTGAGGGAGCCATATGGTTTATGTCCAGCCCAGCAAAAGGGTCAACTATGTGGATATTTCTTTTGATGACATGCAAATGAGATGTTGGGCTTGTTGATCGGTACAATATTTAGATGAGATCTTGAGGGAAAAGTTTTTAGCTGATTTCTTGGCTGGGCATTAAAAACGAGATCCAAGGAAGAGCATCTTCAAATTTATATGAACTTTTACTGGTTTGTAAAATGACATAAGAATCTTGCAGAAGATCAAACATGAATTTGTAATATATATACATTGAGGCTTCTAGTGTGAGGGTAAATATATGTCTGGAATACATTACACAGTGGTTTCAACAACTTATTTATTGTCTAGATGGCTGATATCAGCAGTTTATGAAGTGCCTATATGGGTGATAGTATGAAATCAAAAACTTGGAGATGATATGATGATTGGAATGGGTATCAAAGATTATGAAGTTATCCAGATCATTTTACTTATGAAGATCCATGACAACACCCACAATGATGAGGTAGTCGAAGACAAAGTGAATTGAGATTGAAGACAAAGGTTTCAACCGGCAATGCTTTAAATGTTCATGTGTAATGGGATGATGATGTTTCTCAGAGTGACTTAATGAATGATATCTAATGTCGAATTGTTGCATTGATTTGGAGTCTGTAAAAATTAAGATAAGCACTAAATAGTTGTTTTCATTGTTTTAGTGGGAATAACATATTATATTGAATTAATTGAAACAAAAATATGCAAAAAATGATGCTACATATAGGCCAAATCTTCTAGTCTTTTCTCATAAGTGATGTGAGGGCTATGATGATCTCATAGTTTCGCAGACTATTTTAAAGATGTCATTATGTAACATTCACTTGTGCAATGATAATAACTTTATTCTCATTTAAAGGAAGATTGAAGTTGTGGATGCGATTGCAAGGAAATACCTTCGAAAACCAGGCTTTTGTGGTAGCTGCATCAGTAGCAAGGTGTATTGGGTGTAACCTTATTATGTTCTCCAAATTTTATAGACTTGACACCTAAAATATCTATTTATATTTTTTAATCATCATCTGAAAGCTCAGTATATTTTTTTCTCCTTGGATGTTTCTGCCTTCAATCTGTCAAATTAACAACTAATGCAATCATGCCTTTCTTGAAAAATAAAGACCTCTTTGTTTAATTTCTCTTATGTTCAATTTCAGTGCCTCTTTGGGTGCATGTAACAGGGCATGCGGTTTCACCACTTACTATAAGTGAGTCACTTCATTTGTTTGGGTTGATGTGATCTAGTGGTAATCAAGTAATTGAACTTAATCAAGTAACTGAACTTTTTAAGAAACTTTGACTAGTTCTATGGGTCATTTTGGCTGAAGGGTGAGTTGCAATAACTAGGACTGCAGTAATGACCTCTGTGTTACATCATATAGGTGTTTTTATGAGTCAATGACAACCAAACAAACACTTGAAATTGAGTTACATAAATCAATTACATATGCAGCCAACCAGCCACATGCAGCTACAGTTGCTGAAATTACTGCAACATGTAATTCCAGCTGCATCTTGTTGCCAACTTGTCTTTAATGGTCGTTAACTTGATAATTCTTGCATAACTTACATTGTGGAGGAATGAATGGAATGCTACTGATACTGAGCCTTGATCAGCCAGTTTGTTGCGTGGTACCAGTACCATCAATACACCCTTGACCCTGTACTAATCCTTTACCACCCCGAATTGCCTCACATCTCCATGTGCTGACCTTGTACTGATTGATACACCTTTTTCCCTTTCCCTTTTGCTTATTTATGGCAGCCGTATCCTGGCCCTTATTGGCCTCTTGCTGCCCTGTAGTTTAATTGGCTTGAAATGAAGGTCTTTGTGGAATAATTTATTGGTATTCTTATAACCAAAGGTCACTCGAAGAGCATCTTAAATTGGATTTTCGAACATAAGATTGGATCTGTAATGTGACATTGTTTTATTATATTCTAGACTTGGGTGCTGTCCTATTCACATCTCAATACAACAATAGGGAAGGAGAAGTTGCAAGGAGGATGCTCTTCTAAAGCATGGACTGCTCACCTTTTTCACTTGAGTACTCTATCTTGGATAGTTTCAACTGCATATGGGAATGGGCCATGTCTTTGTTGGCAGTCACATCATGTTGCATTGGATATTTTGCTCTGTATTTTCTATTTTTAATATTTTATAATCTCCTACTCCTCATGGTTTTATCATACTCTATACGTGTGTCAATTTGCTTGTTAGTCTATATTTGTTATATTGATTGGAACATGGTTTCCTATACCAAATCATTTCTCCTCCTCTCTGTCTACATTGTTTTTGGGTTTAGGGAACCTTCAAGGGTTGCTCCTCAATTGCATGGAACTTGAGTTGCACCAGCAATAAGCAGAGAAAAATTTAAGTGTCGCAATCTTGTAAGTAGTGTAAAAAAAGAATGAAATAAACAGAAGGGAGGTATGGAGAGCAAGAGTTATGTCGGAATCTTCCACAAAATAGATGAAGAGAAATATTTTCATTAATTCATGTAATCGGTTATTTGACTTATATTGGAATTCTTCATAGTCAAGTTGTAAGAAAATTATTCTTAGCTGCAATTGTCTGCCAGATTATTAATGCTTTTGTTTTCTTCAAATATGAAAAAAATTGTGCTATAACTTTATTATCTTTTGGTTTTTGAATATAAATGCAAGCAATTCTGCCACTTCGTAAACTGAACTTTTTTGTTTAAATACTACTACTACTTAGCAAATATATTACAGCTCTGTTCATCAGTAGCCTGCAATTTTATTTTCGTGCATATGGTTTTAGCAGAATGATCCCTGTATGTAAAATCCAATCTTTCTTCAATGCAATGGTGTTTGTTTCCATTTTTCACAGTTTGGAATTGAAGCGACGTAGTATGGCTGCACAGCCTAAACATGTATGTGATCATCATGCAGATTTTAACATGGATGGACTATTGGGATAATTTCCACCTGTCCTCAACTGATCATGCTGCCAGACTCGAGCTGATTATCAAAGTCCATAGTATATCTGAGGCTGAGTTATACTTTGAGAAATTATCAGACAGTACTTCAAGGAGGGTTGCATCTTTCCCTCTTCTTCATCATTATGTGAGGGAAAGGAACTTAGAGAAAGCTGAGGCTCTTTTGTCAATGCTGCTGAATTTGGGGCTTGTTGTGGATCCTTGCCCTTTGAATGAGATGATGAAGCTGTACATGGCCACAGGTCAATATAAAAAGGTCCTTTCTGTGATCCAGCACATGAAAGGCTGCAAGATCCCTTGTAATGTTCTTTCATACAACCTATGGTTGAGTGCCTCTGGTGAGCTGTCTGGTGTTGCTGTGGTAGAGATGGTGTATGAGGAGATGATGAATGACAAGAATGTTGAGGTCGGTTGGAGCACATACTCAACCTTAGCCAATATCTACACAAAGTATGGTTTCCTTGACAAGGCATTCACTGCTATTAGAACAGCAGAGGAGAAGCTCTCTGTGAGGAAGCGTCTTGGCTATTCTTTTATCATGACAAATTATGCTGCTCTGAAAGACAGGGATGGAATTCTCAGGCTATGGGAATCCAGTAAAAGAGTACCAGGGAGGATTACTTGTGCAAATTACATGTCTGTATTGTTATGTTTGATCAAAGTTGGTGACATTCAAGAGGCTGAGAAGGTATTCAAGACATGGGAAATGGAGTGCAGGAAGTATGATGTTCGGGTCTCCAATGTGCTTCTAGGTGCTTACATGAGAAATGGATGGATGGACAAAGCCGAGGCATTGCATCTCCATACCTTGGAGGAAGGTGCCTGCCCAAACTACAAAACATGGGAGATTCTGATGGAGGGTTGGGTGAAATGCAATTGGATGGATAAAGCTGTGGAGGCTATGAAGAAAGGCTTCTCCATGTTGAAAGCTTGTGATTGGAGACCCCCTTCTGATATTGTGGTGGCCTTTGCCAAATATTTTGAGGAGCAGGGAAATATTCAGGAAACAGAGAGGTATGTGAAAGTACTTCGCCGTTTACAACTCATGAGTTTGCCATTATACAAATCTTATCTGAGAGCATGCATAAATGCTAAGAAAGCTGCTCCCAATATCCTAGAGAAAATGGCAAGAGATGGAATTAGCTTGGATGTGGAGACTCGGGAACTTGTTCAACATGTCAGCAAATTTGATAATATCAATGCTTATAATGACTTTTATTTATGTAAGACAGATTCATGATTTTATTTGGAGTCGAGTTGGCTACAAGCTTGATGATACATTTCCAAGATTGGAAAATGTTCTGCAAAGTAGTTTTACCATATTCTCCATGCTGCAGGTTTGCAAAATATCTGCTTTTCTGGAAGCAAGAAGTGAGGTCTCATATTATTTTGGAAAACCTACAGTTACTCACATTATGATAAAGCTTATGAATGTGGAGGAAATTGTTCCGCAGCAACTCCAAGGAGGTCTTCATCATCAAACACTATGTAGATCAATTTGGATGACAATAATTTTTTTATATATAAATTGCCCAGCATTAGCAGACTGAATGGATTGAACTGTCTCTAAGCAGACATGGTGGATAACACATTCTCTCGGATGGCTCTGATATGTGCCATGACTTTTTCTAGAGGGGCCATCGTTTCTTTCACTAGGTTGTGATCCAAGAAATCTTTGATCCAGGCACTGATCAGAGGCAGCTCCTTTTCACTGATGATCTTGATTCCAATGATCTCTTCAATGATTCCAAGCCAGCATGGCATCCTACCTGCAATGATGTCTACAAACCCTATTGTTTCACCTCCAAAAAACTTCTTTCCGCCAAAATGTCCCTCCAGAGTTTTAAGGCTTTCCTGCATCTCCTTCACTGCCTTCAGCTGCTCCTCCCCCACCTTGGAGAGCACATCAAAACTCCCATGCAAGCACTGAAATTAAAAAATAAATTTAAGTGATTCTGAATTTCAAGATTTGTTTCATTGCAACATGATCAAAAGGTGAGAGAACTAATATATGATTATTAACCTTTTCTTCAGCAAATTTGGCCCAGCAACAGGTGGTGGCCTTTTGATAAGGATTTGATGGCAAGAGAGGGTAGAGGTCACTCCATGCCTCATCCATGTACTCGACGATCACAACGGGCTCAGCAATTGGCTTACCATTGTGGGTGAGCACAGGGACCCTCTTGTGACTGCGTTGTATTGAAGGAGCTGGGGGCTCTTGTTCGACAGGTCCTCATTCACATGCTTATGTTTGATGCCTGTTGATGCTGATCCCTGCAGACTGGACGA
The DNA here is from genome assembly GCA_021397845.1 of Areca catechu. Lineage (NCBI taxonomy): Eukaryota > Viridiplantae > Streptophyta > Magnoliopsida > Arecales > Arecaceae > Areca > Areca catechu. The sequence continues at coordinate 69,583,902 of CM038041.1, read as the reverse complement.
AATGCTTGGATCACTGGTTCGTCCTCGAGATTCCTGTAAAACAAATTTCTTGACCATATTTCTTTCGGTGGGGGACACTCCGATATCTAAGTCAGTAGGATTCATGTCATAGAATAGAGAGCTCGAAAGAAAGACAAAGTACGATGAAAAGTGTGGTGAGCTTGAGTGGCATAGTAAGAGCTAGTTGAAAGAAAGACAAAGAAAGGTGAAAGGTGTGGTGAGCTTGAGTGGCGTAGTAAGAGCTAGTCATGGAGTGGCTCAGATTTGCATAAAATCGCTTATCTCGGAGATCTCCTCTTATCATTATTTATAGATATTGTTGTAACTGAAAGTAGTTATCCTTTTAGGAATTTCGTTAGGAAAGTTAGTTAAATCAACTTCTCCGTAACTGAATGGGATTGTTGTTGGAGATTGGTTGTCCCAATCTTGTTGAGGCCAGAGCTATTAATCACGTGATTGGTTAGGACAACCAAATCTATTCTTGATGTCAATAGGTTGAGGTAAACCATTCATTTACGTCAGGGCCATCCTTTTTGGATTGGGTCGAAGTTAAGCTAGCCATGTATTTCAGGACCACCCTCTTCGGATTAGGTCGAAGATGGATTAGCCAGTTGCTTTGGAACAATCCTCTTCGGATTGGGCTGAAGATGAAGTGGCCATTCACTTCGGGACCATCCTCTTCGGATTGGGCCGAAGATAGATTAATCATTTATTCTAGAGCAGCATGGATCAGGTACATATTTCGGAGTTGCCATCTTTAGAGCTAGCCTAAGATTGATCCTATGCTATGCAATATCGTTGGCTGGAATCATAGAGTCGAATCATTGTTTCATTGAGCTTCGGGTCATTCACATGTTCATATGCTTGGTTGAGCTGTTCAAATAAGATCAATTGAACTCCTGGGCCGGTAATCACTTTTTCTTGAGCCGGTTTATCACAACAGTTGTCTCCCACTCCCAATTTTAAAGTAATTTTTTACTTTGAAAAATGAGAGTATTTATGTTTTGTCATCTTCGGGCGAAAGAAAAGATAACCAATGATGGCAAATCTTCGATGCAGTTGATCGTGATAATTGATTTTTGATTCGAGTGTTGTGTAGTAGATAAGTGTCGGGCTTCTGTTGGCTCTTGTAGAAATGGTGAAGATTTGAGAGTCATGCCGATTTTCTTATTAAGAGATTTTCGACGGACCCTTTGTCTTCGACTAGTAATGGAGGATGTGGCTGCATCTTGACCATCCATCATTATGCGGGGATTTCATCATGGCCATCAATTGTGACTCTCGCGGATCATGACTGATAGCTTGTTTTTAACCCCTGTCAAGTCAATCGGCATCCCATAGTAGTTCGTACCCATGATTAGTGCTACTTATACGTGGCGTGATCAAAGGAATTTTCATTCTCTTGAGGAGATCATCCGAATTGTCGATGTCCTCTTTATAAAGGGTTTCCACTTCGTGGAAAGAATTTCTCCACTTTCATCAAGATTTTCCTCCTATTGTTCTACATCTTCCTCTCCTCTTCAAGTTTCCTTCTTCTTCGACAGGTATATTCCTTTTTCTTTTCCCTTCTTTCATCATGGTTAGGCCTTTAGGAATTCCTGTCACCGACGGTATTCTGGCTAGTAGAGAGGGGGGTGAATCATCTAATGTCCAGGTCTTTCTAGAAAAAGGAGTGTCGAGTCTCGGCCAGAGTCCATTTCTTGTTCTCTATCTTTCGATAGGATAGCTTGGCTTAGGGAATACTATCACATCCCCGAAAGTCTTCCTTTGATGCTTCCACATTCCGATGAGAGGGTGAATCGGGCTTCTCCAAGAACCATTTCGATATATGAAGACCACCTAAAGGTTGGTCTTCGGTTTCCTCTTCATCCCTTTTTCTCTAAAGTTTTTAATATGTATCATGTAATTCCTGTTCAGTTGACTCCGAATAGTATTCGGACCATCTACGATTTTCTGGTTCTCTACGATATCTTGAGCGTAGCACTGAGGACCTCCTTGTTCACATCTCTCTTCATATTGAAGAAAGGTTTTCATGGCCAGGGATGGTGGGTCATCGGCCCTTGTCCTGGTCGTAAATTAATCAAGGGTATGTCCAGTGCCATTCATGGATGGAAACCTAATTTTTTCTTTATCTTCTATTCCCAGTCATGGGGTTTCAACACCAAATAAAGGGAACCCTGACTGGATGCAAACGCAGGCAAGAAGGTTTTGAGGGCTGACCAAGTAGACTTCGAGACATTGTCTGGGTCCGAAGTCCCTCTGATCAAGGAATTGCTTGAAGAGGGAAACCTTCATCTTGCCCTGCTTTCCCATCATTAGGTATAGCAAATAGTTGCCTTTATTCTACTATATTCTATGCATATTTTTGTTGAATGATCTTTAGTAGCTTTTCCCATCTGTAGGTAAAATGAAGCCAGACTTTGTGAAGCTTCATCAAGTTGCTAAGAAGAGAGCAGTACTAGCCCCTCTAGAAGGACTGGAAATTTGAAAGAAGGCTCGGGCCGTAAAGGACACGAGGGCTATACCAACAAGGATGTCATTAGGAGGTGATGATGTCCCTTTGGCAGAGCCCCATTCATAGGGCTCCACTTTAGTTTGGACTTCGGAGCAGTCAGTCCTAGCTCTGATCATTGATGCACCACCGCTCTGTCCTTCCCCGAAGGATAAAGGAAAGACTCCCCAAATCGGAGAGGGGTTGGGGAGGGATACTCCGGATCGAGAATATGAATTGGATTCTCGATTTTTTTGGATGTACGAGGTCTGGTGCACCCCGAAGTGGCTAGAAAGGTGTTGAAGGCCACACTTCTTCCCAGGGAAGTTAAAAAGAATCACTGCCTTAATGAGGTGGTTAATTGATGTATCCTGTGATGCTTAGGGTAAGGGCCATTCCCCTTATTAACTTTGTCAAGGTTACTATCAATATAATTAATCCAGTTCTTTGGCTGTGATGCAGCTAATTCATGATGTGACTCTGATGGAAGAGAGCATAGCAAAGTATGTCAACCTCAGCCGAGGGATTCGCGAAGAACTCCAGACGATGAAAGCCGAAATGGAGGTGGCCAAAGAACTAAAGTCAGTCATGGAAGAAAAACTTAACAAAAGCGATGCCGACGTTTAGAGTCTGAAGGCTGAGCTGAAGAAGGCTCAACTGAAGATATCTGAGCAGGAAGCAAAGCTCAGGAAGAAGAAGAAGAAAATACACTCCTTGGAACATGCGGCCAAAGAGATCTAGAAGAAGGCCGAAGCAGCAGCCAAAGAGGCTGAAGCGGTGGCTAAAGAGTTCGAAGCCTTAAGGGTTCAAGCCATTGGGGCCGTTGAAGACTTCAAAAAGTCTTCAAAGTTTAAAGATGAGCTGATCGAATAGGGGGTGGTCAGTTATCAACTAGGCTTCAACGATGGCGTCAAGGAGGTTCTTGCACTTTATCCAGAATTGGACCTCTCAAGTATTCAGTTATATGAGGTCGAAGAGGAAGAGACCGAACCTCCAGTCGAAGCTGAACAAATTTCAGGGTCACAACCGAAGAAGTCCAAGGAGACCCAGGAGAAGTTCCGGATATATCCGATTCAGGGGCCCCAAACCAAACTGAAGAGGTCCCTTATGCGACCAACCCAGAAGTTGTTGCCATAGCAGATGAGTAGGCTTTTGTAGCTTTTTCTTTTATTTCTTTTGTAAGAAGGATGGGATGTAAATGTACTTCTTTTGATGTGAATAAAAAGCACACTTTTCCTTCCAAATATAATACCTTTCATTTTGAGTGAAATGTTTTCTAAGTGTGAAGTCTTTGGATATGTAATAGCCTCCAATTTGAGAGAAATTTTCTTTAAGTATGAAGTCTTCATCTCCCTTTCAGTAAGAACACCAGCTTCGTAGGTAAACGATCGCCCATCATGTGTCGGTCGACCTTAGAGTGTTGATCGGCTTTTACACTATAGCCCACCTCCATGTAATGAATGGTCTTCAAGATTAGTTTAGCTGTATACAGCTGTACTAACCTTTGAATTTACTTCGACTTTCTCTCTCCTTCAACCTTTGTTGACGATTTTGACTCACCACTAGTGGGGCTAATTGATTAATCCAGGTGTTGCAATTAAATTGACGAGGAAGTTATTGTCCAGATTAGGGGGTTGCATCGACCGAGATCATTAAAGTTGCATGCCTTGAGGATCGGATCGGTTGTGGTCCTTTTATTTCTCCTTACTACCCACTCACAAGTCGAGGTAGTTGTTCTAACTTCTATCAACCGGAACGCACTTAGCATTTATAGGGGTGTTTGAAGAAATCTGGACCATCGGTGCCTCTTATATAAGAGGGTCTTACCATTGAGGTTTAAATTCCTTTAATCTTTGGCCATCTCACTTATCAAGCAATGCTTTGTTGCAGTTCTTCCTTTCTCCATTAACGAACTTCGACCGTAGTTTTCCTTCGCCGGCATTAAGATGAAACAAGACATTAAAAAGCTTCGACCGGCCATCAAGAAGAGGGCATCCATAAGTACTTTAAGAAGATCACAACGGAGGGGCATAAAAAGGACTCGCCCAAATGTTCTTCCAGTAGCGCTTGCCCAGGATGATACCCCCAACATCGTGGAGTCCACGTCAGATGAAGATAATGTTCCTTCACCAGAATGCTCCGCTGAACAGCTGGCGGCACTGGCCACCACCAATCATCTACGGAGCCTGATCAAAAGGACAAGGGTAAGGCTCTGGTTATCGAACTGATGTCCGCATCGCAAGCCGGACCCAAGTCACAAGTCCCTGGAAAAAAGGGCTTCGGAGGCTTCAATGTGTACGCTACCAATGCCAGTCTTGACAATCCAAGGCTAGTAAAGACTATGCTAAAATTCAACATCCTCTAAAAAGATTGGGAGGTAACCAGAAGTCGTGGGCTAGAGGATATCTTTTCCTCCATTTACCCCAAGATATTGCAGGTATATGTAGAAATTGCCTTTAAGGCTTCTTTTCATTTGCTTGTACTGTCGATGCTGATTTCATTCTTGTCTTTTTTGGTAGTTCATCCACAAGATCTCTTTGATGGAAGAGACTATTCATGGACTTACTATCATCAACAAAGATCTTCATGACTAGTTAGAGTCGGCCAAAGCTGAGAAGAAAGTGGTCGAGGAACTCTAGGCAGCCATGGAACAGAAGTTGACCCGGACCACCACCATCAATCTTTTGCTAGAGAAAGAATTGGCAATGGCTCGGGTTCAAATGATTAAACTTGTCACCGAGTTAAAGAAGAAAAGGAGGAAGCTGTGCTCAGCCGAAGCAATAATAAGGGACAACCTCCGAACCATCGAAGAGGCCATGGTTCAGAAAGCTAAATTAGAAAAGAGAATCAGTTATCTTTAAAAAAAGTAGAATCGGTCGAACAAAAAGCAGGGCTGATTGACAAAAATAATAAGGAACAACCTCCGAACCATCGAAGAGGCCATGGTTCAGAAAGCTAAATTGGAAAAGAGAATCAGTTATCTTTAAAAAAAGTAGAATCGGTCGAACAAAAAGCAGGGCTGGCTAACAAAAATGCTTTCAGCATTGTCAAAGCTTACAAGAAGTCCAAAGCATTCGACGACGAAATGTACGAGGCATGGGTGGAGGGTTACAACCTTGGCTTTTGAGATTGCTCAGAGAAAGTCAAGGAGACATACCTAGACTTAGATGTCTCCACCATTGCCATATCTGGTGATGATATCGATGAGGAAGAAGGAGCGAGAAAGCCAGCCGAAGAGATGCCAGCTTCTCCAACTAATGAAGAGGCTATATAGGAGGCTCTCACCCTAGCTCCAACTTTTGGGCCAATTGGGGAGAAATAATCTTAATATATCTATCTTTACTTTCTCTCATTGTTTATGCAGATCAACTTCCTTCCAAAAGTATGTAATGATTTTTTCATATGAATGAAATCTTTCTTTTATCTGATAAATTTTATTTGATGAATGTATCTTAGAATCTTTCCAAGTATAAATTGTTCTACACTATATATAATGAATTAGAGTGTTTCCATGAAGTTCTTCATTGGCTCTGGATGAATTTGTCTTTGCTGTAGATAAGAGAGTCTGAACTTATTGATATCATAAACAGTTCAAGCTTGTCTATTTGCATATATCAGACTTGCCGTTAGAGTAGGCAGGCTAAGCCACCCTTGTGTATTTCTTTTGATAATAAGGTAGGCTGGTCAGGCTCGTCCCTGCACATCTTCAGATTTACTATTAGGATAGGCTAATTAAGCCACCCTATACATTTATTTTGATAATAAGGCAGGCTGGTCAGGCCCGCTCCTGCACGTCTTCAGATTTACCATTAGGGTAGGCTGATTAAGTTGCTTTGTGCATTTCTTTTAATAATAAGGCAAGCTGGTTAGGCCCGCCCCTGCACATCTTTAGATTTATCGTTAGGATAGGCTGATTAAGCCATCTTGTGCATTTCTTTTGATAATAAGGTAGGTTAGTCAAGCCCGCCCCTGCACATCTTCGAATTTACTGTTAGGTAGGTTGATTAAGCCATCCTGTGCATTTCTTTTGATAATAAGGCAGGTTGGTCAGGCCCACCCCTGCACGTCTTCGAATTTACTGTTAGGATAGGCTGATTAAGTTGCCTTGTACATTTCTTTTGATAATAAGGTAGGTTGCTCAGGCCCGCCTTTTAGATCTTAAGGGATCTGGTGGGCTTCAGTGAGCCCATCTTAGGCTTCAGTGGGTCTTGATGAGGTAGGCTAGTTAGGCCCAACTTTTCTTGGAGACTTTGTCGAGGTATTCAAAATTTTTTTTTTCATTGATAGTACTTGTGAAGGTTTTCTACATTCCAAGGCCGAGGTAACAAGAGACTATCCAAAGTTTCAAGCCGATATGCCCCGGGGCATATGACTTCTTTGATTCGGTAAGGTCCCTCCCAGTTAGGAAATAGTTTACCTTATTCTATCAGCTAGGATACTTCGGACCTCCGCAATACCAAATCTTCAAATCGGAAGGCTCGTTCCTTCACCTTGGAGTTATAATATCTAGAATTTTTTTATCGATACGTGGCCATCATCATCTGAGCTTGAAGTCTGGTACTTTGGAGTAGATCCAAGTCTGCTCTATAACGCTTCGAATCTTCAGGTTCTTTAAAGTGATCAATCCTTAAGGATTGTAAAGTGACTTCCACTGGAAGGATTGTTTCGGAGCCGTAGGCCAAGTTGAACAAAGATTCTTCGGCAGCCATTCTGGGGGTTGTTCGATATACCCAAAGGACTAAGTTCAGCTCTTCGGCCCAAAGCCCTTTGGCATCATTCAGCTTGGTCTTCTGATCATGGAGAATCATCCTATTGGTCACTTCGGCATCCCCGTTGGATTGGGGATGATCGATAGAAGTCAATCTATGAGCAATATGATATTGGGCACAGAATTTTTTGAACTTAGAATTATCAAACTGTCTCCTATTATCGATGATAATGGTATGCGGGATTCTGAATCAGAATATTTCCTGATAAAGTTCTCGACCTTCCCTTCAGTAATATAGGCTAAAGGTTCGGCCTCAACCTATTTAGTGAAGTAGTCGATGGCCATAATGAGAAACTTTCATTGTCTAGAGACTGGAGGGAACGGACCAAGTATATATTCTCCATTGAGCAAAGGGCCATGGGGCTATAAGCTGAGTCAGCTGGCTTGCAGGGCATCTTTGGATGCTGGAGTATCTTTGGCATTGGTCGCATCTTCGAACGTAATCAGCTACATCTTTCTAAATTGTTGGCCTATAATAACCTTGGTGAATTATATTGTAGGCTAGTGATCTGCCTCCCAGATGGTCTCCATATATGCCTTCTGCACTTCTCTTAGGGCATAGTCAGTGTTGGCTGGGCCAACTTGCACCCTCGTGGTTCGTCCGGATGTAGGGTCTAGGCCCACGGGGATGTGGGTGCTACCGGTAAGGCGGGTCTGGTGTCACGTCAGTATCCCTTGGTTGGTGTTGCGGTGCTCGTCTCCAGCGAGCCAACTCGAGATTTAGTATCCTAGGTAGCTCTTGCGAGGGTCGGCGGGGAGTCGACTCGAGTGCCCCGGGGTTGCTGCGCTGCCTGTTTAAGAGAGATAAACCTGCCTCTTATAACAGGGATGTTCCTTTTGTAAGAATAGTTAGGGGCATCGATCCAATAACTGGTATCAGAGCCGAGGTCTCGAGTTCGAGTCTCCGTAGGGAAAAAAACTCGGTCGTTTTGCTGGGATGGGGATTGTTGGCTGGGCCAGCTCGCACCCTCATGGTTCATCCAGATGTAGGGTCTGGGCCCACGGGGATGTGGGCGCCACCGGTAAGGCGGGTCTGGTGCCATGTCAGCATCCCTTGGTTGGTTCTACGGTGCTTATCTCCAGCGAGCTGACTCGAGGTTTAGTACCCTGGTAGCTCTTGTGGGGGTCGGCGGGGAGTTGATTCGAGTGCCCCGGGGTTGCTGCACTGCCTGTTTAAGAGAGATAAACCTGCCTCTTATAATAGGGATGTTCTTTTTGTTAGAATGGTTAGGGGCATCGATCCAACAGTCGGTGTCCGACAGCCCTAAGCATTTTTATAAGGACTATGTGAAAGACCTTTTGTATAAAGACCTATCCAGGATAAGATACTGGGATGCCATTCCATAGACTTGCTTGGCATCAGTTTTATCTTCAGGTAAGACACCTTCATTCAAAAATTTGAAAATTGGGTTCATCCAACAAGGCTCATGTTTGATTTGGTGGACCTCAAAGGTTTTTTCTGCTATGCTTGGTTCTTCCAAGTATTCAATATAAGTCTGACCAAGGGACTCCGAAGTAGTGGTCGCAAGCCGAGAAAGGGCATCAGCTCTAGAGTTTTCAGTCTGCGGCACATGGGCTATTTCAAAAAATTCTAACTGAGGCAGAAGATCTTGCACCTTTTCCAAGTACCGGGCCATAGTGGGATCTCGAGCTTTGAATTAGCCTTTCACTTGGTTCACCACTAACTGGGAATCTGAGAAAGACTTTAATCTTCTGAATCCCTAGTTCCTTGGTGATTCTAAGCCCTGCCAATAGGGCTTTGTATTCTGATTGGTTGTTTGAAGCTTGAAAGGAGAATCGAAGGGCATATTTCAGGGTTTGTCCTTCGGGGTCAGCTAATATAAGTCTAGCTCTACACCCAACAGAATTGGAAGCTCCGTCGACGTGAAGTACCCATATGGATTCTAAATTTCTTGTGGTATCTACCTCATCCTCAATCCCTCGTTAAGCGATTTCTTGGCCCCATGTACTTCGGCCAGGAAATCAGCAAGTACTTGCACCTTCATAGTCGACCAGGGTCAAAAAGTGATGTCAAATTCGCCTAACTTGATAGCTCACTTAGCTATCCTCCATGAAGTATCCGGACATCGGAGGATGGCTTTCAAAGGTTGGTCCGTCAGCACTTCAATGGCATGGGATTGGAAGTATAGATGCAAGCATTTTGCTGCAATCACCAGTGAATATATGAGCTTTTGTATTCTAGGATATCTCACTTCAATTTCGTGTAGCACTTTACTGGTATAGTAGATCAATTTTTGTTAGTCATTGGCTCCTTTTATGATAAGTATGGAGCTGACTACTTCATCCGAAGTGGCAAGATGCAGATATAGAGTTTCACCTTCTTGAGGTTTAGAAAGTAGAGGACTTTCCAAATACTTCTTCAATTCTTTGAAGGCGAGTCAACATTCTTCTGACCAGTTAAAACTTCTGGTTTGACGAAGGGCCTTAAAGAATGGTAGACATCTGTTTGCCGACCAGGAGATGAATCGGCTCAAAGAGACGATTCTCCCGGTCAGCTGTTGAACTTCTTTCTTATTGGTAGGATGTCTCATATTCCAGATAGCTAGAATCTTTCCGGATTGGCCTCTATTCCTTGTTTGGTGATGAGGAATCCTAAGAATTTTTCCGAAGTCACTCCAAAGGTGCATTTGGTCATATTCTACTTCATCCAATGATGTTGCAGGGCATCAAAGGACTCCTGAAGATTTCTGACGTCATCGGCTTTCTGGAGACTTTTCACGATCATATCATTGACGTACGCCTCTATGTTCTGGCCAAGCTATTTTTCAAATACTTTATTGTCCAGCCTCTAGAAGGTTGCTCTGGCATTCTTTAGTCCAAATGGCATTACTTTATAGCAGTAGAGCCCCTTCTCTGTTATGAAAGCTATCTTCTCTTTGTTTTCGGGATCCATTCGTATCTGATTGTAGCTAGAGATAGCATCCATAAAACTCAGTAGTTGATGACCAGCTGTGGCATCAACCAGTTGGTCGATCTTTGATAGAGGAAAGCTATCTTTAGGTTATGCCTTGTTAAGATCAGTATGGTCGATACATATCCTCTATTTACCATTGGCTTTCTTAACCATTATAACATTGGCCAACTAGTCGGGTAATGTATTTCTTTTATGAATCCTACTTTGAGAAGCTTACTTATCTCTTCGTCGATCACTTTTTGTCTCTCTGGATCAAAATTTCTTTTCTTTTGTCTAACAGGTTTGTGATAAGAAGATACCTCAGTCGATGGATAATGACTTCTGCTAGAATCCCAGGCATGTCTGAAGCCGACCAAGCAAAGATATCATTATTGCTCCATAGAAACTGGATCAGCTTTACCTCTGTTTCTTTGTTTAGCATACTTCCAATTTGTATGACTTGTGTTGGGTCATCTTTGGCTAATGGTATGGAATAGTTCTTTCCATGGGTTCTCCACATTCCTCCAGCCGATCTCTTGGGTCTAATTGCTCTAATGTCATGGGTTCTGCAGATTGTCTATCTTGTATCATCAGACACTGTCTAGCGACTCTTTGATCTCTTTTTACTTCTCCAATGCCGTTCTTAGTTGGGAACCGTACTAGGAGATGGTAAGTCAAAACTATGGCATGGAACTTATTTAAAGTGGGTCGTCCCAAGATTGCATTGTATGCTGACAGGGTTTGTACGACCACAAAATTAATAGAAAGTATTTTTTGAAATGGTTCGGTGCCGATAGTTACTGGTAGCATAATTTTTCCTTCTACTCCGACTTGGTTACTTCCGAACCCAGTCAAAGATATAGGAGATTTTTGTAGTTTATTTTTGGATAAATTTATTCTGAGGAAGGTATCATAGAGTAAGACTTCCGTAGAGCTTCTATTATCAACAAGAATATGTCTTACATCATAGCTAGCTATCATAGCTGAGATTACAATGGGATCATCGTGAGGAGTCTAAACTCCTCATAGGTAATCATGGGAGAAGCTTATGGTATTGTTGCTTTTGTACCTTTTAGGAGTATTCTCTTTGGCTCCGCTTCTCCAGTGGGTTTGTCGGTGAAGCATGCCTACTCTTCTGTTAGTAGGTTTTTGATTAGGTAGTTCGGCTTCCTCCGCGGCCCTCGTGGGGGCAGTCGCTACAGTTCGGAGTTCCTGGGTGTTGATATACTTTTTCAGGTATCCCTTTTTATCAAATCCTCTATTGTATCTATAAGTTGGATGTAATCTTCAGTATTGTTGCCGTGGTCCCGGTGGAATTGGCGATATTTATTCCTATCCCTTAATGCAGGGTTTGCCTTCATGGGATGTGGCCTTTGCAAAAAGCTTTTTTTCTCTATTTCCATCAGAATCTTCTCCCTTGGAAGAGAGAGAGGAGTATAGGAGTCGAACTTACTGCCCCATGATTTGGGTTTGGGTCTGAGTCGTTGGGCTGGCACGTCGTTATTAGTAGGTACGGGTGGAGTCGACCCTTTGTTGCTCTTCTTCTTGGAGGCTGGCCTCCCTTCAGTTAGTCGTTAGCTCGCCCTTGCTCTTTAGCCATCGCATATTTCTAAGCCCTTGCTAGTAGTTCGGCGTAGCTTGTAGAAAATCTTTATCCAGGAAGAAGGTGAACTTGGATGATCGGAGGCTATTCTTCATGGTAGACATGGCCACGTATTCATTGAGATCAGGGATCTCAAGAGTGGCGGAGTTGAATCTGGCGACATAATCTTTAAGACTTTCTCCCTCAGTTTGTTGTAGTAGGAAGAGGCTGTCCGAGTTATGAGGCATCTTCTAGCAAGTCCTAAAATGCGACACGAACAAGTTTTCCATTTCACTAAAGAAATGGATGGTACCTGGTCTAATGCTCGAATACCATATTCGAGCTGCCTTCTTTAAAGTGGCAGGAAAGGCAAGATAATGCAAGGTGTCTGAGGCTCCTTGTATCATCATATGCACTCTAAAGCTCCCTAAATGGTCAAGAAGATCAGTGGTTCCATCATATGCTTCCAACTGGGGAACCTTGAAGTGGCGAGGAATGACTTATTCCATGATTCTCTAAGAGAATGGTGGCCATGAATTGTATACCATAACATCATCAGTTTTTTGATGGTTATTGAGTTTTCAACCTGGAGTTCCAGTGCTTTAAGTTTTTCATCATAGTGGTGATAAGCTTCCTTTCGCCTTGCATTTCCTGGTGTAGAGTCACCAGAAGAAATAGAAAGAGATCTTCGGGATCTCTTTTTGTCAAGTTGGCTCTCCATGAGCCTATGATGTCGAGAATAGCGGGGCTCACAAGATTGTCGGCCCCGAGAGGAATGTCGAGTGGATTCTAGACGTTGATCCTTATTCCTCCTGGATTTGTGACTGTGTCTGGAAGTCACTGGTAGATATCGTCCTTGGAGTGCTATTTCTTGGAAGGTCTACATTATAGTAGTCAGCACGTCCACTCGATTTATGAGGGCCTCCAACTGTTGCTGCCCTATAACAACTGTGGGAGGTGCCATATCGTTCTCCATCGAAGGCTCATTTCTTTCAGATGCAAGGCATTCCCTGCTTGTTGAGGCATTCTGGGCTCTACCTTTCACCATCTTGTGCTTCTTAGAACTCTCCTTTTCGATGAAGGAATAATCGTTTCCTTACTTGGTGCGCCAATCTATCAATGCTGATCCCTGCGGACTGGACTGAGGATTGGATTGCTGGTTTGTCCTCCGAAATCCCTGCATAACAAACTCTTTGATGGATTTCCTCTAGTGGGGGACACTCCGATGCCTAAGTCAGTAGGATTCAGGCCACAGAATGGAGAGCTCGAAAGAAAGACAAAGTAAGGTGAAAAGTGTGGTGAGCTTGACTGCCATAGAAAGTTAGTCGTGGACTGGTCCAGACTTGTGTAAAATCGCTTACCTCGGAGGTCCCCTCTTACCACTATTTATAGGTGTTATTGTAACTGAAAGTAGTTACCCCTTCAGGAATTCTGTTAGGGAAGTTAGTTAAACCAATATTTCCGTAACTGAATGGGGTTGTTGTCGGAGATTGGTTACCCCAATCTTGTTAAGGCCAGAGCTATTAATCACGTGATTGGTTAGGACAACCAAATCTACTCTTGATGTCAATAGGCTAAGGTAAACCATTCACTTACTTCAGGGCCATCCTTTTCGAAATGGGTTGAAGTTAGGCTAGCCATGTATTTCGAGACCATCCTCTTCGGATTGGGCGAAAGATGGATTAGCTAGTTGCTTCAGAACCATCCTCTTTGGATTAGGCTAAAGATGAAGTGGCCATTCACTTCAGGACCATCCTCTTCAGATTGGGTCGAAGATGTATTAGCCATTTATTCTGGAGTAGCATGGATCAGGTACATATTCCGGAGTTGCCCTCTTCGAAGCTAGCCGAAGACTGATCCTATGCTGTGCAATGTCATTGGTTGGAATCATAGAGTTGAATCGTTGCTTCGTTGAGCTTCGGAGTCGTTCACAAGTTCATTTACTTGGTCGACCAGTTCAAATAAGATCAATTAAACTCCTGGGTTGGTAATCACTTTTTCTTGAACCGGTTTATCACAACAATGCCTTTCAATCGGAGACCCATTTCTACCCAAAGGACGAAAGGGCTCAAGATATTCCCGTAAAGCATCACTCCCTCTTCTCCCATTGTTTCTGTCCTACAATTGTTGAATGTGTTTGTTGTGAATTCCATGGTTCTGTAGCTATTTATATAGCAGCAGAGGATAGGATTTAAAGTTTCAGATGATCACAAGAATATGTGGCCACGAGGGAGGCTAGAAAACTCCCTGATGAGAGATTCCTGTTGAAGCTTTTTAAAAGGGCAATAGTTGGGGGGTCAAAGTTGGCAGAACACCAAAATATAGGAAGCTTCTGTGCCCCTTCTGTCAAGTCAAAACAGGTTGATAACCATGAATTGAGAGGCGACGTCTTGTATTTTGAGCTGAATATTTTATCCGTGGCCAATTTTGGCTGCAAAATTGACCACAGATAAAATATTTTGAGCTAAATACTTTATGTGGTCAATTTTGGTCGCTTTCGCAGCTGGCATTGAATCAGTTTGCCAAATAATGAAAATTGAGTTCCAAGGTGGTTTCTGATCCCTTTCCTCACTGACATGGACATGATATGACTTCAGTTGGAAGAAGCTAAGCATACCATCATGATAGTAGTGCAAGTAGAATAGATTTAGTTTCATATCTCATACATCTTAAAATCGAGAAATGCCATCATGGTCTATTCAAATAATTTCAGAAGAACCTAGATGTCTGGATTGGTCAGGTTCTTTATTTGAAGTTTATTTGCTGTTTTGGTAGAGAATCAGGATAATGTACTCATCTATATGGTGTGGAATTTTGGGATCACCTTCAATGTGATAAGGGTTTGAGCTATTTTGTTGTTATCCAATATTTTTATTAGAGTAGAGGCTCTCATGATTACGTTTAAAGGTAGTTTTTGGTTGCCCTATTCCTGGCTAGAATAGGACTTTATTCTTTCCTATTCCTCCAAATAGGGCAAAATTTGTTAGTGGGCCTTCTAGGAATCGGTATTCCAGTCAACCCATGGAATTCTATAATAACAATTTTACCATGGAATTGGCTATTCCCAGTTCTCGTATTTTAAGGATAGTCAATGGAAATAAAAATAAATGGCTTTTCCCCTTCCGATTCTTCGGCTAGTCGATATTTCTTGACCCTTCACATGTCTTCTTTATCGATGCTAGGGTTTTTCCTAGACGGGTTGATCTTTATCGACACCTTCTCTAGTTTGTTCGAGGTTAAAAAAATTACTTCTTTGTCCTGGAAGATCAGAGGTCAGATCTTTTTAATGGATATGAAATGCTTTTTTTTTAAAGGCAGCCAAGAATTTGTTGTCGGATTCTTCTTTTTCTTGCAATATCTGAAAGCAGTCATGAAATTGTTATCGGATTCTGCTTTTTCTTGTAATATGCTTGCAATAGAGTGTTATTTTCTTTTAATTTTTCATCGTCATCTATTTTTTTGAAACTATTTCTGGTTTATGATGCCAAGGGAAGACCAGGGAGTTATTTATATATCATCTATAGGGAGAGGGAAAAAAGGATCTTTTGGCTTTTTTATCTTTCCAATTTCTGGATGTTATGCGGTTATGTGGTAAGTTTTGATGAATTCGATCATTTAAAATCTAATTTTTTTGGTTTTTATTTTTCTGTTTTTGTTGATCGATTTGTTTTTTTAAGAAAAACTTCAATCTTACAAGCTTGCTGCATGATGGTTGTTATCTGATTGCTAAAATATTTCCTTTTTCACATCAAAGTTTCAAGAATCTGGGTCTTGTTTGTGGTCAATACTGGTTGGTGTCTGGAAGATTAGATCACGGTTTCTCTATTTTTTTCTTCTTTTATTTTTATTTATTTATTTATTTATTTTAATTGGTGTTGTCCGGGGCTGTGCTTGCTTTGGCATCTTTGTTACTATGGGCTAGAAAACATGAAACGGTAACCACTAGAGGAGGCATTCACATGATTTGCAATGCTCTCCTACCACAAAAGTTTCCATCTTTTATCTCTTTTTATTGGTTTTTCTTGTTTGTATCCTGTGGCTAGGTTTTAAAGAACTTTCCTTTTTCTTGTCTAGGGACAAAAGGTACTCCTTTATACTATTTTTGATTGCTTTTCTGCTTTTGATTTTGAGTCTATGGTTGAGGCACTATTTTGATTATTGAATTGCCTATTTATATTCAGGAGATGGTCTTACCTTTTACCACATGCTTAGCAATTAAAGTGGCTCGAAGTTATGCTGTCCATATGAGCATATTTATCAAGTTAATATCTCAATGAAGTCACATCGTGCCCGACAGTAGTAGGCACCCGCAAATCAAGTGCATGCATTATGGTATGTTGCCTATTTACCCATATTTGTATTTATGTATGTATGTATATGTATGTATAAAAATAAATTTAGTATCAAGTTGCAAGTCTTTTATCGAGGAAGTAGTAATTGAATTGGAAGTGTTAAATAATTACTATATGTATAACTTGCCAATATGACAGGCAGCGTTATGAATGAGCATGGCTTGGAGATAAGAGTTTAAGAATATTAGTACTTATCCTATCTTGTAACCGCAATGCTCTGCTGATTTTAACCTTTCATGTCTTGAGGCACAAGTTTAATTTTTTTGTTATTCATATATTTTCACAACCGGCCTCCAATTACATATGTCGCTAGATGAATAAATATTTGGCAGCCTTTTATAACATTATGGAGGCATTGTTGAAGTTAATGGTTTCAATTTTTTATTGATATTCAACCTTTTTTATAATTTCCATATTTTTTATCTTTAATATGTTCGATAATGTATCTTTTATTTTATTTTCACCAATGATGATAGGCTGCCTTAAGAATGAGCATGGCTAGGAGACAAGGGTTTAACTACAATTACATAATAGGCTGCCTTAATAAATAGTTATTCTATCTTATAGCCATGATGCTCTATGTTTTTAATCTTTCTTGTCCTGAGACATATATTTTCTATATCTTCAAATTTGGATATTTTAACTATAATTACATGTCTTGCTAGATATATATTCCGTTGGCAGCCTTATTATTATTTTGGATGAAACATTCAAATACATGTTAAACTCGAAGATGCATTATTTAATTTAATGAGTTTAATAGCTTCTTCATAGTCATTTTTAGTGTCACATTGCTATTTTGTTTCGAACTTATGTTTATAAATGTATTTCTTATAATATGTTTTGCCATTGCTGATAGGCACGATGCTCGACTGACTTTGATTTTGTTTGTATCGAGGCATTAATCTTTTTGATTTTTTAAAAATAATTATGAATATTTTCTTGTTCCATAATATATCTGTGTTTTGTTTGCATCATTATGAAGCCAATTTTACAATCAATAGTGATGTATTCTAAATTATGTAATATTTGCGATCATGTAGCTAACATGCCTAAATCTAAAAAAGACAATCAAGCTGAACATGCAAGGAAACTATCATGTCATAGTAGAGCACCAAATTGGACATATGCCTTTGATATGATAATGCTTGCCTTGATGAGGTAAGAGAATGATGAAGGTAACTGTCACAACGGTACATTCTTGCAAGAAATTTGGAAGAAGATAAATACCTTCAACACATGAACAAATAAGTTCTTACTTATAGAAACCTCAAGAATCGATTGAAGGTACTGAAGAAGACCTTCAACTTATATTATAACTTATCAAATCGATCTAGTTGGAGATGGGATCCTGTATTAAAAGTGCCTACATATGGTGATGAATAGATATGGGAGGAGGTTATCTTGGTGAGTGGTGAATTACTGTTGATATCATAAGTAGCTTACTTTTCATAACATTATAATAATTATTTTTAAATATTTATAACAGGTTAATAAGGAGTATGCTCGGATTAAGGGTAAGCCATTTCCTGCATATGATGACATAGACATCCTTTTTTCAAAGAACTCAACCATTGGTAGAATAGGGATACATCTGCTATTCCAGAGGAGTTTTCAAATAATGATACCTCCGGCGATGAGATGGATTGGATCAATTTAGGCGATATCAACATTGGCCAACCATCACAACAAAGTGGAGTCTCTTACTCATCATCCGGTCCTTTTGAACTATTTGACATGTATCCCCAAATAGCCTAACTACCTGTGCCTCGACCCTACCTATAGAATCTTTTCTTAATGCACGTCCGTCCTCTAGTTCTGGAAAGAAGACAAGGTCAAGCTCCATTCTCCTACAGCATGTAGGACTAGGCCAAATACTGATGCTCTTTTAGATTTGGTGGATCAAGGTAGAAAGATATTAGAAATTGCTGATGAGATCCTCAAAAGAGATGAGCTTGCATGTCCTACAATGTATTCTATTGATGAGTGTACATGAATGCTGGAGAGTCTTCCTGGGATTACACCTGAATGCATTCTTGCTGTAGGGAAGATTTTTAAGAATGAGATAAATAGGTGATTCTTTATGCATTATGAAAGGCCCCTACTGGAAGCATGGCTGAAAAGATATATGGCTGAGTTCTACTATGTACCACATTCAATGGCAGCCCCTTCTGGAAGTTATGCTCATGTCCCAAATCTTTTTATGCCTCCTTTAATGCATGGTGTCAATCAAGGTGGCCCCCGTATATTTGTGCCGCCTCCCATGCATGCTGCTACTCTAGGTGGGCCTAATCCATTCATGGAGCCTTCACTCAAGATAAGTAGTCATAATAGCACTTTCCAGGATAGTACCCCCTCTCCTCATGATAATCCCGAGACATTCATGCATAGCACCTCTGCACCTCCAACACATCAAAATGAATTTGGCGGTCATGGTTGGCCTTAACATATATTGGTATTGTATGTGTTATGGGATGTTATGTTGTGATAAATGACTTTTGTATCTATAATCTGTATTAAATCATAAATAAAATTTGTTATGACAAATTTTGTTGTAAATATGAATAGGGTTGTTATTGTACTTCAATATCTGTTAATACACTCTACTATCTATCATTATTGGCTACCAACACAAAGTTATGCATATGCTGGTATCATTAACTACTCTCTTTTTTTAATAGATGGATACCTTGCATGAGCTCATGGTATTTTTAATAGATGAAGACAATTATTGACAGGACATCAAAACTTTATTGATAAGTAGTGGCATCATTAATGTCCAAGATTGTAACATAATTTGGAAGGTGCCATGTTGAACTCATCCATTCTTGGGTCGCGAACTCATAACAGATATATTGAGTGGCCATCCAGATAGAGATTATGATCACTTTAGAATGACAAACACTATGTTCTTAAAGTTAGAAGAGTTGCTTATATCACATGGCCTTGTAGCTAGCACATGCAATGCTATGGTACAGGAGCAACTATCATATTTTCTGTATTGTATAGGTCATGGTGTCACTAATAGAGTTTTGACTAAAACTTTTTAGTACTTAGGAAAGATAATATCATGATATTTTAACAATGTACTGAAAGCAATTTATTTATTGAAGCAAGAATTTATAATCCAACCGGGTAGGATATTGGTGTGCACCCACAAATCCGTGAAAATAACCATTTTCATTCTTACTTCATGGTACCCTTAACTTACACAACATTGGTACTTAATTTTCAATTTTCTTAACTTGTCTTTGACATAGTAGGTTGTATCACAGAATGCTATTTGAGTAGTTGATGGTATATACATACCTGCTTTAATCAAGAAAAGCAAATAACATCGCTTTCATAATCAAAAGGGTACAATTTTCCAAAATATTATAGATGTAGTTTCATTTGATCACTCTTTTCTTTTCATTTGTACTGGATGGGAAGGATCTGCTGCCGACATGAGAGTACTTCATTGATGTGTCGAGTCAGGAGGCTTCAATGTACTAGAAGGTATCCAAATACTTTGATATTTAATTATTTTAAAATTTTTATTGAATTTTCTATTCATTTATGAATGCATTGGTCGGATACAGGAAAATATTATCTTGTTGACTTATACAAATACAGGATATACCAATATAGATAAGTTTCTTGCTCCATTTTAGGATAATAGGTACTATCTAAGTATATTTAAAAATCCTTGGACATGATGATATTACAATTGTCGAGACTTATACAATCATTGACATGCACAACTCCAGAATTGCAGAGAGAAAGTCTTTGAAATTCTCAAGAAGCGATATAAGATTCTTAGAAGTCCCATCCCATATCCCTTCAAGGTACAAAAATGTATTGTAATGGCTTACTACATCATTCACAACTTTATACGACGCACCCAAGAAAATGATAAATATTTTAATATATCAATGGAACCCTTGCCTACTGACCACAATGATGATGATGTCGACCCTTATTTGATTATAGGGGATGATGAATCCCAAAAAGGTGATGAACTATGCAATTCGATAGCTAATAGGTTATTGATTGCTCGTAACATGCGAAGTACATTTAACCCGGATCCTTTTATTAAGTTCATTTTTTTCTACCTATTTCATAAGTTAGTATATCTAACATGAATAATTTTTGAATAGCACATTTTATTATGTATTCTGAGTTTTATTTTGCTTGCACATATATACAAGAAATCAAGGTGCATGCAATTGAGTTATAGTGATGCCTTCCGAAAGTTGTTATGTAGTTTTCGAGGGACATAAATGAGGGATCTATGAATCCTGGACAAAGGTCAGCGTGAAGTTATCGAGTTCAAGCATGCCTTATATAAGAAGTTTAAAACTAGACAAGAGATAATTGCTGCATTTGAGAGTTATGTTTAACCTCCAGATCATCCCTCTATCAAAAATTTTCATGATATTAAGTTTAAAGGAAGAAAAAAGTTGTTGGTTGGGTTACGAATGTGGGTGCACCTTTTAATACGTTGCTGTTGGTTTTACTTGCCTTTCTTGTAGGCTTTGCACTTGGATTTCAGGCTGGACATAATTAGTTATAACTTTTAATTGTTATGAGTATTATATGTTATTAATATTGAGGTTGCAAGGTTTGTAAAACCATGAAGGACTTTTATAACTTCTATTTTCCATAATGCTCTGCATATGCTGCTTCTTATTCGATGTTATTACTTCACAATGTAAATACTCTTTTGTGATATTGTCATACTTATGAAAATGTTACAACTGCTTCAATTATGTTAAGTAAATACTGCTAATGTTATCTTGGTGGCAGACCCATATATAAAGACATTATCTTGTTGGCAGCTTAATTTGAGATATGTTTAATATCATGGCAGCCCTTTTCGAGCCTATCTTTTTATCTTTTTTAATTTTGGTTGTGCCTTTTATTCATACTAACAATTTTGAGAGGCCTTGTATATATTCATATTTGGAAATTGTATAACAATGTTAAGCATTACTTCTTGGCAGCCTTTTGTATGGTTAGTGGATTTGTAATATGGTTGGAAGCCTCTAATATACTACAATGCTTATGTTGTTGGCAACCCCATTGTATGATATGTATATCTCTATGGCAGGTAGGAATTCCATGCAAATGTGGTATGATGAGGTGCTGCTCCATTCATACAAAATCTCATAATATCATTTATCACATAGATTATCTTGCTGGATCTGTTTGTTATTTTAGTTAACAATCCCTTATTTTCAAAATATGTTATGGCATATGCTGATATTGTAAGGTTATGAATGCTTTGAATAAATTATTTGTGGTTACAGGTTATTTGTGCTTATAGGTTATTTGTGGTTAGAGGATGAAAATATTGTATAGATTTATTTAATGATTCCTAACATTGTGTCACATATATACATCTATTGATATTATTCTAGAATGATGATGACATTGATGTCACTTGTATTTACAACTGATCACCTCCTACAGGGTTTGTAGATTTATCATATTGATAGCACTTGCCTATTAATTGATTTTCTGATGGTAGAAGGAAGTAACTATTGTACCATTATGTTAACTTGTGTTGGGGTTACAGGTTCATGTTGGACTCCTTAATACTACAGTTTTCGATGTTGATAACTTTGATATTTCTCTATACATGTTATTTATTTTTTTGAAATATTTATTAATATTTAGGGTATGCTTGTTATGTTCATTTATTCCCTTTTTATATGTTGTGTTGACTCCTATCTTGATTTGATGAATAACAAAATATTGGAGCATGTATTTGATACTGATACTTTTTAAATGTTTAAGAAGTTTTTGTAAGATGTTTCAAATGGACAATCATTCACCCTACAATTCTAAGATCATTATAGTGTATCATTGTACTTAAAAAAAAGTTTCATGTATTTAAGAGCCCTAGGTAAATTCATTTGTATATTCATGTAAAAGGGGCCAAATTAATATAATTTCAAGTTTAAAGATCTTAGAAGTTGTTTAGAAGTTGTTTGGAAAATGTTTGGAAGAAGTTTGAAGTTGTTTGGAAGCTTTTAGAGAAGTTTCACTCGAGCCAACTCAATAATTAGAGCTGATACATTTTCTTGGCATAGCACATAAATTTCATGATACAGTCATCAGAGCCGACTCAAGGAAGAATAGAGCTAACTCCTCCAGAGTGACAGAAAACTATTTCTAAGAATGCAGTCAATTGAGCTGACTCTAACTGAAATGAGCCGACTCTCACAGAACTACAAAAATTCTTCACCGAGCATCCGAGCCGACTCAAGTCATCCAAGCTGACTCGAATCCTAGAATGTGAACAGTAATGGCTAGTTCCATAAATTGAATTTCTTGGTTCTAAAGCCTCCCAACGACTAGTTTTTGGTTTTCAAGGAATTCTAATAGCCATATATATTCACCTGGGAACACTTCAAGAAGCTATAAATGAAGGATTTAAGTGAAGAAGAAAGAAGGTTTTCAAGATTTTACAAGAGATAAGAGAGCATTCAATATTCTAAGAACATTCAAGTGAAAAACTCAAGTTCTCCAACAACTTCCCACCAACTTCTTGAGTTAATCTTTGAAGAGATAGAGAGCCTTGAAGAGCCTTGAAGAAGCATTCAAGAAGGCCTCATTAAGAGCTTCAATTGTAACCATTCAACAACCTTTGGTTTGTTTTAGTGTTGATTCCTTTTTAAGTCTATTTTTAAGTTATTACAAGTACAGTAGGTGGCTGTAACTTGTAAGTTATTTTGAGATTGATTGGTTAATCTTGAAAACTAAGTTGGGTTGTTAGTGAGCTCAGGAAAACTAACTTTTGTATTGGGTTTTGGATTGTGAGCCCGTAGGAAAACAATCCAGCTATATTCTGGGTGAATATAGTGAAAATCTTATGTGTGTACCTTGGGTAGTAGACGTAGGAGCTGGGTTACTCCGAACCACTCTAAATTTTATGGTGTTTGTGTTGTTCTTGCATCATCATTTACTTTCACTTGCAATACTCTAATCACTTCACTCACCACACAAAGTTTTCAAAAAGCACATATTTGTTAAATTTTTTACAAACCCAATTCACCCCCCTCTTGCATTAGCCAATTGGGCAACAAGTGGTATCAGAGCCACGTCTCAGTGCTATTAATCTAATGATTAAGAGAAAAATTTAATGGCAACCCAAATGAGCACATCTTTGGTGAAAGGTCAATCAAGCAATAGACCTCCACTATTCACCAGTACCAATTATACTTATTAGAAAGCTAGAATAAAAATTTATATTTAAGCTATTGATTTTTAATTATGAAAGATAATTTTAAAAGGACCTCACATACTCATGAAGAAAGTTGATGGCATAGACATCCCTAAACCAGAAGAGGAATGGGATGAGTATGACATGAAAATGGATAAACTAAATGCCAAAGCCATGAACCTTCTTTATTGTGCTTTGGATGCTAATAAGTTTAACCAGATTTTTACTTGCACTTTGGTAAAGAAAATTTGGGATAAACTACAAGTTACCCATGAAGGCACAACATAAATGAAGACCTCCAAAATTAATATTCTTGTGCATAATTATGAGCTTTTTAAAATGGAACCAAATGAAATAATATCTGAAATATTTTCTAGATTTACAGATATTATTAACGGTTTGAAATGTCTTGGCAGGGTGTATTCCAATGCTGATCTTGTCCAAAAGATTCTTAGATGTTTACTAGATAAATGGGATCCCAAGGTCACTGCAATTCAAGAAGCCAAGAACTTAAACACACTCCCACTTGATGAACTTCTTGGTTCTTTAATTACACATGAGCTAACAATGCAGCGCCGTAGCAAAGATGACAATAAGAAGAAGAAATCTATAGCATTCAAGGCTATGGCTGAGATTAAAAACAAGAAGAAAAGAAAGAAGAAGAAAGCCTCTCCTCTGATGAAGAACTAGGAGATGATGACATAGCCTTAGTCATAAGGAGATTCAAGAGATTTATGGATAGAAGAAAATCAAGATATTGAAGGAAGCATCTCGACAAAAGTGAACAAAATAAGGAGAAAGAGAAAAATAAAGATAAAGAAAAGGAGCAACAACCCATATGTTATGAATGCAAAAAGCCGGGGCACTACCGTTCAAAGTGTCCTATATTAAAAAAGAGATACAAGAAGAAGAAGAAAGCCATGATAGCTACATGGAGTGACAGTGATGAATCTACTTCAAATGAAAAGGAAGAGACTTCAAAAATAGCGAATATATGTTTGATGGGTCTAGAAGATGAGGTAACAATAGTGAACCCATACATAAATTTATTTATGAAGAATTATATACTACCTTTTATAAACTTTTAACTAAATATAAGAAAGCTGGTTTGAAAATTAAATCTTTGAAAAATAATTATGATACATTATTGAAAGAAAATAATGAAATTTCTGAAAAGAATAATCTTTTGCAAAAAGAATTAAGTAATGTTTCAGAGAAATGTAAAGTGTTGCAAACTGAAAAAGATGAGTGTTTTGAAAAGAATAAGAGTTTGCAAAATGAAATGAATAGACTCAAACCTGTTGTTGATAAGTTGACTCT
This sequence comes from Areca catechu, assembly GCA_021397845.1. Taxonomy (NCBI): domain Eukaryota; kingdom Viridiplantae; phylum Streptophyta; class Magnoliopsida; order Arecales; family Arecaceae; genus Areca; species Areca catechu. The sequence goes on along the minus strand of CM038041.1, from coordinate 69,559,265 downwards.
AAGCTCTAACAAACTTGAGTTAATTTTGAAAAATCAAAGGATATCTAATAATAAAGCTGAAATTGGATAAAACTGGCATACAAATAAGTTTTCAACTCCACAACATTATGCATCAAAGTTTTCAACATCCATTTCTTTTCAAAAGCCCAAAGTAATTTATTTTTGCTATAATGGGGTTGGACATAAAGTATATGAATGTAATCTGAGATGGAAGAATAAAAATAAAGTAAAAAAGATTTGGATTCCTAAAGGAACCATAGCTATTAACCTTCAAGGACTCAAGAAAGCTTGGATACCTAAAAATTTTACTTGATTGTTTCGCAGAAATGTCTTGTAGTCCAAAACTCAAAGAAGAGATGGTATCTAGATAGCGGCTATTCAAGATGTATGATGGATGACAAAGATCAATTCATCACCCTTGAAATGAAAGATGGTGGAATGATTATATTTGGTGATAATGTCAAGGAAAAAATCATTGGAATTATTAAGATCAAAATTACCCCTTCTACTTATATTAAAAATATATTGCTAGTAGACAAATTGAAGCATAATTTATTAAGCATCAATCAATTATGTGATAAAAGATTCAAAATTATATTTGAATCTTTAATATGTATAGTAACTAGCTCACTTGGTTCTAGCTTTAGATTTGTTGATCATAGACTTGGAAATATCTATATTGTAGACTTGAATGATCTAGCAATGTCAAGTAGTACAAGTCTAATGGCTTTGAATGCTAAAACCAAGGAATCTAGTTTACTTTAGTATAAAAGATTGGGTCATGCTAGCATGCATACTTTAGCAAAATTAATTTTCAAAGACTTAGTTAGAGGCTTACCAAAATTTAAAGTTGATTTTGATCATGTTTGTGATGCATGTCGATATGGTAAACAAACTAGGAGAAGTTTTAAATCTAAAAATATTATTTCAATATCAAGACCCTTAGAGCTGCTACATATGGACTTATTTGGACCAATTGGACCACAAGCCTAGAAGGTATGAAATATGGACTTGTGATAGTAGATGATTTTTTATGATTAACATGGATTTTTAAAGTTTTTCAAAAATTTTATAAAAGGTTTCAAATCAAAAAACTCTTTCAATTATTTCAATTAGAAGTGATCATGGTACTAAATTTGAAAACCAGTATTTTGAAGAATCTTGCACAGAACATGGCATTGACCATAACTTTTTAGCCCCTAGAATACCACAACAAAATTGTATTGTGGAAAGAAAAAATAGAACATTAGAAGAGATGGCCCGAACCATGTTGTGTGAAGGCAATCTTTCAAGGTACTTTTGGGCAGAAGCTGTGAACACTACTTGTTACATATTAAACCATGTTTTGATTAGACCAATTTTGAAGAAAATCTTCTAAAAGCTTTGGAATGATAGAAAACCAAATATTCATTACTTTCATGTTTTTTGATGTAAATGTTATATTTTGAACAATGAAAAAGATAACTTAGGCAAATTTGATGCAAAATTTGATCAAGGCATATTTCTTGGATATTCAATACTAGTAAAGCATATAGAGTTTTCAATAAAAGAACTTTAACTATTGAAGAATCAATTAATATTATTTTCGATGAGTCTAACCTTACACCTTCAAGAAAAGAAGAGTGTATTGATAATGATGTAGGTTCCCTGAATGATGAAGTAAAGGACTTGAGCTTGAAAGAAAAGCAAGTTGAGCAAGAAAAAGAAAATGTAAGCACAGAACATGATGAGCTACCAAAGAATTGGAGGTATGCACATTCTCATCTTAAAGAATTAATTATTGGTGATCCCTCACAAGGAGTAAGAACTAGGTGATCATCTTTTAGAGACATCTTTGACTACTTAGCATTTGTTTCTCAAGTTGAACCTAACTGCATAAAGGAAGCTAAAAATGATCCATATTGGATGATGGCTATGTAGGAGAAACTTAATCAATTTGAAAGAAACAATGTATGGACTTTAGTAACTAGACCTAAGGAACATCTTGTTATAGGTTCTAAATGGGTTTTTAGAAATAAATTAGAACAAAGGCAATGTAGAGACAAAGGCAATGTAGTTAGAAACAAATTAGAAGCCATAAGATTTTTACTTGCATTTGTATGTCACATGGAACTTAGACTTTTTCAAATGGATGTAAAAAGTTCTTTTTAAATGGCTACATTGAAGAAGTTTTTGTGGAACAACTTCTAGGTTTTGAAAATCACTCTTTATATGGTTTGAAACAAGCATCTAGAGCATGGTAGAGAGGTTGAGCAAATTTCTTTTAGAAAATGAATTTAAAAGAAGTAAAGTAGATACAACTTTGTTTATAAAAAAAAATGATGAATTACTAGTTGTACAAATATATATTAATGATATAATCTTTGGTGCAACTAATGAAATTTATGTCAAGATTTTGCCAAGCTGATGCAGGAAGAATTTGAAATGAGTATAATGGTTGAACTCACTTTCTTTCTTAGACTGCAAATCAAACAAACAAAGGAAGGGATATTCATCAACCAAACAAAGTACATCAAAAAACTATTGAAGATGTTTGGGATGGAATCTGTAAAAGAAATTGGCATACCCATGAGCCCAACCTACAAACTTGACAAAGATGAGGAAGGTAACAAGGTTGATCAAAAACTATATCGAGGTATGATCGGATCTCTACTTTATCTAACTGCAAGTAGACTTGATATACTATTTAGTGTTTGTATATGTGCAAGATTTCAATCTAATCCTAAAGAATCACATATACTTGCTGTTAAAAGAATTATAAGATATCTTAAAGGTACATCAAACTTAGGTTTATGGTATTCTAAACCTTCATCTTTAAATTTAATTAGTTATTCTAATGCTTATTATGGTGGATGTGGAATTGATAGAAAGAGCACTAGTGGCACATGTCAATTTCTAGGATTGAACTTAATCTCATGCCATAGTAAGAAACAAAACTCCGTGGCACTATCTATTACTGAGGCAGAGTATTTGGCTGTAGGGAGTTGTTGTATTCAAGTGTTATGGATTAAGCAACAACTAGAAGATTATGGTGTTATTCAATCTAAAACTCCAATCAAATATGATAACACAAGTGCTATTAACTTAACAAAGAATTTTATTCAGCATTCAATAACTAAACATATTGAAATTAGACATCATTTCATTAGGGATCATGTTGAAAATGGTGATATTGAATTTGAATTCATTTGTACTAAAAAATAATTGGCTAACATCTTTACCAAACCATTTAGTGAAGATAGATTTTGAATGATTAGAGGAGAATTAGGCCTTTATGATCCTTTTTAGATTTTTGACCCAATTTCTTCAAAAATTAAGAAAAATTTATCTAGAAGACCTCCAACACCTATCTAAGCTAGATACAAACCTTTCTTAATGTTTTATAGGAGTAGAAACCATTTTCCTGAATTTTGGATCCTTTTTCTCTATTTTTGCTCAAGCCAACTCAAGCAGGAAAACCTTCTGGCCGAGCCGACTCGAACAGCGGGGTTACATAAGAGCCGCTAGCCCTAAAAATTCATTTTTACCCTACCATTCATAGTTGAAACTAAACCTAAGGGACCACTTTCCGTACTCACCCTAGGGACCACTCAACCCTTCCATTTTCCCTTAGATCTTGATCCTATGGCACCTAAGAAAGCCGTAGCCAAGAGAGCCAAGAGGGTGGCACCGAGCACAGTTCAAGTCGAGAGGAGATCAAAAAGGAGGGAAGATGAGCTAACTCAAAAGGATCCCCAAGAACATCAAGTTCCATAGAGGGAAATCATCTTAATGGGTAACCATCCTGTTACTTCAGGTAGAAGGTTGGATTTCACTTTTCTTGAACAACAAAATTTTAGGATTGGGGACTAGATTAAAACCCAAAATTGGGAGTATTTCAGTTCATTGGATGTCCCTACATACCCTATCTTAGTTAGAACCTTTGAAAATTTATCCTTTGGAGTAAATCAGATCCTATCCACAGTTAAGGGAGTTACATTATCTGTTGATGAAACTAGAATAAGCAAGGTTCTTAGAATGCCAAAAGTTGGAAAGTGCTACTTGAATATGAAGGATAGATAGAGGACCTTGAGGACAATTCTTGAGAGAAGTAATATAGAGGGAATTACAAATGTATAAGCAAATATACTTTCATTGGAAATGAGGCTACTACATAACATTATCAGTAGAGTGTTCTTTCTAGGACTGGGATGTTTGACTGGATAAGTGAGAGAGACCTGATGTTTATGAGGTACTTAATTGAGGGGGAGGCCCTCAATCTACCTTTCATTATGATGAGCTAGATCAGAGATGTAGCTAGGAAGGCCAGGGCATGTTTGCCCTATGGGATGACTTTTACTGTTTTGTTCCAGGATTATGGAATATATCTCACAGGTGAGGATAGTAGACCCCTACTTCATACAGACTGGTACTCAGAAAAATCTTTACATAGGAGGGGTACCACCGAGTAGAGGGAGTTTGGATGAGGAAGATTTTGTTGCCCAGGTGGCTATCCAAGAGGGGGGTGAATTGAAAAATTAAAAAATTAAAGCAGATAATGTGCAATTAAAATCCCTTTTAAAGTGTTAGGTGCTATGAAAAAATAAAGAGCTGCAGAAGCTAGATGAAATCAAGAAAGCACAACACAAACACACAAGATTTATAGTGGTTCGGAGCAATCCAGCTCCTACGACCACTTCCTAAGATACCATTTAGGATTTCCACTATATTCACACCCGAATACAGTAGGATTGTTTTACAAGATCACAATCCAAAACCTCTACACTTTGGTTTTAACGGGATCACCAAAAAAAATCCAACACCCTTTGGTTTTAAACAAGATCACCAAAGAAACCCAACTTGGTTTTCACAGGATCACCAAGAACCTAACTTGGTTTTACCAGGATCACCAAGAACCCAACACTTGGTTTTTATCAAAGGCTTACCAAGAACCTATTTGGTTTTTCAAACAGGCTCACCAATTACCCAAACAATTTAGAAATGAATTGAAATAAATGCAACAATAAATGACAAACTCAATTTATCGGATAATTGCCGGTGCAGCTTGATAGAAGTCCACTTGGATGCACTCGAATAAGCTTTAACTGCTTCAATGGCTTCTTTTCAAATTGTTTCAAGCTTCAGATTAGAGTTGGTGAAGACTTGAAGACTGACTTGAATGCTCTTGTGCTCTCTTTCTTGTTGGTAGGTAGGATATTCAATGAACTCTTGAAACTTTTTAAGAACTCTCTTGAAAACTTCTTTTTGGCAGTTCAAATCCTTTAAATATAAGGTCTTCCATCACTTCAAGGTAGTTTGAGATGTTGTAGACCATTGGGATGTGACATATGATTGTTTGAGCACTTTTTGGCATTCAAAAAAAATCTAGAACTAGCCATTTTGTACCTGAAAGCGATATTCGAGTCGGCTTGGATTCCTTCGAGTTTCTCATATCCTTCTGGTCGATAGGTCGAGTCACCAAATCTTCAGTGTAGTCGGCTCGGTGTCTTAGGGTGCGAAATTTCACTCTGGATGAATCGGCTCTTGATAGCTCGGGTCGGCTCAAACTTCTATCTTTGAAAATCTTAAACTCGAGGAGTCGGCTCTTTTGGACTTTGGTCAGCTTTTCTTCTCAGGTTCTGAAATCTTTACTCTGGAAGAGTCGGCTCATTGCTGTTCGGGTCAGCTCGCTTTCTCAGGTCTTCAAAGTTAGGTCTGGCAGAGTCGGCTTTTTCTGGTTCGGGTCGACTCGCCTAGCTATTCTTAGAAATCTTCAAAAACTAGACTTTGGAGGAGTTGGCTCGGACTTATTCCAGTTGACTCGGATTCACTGGAGTCGGCTCTGTTACCTTCGAGTCGGCTCGGATTGCTATGTCCCAGAATCCTTGTTGTGTGCCATGAGGTGGAGTCAGCTCTTCAACATGCTGGGTCGGCTCGAGTAACTTCTTCAGGATTTTTATAATTGAACTTAAAAAAGAACTCTCACCAATACTTTTACATTTTTCATACAAACCAACTCACAATAATTCTAAGGCACACACACACAGAAGTAACCCTTTTACATGATTTTTTTTTAACTTTTTCATTGGGTCTTCTTTACAAAATAAGATTACAACACTACTCAAAACAAGAATTAAAGATGTAGGAGTTAAAGTTTAAACAAATAAGTCATCCTACAAAAACTTGTAAACCATTTGAAGAGTTGTTAGAAATAAATGTACATGCTCCAATGTTTGGTTATCATCAAAATCACTTATGGGGTCAACAATCTCTCCCTTTTTGATGATGACAAAATACTGGGCATGAAAAAGTAAGATAAAATTCTATAATTACTTGTTTAACTGTATTTGCAAGAATGTATGAACAAGTAAAAAGAATTGTCTTTAAATGGTGTCAAACCATGGAAGAAGAATTAGGGCATAGAGAGGTAATCTCCCACTCAATAAGATACTTCATGTTTTAATACATCTTTCATGCAAGTTCAAGGCTCAAAAGTTTCTAGAAAAGCTTCAAGTATAGAGCCTTTAAATATCAGAGCTTAAACCATTTAGGTAGTGTTTGGTAACGGAATAGCCGGTTGGAATAAGGGCTTATTCGCGGTTAAAATGCCAAACAACCCAATTAATGAGGGAGAATTGGAGAGAATTTTTATTCCGGTCAACCGCCTCTTATTCATGAATTCTAATTCCATGGGTCCCCATGGAATTACGTTATTCGTGATTTGGTATTCCAAGGGCATCCATGTAAATGGCCGATCCGTGTTCTTCCCGAACCCTCTTCATCCTGACTCATTCTAAAGAGAAGGCCTTGATTTTTCGTCTCGCTCCGGTGTCCTTGATTTCTTCGTCTCGCTCCGGTGTCTCCGTCCCCTGTACTCCTTATTCACGGTCGGTCTCCTCCCAGGTATGGTATTGTTTGGTCCCTCTCTTCCTTAATCTCCTTTATTATAAAGAGCAACGGTTAGGGCATCGATTAGGGTTTATGGGGGCTTAAAATCAGAGAGTATTTGTCCGAGACGGAAGTAGTGAAGTCTCTGTCTCTCCGTGGCTGGCCTTCTGGCTTTGCCGTTCTGATCATCGTCTTCATCGTTCCGATCGTCTTCTCTAAGATAAAATCTCCATTGCTTCACCGCGAGCCCAACCCCGCCGCCGTCCCCTGTAACACCATGCGACCCCGCCGCCGCCCCCGACTCCATGTGACCCCCTCTACCCGCACGACCCCCCAGGCTTCGATCTCCCTCCCCGGCCCCAGTGCACGCACCCGAGGTCCGAATGCCCCCTACCCTCCCCCAGCATGACCCGCAGCTCTTCCCAGCTCCGATCTCCCTCCTCGGCTCCGGTGTACGCACCCGATGTCCCCTCCACCCCCGTTTGACCCCAAGCCCACCTCCTCGGCTCCGATCTCCTTCCTCAACCCCGGCGCCCACATCCAATGTAGGACGCCCATGCCCCCCGTTCAACCCCAAGCCCCCTACTCTAATCTCAAATCTCCTTCTCCTGGCTCCGGTGATCTCACCTGATGACTGACGCCCAGAGGCCATAATTTTTTTTGGATTCATGGTTTTGAGTTTCCAGGGGTTTAGTGCTCTGGTCTGGTGCGTTCTATGTTTCTCCGGATTTTTCTGTCTTTCTCTACATGGAAAGCTTAATGGTATGATATGTGATATATTAAAAGAAATCGGAAACTGAATGCTAATGGTATGATATGTGATATTTGAAATCATTTGTAAATGTATATATTCAAAACTTGAAACATAGCTATGGATGTGGGATCATTGATTGCATCTGCCACACAACTTACATATGAAAATATTATCCTTGGACATTTATAACCAGAAAATATTACTTTAACAATGTCAAAAACACTAATCATACTCTACTATTGTAATTGTTGATATTTTTGTATCTAATTTATGTTTTATTTATGTTTTGTCGGTGTTACAGTGTTGGATAAAAATATCTAAATCTCGAGATAAAGAAAGAATTGATGTTAATGTATCATCACGTAAGAGGGCTCCGAATTGGACAGATACCCTCGATCTCATAATGCTTGGCTTAATGAGGCAAGCTAATAATGAAGGACATTCTCAAAATGGTATTTTTTCAAAGGAGACTTGGAGGAAGATGACACTTGCATTTAATCAACAAACTAGTAAGGATTTCACCTATACGAACCTGAAAAACAGGTTGAAAGTTCTTAAAAAAACTTTCAACATGTATTACAACCTGGCAAATCGATCAGGATGGGGTTGGGATCCTGTCTTGAAGCTGCCAACCCCCGGCGATCATCAAATGTGGGATGAGGTTATTGCGGTGAGTGTTACGTACATAGCTATTAAAAATTTGGTAATGAAGCAAATAGTTAGCATAATTTAACATCTCAGTTCTTATTGCATATAGGTGAACAAATCTTATGCCCGCATTAAGGGTAAGCAATTTCCTGGCTATGAAGACTTAGAGATACTTTTCTCTAGAAGTACGGCCAGTGGTAGGCGTGGGGACACGTCTGCTCTTCCTGAAGGTGTTTCTGATAACGAAACCTCTGACGATGATCCACAAAGATTTGAGTCAGAACACGTTCATCACCGGCAGTTATCTCAAACACATGTTGGTGTATCTGCTTCCTCGTACGTACGTGCTGTAGATTCAAATCATAGTGACTCAGCTGGAACTCATAATAGCCCTCCCGCATGTACTTCGACACCTCCTACTGATACTGTTTCGAAGGGATGTCCATCCACATCAAGTGGAAAGCGGAGGAGGTCAAGTACTTTGACTGCAATGGCATCTCAGATTCGGATGACTAGTGATGCTTCTGTTGCACTGACTGAATTAGCGGAGCAAGGTAGGACAAGAATAGAGATTGCTCATGAGATTCTACGAAGGGATAAGATTGCTAGGCCTACACTCCACTCGATAGAAGAATGCATGAATAAGTTGGAGACTTTGCCGGGTGTTACACCCGAATGCATTGTAGCCGGCTTGGAACTTTTCCAAAACGAGACTTATCGATGGTTTTTTATGAAATATGAGGGGAAAGTTTTGGAAGCATGGCTTAGGAAGCACGTGTCGGACGTATATCATGGTCCTTATTGTATGCCACCTTTTACTCCAAGCGGTTTATGTGACCCCATTTCTTACATATCACAACCAATGCATTCGGTCCATACAAGAGGACCGCATGTACCTGTTCGACCTTTGTTCAATCAACTTAATCAAGGTACTCCTAATATCTTCATGCCAACTTATATGCATTCACCAATACAAGGGTCGACCCATTCTTTCACGGAGCAAGTGTTCAGAGCTAGCAGTCATGATACGCCTGCTGATGTTACTAGGCGGTCTACTCCAGAGAGCTCCCATACTTTTATGCAAACATCTTCTACACCTGCAACAGAAAGTGCTGACATCTACAAGCCTGGCTGGCCTTGAATCTCTCATATGCATTTTGTTTGACCTAAATGTTGAAAGTTTTAAACAGTTGTTGATGTTTCATCTTATTTAGTTATGATATACAGTAGGCTCGGAACTTATTATATGTTGTTTAAGTTCTTCTTGCTTTGTCATATTTTCTCGTATCTGGTTATGTTTGTCTTTTGTACTATGTATAAATGCAAATATATTTCAATATTAAATGGCATTAACTTGTTTTCTGTTTTGATTAGATGGATCCTAGGTTGAATGAGCTACTGTAATTCATTATAGATGATGATAACTTTTGGGATGATGTCCTTATCGCATTGTTAAATAGTGGTTTAACATCAATGGGCAAAAGCAATGTAGTGTCAAGGGTACCATGTCGAACATGTCCATTTTTAGGTCATCAATTCATTACAGACATTCTCAGTGGACATCCTAAAAGGGGTTATAACCACTTTCGAATGACAAATACAATGTTCGTTCAGTTAGAGGAACTACTGGTTTCACGTGGACTTCTTCATGGCAGTCATTACGTGACTGCTAAGGAACAATTGGGTTTCTTTTTGTACGGTATAGGGCATTGTGTCACCAATAGGGTTTTGGTTGAGACCTTCCAACATTCGGGAGAGACAATATCCAGGTACTTTAACACAGTCTTGAAAGCAATCTGTAACCTAAAACATGATTATATAGTTCAACCAGATGACGATGTCGGTGTACATCCGCGCATCCGTGATAGCAATCTTTTCCATCCATTTTTCAAGGTACGTTTCCATAAATATGAATTTCATTAAATTTTTTATTGGTTATTCGATTTTAAGCATTATGTTGCATCACAGAATGCTGTAGGCGCTATTGATGGCACACACATACCTGCACTAATCAAGTTGAGCAAACAACCTCGGTTTCAAAATCGAAAGGGAACGATTTCACAAAACGTTATGGCTACTGCCTCGTTTGATCACTCTTTCCTTTTCATTTGTACTGGATGGGAAGGTTCGGCAGCTGACATGCGTGTTTTGCGATGGTGTGTGGAGATGGGTGGATTTAATGTTCCAGATGGAAAATATTACCAAGTTGACTTGGGATATGCGAATACAGATAAGTTCCTTGCTCCCTATCATGGGAATAGATATCATCTAAGTACATTCAGTAATCCCCGATCTCGTTGATATTCCAACCAACGAGATTTGTACAACCATAGACATACACAATTGCGTAATTGTGTAGAGAAGTCATTTGGAATTCTGAAAAAGCGTTTCAAGATTTTGAGGACTGCCATTCCATTTCCTTTCAAGTTTCAAAAGCGTATAGTCATGGCTTGTTGCATTATTCATAATTTCATTAGGCGTAACCAGGGAAATGACAAGTACTTCAACATGTCATTAGCACCGGAGCCTGCTGATAACGATGATGATGACATAGATCCATTTGTTATTGTTGGTGATGATGAAAGCCGTAGAGGAGAAGATCTACGAAATTCTATAGCAAGCAGGCTATGGATTGATCATCAAAATAGGGGTAGGTTAAAATGGAAGTAGCAAATGAGATACATTTGAATGTATTCATATAATGATTTCATGATTTCATAAGCCCTCCATCTACCATTAATTATATAACTAATTATAAATTTCTGTATCTTTTTCCTTATACAGGAAGACAACGTGGTTGTTAATTGCATCTACTTATGTCTTCGGGAAGGTATTATGTCATCTTCGAGGGTCGTCAAAGGGGAGTTTATGAGTCATGGCCAGATTGTCAACGTGAAGTATCGGGTTACCCCCATGCTTTATATAAAAAGTATAGAACAAAAGCCGAGGCATTTGAAGCATTTGACATATATATTCGAGGCCTCCAAAATCTAATACTTCATCAAAATGTTATCAATGAGGTTGACAGAGATATGTTTGTTTGTGGCAGAACCACCACTGGGTCACGATCTTCTCTAATGGCTGTATTAATAGTTGGCATCATCATAGGATATCTGCTGGGAATGTGTTCATGTGGTCTTATATGAACTGTTTGTTTAAAGTTATATATATTATGTAATAGTAGGATTTGTACTAGGACCTTTAACCCGTATGATACTTTCATTTAGTGGTACACGTATAATGTTTCTTTATCTTCATTACTCCTTGCATATCTACTTATCAAATTTAAGATGTATGCATGTTATCGATTTTGGCTATAATGAATGGCTGCCATAAAATGGAGATTGGCTACGAGACATTAGTTGATTAGTTAAACTACTTTTCTTCTTTTATAACCATGAATATTTGATTATTTTATAATTCAAATTCTCTGAGCCACATTGTTCATACTTGGTTTTTATCGATTTTGCCTTTTATATTCTAAAGTTGTATTGTTTATATGATTTTCATGTTTGAAGCCCTATAACAATATTATATAAAATATTTCTTCATGGATTATATTGGTTGTGTTCAATACGACCCATTAATTAACCATGTGTATTTTTAATTGCTCAGGTTCTTATTGTGATATTTGTATCATAAAGTCCCAGGTTCATATGTGTGGCAATGATGAGGGGCTGACCACTGATAGAGCATTGCTTGGAGATAATAGTTGAGGTTCTTATGTATGGGTTTTTCCTATTGTAGCCGCTTTGCTCTAATGTTGTAAAATTCGAATATCTTCCGAGCCACCATTTCAATTGTGCTGCTGATTTTACTTGATTAAGACAGCCCATTTTTATCATCAACGTGTATTTTGAAATAGTGGGTTCTTATTGTGCCATTTGTATCATAAAGTTCCAGGTTCATATGTGTGGCAATGATGAGGGGCTGATCACTGATAGAGCATTGCTTGGAGACAATAGTTGAGGTTCTTATGTATGGGTTCTTCCTATTGTAGCCGCTTTGCTCTAATGTTGTAAAATTTGAATATCTTTTGAGCCACCATTTCAATTGTGCTACTGATTTTACTTGATTAAGACAGCTCATTTTTATCATCAATGTGTATTTTGAAATAGTGGGTTCTTATTATGCCATTTGTATCATAAAGTTCCAGGTTCATATGTGTGGCAATGATGAGGGGCTGATCACTGATAAAGCATTGCTTGGAGACAATAGTTGAGGTTCTTATGTATGGGTTCTTCCTATTGTAGCCGCCTTGCTCTAATGTTGTAAAATTCGAATATCTTCTGAGCCACCATTTCAATTGTGCTGCTGATTTTACTTGATTAAGACAGCCCATTGTATCTTGTCTCCTTCTCATAGACCATAATCATTAATGTGCATGCTCATCTCGATGATGGCCCATGGAAAGGAAATGTAGTGATTGGTATGGTGCACTGCCATGTTGGTGCACACGATACAGGATATGATTTTTTGAAAGATTGGTATGGTGCACTGCCATTCCCATTTTCCCATGAACCAAATGTCCACTTACAAAACGACCCGTATATGCATTCTCTTTGTATAGTTTTCTTTCTTTCTTTTTTTCATAATGTTATATGGTTTTTCGATCCCTAACTTATTGAACAATTTATGTTTTCTGGAGTACACACAGAGAGAGAGTGTGTGTGTGGGTATGTGGTAGGATCCTAGCATCAGACCCAAGGTATCAAGTTTCAGGTGTGTGGTTCTTTCCCATGTTTCTAATGTTTACTTTTTTAAATTTTATTATGCTATCAGATTTGGAGATCGAGTCGATACACAGGCTGGCACGGCACAGGATGGCATGGCACGCAATATTTGGAGGCCTGAATATGACAATATGAACAACAATATTTGCATTTTTAATGTTGTGCTGTAGTCGGTGATCATATCTTGTTTCCTTTCTTTTTTTGAGATATCTTTCAAGTAGAGGGTGTTTTTTATACTCACTTTTTCAATGATACATAGTATTCACTCTATTACAACATGATACAATTCTCAAACACTCTCACTAACTAAAAATCATCAATGGATTAGAAGAGTGACCCCTTGCCAATGATTTTTCATATTTGGTAAGATTATTACATTACATCCTAAATTTCTTACATAGTACGGTTTGTCTTTGAAATGTCTGACCCTCTTTTGTATGGCACAATTTTCCTTATCGATGGCAATGATGAAGGGCTGCGTGTTGATGGAGCATGGCTTGGAGACATTAGCTGAAAATTAAAAATAAATTTTCATAATGTAGTCGCGATGCTCCACTGACATTAACTTCGCTTCTCCTGAGCCACAATTGTATATATGTTTCTATACTTGGTAATGGCAGCCCAATTGGTCTATTATCATGAATTTGTACTCTATCTATAAGGACAAGTATATGAACATGTGCATTTAGAATTTTATGAATGATGTGCCGACACATGCAGGTCTACCATTTCATGTATTAAGGCGGCCCCTTCTTACTGTTATTTAATGAATATATATTTATTTGGTTTCTTTACCTTATAGTTCGTTGATGAAGTTATTGCAGCCTGTTACCATATGACAATTTGGACTTCTTTTATATGATTGGTAAGAAATAAAATTTTAGTTGTTATGAATGGAGAGCATACTTCCCCAAAGTTTAGTTTATCTTGTACTAGATGATACCATATATTGCATGGTAATATTTGTTTGTGTTGTTTTATATTCATAGGCCTTATCTCTGTATCATAACCAAACATGATCTTGCATTTCTGGAATATCTTCATATCTTGGTTCTTATCGGATGGGTCTTTTTTTATGATGTGTTGTACTATGAAACTCACTTGGCTGAAAGTGTTGCATGAAACTTATATATTATTTTGCTTAAGCCCTAGTTGCCATTATAGTATGATATATAGATCCATGTTTGTATATGTTTGTTCAATGCATGAATGCACACAGCTTATACTTGCTTCTGTTTTCTTATTTGCTGAGCATGAAAGAGCTGTCTACCTAACAGAAAATGTGAATTTGCAGTGTAGTTTGTTTGGTACATGTATTTTTGAGTCAGTTTCTTATGTAATGGTACTTAAAAACTTGGGTCAGTTTGGGTCGGCTCCTTTTCTCAGGGCCTTGAAAATGAAGTTCTGTGGGAGAAGGCTCTTAGCTAGGTGGTCGGCTCTTGTGCTGGGTGCCAGAAATTTGTCGTGCCAGTGCGTGCCGGATCCGTGCCAAAGTCGGCTCCTCCATAGGAGTCGGCTCTTGTAGAAAATGCTCCAAGTTACATCTAAATTACTTACTATTTTTTTTTATTTTTTGCAGCTTACAAGTTGCTGTGGTGATGGACTTCGATGGAGTGAACAAGACTGATGATTGCCACTGCTGTCACTATCTGCAATATGTACCTTCATCAAAATGATGTTGCGGACATTCATTATAATGTGCCTTGTATTGAACTGAATGTTGTATTTCTTAGTTACTATTTTGTAGTATCATTTGGGATTACATTGTTTCGACAGTAATACAAAATTGTGAAACAGTATGTTATCCTATTATGATGAAGTATCTGTCATGTTAAACAATCATCATATATTTGTAATGAAAGCATGCTCTCATCTAAAGCCTTTCAGATCATTTATCCAATGTCTGTACTGTGCCATTTGTATTGGATGAAGTAATATATTGAAATGCCCAGGTTTTTCTCTCTCCCATGTGTACTGAATGATTTATTATATTGCAATGCACATGTTTATATTTTGAAAAGCCCAGGTTTATATGGTGTATCTGAATTTGCATTTTGAAATGCCCAGGTTCTAATTGTGCCATTTGAATTGGTCTGAAGTTGTATAATGAAATGCCCAGGTTTGTATTGTGCCATGTGTTATGGATGATTTATTATATTGCAATGCCCAGGTTTATATTTTGAAATGCCCAGGTTTATATGTAGTATAATGAATTTATATTTTCAAATGCACAGGTTTTAATTTCGCCATGTGAATTGGTCTGAAGTTGTATATTGAAATGCCCAGATTTGTATTGTGCCATGTGTTATGGATGATTTATTATATTGCAATGCCCAGGTTTATATTTTGAAATGCCCAGGTTTATATGTAGTATAATGAATTTGCATTTTCAAATGCACAGGTTTTAATTTTGCCATGTGAATTGGTCTGAAGTTGTATATTGAAATGCCCAGATTTGTATTGTGCCATGTGTTATGGATGATTTATTATATTGCAATGTTCAGGTTTATATTTTGAAATGCCCAGGTTTATATGTAGTATAATGAATTTGCATTTTCAAATGCACAGGTTTTAATTTTGCCATGTGAATTGGTCTGAAGTTGTATATTGAAATGCCCAGGTTTGTATTGTGCCATGTGTTATGGATGATTTATTATATTGCAATGCCCAGATTTATATTTTGAAATGCTCAGGTTTATATGTAGTATAATGAATTTGCATTTTCAAATGCACAGGTTTTAATTTTGCCATTTGAATTGGTCTGAAGTTGTATAATTAAATGTCCGGGTTCTTAGAAGGCTATGTTCTATATTGCTGGATACATAATTGTCATAGAAAAATATATATCCAATCTAATCGGCTGCGTCGAAGGATTTGAAGTCAACAGAGCCTTTGCCAATATTCATCTGTTAGGTGTATTCTTGTTTTGGTCTTGTATGACATTGATGTTGTGTTATGACATTGATGTTGTAAAAATTATATTTTATGAAATTTATTTGATCATATTTTTTAAATAATATATTATTATCAAAATAACTAATAAAAAATTATTATTAATTAATATTACTTTTCTTAAAATTAATGCCTAAAATTATTTTTATTCATTTTTATTTGATAATAATTTTTTAATAAAAATATTAATAATTTTATAATATTTTATTGGAGATAATCATATCTAAATTGATATCCCTATCTATGTTAACATGGAAATTTGCCAACTTAAATATAATTTACTAAAAAAATAATTAACATTTTCTACAATATAATCTTCAAGGGTAATTTTGTCATTTTAATAAAATTCATCCACTATCCTCCAAGAATAAAGCCTTATTCTCATGTCAACCAAACACAAATAGGAATAAGACTGCATTAATTGCATTGGAATAACCACCTTATTCCATACTTCCAACCAAACAGAAAACGAGAATACCAACTAATTCCCAGGAATTACTATCCCTATTCCAGGGTTAACTTTTTAACATCCAAACACCACCTTAAAGCATTGTATATCAGAGCTCAAAATATCTTAAAGTATTGTATATCAGAGCTTATAATGTGTCAGAGCAAAAATATCTGAGACATTGTGTATCAGAGCTATTTGAGACATTGCATATCAGAGCTTATAAGAAATTATATTGTGTTTCATGTAATGTATCAGAGCATTAGTGAACAGGTTAGAGCAACAATACAAACATGAACACATCTTATCCTTTTCATGCAATATCTTCATAAATTTCTCCCCCTTTTTGTCAATCAATCAAAAAAGGTGAAGTTAGAAAGAAGCTCAGATTTTAAAATAGAATGAGAAAGTATTTAAGATTTGTTTGAGATAATTTCACTTTCTCACATTCATCTTGATATTCTTATTAAAATGTATCAGCTGTATCAAAGACATAAGCACAAGAGTAATTGATAGACAGAATCCAACCTTTCATTTCATTTCAAATATGTTCAATACAAAATACAAGCTTTCATGTTAAAGAAAGTACATCTAGTCACTGTCTATATTTACTCTAGGGTTTGGAGGTTGACCCGAAATCTAGATGCCCAGAGGTAGAGAGGCAATTGGGTTAGCATCTAAGATATGAGATGGTGGAAGAGTATGGGATCCCTATGGCTTAAAATGAGGAGCAGGTTGTTTGGGATGAACAGACTGATCAGCAAAAGAAGATGATTGAGGCCTAGGTCTAGTAGGTCCAGTGGTGTTGGAGGAGGTACAATTTGAGCAGGTTGGAGGTCTTCCACTTTGGTCATTAGCTTCCACAAAAAAATGTTAATGGTCTTTAATTCCATTTTAATTTTCTTTGTATTCTTGGAAGCAGCCAATTTTTTCATTGAGACTCTTATTTCAGCAATTTTCTTTTGCATTGAAAGAATTTCCGAAGCTTGGACATTTGTAAAGGCTTCAGCTGAACCTCTCAGTCTCCCGAACTCAGCTCTTATAATTCCAATTCCTTTTGTGTAGTCCTCTTCCATCCTCTTGCCTTCTTCTACTGAGCCCATTCTGATTCTTAAATTGTCCATTTCAACTTTATATGCTTCAAGTATTTGATTAATAGAATTCTTAATAGTTTCAAAACTTGAAGAAATCAATTGAAGAATGGGTTGCGGATTTGTCTTTGTTGCATATGTTGTATTCTTGGAGGCTTCAAGAGTATCAATTCTGCTACATAGATTATCAATCTGCCCTCCAAATTGATCAAGTCTTTCATTAACAGACTGGCGAAACTTGCCAAACATTGTAGTCATTGAAGAATTGATAGATTCAGTCAAGTTACCCATCTACTGTGCAATGAAATCTTGCAATGTTGGAGTATCCATAACAGGTGCAGTAGCAACAGAAGTATGAATAGGAATGTCAGTAGTAGCCTGAGTATAAGTAGGTGTACTGGAGGCATGTCAGGCATTGAAGTATCAAGAAAAGGAACATCAGAACCAGTGAAACCAGGTGATCTTGGTTGAGGTTGTGACTCATAAATAGGTATAGAAATGTCTTCATCAGCTTGTATCTCACCTCCTTCTTCAACTTCTTCAATTTTAGCAATATTATCAGACTTCTTTTTCCACACTCCTTCAGATAATATATATCCCATCCTCTGTAATGTCTTTGCAGTGTTAGTGTCCGTGTGCTGCAACGGTCTGCTATCTTCATCTGTCAAGTCTACATGTGCTGCTTGGAAAAACAAAGTTAATACCATTCCATAAGGCAAGCAGGCTTTTACTTTCCTTATAGCCTCCTTCATCTATGATATCATTATAGTTGGAAGGTTGACTTTATCTCCCTGTATTATCAGTTCCATAAAACATAGGTCTCTTTCACTTACCCAATCAAAATGACCTATTCTTGGTAGGAAGATTCTACTAATAAAACTGTGTAGAAGTCTCATTTCCATGGAAAGTGAGCTAGCCTTCAGTGTTCCTATTTCATTTACAGCTTGTTCTAGAACAGTCTGAAGGGCTTTGGTTCTATCTTTAAGGACTAAATGTTCAATTTCATCAATTGGCATTTCAAGCATGCTGCCCAAACTTTCTGCTAAAATAGTAATTCTTTTTCCTTTAACCACAGATTCTATATGCTGTTCCCCAAATCTCAGATTTTCATAAAAGATTCTCACAAGGTTGGGATATGTATTAACATGCAATGAACACATGAAATCCCATCCCTGATTTTCAATTAGGTCACCCACAATCAAACCAATTTCTTTAAGAAACTCGAATAAAATCCATCTACCTGTAGTGATGGGTTGCATTGCAAGTGAAATTTGGTGATGAGGAGAGGGTAGGCTAGATGTTTCAATAGTTTGAACCGGAACTCTTGAAGAACCTTCTTCCCGAAGTTTCGAATGTCTCTCCTATGGAGCTTGATCAACATCCTGACGAGACCTCTTTCCAGCAAATTTTCTAGGAGCCATTCCCACTGAATGAAGTGTTCCAATGATTTCAAAAGGGAAGGAAATTTGGAAACATCTCGGAGGGAAGGAATGAATAGTCAAGAAAAAAAAATTGGAAATAAATAACCCTAAGGCTCGACTTAAGAAGGAGTCGACCCGACATCCGAGTCGGCTCGACAAGCAAGTCATCTGCTCGAGTCGACTTGAGCAGAGGGAGCACAAAAGTGTTTTTTGGGCATCAATCAAGGTCTTTCTAACAAGAAAAATTAAGATAAGGAGGTCACCTAGATAATTTTTCCTTAAGTTTATAGGGATGTTTTTAGAGTGGGTCACATAACCCTAGTTCACATCTAATCATTACAAATCTATCAAAATTTAAAGGTTTAGTAAAAATATCAGCAAGTTGGTTTTCTATTGGCACGAATTCAAGTATAATATCATCATTCAGTGCATGATCTCTTATGAAATGGTGCCTAACTTCAATATGCTTAGTTCTTGAATGCTGAACAGGATTTTTAGTCAAATTTATAGTACTTGTGTTATCACATTTGATTGGAATTTTAGATTGTGTAACACCAAAGTCTTCTAGCTGTTGTTTAATCCATAACACTTGAGCACAACAACTACCAGCAGCAACGTCTCTGCCTCAGCAATGGATAATGCTATGGAGTTTTGCTCCTTACAATGCCATGAAATTAAATTCAATCCTAGAAATTGACATGTGCCACTAGTGCTCTTTCTATCAATTTTGCAACTAGCATAGTTAGCATCAGAAAAATCAATTAAATTCAAAGATGATTCTTTAGAATTCCAAAGATCTAAATTGCTTGTACCTTTCAGATATTTGATGATCTGTTTTAACAGCAAGCATATGTGTTTCTTTAGGATTACATTAAAATCTAGCACATATACATATATTGTACAAGATATCAGGTCTACTGGCAATAAGATATAATAGAGATCTGGTCATACCTCTATATAGCTTTTGGTCAACATTGGATCCATTTTCATCTTTGTCTAGCCTGCAGGTAGAACTCATGGGTGTGTTAGCCTCTTTGCTTGTTTCCATACCAAACTTCTTGATTATCTCTTTGATGTACTTTGCTTGGCTTATAAAGATTCCTTCTTTCATTTGTTTGACTTGTAATTCAAGGAAGTAGTTGAGTTCACCCATAAGGCTCATTTCAAACTCATCCTGCATCAACTTAGCAAATTCTTCATAGAGATTTTTATTAGTTGCACCAAATATAATATCATCTACGTAAATTTGTACAACAACATATCATTCTTTTTGTTCTTAATGAAAAGAGTTTTGTCAACATTTTCTTTTTTGAAATCATTTTCAAGTAAAAATTTGCTTAATTTGTCATACCAGGTCCTAGGTGCTTATTTCAAATCATATAAAGCTTTATTCAATTTAAACACATGATTTGGAAAAGCATAATTTTCAAAACCTGGTGGCTGTTTTACAAAAACTTATTCAGAAATAAATCCATTTAGAAAATCACTTTTGACATCCATTTCAAAGAGTTTAAAATTCATGTAGCAAGCAAATACAAGAAGTAATCTAATGACTTCTAGTCTTGCTACAGGAGCATATGTTTCATCAAAATCAATGCCCTCTTCTTGATTGTATCCTTTAGCTATCAACCTTGCTTTATTTCTCATGACCTTACCATTCTTATCTAGTTTGTTCCTATAGACCCATTTGGTTCCTATAATTAGGTGGTCTGTAGGTCTAATAACTAGTGTCCAAATATTATTCTTTTCAAACTAGTTCAATTCATCATGCATGGTCATCATCTAGTTTGGATCAGATTCATCTTCTTCTAAGCTATGTGGTTCAATTTGTAAGACAAAGGCTATGTAATCATATACATCTTTATGTGCAGCCCTAGTCCTAACACCATGAGAAGGATCACCAATAATTAAATCTTTAGGATGTGAAGTTACATACCTCCATTCCTTTGGTAAATTAGTATGATCCTTACTTACCACTTCATTTCTATCTTGAGTTGACTTGTCTTGAATGCTTAGATCTTCCATTTTCTTTTAAGTGTACCTGCATCATTGTCTATACACTCATCTTTTCTAGATGGTGAGGGGTTAGCTTCATCAAAAATAACATGAATTGACTCTTCTATAGTAAGAGTCCTCTTATTAAATACTCTATATGCTTTGCTGTGTAGTGAATAACCAAGGAATATAGATTCATTAGATTTTACATCAAACTTTCCTAGGTTATCTTTATCATTATTTAACACAAAGCATTTACATCCAAAAACATGAAAATAGTTAATATTTAGTTTTCTTCTATTCAAAAGCTTATAGAGGGTTTTCTTTGAAATTAGGCATATTACAACTTGGTTTATTATGTAACAGGTAGTGTTCACTGCTTCTACTCAAAAGTACCTTGGAAGATTACCTTCACACAATATGGTTTGGGCAATTTCTTCCAAAGTCCTATTCTTTCTCTCTACAACACTATTTTTTTGTGGTGTTCTAGGAGTGGAGAAGTTGTGATCAATGTCGTGCTCAGTGCAATATTCATCAAAGAATTGATTTTGAAATTCAGTTCCATGATCACTTCTTATAGAAATAATAGAAAGAATTTTCTCATTTGAAACCTTCTTATGAAATTTTTAAAAAACATCAATGGTTTCATCTTTATGCGCAATAAATAATACTCATGTGAATCAAGAAAAGTCATCTACAATCACAAGGCCATATTTCATACCTCCTAGGCTTGTGGTCCTAGTTGGTCTAAATAAGTCAATGTAAAGTAGCTCAAGGGTCTAGTAGTTGAAATAATATTTTTTGATTTAAAACTCTCCCTAGTTTGTTTGCCTAATTGACAAGCTTCACATACATAATCAAGATTAACTTTAAAATGAGGCAAACCTTTAACTAGATTCTTTGAAATTAATTTGGCAATTGTATGCATGCGAGCATGATTTAATCTTCTATGCCAAAGTAAACATGATTTCTTGGTCTTAGCATTCATTACTACTAGACTGGAACTACTAGTCATGGCTAGATCATTTAGATCTACCACATAGATATTTCCAAGTCTATGACCAATGAATTTGTTGCTAGAGTCAAGAGAGTTAGTTACTATACACATAGATTAATCAAAGATAACCTTGAATCCTTTATCACAAAGTTGACTAATACTCAAAAAATTATGCTTCAATTTATCTACTGGCAGCACATCTTCAATAAAAGTACAGGGGGTTATTTTGATCTTACCAATTCCAATTATTTTTCTCTTGCCATTATCTTCGAAAGTAAACAATCCTCCTTCTTTTATTTGTAGGGTGATGAACTAATCTTTGTCACCCGTCATATGTCTTGAACAGCCACTATCAATATACCATCTTTTCTTTAATTTATGGGCTGCAAGACAGTCCTGCAAAATAGTTAAAGAGTGATTTTAGGTACCCAAGCTAACTTGGATCCTTTCAGGTTAGCAAAATTGGTTACTTTTTGAACCCTAACAGTTCTATATTTTAATGTATCAATTTTGGGGTTTTTCAATGAATTGCATTGATAAAATTTATGCCCAAATCTATGACATGCATAACAAACAATTCTATCATTTTTGAGCGATGCATGCTTTGAAGCTTTAAAAGATGCAGAAATATATATGTTTGGTTTAAAAGATTTTTGAATAGAATTCTTAGGAACATACTTCAAGCCATTAGAAATATTTGATGGAAAAGCTTTTTGAGATTTCGCATTTGAAGCTGAACCTTTTGAAGATATAAATTTTGTTATTGAAATTCCTTTAGTATTTAAAGCATTAATCCAATTCCAGCTTTGCTTTTCGAATTCTTTTGTTCTTTTGGAATTAGCTCAAGCTTATTAGAACTCAAAGTAAGTTTTTCTACTAAAGGCTTAAGCTTTTCAACCTCCCTTTCTAAATTATCATTTTTGGCAACTAAAACTTTGTTTGTCTTATTTAAAGCATTTTCCTCATTTTTCAAAGCAATAACATTATCATAAAATATATTCAGTTTCTTTTGCAAAATGTTATTCTTTTTAGAAGTTGCATCCTTGTTTTTTGATAAAAGATCATTTTGTTTCTTCAAGGATTTGATTTTAACCCCAGCTTTCTTGAATTCAATAAGCAAACATGAAATGCATAATTCAATTCATCATATGTAAATTCAGTTTGAAGTACCTCATTTTCGAGATCCATTAGACATAAGTTCGCAGATTTTGTGGTCTCTTCTTCTTAAGTAGACAAGGACGCTTCGCTGTCGCTCCATGTCTCTACCATAGCTCTCTTTTTTTTTCTTGAATCCATTTTTCAGTAATGGACAATCTTGTCGAATGTGTCCTGGATTTTTACATTCATAGTAGGTAGGCATTTCTTTCTCTTTCTCCTTTTCTTTGTCCTTTTCCTTGCTGTCTTCTTTGTTCTTGTGGAGTTTTCTATAGTTTCTTCCTTTTCATCTTCCCAAGAACCTTTTGAATCTTTTAATGACCATGGCAACATCTTCATCTTCCATGTCGCTTTTAGTAGAAGGGCATTCTTCTTTAGATTCATCATCTTTTCTTGAATCCATAGCAGCTTTGAAGGCAATAGATTTCTTCTTCTTTTGATCATCCTCAGGTTCTGTGCTACATGGTTAGTTCATGTGTGATGAGAGATCCTAGCAGTTCATCCAGCAGTAAGGTATTCAAATCTTTTGCTTCCTAGATGACAGTCACTTTTGGATCCCATTTGTCCAGAAGAGATCTTAGAATCTTCTGTACAAGATATGCATTGGAATATACCCTGCCATGACTTTTTAAGCCATTAATAATATCAATGAAGCATGAAAACATAGCAGAGATTATTTCATTAGGTTCCATTTTGAATAATTCATAACTATGCACAAGAAGATTAATTTTTGAAGACTTTACTTGAGAAGTTCCTTCATAGGTCACTTCAAGTTTATCCCAAATTTCCTTTGCAGAGGAGCAAATGGAAAATTCAATTAAACTCATTACTATCCGAAGCATAATATAGCAAATTCATTGCTTTGGCATTTAACTCACCCATTTTTATGTCGTGTTCATCCCAATCCTCTTCAAGTTTTGGAATGTCCACTCCATCAATTTTAACTATGGGGATATAAGGACCCTTTAGAATGACCTTCCATAACTAAAAATCAATAGCTTGAACATAAATTCTTATTCTAGCTTTCCAGTATGCATAATTTGTGACAGCGAAGAGTGGAGGTCTATTGGATTGGCCTTCCGCCAAGGATGTACTCATTGGATGAGCCATCAATCTTTACTCTTATGTATTCAAAGACATTGCTCTGATACCAGTTGTTGCCCAGGTGGCTACCCAAGAGGGGGGTGAATTGGAAAATTAAAAAATTAAAGTAGATAATGTATAATTGAAATCCCTTTTAAAGTGTTAGGTGCTATGGCAAAATAAAGAGTTGCAGAAGCTAGATGAAATCAAGAAAGCACAACACAAACACATAAGATTTATAGTGGTTTGAGCAACCCAGCTCCTACATCCACTACCCAAGATACCACTTGGAACTTCTACTATATTCATACCCGAATATAATAGGATTGTTTTACAGGATCACAATCCAAAACCTCTACATTTTAGTTTTAACGGGATCACCAAAGAAAACCCAACACCCTTTGGTTTTAAATAGGATCACCAAAGAAATTCAACTTGGTTTTCACAGGATCACCAAGAACCTAACTTGGTTTTACCAGGATCACCAAGTACCCAACACTTGGTTTTTATCAAAGGCTCACCAAGAACCTATTTGGTTTTTTAAATGGGCTCACCAATAACCCAAACAATTCATAAATGAATTAAAATAAATGCAATAATAAATGAGAAACTCAATTTGTCGGATAGTTGTCGGTATAGCTTGATAGAAGTCCACTTGGATGCACTCGAATAAGTTTTAATTGCTTCAGTGGCTTCTTTTCAAATTGCTTTAAGCTTCAGATCAGAGTTGGTGAAGACTTGAAGACTGACTTGAATGCTCTTATGCTCTCTTTCTTGTTGGTATGTAGGATATTCAATGAACTCTTGAAACTTTTTAAGAACTCTCTTGAAAACTTCTTTTTGGAAGTTCAAATCCTTTAAATATAAGGTCTTCTATCACTTCAAGATAGTTTGAGACGTTGTAGACCATTATGATGTGACATATGACCATTTGAGCACTTTTTGGCATTCAAAAAGAAATTCTGGAACTAGTCGTTATGTATCTAAAAGCGACATTCGAGTTGGCTCGGATTCCTTCGAGTCGGCTCGGATCTTTCGAGTTGATAGGTCGAGTCACCAAATCTTCAATGCAGTCAGCTCGGTGTCTCAGGATGCAAAATTTTACTCTGGATGAGTCGGCTCTTGATAGCTCAGGTCGGCTCAAACTTCTGTCTTTGAAAATCTTAAACTCGAGGAGTCGGCTCTTTTGGACTTTGGTCAGCTCTTCTTCTCAGGTTCTGAAATCTTTACTCTGGAAGAGTCGACTTGTTGTAGTTCAGGTCGGCTCGCTTTCTCAGGTCTTCAAAGTTAGGTCTGGCAGAGTCAGCTCTTTCTGGTTCGGGTCGGCTCGCCTGGCTATTCTTAGAAATCTTCAAAAACTAGACTCTGGAGGAGTCAGCTTGGACTTATTCCAGGCAACTCGGATTCACTGAAGTTGACTCGGTTACCTTCGAGTCGGCTCAGATTGCTACGTACCAGAATCCTTGTTGCATGCCATGAGGTGGAGTCTGCTTTTCAACATGCTGGGTCGGCTCGAGTAACTTCTTTAGGATTTTTATAATTGAACTTAAAGAAAAACTCCCACCAACAATTTTACATTTTTCATACAAACCAACTCAAAATAATTCTAAGGCGCACACACACAGAAGTAACCCTTTTACACGATTTTTTTTTTAACTTTTCATTGGGTTCTTTTTTACAAAATAAGATTATAACACAACTCAAAACAAGAATTAAAGATGTAGGAGTTAAAGTTTAAACAAATAAGTCATCCTACAAAAACTTGTAAACTACTTGAAGAGTTGTTAGAAATAAATATACATGCTCCAATGTTTTGTTATCATTAAAATCACTTATGGGGTCAATAGATTTCTGGAAAGAGGGTAGCATATTCTGATGATTCTGATGAGGTTGATGTTCTAGCTGGTGCAGATGTTGCCGAGTCTACTGATGATGAGGATGAGCCAGTTGGTGAGGCTGGACCTTCATAGCCAGCTCCTACTACACCTCCTCCAATTCCTTCTAAGCCCAGTACTGGTGGGCAGCAGGGTCCTGAGCAGATATAGATACTTCGAGATGACATTTCTGCCATTATACCCGACTTACAGACTATTTGAGCAAAGATGCATCCACGGATAGATTTGCTACAGATCAAGATGAGAGAAGGAATCAGTCAAATTCTAACAGCTATTCATTAGACCACTTTGGCTGAACCTTCTAGATCACCACCACCACCACCATATGATGATGGTCAGGACTTTGATCAGTAGGCAGATGAGCATGGTATGGAGACACCTACAGCACTGGAGTTTGAGCAGCCTGAGCGGAGCTTTCATGACACACCAGCTACTCAGATCCTATATGGCACCAATACACTCGCTTTATTAGATGCCTTCACTGATCAGAGGACTCCAGTGCTTTTAGAGCCACCTTCTCTAGCACCTGAGCCAGAGCCTACTCCTCTTCTAGCACCCACTCAAGACACTCCGAGATAATCCCATAGGTCTAGAGTTCCTAGAGCTGGACCCTCTCTTAGGACTAGGAACTTAACACATCAGACTCCTAGACCTTCTAGACATAGGATTATGGATAATATTATATTAGACCTTCCATCTGATGAGGACTAGCCACACAAAGTTTTCAAAAGGCACATACTTGTTAAATTTTTTATAAATCCAATTCACCCCCCCTCTTGGGTTGGCCAACTGGGCAACACTGTCCATTTCACCCTATATTGCTTCTTTCCCTATTTCTTGAGAGATGGGTCCCAGAAAATAAGTTGTCAGGAGATCTCGTCAGCCTACACAGGATACAGAGCGATGCACGAAGGCACGGCATGAGGACCCGGCACTAGAGTCACCAGTTTAGCAGGACATTCCTGTCAGACCACCTGTCCATGGAGTAGATAGGATGGCCTCCAAGGCCATTGTTGGAGGACGATGGGTAGATTATGATTTTGTGGACCAACCACTTTTGCATAGGAGATTGGTTGAGAGATGTCGAGGTAGCCCACTTCTGCTCATTGATAGAGGGGTTTTAGCCTGGCCTGATGCAAGAGTTCTAAAATACTTTGGCTAGAGGAGCAGATAGCTAGATTGCTAAGGTCCGAGGGATAGCTATACCGCTCACTATAGAGGTTTTGAGTAGAGTTTGGGAGATTCTGATGAGAGGTACTGTAGCGAACTCCTTGGTGGATCGGATGAGCGGATTGTGATGCATTTTTGAGTCAGAGGTTTTCAGAGAGGGAGACATAGTTATTACATCTCGACTTTCTCCGGAGATGAGATTAGTCCATCACATCATCGCCCGGATTCTTCTACCGAAGACTGGATGCTTCGATTTTATCACAGAGAGAGAGTTACTTATCATGGTGTCTTTGATCCAATAGACTCCTGTTTGCCTCCCAGTTCTCATGGTATATCAAATGACTGAGGCTGCTACTAGCAGGAGGTTATATTTACTGTATGGCATGGGTCTGACTATCCTTATCAAAACTTATGGAGTTGTCATAGATGGAGAGCCCTTCAGGCAGTTACTTCACATCTAGGATGAGAGATCACTACATAGGATGGAATATCACAGAGTTAGAGGACAGTGGAGACACAGGATCTCTGGGCAGGCTACTGATGCGGATGATGAGGATGCTGCTGAGAAAAAGCAGACATATACTGATGAGGCCGGGCCATCTGAGCCAAAGAGGGACATTCCTGACACTCAGCCCGAGCCATCAGTTCTGGCACATCCTGAGGTGCCAGCTTTTAGAGACAGTATGGATGAGAGGATGACTTCTTGGAGACCGAGGTTATGACTATCAGACAATGAGTTGATAGCATTCATATGGAGGTGAGAGCAGGTCATTAGGAGATGAGAGAGGGACTCTCAACTATTTTGGCCGTACTTGAGAGATTATCTTCTACCAGAGCACCCTTACCTTCATCATCAGGTTCCCCGCTAGCTCCACCAACACCTCTAGCTCCAGCACCAGACACAGGAGATGGCCAGGGTGACTCTTCCATAGATTTTGATGTTGTAGATTATATAGTGGAGCTTGAGCCTGATGTTGCTGCAGATGTGTCGAGGACTCCTGTTCCTGATCCTCCTAGTTCATCTACCCAAACTCCAATTCTATCCAGCACACCCATCATTTCTGATCCATCTGACATCTTAGTTTCCACACCTATTCTTTACACCGACCCACTTGATACTTTTATTGATTTATCGACTCCTGCTTTTAGTATCCCCACTAGGACTCCACCAGTTCCTTCCACATCCTCTTTGATTTGGGAACTAAGGTTTTATGATGTGGGACTAAAAGCATGCAAGTGATTTTTTTGTTGTTTTATGTTTTAATGAGTTGGCAAATTCCCAAAATCAAACTAAGAAGAAATCTGGAGACTCACATAATGATCAAGAAACTTTAGCATGCA
This sequence comes from Areca catechu, assembly GCA_021397845.1. Classification (NCBI taxonomy): domain Eukaryota; kingdom Viridiplantae; phylum Streptophyta; class Magnoliopsida; order Arecales; family Arecaceae; genus Areca; species Areca catechu. Next base: position 69,530,715 of record CM038041.1, on the reverse strand, counting down.
GAAATATACCCTAAACAGAGATAAAGTAGGATCTTGGGATTGAGAAGCCCCGATAGGGCTTAGCTCTAATTCAATAACTCTACTCAGAAGATTAGATAATGCAAACCTCTCGAAACTCTAAAGCACCCGATGTCGAGTCACTCACACTTTTGGATGCGGCCTGGAAGGTCAAGCCCTCGACCCTGCAGATTTGTCGGCTTTCTGTCAGATAGTCCCGAAGGCAAGGTAGGCCGACTCTTTTGTGCGTGGCACCAAAGGGACCTATGAGTAACCTAAAACCGAGTTAGAAAACAAGAGGGAATTATGGAAAATAAGAAAATAAACAAGGAAGAGGAGGGAAGTTGAGGGTGGTAGTCGGGAGGAGATCCTTCTTGTGGACTCTAGGAGGAGCTTCCAGTAGGGTGTCCAAGCTTGGGAGATGGGTTGCTAGCTTGCGTAGGAAGAAGATATCTAGGACCTCACACCCCTCAATGCTAAATAGCAAAGACTCACTCTCTCATAGAGTTCTAAGTCACAAGACAAGGGCTAGAAAAAAATTCAGAATTTCATTCATTAATCATCAAGTCTTTATAAGAGGGTAGGGCCATATTTATAAGCTCCTAAGTCCTTATGTCCTTATTTGAATTCAAATTGAAAGAGGTTACAAGCTTGATTTGTGGAGTGAAATGAGGTTGGTTGCTTGCATGAATCAAGGGAGGTTAGTGGGCACCCAACTTAGAGTTTGAATTTGAATTTCTTCATAGAGCTTGGTCGCCCAAGGTGCTTGACTTGGTCTTGGTGATGTAGCGCCTCTCATGACATGTGGCATTGGTGATGTGGCATTCCCCATGGCTTGGAAGATGAGTTGGCAATCCAGCTTGGCATGGAGGAGAAATGGCTTGATTCTTCTTCAATTAGGTTTGATTTGTTTGCTCATTTATGGACCCATCTTCAAACTAGCTTGAATGTGTGAACCCATCTTCAAATTGACTTGAATTTGTGAACCTACTTGGCTAATTACATGACCAATTGATTCTAGCTTAACCAAATTAACTCAATTTGGCCAAATTACAAGACTAAATTAAAATTGAAACTAATTAGATACTAATTATATGACTTGAATACAAGTTACTTAGGCTTAAATGTCCTAAGCCTTATTACAGGACTCAATAAAGATTTAGAACACTAATCAAAAATCCATAGAGGGTTGAGAAGCCTCTGCCTAATCCTCGTGCCCGCATCATTTTATACACTTGGTTTTCATATTCTATCTTCAGGACCCACTTCGGATATCAGACCTTTGATCACTGATACAGTTGCTAATTCCATCACTCTTCATGTTCCTACTATTGACATAGCTTCCTCCTCTTTTGCACCAACCAAAGGAAGAGCATATGCCAGAAGTAGATGTAGAGGGTGGTGCGGCACCAGAGGCACCAGAATAAGACAGCGACTTCTCAACCCTCTATGGATTTTCTTGTAGTGTTAGTCTATTTAAGTCCAGTTTGTATTAAGGGTTTAGCCTATTTGAGTCCCCACTTTGGCCCCTGAGTCATGTTTTTGGCCTTTTCACAATTGAGTCTTGTATGTAGTATTTGATCCATACCATTAGGATTTTGGATTAGTCTGTCAAGTCAACTCATGTTGAGCTAATCATATTCTGAGTCTTGTAATCATGTCCAGTTTTATTGAGTCTGTATTAAGTCAAGCCTAGTCAAAGAAGAATCAAGCATGTAAAGGATACCACCCAGCGTGCCACCTCAGCAGCCGCATGGAGTCCTAGTCACACCCTGGATTTCACCATCTAAGATTACTTGGAGGATCATGAAGTCGGTCCATGCATGAGGAGTTGATGACCACACACCAGCACACCCCTTCCACACCCCAAGCACACCAACTCCATATGCCAGCATGACAAGAAAGAAAGTCAAAGTAGATAAACATGAATCCTATGATTCATGCCAGCTTGCTTAGGAAAGAAGTGGTCCACCCCAAGCCAAGAGAAGTAAGAAGTTGGCGCCCTTTGGTCCCCAACTTTGGCTGCCCACTACCTACCTTTTTTGGAGGGATTTTGTATGGCATGAGAGTGTTTTCTTCTATGTATTCAGCTTCACACTTTAGGAAGAAAGTGGGCACCCCTTATTTTCCTTGTTTTCTTTTGCTTGGGCCCTAAGTCTTTCATGACTCTATATAAGGGACCCCTTGTATGAAAATTTAATAATTTTTTATGAATATAAATTGAGTTTTTCAATTTCTACTGTGTGCTTGCTATGTGCTAAGGGGAATCTATGTGAACCCCTTCTTCTTCCTTGTCTAGTGTGCCCTGCCTCTGGCCGCCATCAAAACCTTAGAAGCCATCTCTCCAAGCTTTAGCCACCCAACACAAAAACTCTTCCATCATTGTTGTTTTCAATTTATTTCTTCATCCTTGCATTGTTTTCTAACCCCTGACAGGCGATTTACAGGTCCCTCAACATCTACAAATCTATTGATTCTAGCTGGGTCGCTATTGGATCACTGGGTTGAAAGCCATGAATCCACGGGGTCTTCGGCTTGATCATCCAGGCCACATCCAAGAGCGAAGAGAGACCTCTTCAAGGATTCATATACTAGATCCTATCTTGTACACCCCCTCTACTTGCCAGTAGCATTATTGAAGGAGAACTAGCCCAACCGAGGCTTCTCAGCCTCGGCGGTCCTCTTTTCTATTACTTTTCGGGTCTTTTTGCATGCTGTTGCTTTTTATTTTTGCATAGAACTCTCTACTTAAATTCTTGGCCTTATTTTCGGGATTTAGATACATAACTCAACATATAAAAATACAAAAATATTTTACATTCATATTTAGTCCCGCATCATTTGGTATCAGAGCCTGTTTGGGCTTAGTGCTCTTTGAATATTCAGATCGGGTGTTTCACCACGGCCATCCAGTCATAGGAGACAAGTAGGGCTACAAGACCCTCTCTTCCCAATTGAAGGGATCTCCTATGGCATGTAGCGGTGCTGCTATGATTGACCCCTGAATAAGAAAACAAAGAGCTTCATTAGGATAATTTGCATCTCGGCCATCTCAGTAATAGCCTATGGTTTTAATTGTTTCTACCTGTATAAAACTCAGAAAAATTTGATTTTTATTTTGCTGGATTTCTTATAATTGAAATTAATTTTCAAAATCTTTGTAAAAACTATTTCAATCTGTGAATTTTTTGCCAGCCAGAAAACTGTCTGTGAACAGTTCTGCCCTGTTTTTTAGCAAAGCTAATTTCAACAAGTTTAGGGTTCTTTTAGTATAATTTTTGCATATCTTAAATTTTTAACATGTTTCCTGCATATTAGGCCATTATCTACAAATTATATTTGTGTTTAAAAAAATATCAAAACAAGAAAAAAAAATTACATATACTCATAAAACCCTAAAAAATACTTGAAACCCTAATTTACATTTTCATCTGCCTGCCATCATGAGCATAAACTACTTTAAGGATAATTTTACTATGTCAGATCGGGGGAGGATTTGATCACCTCTCTTTAACCCAAAACTACAATCCTTGCATCTGAATCCAACCCTAATTAAACTCGAGTAGACCAAATTTGCCCTAGAGGGCTAGGGACATCAACAGGTCGGGTTTAACCATTGTGGGAAGACTAGTGCACCCAATTCATCTCCTATTACTGGAAGCTGGTGTCTAGGCTAGAGGACAGTGTCAAATGACCTAAGTGGATCGGTGGTTCCTTAATTGGGTCCCTGCGAGAGCAGAGGGGCCTCCCATCATCCCATCTATTACCTGGCTAGTGGAAGGACTAGGGGTTGTGTTGAGTGTAAGTTGAGTTGACCCATTCTGTTTGGTCTCTAGGACTAGATAGCCCTAGTGATTTGTCTTGTGTCTTGCATGTGCACTAGGTCATAAGTCTATTGTCTTGTGTCATGCATGTCCACTAGATTAGGAGCCCATTAGCCCATCAACCATGTCCCTTAGACCCCCTAAGGCCCATATTAGACCTAACTCTCTTGAACCTCATAGGCCTGATCGAATAGGTGAACATTCTTTGACCTATGAAGGAGCCCATAGGACCCATGCTAAATTCGGATCCCCTAGGCCCTGTACCTTTGATCCACGAGCTTATCATTATGATCTTGCCCTTGAGTCTAACCCTAGAAGCCCATACCCATACTTGGTGGACATAGAGGAAAGACCTGTTAGACACACCCAACCCTATGCACCCACTTTTGATGGAAGCCTAGATCCTGAGGTGTATATTGATTGGGAAGAAAGAATGGATCAGTATTTTGAGTACACTCAGATGATGGAGTTAGGAAAAGTTAGATTGGCCACACATAAGCTAATCTGACATGCTAGGCGATACTAGAAAGATATTGAGGATGAATGTTATCAATGGGGAGATGAAATACTTACTTGGAGATCTATGAGAAGTAAGTTGAGAGCAAAGTACCTAGGAAGATTTTATGAGCACCAACTTTTAGAGCAATGGTACGATTTGAGACAAGGTAATAAGACTGTGTCTGAATACACTGACCAATTTATAAGTTTATTAGGAGATGCAACATAGTTAAACCTGAGTATAAGATTATATTGAGGTTTCGAGCTGGCCTACATAGGGACATCCAGGAGAAATTATTTCAATGGGAAATTCATACTCTTGAGGAAGCTTATTTGATTGCTAGGAAATTCGAGTCTTATCAAAAGGAATTCATGGGGAGCCAACCTAAGCCCAGCATGATTAGCACCTATAGACCAATTCTTAGGCAAAGTCCTTCAAACTAGCCTACTACTCCTATCTCATTAGTTTGTAAGGAAAAGACCTCTGAACCCATTAATGAGCCTGAGGAAGAACCCATTGTAGAGATATATGAGGCTGACATAAGTTTAGTAGATGAATACGAAGGAAAAGACTTTCAGGAGGATCACTCTAGTACCTTGCCCGAGGAAACCCTAGGCGAAGATGAAATTATAGAGCCTAGTCCTGAAGTAATAGAACAACGAGAAATTAGTGAGGACTTAGTTCCTATAAGTCAATACCCTTAGGAAGAGCCCACTCCTTTAGCCTCAACCCCATACCTCATTCAATATCCTCATGAAGAGTTCATTCCTCTAAACCCAGTCGATGACCTTTTTCTTGAACTGATTATGTCATCCTTTCTTAAAGACCTTGGACTTGGAATGACCAAATTCTCCATCCTTCATGTGGGCCTTATGTCACCCATAGATCAAAGTTCAAATCTTAAGGTCATCCTTAGTAACCAAGGTCTATTTCATGTTTCCAATAGATTATCCCAAGACTCCGATTTTTATATCCTATTGTACCCTAAGGCTTCCAATGTTTCCTAAACTATCAAATTATACTTTGTTGAGGTCGTTCAGTTGCACCAGTGCTATGAGTATGTTAGGTTTGCGACCTACTTTTGGAAGACCTTATGGCATTTGCTAGGGATCCACCGTAAATTTTCATGTGCATGCCAGACCAAGGTCAAACTTAGAGAGTCTATAATCTGTTAGGTTTAGGCCCTAGAGAGTCCAATAAAATTTCTCTCAATAGGAATGCATAGTCTACATTTTGTTAGTTATTAGTATGAGTCACAGGTGCATCATCCGCATTAAGAATTAATTTTGAAACAAACAGGCTAATTCCCGAAAAAGAGCCAAGAAATTTAATGTTGGAGATTCTATCATGATTAGGCTTAGGCCTAAGCAGTTCCCACTCGGGACCATGAGCCAGACCTTTTAAAGTGATAGAGAAGGTTGGACCAAATGCCTATATATTAGATTTGCCCCCAAAATTTGGCATTAGTTCTACCTTCAATATCGCAGACCTGGTTGAGTATAGGGAACTGGCAGCGATACCTAGTAAGGCCTTTGGACCTACTTCATTCCTTGTAAGTGACCCTAGCCTAGAGTATCCACCAATTAATTAGCCTGAGAGAGGAGAATTGATCGAGCGTATCCTGGATGATCAAGCCATCAAGACCTGGGGCCACGGCTATTAATGCTACTTGGTCAGATGGCAAGGCCGACCAGAATCAGACAATTCGCAAATTTCTTGAGAGAACTTGCAGCACCTTGACCCAGATCTTCTCGAGAGATATGTGAGCCAGTGTGATCCTTACTCGACAGGGTCGAGTTCCTCCCACCCTGGAAGAATTGGTGCGGACATCAGAGGCACCAGAATAAGACAGAGGCTTCTCAACTTTCTATGGATTTCCTAGTGGTGTTAGTCTATTTAAGTCTAGTTTGTATTAAAGGCTTAGCCTATTTGAGTCCCCACTTTGGCCCCTGAGTCATGTTTTTGGCCTTTCCATAATTAAGTCCTGTATGTAGCATTTGATCCATACCATTAGGATTTTGGATCAGTCAATCAAGTCAGCTCATTTGAGCTAATCATATTATGAGTCTTGTAATCATGTCCAGTTTTATTAAGTCTGTATTGAGTCAAGCCCAGTCAAAGAAAACTCAAGCATGTGAAGGACACCACCCAGTGTGCCACCTCAGTAGCTGCATGGAATCCCAGTCACACCCTGGATCTCGCCACCTAGGATTACTTGGAGGATCATGAAGTTGGCCATGCATGAGGAGTTGATGATCACATGCCAACACACCCCTTCCATACCCCAAGCACACCAACTCCACATGCCAGCATGACAAGAAGGAAAGTCAAAATAGATAAACATGAATCCCATGACTCATGCCAGCTTGCTTAGGAAAGAAGTGGTCCACCCTAAGCCAAGAGAAGTAAGAAGTTGGCGCCCCTTGGTCCCCCCTTTGGTTGCCCACTACCTACCTTATTTGGAGGGATTTTGTATGGCATGTGAGTGTTTTCTTCCATGTATTCAGCCCCACACTTTAGGAAGAAAGTGGGCATCCCTTATTTTCCTTGTTTTCTTTTGCTTGGGCCCTAAGTCTCATGACTCTATATAAGAGACCCCTTGTATGAAAATTTAATAATTTTTTATGAATATAAATTGAGTTTTCTAATTTTTGCTGTGTGCTTGCTATGTGCTAAGGAGAATCTGTGTGAACCCCTTCTTCTTCCTTGTCTACTGTGCCCTGCCTCTAGCTGCCATCAAAACCCTAGAAGCCATCTCTCTAAGCCTTGGCCGCCATCAAAACCCTAGAAGCCATCTCTCCAAGCCTTGGCCGCCCATTACAAAAACTCTTCCATCCTTGCTGTTTTCAATTTATTTCTTCATCCTTGCATTGTTTTCTAACCCCTGACAGGTGATTTACAGGTCCCTCGACGTCTATGAATCCATTGATTCTAGCCGGGCCGCTATCGGATCATCGGGTTGAAAGTCGTGAATCTGTGGGGTCTTCGGCTTGATCATCCAGGCCACATCTGGGAGTGAAGAGAGACCTCTGCAAGGATTCATCTGCTAGATCATGTCAGGTACTCCCCCTCTACTTGCTAGTAGCGTTATTGAAGGGGAACTAACCCAACTGGGGCTTCTCAGCCTCGGGGTCCTCTTTTCTATTACTTTTTGGATCTTTTTGCATGCTATTGCTTCTTATTTTTGCATAAAACTCTTTACTTAAATTCTTGGCCTTATTTTCAGGATTTAGATACATAACTCAACATATAAAAATACAAAAATATTTTGCATGCATATTTAGTCCCGCATCGGAGGGCATGGTGATGCACCTAGACCTGTCCAGACTAGGTTTTTAGATCTTCGATCGATGTGGTTGCAACCCTGACCTTCTAGGGTTACCAGACCAATCATTATAGAGATTGGGTCTTCCTCTAATGAGGAAAGCACTCCTTAGGGTTGCTTGGTATATCAGTCAGTCTGTATTTTAATAATTTTATATATCTATGTTTCAGTGTGTCCTTGTACAAGTTCTCTATTATATGTATCAAATTATGAATTAGTTATATCAAATGCTTGAAATTATACATATATATTGAATTTTTTAGATTTTATCTATGTGCGTTCTCACTTTATTTTCTATTACTTGTTACTGTAATGCTTTATCTCTGCTTTGATTTCTTACCTTTTTTAATGATGACAAAATGGGAGAGAATTAATGAGAATTAGTAATGGGGAGTAATGAAAATTAATGAGAATTAAGCAATAAGTAAGGGGAAGAGAGTAAATTAATTACTAAAGCAGTATTTTATTTTGAAAACTTTTCAAAATTTTTTTCTTAAAAATTAATTTTCAGATCATATATTGAGGGGGAGTTTTTTGTTCTATGCTCTATAACTCTGGATCTATACCCTTCAATTCTATACTCTGATACTTATTAATCTTATTTGCTCTATTTTTTTATGCTCTGATACTCCTTATTCTTATTTTTTAATATGCTCTAATACTCTTTATTTTCATACTTTGATACTCTTCATGCTCTATTAATTTTGCTCTAATACTATCTATCTTTTTGGCATATTATTTGCTCTGATATGTTCTAATATTTTTTTCATGCTCTTAGAGCTTTTTCTCTAATACTCTTCATAATTCAACCTGTTTTGCTCTAATGCTTATCTTTCAAACCAATTTTAAACTCTGATACACATTGTGAGCATCTAATATAAGTATACAACTTTGATATATTTTGATTATTAGCTTTGATATATTACAATCATAGCTCTAATACATCATAGTTACAACTCTGATATATTGAATTTATATGAATTGAATTCATTCATATATATATACAACTCTAATACATTGAATTTATATGAATTGAATACATTCTTATATATATATACAGCTCTGATACATTGAATTTATTCTTATAGCTCTGATGCATTGTAGATGAGTTTTTGTTCTTGATAAACATTACAATTTAAACTAGGATACTCATTATAAATTATCCTGATACTTATAATCAATTGCTCTATACTTATTGCAAATCCTTTGAGCTTACCATGAGTATATACTTAAAGATTTTGTCATCATCAAAAAGGTAGAGATTATTGACTCTTGTCTTGATTTTGATGAATAACAAAATATTTAAGTATATTTGAGTACTAACTATGTGTTAAAAGTGTGTCTACTGGAACAGGGTACTCATCAAAGCTATTTTGTGTTAAAAGTTTAAAGCTTATTATCTTGTTGAAGAAGCCAGTTGAATTGATGGAATTTCAAGTTAAATGGACCTTGATACATAAGAATAATCTTGAAGAACTCAAATCTTGAAGTTGAAGAAGTTTCAATAAAGTTTCAGTAGAGTTTCAGGAAAGTTTCAGCCAAGTATCGGCTCATGAAAGTGAAGTGTCGACTCAAGGTGTCGACTCATAGAAGCTTGAGCTGATATGCAGAAGAAGTTTCAGATAGCATACATGAAGTGTCGACTCATGTGTCGACTCAAGTGTCGACTCAAGGCCTGAGACCAAAAATGATACAGAACATAATGAATTCAAGTATTTCCTCAAGTGTTGACTTTTGAAGAAGAAGTGTTGACTCAAGTATCGACTCACCAGAAGAAGTATTGATGCACCAGTACATTCCAGAGAGCTTCAGAAAGTATTTTTGACCTAGTGTTGACTCAAATGTCGACTCATATGTCGACTCATGACCTGAAGTATCGATACCTGCAGGTTTGGATAAACAGTAACGGCTAATTTTTTGAGGCACAGAAATGGTTCTTTTTATCTCTAACAACTATTTTCACCTCTTCAATGGTCAAAAACAGTCATTTAAGGCTTGAAAAGGTATTTAAAATGGACCAAACTTAAGAAAGGGAAGACTAATGAGGAATTAAAGAGAATTCATTAAGAGTTTATTACTTTTGAGTGAAGTTGAGCCTTCAAGTATTCAAAAACATTTAAGGAGCATTCAAGTCCAACTCTCAAGCACTCATTAAGGCTTTAACAACTTGAAGATAAGCTTTCTCAATAGCAATCAAAGAGCTTCAAAAGGATATTTGCTTTATTTTTGAAAGTTTATTGTATTCTTACTTTAAACTCAGATTTGTTGTTGTTCCTAGTTTCAAGTGGTTTGAAACTAGTGTTTGGGTTGTTGGTGAGCATTGTTTCAAAAACCAACTTAGATTGTTGATGGGCCTTGTGAAAACCAATAGGTTTTTGGTTATCCCGAAAAATCAAGAGATTTTTGGTGAGCCTTGTGAAAACCAAGAGATTTTTGGTTAGCCTAGTGAAAATCAAAGGGTTGTGTTTAGTGAGCCTAAAAAACTAATCGGTTATAATCAAGTGGGATTATAGTGAAATTCCTAAATAAAAATTAGGGAGTAGATGTAGGTGCTTTGGTGTGCACCGAACCACTATAAATCTTTGTATGTTTGCGATTATTTTTCTCTTAAATTTGCTTATTATTTTTGCTACATTTTATTATCAAGCATATAAATACTTGAAATCACTAGCACCTTCATTGTTTTAAATTGGTACATACTTGCAACAAGTTTTTAAAAACCTAATTCACCCCCCTTTTGGGTTGCTTCGCTGGGCAATATGTTGCTTATGGATGATTTATGAATGGATAGGTCTTATTATTATGCACATGATGAAATTTATATCCAATTATTTTGATTTTAGGAATGTTAATGGATACATAAATTTAAATCTTCTTTGATTTGACATAAGACATATTACATGTGTAGCAATGACGATGGGCTGTCTTTTGATTAAGCATTGCTTGGAGGCAAGATGTGAACTATGACATTATTTTTTTTCTCTTGTTGTCGTGATACTTTACTGACATTATCTTCACATGCCATGAGCCATATTTTGTAAATATATATGTATATTAGTACTTGTGGTAGCTGTTCCGTGCTATATTTAAAATGTTGGCAGCCCTTAATGTTCCAGGATATTGAGCTCCCTTATGTTACAACATAGCTATTCTATGCTATATTAGTACTTATGTTAGCTGATCTAAGCCATATTTTTTTCCTCTTTTATTATATTGTTATACATATAGAAATGTTACAACTGCTTCAAATCTATCAAGTCATTACTTCTACTATTATGTTGGTTGCAGACCCATATATACAGGCATTATATTTTTGCTAGCTTAATCTAAGATATGTTTAATTTCTTGGCAACCCTTTTCGAGCCTATCATTGTATCTTATTTAACTTTTGTTATGCCTTTTATTCATACTAACGATTTTGAGAGGTCATGTTTATATTCGTATTTGGAAAATGTTTAACAATGGGTTGGGCACTATTTCTTAGCAGCCTTTTATGTGATATGTAGACTTGTATTATGGTTGGAAGCCTCTAATGTGCTATAATGCTTATGTTGTTGGCAGCCCTATTGTATGCTATGTATATCTTTGTGGCAGGTAGAAATTCATTGCAAATGTAGTATGATGAGGTGCTGCTCCATTCATACAAAATCTCATAATATCATTTATCACACAGATTATCATGCTAGAACTATTTGTTGTTTTAGTTAACAATTCCTTATTTTCAAAATATGTTATGGTATATGCTAATATTGTAAGTTGATGAATGCTTTGATTTAATTATTTATGGTTATAGGTTATTTGTGGTTACTGATTGAAAATATTATATAAATTTATATAAGTACATAGCTCTTTGATCAATGATTCTTAAGTTCGTGTCACATATATATCTACTAATATTAATCCTAAATGATAATGACATTGGATTTACAACTGATCACCTGCTACAGAGTTTGTAGCTTTATCATATTGATGGCACTTACCTCTTATCTAGTTTTCTGTCCGTAGAAGTGAGTAGCTATTGTACCATTATGTTTAGATGTGTTGGAGTTACTGGTTCATGTTGGACTTCTTAATTTTGGTTTTCGATGTTGATAACTTTGATATTTCTTTGTATATGATATTTATTTTTTTCAAAACATATATTGTTGTTCAAGGTCTGCTTGTTATGTTCATTTATTTATTTTTTATAACTTCGTATCGATCAGACGTGCCATTCTTTTGACATATGCTGCTTATGGATGATTTATGGATGGATAGGTCTTAATATTATGTCCTGTGATGAAAGTTATATCCAATTTTATTGAGTTCTAGAATTTTAATGGAGATAGAAATTTTTATCTTGTTTGATTTGGTAGGAGACATATTACATGCATGGTAATGATGATGGGTTGCCTATTGATTGAGCATTGTTGGGAGATAGGAGTGGAACTATAACATTAGTTTTTTTGCTCTTGTTGCCATCACTACAAAAGAAAATGTAAATCCCGATGCTTTTTTTTGATTTTCCCGATTCTAAAAAGCGTCGGCAAAAACATCCGCGATGCTTACAAAAGCGTTGTAAAACCATTGGCAATCGAAGAGTGGAAAAATCCATTCCCAATGCTTTTTTCGTGCATCGGCGTTGACCAAGATTTTCCCGACGCTTTTAAGCATCGGGAATAAGGTTATTCCCGATGCTTTTAAATAGCATCAGGAATAACCTTATTCCCGATGCTTAAAAGCATCGGAAATAACAAAAGCATCGGGAATAACGTTATTCCCGATGCTTAAAAGCATCGAGAAAACCAATTTTTTTTTTAAAAAATTAATTAATTATCAAATTCGAAAAATATTATAATTTAATAACAATGGGTGCAGCCTGGTAATTTTCAACATAATCAGTTTTAACAAATACAATATGAAAATTAATATCAAATTGAATACAGATTTGTAACTACTATAATATGAAGTAATGCTCCATTGTTGAAGTACATCTATTTCATATGCTTGACTTTGGTGGTGGTATGTAGGTGCGGGAAGATTTTCCTCCCTTGTTTTTTTAATTTTTTATTTTTTGGTATTGGGGAAGCTAGATTTTCCTCCTTGGACTTAGGCTAAAGTGGTTGCAACACTTTTGTCACCATTCTCTTTGGCCAGGCCCATGAAAAATATCCTAGTTCTTTTAATACTACAAGAAGAACAAAAGAATTCGACCGGCGCTAACACTGTTACATCCTCTCCTTCCACAGTCTAAAGTGCAGCCGAGTGAGAGGTGTCATAGAAGGTCTCAAATCATTGCCCTACCCTAGTCCAAATGCAGCTCAATACTACCGAGAATTGAAAAAGGATATAGATATTTAAATAGTTTTTGTACCTTAGTTATATATATATGTATAGATATATATATGTATATGTCGAGGTCATGCATAAATTAAAGATTTCCTATATTGGTGGTTAGATGGAAATTATGTTGGTGGTATGCAGATTGGAAATGTCTAAAGGTATGTGTGGTCATAATAATGTTAAACAAAATTTTTAACCTTCAAATATCTCCTAAGCTAAGAGGACATTGATTTTACTAAAAAGTTTAAATTTAGTTAACATCAAAATAGTCTTTCTACACAACGCGTTGGCATGTCAAAGGCTTTCACTTCACTTTATGTATGTGACAATTGTCAACAATTTTTGAGATGGTATAAGACCTTCATACTGATGTCTCTTGTCATCATCATGTCCTTGTTTCACCTGAAGCCTTGACTGAAATAAAACAACATATCATAACAACAAAACTGAAGTTCCAACAAGGTGGAATGATTCTCAAGCTAATAGCAATATACTTGACATAGGAAACAAAACGAACTGCGATTAGTCAGTCTATGCATCAGCAAAGTTAAAGATATGTCAGCTTCACCACTTAAACAAAAAGAAAGTTTAAGTATTTTCAAGTTCGTTTGATGATTTAATGGCTAACAACATATTCTAAATACAAACTGACGTCTACCTCGAGAGTAGTAAATCCATCAGTGCCTTTCCCATTTGAGGCTCATTTTATCTTCATCTTCTTCAAGAGGGTTTCATACAGCATGAACTAGATAGAAGGATTGCTGACCTGAAGGATATACAAAGTTACGATCTAACCCAGTTACAACTTGAAACAAATTTTCTATTACCAACCATTATAAGCATAGGAACTACACCCTTCCAGAAACCCCATAGTCCTACTTCATCATAGAGTTCTTGAAACTGTATGAGTTAATTTAATTCAGTCTACATGGCTAGTGACTCACAATGCAATTGGTGTTAACATTTCAATTTCAAAAAAAAAAAAAAAAATATAGACTTTGCAGGGGGGGCATTTTAAGCAAATAGTTGTTAAATTCACAAGGGAGAAGTATCTTTTCTATTACAAAGTCTTAGTTACTTTCCAGCTCACTTACCAATCACAGGGGCTATAGGTACTAGAAATAGGTTTTCCATAAAAGTCAACAAGGAACTTGATAAGGAGATGAGAGGTTCTTTTTATCATGCAAACAACAATCTAATATAAATAACATGGTTATGAAGATATACCACATGGCTAGTTCTGTAAGATGAATGCTCAATAATTGCAGCCTGAATTCCTTCGTCTGGAATTCATGGCCAAGCTACGAGTAACTTGTTTTTTGTCTGTCTTCTTGTGAGTCTGCAAAGTGACAAGAGACATTAACAACAAAAATCAAGCAAAACATTTTTCCACAAACATTTCTACCAATAACATAATCAGGATGAATGTGATAGTAATGGAAAGGATCAAGCTAGTTTCTCACCTGCATCCTTGTAACTACTACCCATATAGGGTTTGTCAGTAGCACATTTACACATCTGCACCCAGGAAAATATGGAGCAACTTCGCAAATCACATGTGCCATGATTGACTAATAAAAGAAAAAGTCAGATTCAATGATGGTGCCAAGTTCAAAAGTGGTCTTTCAGCTCCCCATGGATCTGCTCCAAACATGCATGAATTTGCAGCCAACAAAGCCACCATTTATCAAGCAAGATTTTTGGTATTTGCAGCATGGCTTGCATTACTGACATCCAACTTCAGGCAAAAGACTGATATTATAAATAAGAAATCTATGTGTAGTTAATCACCCGGATAATGCAGCAACAACAAGTGACTCGAACATGCCAACAGATCCATCTCCAATTCCTTTCTTCCAACGATCATGAGCAGCAGTTTATGCCCTATTTCTAACTATCCGATAGAAATAGTAATATACACCCTGTGCCAAAATTGTGATGGTTCAATAAGAAAGCCTTGAATAAAAACCTACATAATAGAATTATGCAGTTTTAGTTAACAAACCAATGCAAAACTCTACATCTTCTGCAATATCACCATTCTCAAAGATGTTCCTGCTCAGTTAGTTGAGTGTACTCAATTAATTGAGTGTACAATAGTAAAGACATCCACTTTGGTCATTATGTATGTTACAATCATTGTCAGTTCAGGCATTTGGATGCCTTGCCATACAGAAACTCCAGAAACTTATAACACATAATCAAATATCCATAATCATATTACTTAAACCAGACCTGCTGCAAAAGGAAACATATATTGGTTTTAACAAGACCTATCTAACATTAACAAATATTTCAATTTCATAGTAATAACATAGTAATAAATTTTTAAAATTTGTATAATATAGTAATAACAAATATTTCATTTTCATTCCATGCATTCATTCCATGCATTCTTCACACATCAAAATATAAGTCCAAATATAAAATTCATTAAGTGCCAATATTTTTAATGTTTGTTATACATATGTATGTTTAACAAAATTAAAAAATACATGAAAATACAAAGTATAAAATAACAAAAAGCCGAGGTCAATGATCTGTAGGAGGTAGATCGTCATCCTGTCCGCAAGGATCTGATGCTTCAGAAGCCTATATAAAAAATATTTAAATTATTTAATTTATGAAACTATGAATGATAACATATTATATAAATTATGAATTTAATATAAGAATATATATTTAATATCATATATAAATATATACCTGATGTGAAAAAAATGTCTGTACGATAGATGTAAGCCGCTCAATACGCTCTCTCATTCTATCCATTGCTACTTTATCGGCGGCACGGTTCTGTCGTATCTCTTCTAGCTCGGTGGCATGACTCCGTCGCATCTCCACTATCTCGTCCTCGAGTCTACGAACACGTGCATCCTGAGCACTATCTACATTCTCATATGTATATGTCATGACCGCAGATAAATGTGTGGGAGTGACTCCAACTCCATATCCCCTCACTCGACCATAGCGCTCCGGGCCCATCAACTCTGTAAATACCTCGGCCTCGATGCGACTACTCTGTGTAGATGCTGTAGACTCATCAACATGCTTAGCAATATAAGCTGTAGCTCTTTCCTGTATTAATTTAGAAAAACTAGTTAGGTCTTAAAGACTAATAAAATAAAATTTATATCGTTGAATGAATTAAATTGTAATAACTTACATATATATCCCTCGACTCATCTCTGACAAAAGTGCCGTCATGATGGGTATGAGTCATCCGGTAAAACTCCACCTGACGGGTTCCCTCCCATGTTCATCGGCCTACAAGAAACATTATACTTTTAAGCAAATAACTCAAACTATTTTAAACATTATTTAAGTATCAAGATATATATGTATCGCGATACATCGTTCGTGACATATATACATGTCCCGCGACACATATTAAGTATCAATAATTTGCATGAACAATGGGCAATAATTCTAAAAAAGTCTAGGTTAGATTTTATCGTAGTCAATATTAAGTTCCTTCTCTTAGATGCCAATTAGAAGTCTCTTCTGGCCAGCCTATATATGCTACAGATTGTTGACTTCAATTCTAAATTCAATATAAAATTTGGAAAAAAGGTCAGTTGTACTGATTAGGTTCTTTCCTTTTGTTTTTTTTTCCAAGGTTGCATTTGTATTGTTTTAAGATAATCTTCAATTCTTAATGTACTTGGACTATTGATCTAGTGTGAACCTCATCTGTAATTATCTTATTACATGATCTTGACCTCTTTGCATACAGTGGATAAACTTATTAGCTGGTGTGACCAATATATTCTTGGTTGGACATTATTCTCTTTTATATTTTTTCTTTGTCCAAGATAGATAGTCATGCCATTTAAGCTGTATCATTTTATATCTTTTGAAATTCTTGCTAATGTTTTTCCTTGTTGATACAGAAAGAGTCCATATATGGGCTGACAGAAGTTTTGAGGGATGAAATCCAAAATGCACGTCTTGTTGCAAATCCTGGATGTTATCCAACATCCATCCAACTTACTCTCATTCCATTGATCAAGGTTTTAACTATATAACATATGATTGTAGTGAACATATATTGGTTTTAATCCAACAGCTAGCATAATTAGACTCACAGATTTGCAAATAACAACTGTTAGATTTGAGTTCTAGTAGAGCCAATTTACTAAAACTTGATGATCAGTCAACTAACAGTGGATAAATTTGTAAAAGTCAAGGAAAAGTTTTTTACGTTATTTATATGCTACATCCAACTACCATTTTGCCTTTCAAATAGATTTAAATAGTAGTAAAATAGTGTTCATTTGAACAAAAGATGTAAAGGTATGATAAAAAAAATCTCTTCATTAAAAAATGAACTAATACCTTTTAGATCTATATAAAAATAAAGTTCTCATTATATCCTTGGAAATTCCTCTTTTCTGTACTGTATACAGAAACTTGAGCCCCTTTTCTTACTAGACCTCCTCAAACACTCTGCACTTGCCCATAGCAATTCAAATTCAATGATTGGATTAACTTAGCAAAGCTGTAGCCAAAATATCAATCATCGGTTAATGTTTTTTAATTCTTCATTTGAAATACTATAATTTTCAAAGGCCTAAGCATTTGATATATTTTCAAATTTTGCTTGATGTACAGGCTCACCTGATATATAATATTAGTATCATTATACATGCATAAATACTTTAATATTGAAAATATAAGCATATAGTTTAAATAACTTAGGAACTCTTGTCTGACTCGCGCGTAACTCTTGGATCCCGATGTGTGGGGAACAGACTGGGATGCTCGTGCAGCTCTACCAATATCAGAATATGTCTGCAAAATAAAAAAGAGAACTTCTTTAGACCAGAAAGATATGTATATATATATACATAATGTGCCATATTTTTTAATAAACTTGCTTCAAATAAATTAGAAGATACCTGTCCCCTATCGAAAAACCAATAGTGAACTAACTCCATCTACTGATGAGGGGTACATCAGGAGGACAGGTACCAATTACCTACTCTTCTGTCATACCCGGCAACTTGTACTTCGTTTTCAACTGGGCTTTATATTCTTTCCAATTTCGGTTAAGAGATTTCAGTACAAAGTCATGGGAGGATGGAGGAAGTACAAACTTACCCTACAAAATAAAATAATTAATAATAATATAAAACACACCATAATATTTGAACTATGCAAGATAACAAATAATTTATACAAATTTTTTACCTGTATAACTCGTAGAATCTCTACTTTATACATCGGAAGCATATCATTCCACTTAGCATAGCTAAGTGGACAAAGCTGATGCCTCCATGCAACCGTCCCCAGAAAAGAGCTCAATTAGCTGGCAACTTTTTTAATTGGCTGCCCCAGCTCATTGCACTTAATCAATATCCTCTCACCCTCGGGCATCTGCCAAACATCACGTACTACTGTAGGCCCGCGCTTACGTCTAACACTCCCCGATCCATCTGAACAGAAATAGATAAAAGTAAGCTATAATAAAAAGTGTAATCAATTTTAAAGTTACGAAGGATATTGAATTAAATTACCCTGAATATGTATCTCATCATCTGCTGGATCAACGGGAGAGTCATGATGCCCCAAGGATAATGGAGCTACAATAGTATGCTATGTGGAAGGATAGGAAGGACCGGCATGAACATCCTCTGCTGAAGTACTGGCCTCAGCATGCTGTCCAGAAGAACTGCCGGCCTCTGTCCGGGAGTGCTAGAACTGTACCCCAAGAAAATGTCACCCACGAGGCATCGTATCACCTATCATTTACATCAGAGACAGAATTAGTGAAGATAAATAGTAATTTAACATAATAATTAATATAAATTCCAAACATTAGAAAATTTAATTCCAATAAGAATCAAGCATTAACATTTTCTTCAACTTTTGTCCTAACTAAGGGTATTGTAGCATGTACATCATCAACTGGTATAAAATTGAATGGCATGGAATGTGTATAAGTATCATCATCTTCATCATCTTCCAGTTGTCTTCCCATATCATATAAGTCCTGAGATTTTGTCTTAATAACAATAGCCCATTCTTTGTCCTTTGCATCTTGTACGAAAAATACTTGACGAGCTTGAGAAGAAAAGATAAGTGGATCATCCTTCAATAAGACACCAGTATGTATCAACCTTGTAAAGTTTATAAGTGTAAATCCATTTGCATCTTTTTTCAAACCTCTTGATGAATTTATATCTACCCAATCACATCTAAATAATATAACTTTAAAAATTCCATAGTAATCTAACTTGTATATATCTTTAAGTGCACCATAATAAGTCTTTCCATCAGCTTCTACCATAACACCACTATTCTGTATTTTTCTAAATTTCTCGCGATCTTTAGTGTAAAACTTAAATCCATTGATTATGAAACCATTATATCTGATGACAATTTTGTTCGGTCCTCGAGCCAGGGCTATTAATTCATCTGAACAATTCTTCTCCATCATTGTTGATACCTAAAAAATCATAAGAATTGTTAACAAGTTATTTGATGATAAATCTATACATATATTCTTTAAATATATGTAAACCTATTTTGAAAGCCATGTAGGAAATAACTCGACTAACAATCGCTGCTCAATCCTTGGATTAGGTCGAGTGCTATGACTAGCTTGTCGCTGAGATATTAAAAACTCGCTGCATAAAATTTATAATTATTAAAATTATTTCAAAAATAATATATGATATTCAAAACCATTGAAATATATTAAGTATATTAACCTTCGATAGTCAGATATAATTTTACTATGAAGTAACACATAACGGTGTGCTTGTGTAATTGATTTATGGTCCAATACAATACTTTCACCTTTTTCCATTAATCTTCCTGTAGTTAAAAACTTATACAAATCTGCATTGGCTACAAAATCACTATGCCGTTGAGGTCTATTAAACACAGTGTCTATACCTTGAAGATATCTTGAACAAAATGTCAGACACTCGTCAGCAATATATCCTTTCATAATATTGCCCTCTGGATAGGCTCTATTTCGTACATAATCTTTCAAGCGTACAAGATACCTATAATATATAAAACTTTTATGTATACATCATCATGACATTACTTTTAATACAAATTATCTAGAGATTAAAAATTAACAATAATACCTTTCAATAGGATACATCCATCTGTAGTGTACCGGTCCACCAAGCTTGACTTCCGAAGCTAAGTGAATGATTAGATGTACCATAATAGTAAAAAATCCAGGTAGAAAAATCTTCTCCATCTAACAAAGTGTAACTGCAATATCCGACTCCAACCGATCAAGCTCTCCAAGATCAATAATCTTTGAACATAATGACTTAAAGAATGATGATAACCGGACTATAATTGTAAGAACTTCTTTAGACACTGATGATCTTGAAGTTATTGGAAAGATATCTTGTATCAATATGTGACCATCATAACTTTTGAGATTAGAAATTTTTTGGTCTTTAAGATGCACGCACCTTGAAATATTAGATGCATATCCATCAGGTACTTTAATATTTTTCAATACTGTCAAAAAATTATCTTTTTCTTGAGCTGACATGGTATAAGATACAGGAAGCAAATAAATTCCATCATTAGCAAGCATTTTGGGATGAAGATCATGTCGGATACCCAATTCTTGTAAATCCATTCGAGCCTTCATGTTATTTTTGGTCTTTCCATCAAGATTCAATAATGTTCCAAGCATATTATCACATATATTCTTCTCTATGTGCATGACATCAAGATTATGCCGAATAAGATTATGTTCCCAATAAGGTAAGTCAAAGAAGATACTTCTTTTCTTCCATAAATATTTGCTGGACTGATTTGTAGCTGCTATATGTATGTCTTCCTCATTTTCATTTTCGAAAAAATTATCAGAATATTCAAATACCTGTGCATCCATAGTACCAGCAGTCATTTCTTTTGCCAATCCTTCTTGATCATCCCTCATTCTTTTTTTAGAAAACTATAAGAATTTACCATATATGTACTGATGGAATCCATTTATCTACGAACATTAATTCCAGAAGGTGGAATAGGTGCACATCTCATTTCTATGGTACCATCAAATAAATCTGACTGAAAACGAAATGGATGATTTGGTTCTAACCATCACCGATATCCCATATAACAGAATTTTCTTCCATGTTTTAACCAAATTGAATGTGTCGAATCTGCACAACAAGGGCATGTACCCCGTCCTTTTGTACTCCAGCCAGATAAATTGGCATATGCTAGAAAATCATTTATAATCCACAGCAAAGCCACTCGTAGATTAAATTTTTTACCATTTGAAGCATCAATTGCTTCGACACCTTCCCACAAATATTTCAATTCCTCTATTAAAGGTTGGAGAAAAATATCAATATCATTTCCTGGACCCTTATCACCTGGAATAACCATTGATAAGATAAGTGAGGATTATTTCATGCACAACCATGACAGTAAATTGTACAGTATCAGAACAACTGGCAAAGTGCTGTTTATAGAATTTAGAGTACGAAAAGGATTGAAGCCATCTGAAGCTAAACCCAACCGAACATTATGAATATCAGAGGCAAAAGTAGAATGCCTAGTATTAAATGCTTTCCATACTAAACTATCTAATGGATGTCTCAACATTCCATCCTTCGTACGCCCTTCATGATGCCATCTCATCAGTGAAGCTATTTTTGATGATGAATATAGCCTTCTCAATCAAGGAATAAGTGAAAAGTAATGCAATAACTTCGTCGATTTCTTGGTACGCCATAGTGTATCTGTTGCATTCACTACATCCTCATCTCCTTCATGAGTTGTTCATCGCAAAGATCTGCATACATTACATGACTCTCGATCAGTATTTTCACCATAATATAACATGCAATCTTTTGGACAGCTATGAATCTTTTGAAACCCAAGATCTAGATTGTTGACAACTTTTTTTGCTTCATAAAGGAGGATGGTAAACCATTGCCTTCTAAAAATGCATCCTTTAATACCTTCAAAAGTATAGTAAAACTCTTTCCCGACCATCCATTCATATATTTTATATGAAATAAATGTATAAGAAAAGAGATCTTAGAAAATCTCAAACAACCCAGATATAATTATTCATCCTTTGTTGGCAATGCAGAATTATGTTGTTAGATCTGTTTTGTCATTTAGTTTACTAGCATTTTTTTCCTCGAGACAGTGAGAAGTAGCTGATATATATCTGAAAATGTAAATTTTGATATCTAAGATAAGTTTACAATGGCAACGAACAAAATCTAAAAGGTATGGTACCATGGACATGAAATCTTTTATTGTATCAAATTCTTTCCAACAAAGGATGAATAATTATGCAAGTCCATTTGCCTGATTGATGAGCTTGACTAAATTTTACAAGTGGCTGTTTAGGAATTCCAAAATAATTGGTCACATATTTTTGACTTGTTATCTGTGATCAGAAGGGATATGGTTATGTGTTGACAGAAAAGTGGCAATTTTGCATTAATTTCTTTAAGTGTGTCTCTTTAAACATAAGTCAGGTGAAGAATCCACCATCTTGCCAGCACGGAAAACACAGTACTTCGAATAAATTGCAAAGATTCATTTCTTAGGTTGCATACATCAATGTGGAAGGTCAACATTATGAAAAATAGGGGGACATGAAATATTGAAGGTCAGCATACATCAATAACAGCATTATGAAACACAAAAACAACCTCCCAATTTTCTCAATTTACTAATATATGTTGCACTTATTGGAATTTTAACATTGAAGTTCAGATGCAACACTAAAATCTGTACCATTTATCAGACATCAACCAACAACACCCAAACCAACGAAACCAATGATAATCCATCTACTATTCAAGCAATGATTTCTTGTCAAAGAGCTCTAATTTTTAATATGTGATCAACAGGGTAAGCACATGGAAGGCACACAAACCCCCAAAAGATAAATTACTTCCTATAGAGAAGTTCAAGAAGAATAAAAAAGTAAAAGGAGGAAGAAGCAACAGAAACCAAAATCAGCATAATCACAGTCTTCAAATAGCATTGTTAAGAATCAACACAAAAGGAGGCATGATTCTAATAATGTATACTCTAGTACATGTATGCACATACATAATTTGGCAAGATAAACTAGGTTCTCACAATAAAAAAATAAAAATAAAACAAAACCAAATCTCACATACTCATATAAGTACATTGACATTTAGATTATCATGTTAATGGGCACATAAACTTATGTGAAGCATGCATATATAGCATCTATAGATTTTAATTCTCATAACACAATATAATCCAAGGGTCTAATATGCATGCCTGTAAGTATGTTTTCTTTTCATTCTAGCATGTTGATCCTTTTTTATTTTAAAGAAAAGACACTTTAATCTCTAGCCAAAAATATGGTAACTCAAACAGAGGCTATCGGAAGTGGAGAAACAAAGATACAGAAACCAGGGTTTAGAACGATGCACCTTTACAGAACTTACAAACTCCACCATGCTAACACACTTACGGAGCCACCTTCAAATTACTTCTAGTAATTTTGTGGGTACCAAAATTATATAACACACACACAAACACACACATATTTATGTACATATATGTAAATAGGTCTGATGATACGAAAATCTTAGCAGGTCTTCAGCTTTGAATATTTGTGCAGACTGAGTGGGACTAGCTAGGTGCAGAATAAAGCTTGTTTCAGTATTTTTTTCTCCTCTTCCGTCCCCTGTTTTTATTAATTTGCAAATTCATATATCAAAATTATATCCTGTAAATAAATAAAAATCTCTACATTTTTTTTAAAAAGATTTATTATTATTATTATTATTATTATTATTATTATTATTTGACGTGTTCGGGTCATCTTCTACTCTCCTTTTTTTACCTAAAATATCATATCAAACTACATCATATCACGAGATATACATGGTTCCAGTTCTCCGAGATGAAAAATGGTTTCAACTTTTCCAGCAATCAACATGCACTTCCAAGGAGGCTACCTCATACTGTATTAATATGTTATCCGAGACCTGATCTATATACCAATCCACCTCCTGTTTCACTCATGTGATGGCTACATGAATAAATTCTCTCTCTCTCTCTCTCTCTCTCTCTCTCTCTCTCACTTCATGAGAAGGATTTGAAGGCTCTAACGAAGGGATCGAGAAGCTTGTTGGTTCTTCACTGTCAAAAAAGGCAAGACCATCGCCCTCCCACTAATGGGAAAAGCAAACTATATATCCAAGAGAGACACACATAAGGATCTATTCAGTTACCTAATAGCAGAAAGAAAGTGACCCTCGAACCCATATCGATCATAAGCCATGCGATCCGCTCGCCTTTACCTCTAGGCATTATTTTAAGCTAAAGATCTAAAAGCATAAATATTCCAAAGCAATAGATGAATTACGACGACATCAAATCTAATTTGAAAATTAATTTGCTAAATAAGGTCAAGAAGACCTACAAAATGAAGCACAAATTCGAGGAAGACGGGTATGATTTCTCCAAGATTAGGAGCCTACCTGATAGGGATCGAAGGGGATTTCTTCTCCTTCGGTCAATGGAAACAAACGAGATCCGGATTCCGCCCGCCGACGATGGATGGAGGGATCAAAGGGGATTTCTTCTCCTCCGGTCAATGGAAATAAACGAGATCCGGATTCTGCCCATCGACGATGGATGGAGGGATCGAAGGGGATTTCTTCTCCTCCGGTCAATGGAAACAAACGAGATCTAGATTCTGCCTGTCGATGATGGATGGAGGGAGGGAGAGGGAGATGACGAAGGGACGGAGAGTGAGATGACGAAAGGAGGGAGAGCTCTCCATGGCTTTTATTTAGATGAGGCAAAAACGGAGCAGTATAAACAACCCATCCACGGCTTTTGCCAACGCTTTCTAGAAGCGTCGTGAGCACCGCGGGACTTGACGACGCTTTTTTCTAGCTTCGGGAAAAAGAAGTCGCCTATTGCCCATTTCGTTGTAGATCATGATACTTAACTGACATTATCTTTGCTGTCGTGAGCCATATTTTGTAAATATATATTTATATTAGTACTTATGGTAGCTGTTCTGTGCTATGTTTAAAATATTGGCAGCCCTTCATGTTCCAAGATATTGACATCTCTTATAGGCAGTGCTACGAAACTAGCCTTTTGATCAATTGCCTAGATTTCTAGTTCTTCATCTTCTAACCAAGACTGTTATGTTGCTGTGTCAATTTTTAGGTTATTTTTTTGCAAAGAAATTATGAAGTTAACTTGCACAGGCTTGGAATTTGATATATCTATCTGTTGTATACTTGCCACCTAAACTACAACTTCTGCATCATATTTGCATTTGCTACATTATATATGCAGTTTATATGCTTGGAATGGTTTTTGTTTGTTTAGTAGATAGGTCCAATTGGTATATTTTACAGGTAAGATGTATTTGATTTTTTGTAGGACCTAATATATATTTCTGTGGGTGCTAAACCTGAACAATGATGAAATTGAATTTAAAATTAATCATCCATTACAGAGTTGGTAGCTTTCTTGTAATAATAATAATTTTTTCATATCTAGTTTATGATTGGTGGATTGGTTTATATCATGTAGTATTATGTTGAGATATGCTCAAGGTACAGGTTCATATTGAACTTATTCATACCATTGCATCATAATTCTTAAATTGGAGTGTTTATTGGATGTTTGGGTGGGTCTGCTTGTTATGTTCGTCTACGTTGATTTTATAAGTTTATATAGGAGCAAATATGCCTATGTTTTGACAACTCTCTTATGGGTGATTTTTGGATGCATGGATATTAGTATTACTCATATGATAAAATTTAAATCCAAATGTTCTGAGTTTAGAATTTTTATGAAAAATAAAGATTTTGCACTACTAACAAATTATATTTTAGGCATTTATTTTTCTTTTCTTGCAGTGGCTATGATGTATCTCAATGGCGGAAAGACAGTCTTCTTAACTATACTACTAGGAGTTGGTGCTAATGGTTAAGGACTGCAGTGTAGCGCATGAAACATATTACTATTTCTAAATCAAATATAACAATATTTTTTTTTTATTTTAGAACTTAGTTTCCTTGTTTTATTGTCTAGGCATGTATATTGTCTTCTTATTTTTGTATCAACTATTAATCTTTTATGGATATTTGAAGATAATTATAATTAATAATAAGTTGTTCATTTTTCTTATAACTTACATTATCTTTTCGCCTCTACATTTCTATTTCAATTGACTAGTATATTATATGAATAATATATCAGGCCTTATTATATATTTATTTGATTTATCAAGAATCAAATATTTGTTATAACAGGAATTCTTGTATTTGTTCTAACAGGGATTCTTGTAACAAGAATTCTTGTAATTCATGTATTTGTTGTATATGAAATTTTGCTCTATTTGTATAATATCCTCCGGAAAATGGTAATGGTATAATCCAGTTTTCTCTTGCTAATTGTTACTGATATATATAGGTAAGATGCAAAATTATAATAGATCATCATAATAAATTAATAAATAAAAATTAATTTATTTAAATAATTAAATTAATAAATAAATTGATAAATCATTTTTTCTTATATTTTGGTCAAGGGTATTCTTGGAATTTCTATAAAAATCTTCATTTATTCTGATTGAAATACAAGTTTATTTCCATGTCATCTGGATACTATTTGAAATAATATTGCATTAATTGTACTGGAATAGAGAAGAATATCATATTTTAAACCAAACAGAAATCTAGAATAACAAGTAGAATAAATCATTCTTCGAGAATAGCAATTCCTATTCCTGAAATAAATTTTAGACATTCATATATTATCAAAGAGAATAGCTATGCTGGTCATCCTTCTTCTTTCTTTCATTCCATTTTCTTATCAAAAAAATAATATCAAAAAAAAAAAAAAAAAAAAAAAAGCTAAGCATTGTCATGATCCCAAGAAAGGGAAGGAAGCATTTGAACATTATTTTCCATAGTATTAAGGGCAAAGAGAGGGTGAAGCTGTATTATGATAGTTCAGGTCAATTCCACACCAGGATCCGAACGAAGGATTTTCTTAAATAGAACTAAAATATTAATGGGAGTTAAAAACTTGTAATGGAGTGCACACCGTTTTTTCATAATATTTGTTGTGGGGCTGTTTTACACTGAAGGGCCAAAAAGAGATCCCAGGTGCAAAGAATGAAATCCCAGGAATCCACCCGAAGGATTCATTTGCTCGAAATGTACGTCTTTGGATTAATGTGTTGTTGTATTGTGGTTGTGTGCCTTGTGGTGTTATTTTGACAAGGGTTGGAAATCCAAGAACTTGCGCGGTGACGAGGAGAATCTGACTGGCTGGGTCGTATGGTTAACCCCCATTCCCTGTCTGCCACGCAGGATGAGATTGGTACAATTGACAGGGATTGATGATGATAGATGAAAGATGGGCCATCCATCAGATGCTCCTCAGCACCCCGTAGCGCGTTGGTTGGGGAATGGAGCAAGGAGTATTGCGTTCGAAAAATTATTAGCTAAAATTATTCTACCAGGTCTATATTGGTCTGTTCAATGAGTAGCTAACACATCATGTATTATCGAAAAAATTTGTATAATCAGCCAAGCTTGATAAAAAATCTTAAATAAAAAAATTATTTTTAATTATGATTTTTTTTAATAGAAAAAAAAGGAGAGGTGGGGATAAATTCCGGTTGTAGCTATCCCTTCGGATCCCGTTCCTGTTAGACTATGTTCGATGCGAGCTGCACGTTTCACGTACTCTTTCTATCTTTCGATGAGTACGTCATCCTTATGATGTTAATTATGATTGGTTAATTGATAATTTTGTTGTTTTGAATTAAAAAAAAAATTTTTCTTAGATGATATGATGGTTTCTTATTAGATGGTTCAAGATATATATAGTAGAAAGGTTGACGTCATAATACAAATCCATGATATCATAATATATATAAAAAAAATGATATTTTTTGTTAGAAAATAAATTAATAACGTGGTATAATTTTACTTCACAAGGATGGATAATGAATTTCTCTAGGTAAAATTTTCAGGGACCATGCAAATACATAGCTCCTTCCCTTCTGCCAAGTTGTTTAGGAGGCACTTTCTGTTGATCTCTCGGTGCAAAGGGTTTGGCAGCTCGTATGGGTCCTTTGATCTGATTTCCAATCATATGCTACGTGCAACTCCCACAGAGCGAATGAAGGTTGTTGTCGTCTATTCATCTATCACTAAACTTTGGTGATGGAGCAAGAACATACCAATCTTCTTCAGTAGGGATTGGGGGTCTTCTAGGGCTATTCTACTTTGCAAAAAATTACTAGACTGGGGTTATCAGTAGGGACACTCTAATATTTAGGTTAGTAATCGAAAAACATGAGGCTATAGCAGACAAAGTCAGAAACCTACAGTGATCCGATGAGTGAGAGCAAAAGCGTATGGGAACATCTAAGTACATACCTGGACCGGAGATCCCTCATACCTATTTGTATTATGTAGCGTAATAGAATAGTGTTAGTGGAGGACGTCAATCTTTGATAAGCATAACAAACTTAGCTGAGGTGGCGAGATCCTATCTCCTGGGACTTTGACCAGAGGAATCTTTTTTATTATGATACCAAATTCTGTTAAAATCATGTCTGCCATGACTTATACCAGAACAAATGGGATTGGCTGATTGTTGGCTACCTAGGTACTGCCATCGCTAGGCGAAAAAGGAGATTTGCTCGCACGCTCGGGCCCACTGGGTCAACTCGACCGACTAGCAAGCCAGAATTGAGTGGGAAGTTGGTGGTACAAGAAGTGGGGGTGTCACACTAGACAATTATAGTCATTTTCCGCTACCATGATCCAAATCAACTAGTTGACCTGGATGAGACTAGTCTACCAGTGGGCTCTGCTTCTAGTCATTTATGGGTGATGGGCTAGTTGCTCTTGGCATCCCGACACTATCACCGATCCAATCGTGTCAGACCGAACACCATAGTCCACCATGAATGGTGGCAAAATTTGATGGTCAAAGAGGTCTCCAGGTCCATGTCAGCAACTGCCACATCAGATGCCCCCCACTTCCAAGTTCAAAAAGTTCTCTTTCATTCCTTTTTGAATGATGGGAGTAGTCGAATTCCTGACTGACATGGGCACTACCCAAATGTCGATGGACCCACAAGGTGAGGGGCTGCAAACTATTCGGGTGCTTCCATCATGAGAGAGAGAGAGAGCTGACGTGGCTCACCTAGGGGGTCACTTTTAATTTGCCTTAGACCGTGGCTCGCACGTCTTCTCTTGAACAGTGACAGGCTACCATGTATCCCAAGAGCAATAATTTGAAAAGATTAGTTCACGCTTCCCAAGATTGGGTATTAAAGGAAGCTGGAAAGGTCCAAAATGTTGAGATGTTGGTGATTAAACGTGTGCCACACATCAAAATCTGGGAGGACATACTTGGGCGAGTGAGATTTGGATCATTGGAGCCTCCAGTTTAAAATGGGTTTTAGGCACTGCTTCAAGGGCTTTTCTGAAGGAAGATTTTTTTGATTTTTTTTTTTTTTTTTTGTGAGCCTACACTAAGCAGAGGATAGGAACAGGTAGATGTTTAAAACAATTTTAATTAATTGCGGAAAAACCTGTCCCAAAACCATGATCAAAAAATATATTTGCATAGAGAACAATAAAATGCATGGCATATATTTTTTTTCATAATTTTTGGATATGTATAAATGCATATAAAAATTAAATTGAACTTATTCCAGGCTGGAATAAGGGAGGAATAGGGTGGAATAGCAATGAGGAATAGGATGGAATAGCTATTCCCGCTATTCCACCCTCCTTCAACCTCGGTCCAGAGATTGCTTACCGTGGAGCAATGTTCAGACGCCGACTGCAGAGCGCACAGGCCTCCAAACTCCGAGCTCCTAGGTCCGCTGGAATCCTTGCTTGACCGGCTACAAGGTGATAAAATCAGATCTCCAGGTCTCTGGCGTTTTCCTCTTCGAATCGGGGCTCCAAATGACCTGCTCCGACGATCTCAGGCGAGAAGATCACGCCGTGGGAACCTGATCGGAGCGGCGTCGCTAGCCACCGGATCCCAAGTTTTCACGGTTTTTGGAGAAATGGAGGAAGCTCTCAAAAAACCCACCGAAAGAGAGCAAGAAGGGGTATAAAAAATTCCTCTGGATGCCAACCGAAGGGGAGAGCAAGGGTCTTGAGTTTGGTGCGATGGGGTAGTGGGATTTAATTGAAATAAATCAGGGAAGGGAACGCCCTGTTTCGATTTCAGAAATTGAAAAGTCTCAGGCGTGAGGATGAAGACGACGGTTCAATAGGTGAACCGGCAAATGACCAAAAAGCCCTTCGGTCCAAGGGCAAAGCAGGGTCAATTGGGTTCAGGCCAAAACCCAGTCAAACGAAGTCCAAATCGAACGAAACTGGACTCAAAACGAAGCTAAGAACGAACCCTATCTTTCTACAGTCCAACCTCACTGATTTGAGTTGAAATTGATTTGCAACCGATTTAAAACAAAATCAATTAGACTTAGAAACATTCATCAAACCATTTGATGAACATGGGTTCAATCCTAGTCAGCCAGGAACATATTCCTGGTTGATCCAGAGAAGACCCGATCAACCCAAGACCGGGTCATCCAGAAGAAAACTCAACCAAAAATCGTGACAAAACACCGAAACGATTCCCAATCGAATCGGTTCCTGATCAGATAGAAATCCTCTGTGGCGTGTGACCTCATAGGTTCGAACCTAAACGGTAGTATTGGGACACTTCCAGTACCAGCACAAGATACCACCTAGCAATGGGTCTCGGCGTCCGGATAGGTCGAAGATGCGGGAGCAATCCATCGAACCTCTGGCATATGGTTAGCGCATAATTTATCCCTTTGACCTCCAATGCTCAGGATAACCTAGGGTTGAACTGCCAACCCCAGCTATGTCAATCCACTACGTGTCTCAATCTCGCATGTCCAGTGACTCTTCACTGGGACCACCCCGGCCGAGGATTTGCTAAATTGAGACACTGCGATACATTCAATCCAAACCATTTAGATAGGTCAATTCCATCTTGGTCCACTACTGCTCCACAAGTACTTGCCTGTACCCAGAAACCTTTCGTCACCGGATTAAAATCCGGGTAGTCCGGCACCAAAGCACAGGGAGTTGCTTGCAAGCTACCAAAGTGACCTCAGGTCAGAGGGACACTTATGCCCATATCCATTCGCGAGCGATCCTTAGGCAGATAAGGTGCTACGCGGAGTCACGTCTAATGAGATATCAAATATCCCACTTGCAGATCACATTAGTGTCACCACACTCCTTTGGTCAAGAGGACAACCAAACAATGCGAACCACAACAGCCTATGTTTGATATGTTGCTATCCAGGTACAACATATCATTTGGCTGAGAACCCTGTTTAAGGACCACTCGATATATCCTCTCTATATCGATGTAATAGTAGTCCTAAGAACATCATCACTAAAGAATTCATTATAGGAAGATGTAAAGTGATGAGAAGCCAGAATAACTTTTATTCATTATAAAAATTACATAACAATTAGCTCAACCATCTACAACCTAGATGATTGGCTTTGGGATACAATTCCCAACAAACTCCCACTTAAACTAAAGCCAATCAGAACAGTATCGAATACCCATCTTCCATTTGTAACTGTCGAATTCTTTAATTCCGATGGCTTTGGTAAAGGGGTCGGCCGGATTTTCCTTTCCATCGATCTTCTGAAGGTCGATGTCACCTCGTTCCACGATCTCTCGTACAAGGTGAAAGCACCACAGAATATGCTTGGTGCGCTGATGTGCCTTCGGTTCTTTGGCTTGAGCAATCGCCCCTGAGCTGTCACAATGCAGAGGAATAGAATGCTCCAGGGAAGGTGCCACTCCCAGCTCGCCTATGAACTTCCGCAACCAGAAAGCCTCTTTAGCTGCATCAGATGCGGCAATATACTCTGCTTCACAAACCGAGTCTGCAACAGTATGCTGCTTGGAACTTTTCCAGCAGACAGCTCCACCATTCAGGATAAAAATAAATCCTGACACACTTTTGCTGTCATCATGATCTGACATAAAACTGGAGTCAGTATACCCCTCTAGTTTTAGGTCAGAATCTCCATAAAGTAGCCATTGATCTTTAGTATTTCGCAAATACTTAAGGATGGTCTTTACCACCTTCCAATGTGCTTCTCCTGGGTTAGATTTGTATCTACTCACTACCCCTAGTGAGTATGCTACATCGGGTCTAGTACACAACATAGCATACATAATAGAACCCACTGCCGAAGCATATGGTATTCTACTCATACGCTCTCTTTCCTCAGGGGTTGTCGCACAATCCTTTTTGGAAAGAGTGATTCCATGGCCTATCGGGAGATAGCCTTTCTTGGAATTTTCCATGCTAAACCTTTTTAACACGGTGTCAATGTATGTCGACTGGGACAATCCCAGAAGCCTCTTGGATCTATCTCTATATATTTTCATACCTAATATGAATGAGGCTTCTCCCATATCCTTCATGGAGAATTGTGATGAAAGCCAAACTTTTATTCCCTGTAATGCAGGAACGTCATTCCCGATTAAGAGAATATCGTCCACATACAATACAAGAAATACAACTACAGAACCATTAGCCCATTTGTATATGCAAGGTTCTTCTCTGTTCCTAACGAAGCCATACGATTTGATACACTTATCAAACTGCATGTTCCAACTCCGAGATGCTTGCTTTAGCCCATAGATAGACTTCTGAAGTCTACACATTTTTGACTCGTCTATGGAAGTGAACCCTTCAGGTTGTGTCATATACACTTCCTCCTCCAGCTCTCCATTTAGGAAGGCTGTTCGGACATCCATTTGCCAGATCTCATAGTCAAAATGTGCAGCTAAAGCTAGCATAATCCGAATGGATTTCAGCATTGCCACAGGAGAAAATGTCTCGTCATAGTCAATACCATAACGTTGACGATACCCCTTGGCAACCAGACGGGCTTTATAGGTCTCTACCTTCCCGTCTGCGCCTCTTTTCCTTTTGAAGATCCATTTGCACCCAATGGGTTTTATCCCTTCAGGTGCATCAACCAATGTCCATACATGGTTGATTTCGATGGACTCCATTTCGGATTTCATGGCTCCAAGCCATAACTCAGAATCAGACCTTTGCAATGCATCCATATAGGTGATCGGATCCTCGTTGTTCTCATCGAGTTCAACAGGATCGCCATCCTGGATTAGATATCCAAAATATCTATCCGGTGGACGCGATACTCTATCGAATCTCTTTAATGATTGCACAATAGGCTCAGGATTTGATCTTACCAAATCAGGTTCAATAGCAGCCTGTGTGTGCCCAGGTTCTTCTACTTGTAGAACTTCATCAAGTTCTATCTTAGAAGCTACAGTTCCTTTAATAAGGAACTCCTTTTCTAAAAAGATAGCTCTAAGTCTGACGAACACCTTTTGTTCATCAGGCAAGTAAAAGTAGTATCCTTTGGATTCTTTTGGATAACCAACAAAAAAACATTTTTCAGACCTTGGCCCTAGTTTATCTGTTTCCAAACGCATGACATAAGCCGGACACCCCCAGACACGAAAACGTGAAAGGGTTGGCTTACGTCCTGTCCATATTTCATATGGAGTTTTGTCAACGGATTTACTAGGAACATTATTAAGAAGTTGACATGCAGTCTCCAATGCATATCCCAAGAAAAACATAGGCAAAGTAGCAAACCCCATCATAGATCGAACCATGTCCAACAAGGTCCGATTTCTCCTTTCAGACACTCCATTTAACTGAGGTGTCATAGGAGGAGTCCATTGAGAGAGAATCCCATTCTCCTCAAGATATGTCAAAAACTCACCTGAAAGGTATTCACCACCTCGATCTGATCGAAGTATTTTGATTTCCTTTCTAGTTTGTTTTTCAACTTCATTACGATATCGTTTGAACATTTCAAAAGAATCAGACTTATGTCTCATGAGATAGACATAACCAAACCTCGAAAGGTCGTCTGTAAAAGTAATGAAATATCTAAAACCTCCTTTAGCACAGATAGACATAGGTCCACATACATCAGTATGTACAAGACCTAGGATATCTGAGGCTCGTTCACCTTTTCCTTTAAAAGGTGATTTGGTCATCTTTCCAATAAGACAAGATTCACAAGTTGGCAGTGATTCACAATCACTGACATCTAGGAGGCCATCTCCTATTAACTTGTTAATCCTATTTTTATTGATGTGACCTAGCCTACAGTGCCAAAGATAGGCTTCATTGACATCATCTATTCTAGGACGTTTACTAAAACTTGTACTCATTACAATAACAGGCTGTGATAGTAAATATATGCCATTAACTAAGCTTCCATTCATGATAGTCTTACCATTCAAAATGATAGAACAAACGTTTTTCTTTATTGAAAATTCAAAATTTTCATTGGCCAGAAGGCCTACAGAAATAACATTAAGCATGAAAGAAGGACTATAATGACAGTCACTTAGAGTGACATTACAAGACTCATAAGACAACTCCAGAACACCCAACGCCAGAACTGGAACAGCATTTCCATTCCCTACGTTCAGGTACTTCTCACCATCTTCGAATCTTCTACTAACTCGAAGTCCCTGTAAAGAATTACAGATATGAATAGGACTTCCGGTATCTAATACCCAGCTAGTAGTATCACAAATAGTAAAGTTAGGATATATCATATATATACCTGGTGCAGCAACAGCTTGCTGCTTCTTCTTCTTCGGCCTGTTGGGGTCAAGTGAAGCGATGTAAAGAGGACAATTCCTCTTCCAATGACCCTGCTTCTTGCAAAAAAAGCACTCTGCCTTGCTCTGGTCTAACTTCTTCTTGGTCTGACTTGGACCAGGAGCAGACTGTACCTTCTTGCTCTTCTTCTTCTTCTTTTTCTTAAAGGGTCGAGGAGCACCTGCCGAGGAACCTCCTACATAATTCACCAGCCCTTTGTTGAGCTGGTGGTCCTTTTCATAGGCTTGCAGTAAACCTAACATCTCATGATAGTTTACTACCGGCCTATTCAATCTCCAATGATCGAGAAAGGACACGTAGGAGGGTGGCAGGGAGTTCAGGATCGCATCTTTTCCCAGCTGTTCGTGAAGGGGACAGCCGAGCTTGCCCAGGCGCTCGAACAACTCGATCATGTTCATAACATGATCAGTCACAGAAGCACCTTCACGCATACGCGTGTTATAGATGGCGCTGGAGATACGGTATCTCTCAGCATCATCAGGAGTGCCAAAAGACTCCTTCAACCTTTGAAGGATATCCTCAGGCTGGGCCTCCTCAAACCTGCGACTGAACTCATCGTTCATCACAGCCAGCATAATACATCGGACAGTGGTCCGATCAGAGATCCACTTCTGGTAAGTGTCTCTAACCGGTCCCCGAGTATTGGCAGCGGGAACTACAGGTGCCTGATCCGTTAGAACGTACAAGATCCGTTCATGCTCAAGGACTATCCTCAATCTTCGATACCAGCTATCGAAGTTGGGTCCAATCAATTTTTCATTGTCCAACAATGGACGGAGCGACAGATTGGTGGACATCTGAAAGAAAAATATGACCAAAATTAGTTTATGTAATTTTCAAAACCCTAAGACTTGGACTTTAGTCAAAAAGGTTCTTCCACTAACTTTTCAGAATAGGAGCCTCTACCTCCAATTCCGTGAAGTCATAATTCAAAGTGGGTACTAGAATCCAATAGACCACGTACAAGCCCGTCTAGGGTACGGCTCACCCATACGTGTTTAAAGGTAGGTTCTTTTAACCAATTGCTACCCTTAGCAATTTCTAGTAATCTATTTTGCCCCAAGATGCACTGTAATCGACCTAGGGACCTCCTATTACAGGCTCTCGGTTAGGTCCAACCATTAACATGCCGAATTCAGTGTTTCCAACCAACAAATGACCAAGCCCGTCTAAGGTACGGCTCACCCGATCACTGTTGAGAAGGTCACACTCAACCTTCATATTAGGGAGAGTAATTCCAATAGCGTGATATACACCCGTTCTATGGAACTGCCGATGCATACCCAACTAATGGACATATTACAAACCCACTTAATGGGAGGCAAAGACCTTATTAACTCCTTGACTAGGCCTTTTTAAGGACCTAATAATTTAGAGGATTTTAAAATTTGTGACATATAAAAAAATCATGAACCTTGATCCATAAACTCCCACTAAATCTTAGAAGGGTTTATGGTTAGGTTCATGGGCACCTAAATCAGTCAGACTGATAACCTTAAATGGCATGGGTTGATCTAACTCAATAATCTTTTCTAAATCAAATCAGGTTAGCCAATTTGGCCAGGTAAGTGCGGTCGAGGCATGAGTTACGGCATTAACCACTTTCCTTAGACACCAATTACAAGAACTGGCCAGGAAAGGGTACCCTCAAAGCCAAGGACCAAAAGGCTGCTTACCTTAGACACCAAATTGGTTTACCGTCATCAATTAGATTAGAAAAATTGAGTTAGGTTAGCCACTGAGCCAGATTAGATCCATTTAGATGAATGGACTCAAGCTTCTAACTAATTAGAAACTAGGAAAAGATAATCCTTAATCAACTTTTGATTAAAATTAATTTTAGAGTTCATTCAACTAAACCTAGGTCTAACCCAATTAGGATCTAATCCTAGCCCAACCATTTAACCCAATTGGCTTATCAAATGACTTAAGGTTTTATAAACCCTAATTTGCATTTATCATTTAAATATTTCAAATAATTCATAATTATAAGAAATCAAGCCAATTATTTAATTAAAATAATTTTAATTAAATCTTGTAAAACTCCTTTTACAATTAATTCTTATTTACATTTAACATATCAAAAAATAAAAATAATACATGCCATCATTAATTCTTAATTAAAACAATTTTAATTAAAAATTAAATAATTCAACTAATTACCAAATTAGTTAATTAAACAATTTTAATTAACTAAAAACATGCAAATATAATTTTAAATTGAACCTGGCTCTGATACCATTTGAAGGAAGATTTTTTTGATTTTTTTTTTTTTTTTTTGTGAGCCTACACTAAGCAGAGGATAGGAACGGGTAGATGTTTAAAACAATTTTAATTAATTACGGAAAAACCTGTCCCAAAACCATGATCAAAAAATATATTTGCATAGAGAACAATAAAATGCATGGCATATATTTTTTTTCATAATTTTTGGATATGTATAAATGCATATAAAAATTAAATTGAACTTATTCCAGGCTGGAATAAGGGAGGAATAGGGTGGAATAGCAATGAGGAATAGGATGGAATAGCTATTCCCGCTATTCCACCCTCCTTCAACCTCGGTCCAGAGATTGCTTACCGTGGAGCAATGTTCAGACACCGACTGCAGAGCGCACAGGCCTCCAAACTCCGAGCTCCTAGGTCCGCTGGAATCCTTGCTTGACCGGCTACAAGGTGATGAAATCGGATCTCCAGGTCTCCGGCATTTTTCTCTTCGAATCGGGGCTCTAAAAGTCATCCACGGCCACGGTTGCAGCAGGGGGATTTGAAGATCAAACTTTGATTACCTTGCACTGGAGCGATGACCTGCTCCGAGGATCTCAGGCGAAATCCCTCTAGAGGGGATACATGCCGTGGGAACTTCTGATCGGAGCTCCGGCGTCGCTAGCCGCCGGATCCCAAGTTTTCACGGTTTTTGGAGAAATGGAGGAAGCTCTCAAAAAACCCACCGAAAGAGAGCAAGAAGGGGGTATAAAAAATTTCTCTGGATGCCAACCGAAGGGGAGAGCAAGGGTCTTGAGTTTGGTGCGATGGGGTAGTGGGATTTAATTGAAATAAATCAGGGAAGGGAACGCCCTGTTTCGGTTTCAGAAATTGAAAAGTCTCAGGCGTGAGGATGAAGACAATGGTTCAATAGGTGAACCGGCAAATGACCAAAAAGCCCTTCGGTCCAAGGGCAAAGCAGGGTCAATTGGGTTCAGGCCAAAACCCAGTCAAACGAAGTCCAAATCGAACGAAACTGGACTCAAAACGAAGCTAAGAACGAACCCTATCTTTCTACAGTCCAACCTCACTGATTTGAGTTGAAATCGATTTGCAACCGATTTAAAACAAAATCAATTAGACTTAGAAACATTCATCAAACCATTTGATGAACATGGGTTCAATCCTAGTCAGCCAGGAACATATTCCTGGTTGATCCAGAGAAGACCCGATCAACCCAAGACCGGGTCATCCAGAAGAAAACTCAACCAAAAACCGTGACAAAACACCGAAACGATTCCCAATCGAATCGGTTCCTGATCAGATAGAAATCCTCTGTGGCGTGTGACCTCATAGGTTCGAACCTAAACGGTAGTACTGGAACACTTCCAGTACCAGCACAAG
This sequence comes from Areca catechu, assembly GCA_021397845.1. NCBI lineage: Eukaryota > Viridiplantae > Streptophyta > Magnoliopsida > Arecales > Arecaceae > Areca > Areca catechu. The sequence continues at coordinate 69,492,382 of CM038041.1, read as the reverse complement.
ATACCACCTAGCAATGGGTCTCGGCGTCCGGATAGGTCGAAGATGCGGGAGCAATCCATCGAACCTCTGGCATATGGTTAGCGCATAATTTATCCCTTTGACCTCCAATGCTCAGGATAACCTAGGGTTGAACTGCCAACCCCAGCTATGTCAATCCACTACGTGTCTCAATCTCGCATGTCCAGTGACTCTTCACTGGGACCACCCCGGCCGAGGATTTGCTAAATTGAGACACTGCGAGACATTCAATCCAAACCATTTAGATAGGTCAATTCCATCTTGGTCCACTACTGCTCCACAAGTACTTGCCTGTACCCAGAAACCTTTCATCACCGGATTAAAATCCGGGTAGTCCGGCACCAAAGCACAGGGAGTTGCTTGCAAGCTACCAAAGTGACCTCAGGTCAGAGGGACACTTATGCCCATATCCATTCGCGAGCGATCCTTAGGCAGATAAGGTGCTACGCGGAGTCACGTCTAATGAGATATCAAATATCCCACTTGCAGATCACATCAGTGTCACCACACTCCTTTGGTCAAGAGGACAACCAAACAATGCGAACCACAACAGCCTATGTTTGATATGTTGCTATCCAGGTACAACATATCATTTGGCTGAGAACCCTGTTTAAGGACCACTCGATATATCCTCTCTATATCGATGTAATAGTAGTCCTAAGGACATCATCACTAAAGAATTCATTATAGGAAGATGTAAAGTGATGAGAAGCCAGAATAACTTTTATTCATTATAAAAATTACATAACAATTAGCTCAACCATCTACAACCTAGATGATTGGCTTTGGGATACAATTCCCAACATTTTCTTCCACCAATTTGCAGAGAGGCAATTAGGAATGAAAATTTTAAACCCTAACTTACCTCCGGAAGTCCTCTTTTGTAGGTTGGTCTTCTCCTCCTTCTGCTATCCGCTTCTTGCTCTCATCCTCCTTAGGGTTTCCTTAGAGTTCTCTGGCTAGGACCACATGGGGTAGTCCTGATTTCCCTCTAAGTCCCTTACTTCATTACGGTTTCACTTTTCTTCCCTCTTTCAATGCCCTGAGTTCATCAGAGGGTGATGACCACCCAGTGGCTCATGTTTTCAATCTTTTAGGTCCAGAAGAACCATACCTATACAGGCCTGACCTCTCAAACCAAGAGGGGGAAGAATTCCCCTTCAAGGTAGTATGGGAACTAGTAGATTTTCTCTAATCTTGGCTTCTATGCCGATCCTGGCTCCCACACCAATTCAGGCCTTCACCGGTTTAGCGAGCATATCATCGACAGTGCTACACTAACCGTTCTTCACCTTCGTAGGATGTGCGGGGTTTCGGATCATATACGGATGCATGCTCCTTGACCAAGTGATAGGGTAACTATTGATCCCTAAAGTAATTTTGATGATAACAAAACATTGGAGCATACATTTGGTTATCTAATAACTCTTCAAATGATTGACAAGTTTTTGTAGGACAACTACATTGACACACTTTTTAATTCATACAATCTTTAATGTTTTGTGTTGAGTTGTAAAGTATTTAGAATCTTGTAAAGAAGAACCCTACAAAAAGTTTCCTATTAAAATCAGTTAAAGGGTTACTTCTAATAGTCTTTCAAGCTTCAATTTTTTCTTGAATTTACTTGAAGAGATCTTTAAAGCATGGGATAAGTGTTCTGGATGTTTGAAGTTGATTTGGCTGAAGAACCACCTTCGAGCCGACTGGAAGGACAACCCAGCCAACTCTGGCACTGGCACTGAAGAGAAGTTCTCTGGCACACAGATCCAGTCAACTGGCACCAAGGCCCAGCCGACTCGTCTAGAACAAGGTTGAGAACGTTCTGAGATTCTCAGGAATCTGAGTCGACTGAAATTAGATCCAGCCGACTCATCCAGAACTTAGTTGAGAATGGTCTGAGAGCCTTTGAGATTCAAGCCGACTAGAATTCAGCCCAGCCGACTCGTCCAGAGTGAGGTATTTTCTCAGCTGTGGAAGCTAGCCGATTGGCACTCAGCCTAGTCGACCCGAACTTCGTCCGAGCCGACTCGAAGTTTGTCCGAGCCGACTGGAATGACGGGGTCACCTCTAATGGCTAGTTCCAGTTCTCAGTTTTTAAATTCCAAAAGTGCTCCAACGGTAACCTGTCACCTTCTAACGGTCTACAACGTTCAAAATCAAGGGAAGGCAGTTGAAGTCTCTATAAATAAGGTATGAGAACATCCTTGAAGAGGCTAATGAATTATTGAGCATTTATTGAACACTTATTGAAATGAAGTGAGAGAGCACTAGAACTTTAAAGTCTGCCTTCAAGCCTGCAACAACTCTTACCAGAAGCTTGAAGCACATTTTGAGAAAAGCAAGGAAGCCATTGAAGTGCATGGAAGAGCATTCCGTGGATCTTCACTCGAGCTGCATTGGCAACAACCCAGACAACAAAGTTTTTCTTTATTGTTGCTTTTTTATTCTATCATTTAGAATATTTGGGTTATTGGTGAGCCCTGTTGTAAAAACCAAATAGGTTACTTTGGTGAGCCTTTAAAACCAGAGTATAGATGTTTCTTTGGTGAGCCTATTTAAAAACCAAAGTGTAGAGGTTTTAGGTGAACCTGTAAAAACCTAGCTTGGGTTTCTTTGGTGAGCCCGGTTTCAAAAACCAAAGTAAAGAGGTTGGGATTGTGAGCCTGCAAAATAATCCGACTGTATTTCGGTTTGGGGGATATAGTGAAAATCTCGAGTGTTGAACTTGGATAGTGGATGTAGGAGCTGGGATGCTCCGAACACTATAAATTTACTTTGTTTGGGTTGTGTTTGTTTTATCTTTTAGCTTCTGCATTCATTCTCTGATTAACACAGCACCTAACCACTAATTAGAATTACTTGTGCACATACTTGCAAAAATTTTGTAATTCTCAATTCACTCCCCTCTTGGGACTGAGCCACTTGGGCAACAGCTGGTATCAGAGCAGTGTCTCTGATTACTTGAGTTAAGATTGATGGCTCATCCCATGAGTACATCCTTGGTCGAGGGCCAATCAATAAATAGACCTCTACTATTCATAGGCACTAATTATTCATATTGGAAAGCATGAATGAAAATTTATATACAAGCTATAGATTTTTAATTATGGAAGGTCATCTTGATAGGGCCACACATTCCCACAATTAAAGTTGATGGCGTGGACATCCCTAAGCCCGAAGAGGACTGGGATGATCATGACATAAAGATGGAGGAATTGAACGCCAAAGCAATGAACTTGTTATATTGTGCTTTGGATGCTAATGAGTACAACCGAATTTCCACCTGCTCATCAGCAAAGGAAATCTGGGATATACTCGAAGTGACCCATGAGGGAACTTTCCAAGTGAAAACCTCCAAGATAAATCTTTTAGTTCATAATTATGAATTATTCAAAATGGAACCTTCTGAAATAATATCTACCATGTTCTCTAGATTTACAGATATTATTAACGGTTTAAAGAGTCTTGGCAGGGTATACTCTAATGCAAATCTAGTTCAGAAGATCCTTCGTTCTTTGCCCGACAAATGGGATCCCAAGGTAATTGTGATCCAGGAAGCCAAAGATCTCAACACTTTGATGCTGGATGAACTGTTGGGATCACTCATCACCCACGAGCTAATAATGCAACACAGAACGGAAGATGAGCAAAAGAAAAAGAAGGCAATAGCCTTCAAAGCTGCTTTCGATTCAAAGAGGGATGATGAAGAATCTGAAGAAGAAAGAACCTCCTCTAATGACGACCTAGAAGATGAAGACATCGCTATGGTTGTGAGGAGATTTAGAAAATTTTTGGGAAGAAAGAAAGGAAGGTACAACCAAAAATTTCACAAGAAGGATTATGGAAAGGAAAAGGAAAAGGACAGACAGAAAGACAAAGAGATAGTCCCCACGTACTACGAATGCAAGAAGCCGGGGCACATACGTCTGGACTATCCACTATTGAAGAAATCCTTCAGACAAAAGAAGAAAAAGAAAGCTTGGTTGCTACATGGTCCGACAGTGAAGACTCAACATCATCGAAAGAAGAAGAGACACCAAGACTGCCAATCTTTGCTTAATGGATCTCGAAGATGAGGTAACATCCCCTAACAATTGTACTGAATTTACTTTCGAAGAATTAAATTCTGCTTTTCATGACTTACTTTCTGAATTTAAGAAAGCTGGAGTAAAGATAAAATCATTGAAAAATATGAATGATTCTTTACTCAAACAAAATGATGAAATTTCAGAAAAGAACACTTTATTACAAAAGGAATTGCATGATTTTTCTGAAAAACTTGAAAAACTGAAAAATGAGAATCTTTCATATGAAAAGAAAAACAATGATTTACTAGCTGAAAACAATGAATTAAAAAAGGAGGTTACAAAACTCAAGTCTTTGGTTGAAAAACTCACTTTATCTTCAAATAAGCTTGAGCTAATTTTAAAAGAACAACAAATTTCTGGAAATAAAGCTGGAATTGGTTTCAACACTTCTTTTGTAAATGAAATTTCAGCAACGACTTTTATGAAATCCAAAACACCTGCTCACAATATTTTATCTCAAAAAATTTCAGCCACACCAAAAACTATTTCTACTTCAAAGTCTTTATCATATGTTCCTAAAAATTTGAGCAAAAATGCATACATTCCAAAAAGTTTAAAATCTGCATCAAGTGCATCAACTTTTAGAACTTCAAATTCTGTTTCCAACAAAAATTCTAAAGTTGTTTGCTATGCTTGTAAAAGATTAGGACATAAATCTTTTGAATGCAATAATCTTAGAAATGTCCATAAAAAGGTAAAAAAGGCTTGGGTTCCCAAAGGAACCACCTCTGCTGACCTGCAAGGACCCAAGGTAGCTTGGGTACCTAAAAGAATTCATTGACTGTTTTGCAGGAATGTCTTGCAGCCCAAAAATTGAAGAAAATGTGGTACTTGGACAGCGGCTGCTCAAGACATATGACGGGTGACAAGGACCAATTCATCACCCTTGAAATGAAAGAAGGAGGTATGGTCACCTTTGGAGATAATGGCAATGGGAGAATAATCGGTATTGGTAAGATCAAAATAACTCCCTTTACTTTTATTGAAAATGTTTTGCTAGTAGACAAATTGAAGCATAATCTCTTAAGTATAAGTCAATTGTGCGATAAAGGCTTCAAGGTTGTCTTTGAGTCTTCTATGTGCATAGTAACTAACTCTTTAAATTCTAGCAATAAATTTATTGGACATAGACTCGGGAATATCTATGTGGTGGATCTTAATGATCTTGCTATGTCTAGTAGCCCTAGTCTAGTTATAATAAATGCTAAGACCAAAGAGTCAGGCTTATTATGGCATAGATGATTAGGTCATGCTAGCATGCATACAATTACCAAATTAATTTCTAAAGATCTTGTTAAAGGCATGCCTAAGTTTAAAGTTGATTTGAATCATATTTGTGATGTATGCCAAATGGATAAACAAACTAGGGGGAGTTCTAAATCAAAGAATATAGTTTCTACAACAAGACCTCTTGAACTACTTCACATGGATCTTTTCGGACCTACTAGGACCACAAGCCTAGGAGGGATGAAATATGCTCTAGTGATAGTAGATAATTTTTTGAGATTTACATGGGTTTTGTTTATTGCATCAAAAGATGAAACTTTTCATATTTTTAGAAAATTTCATAAAAAGGTTTCAAACCAAAAGAACTTATCTTTGATTTTAATTAGAAGTGATCATGGAACTGAGTTTGAAAATCAATTTTTTGAAGATTATTGTACTGAATTTGGCATTGATCACAACTTCTCCGCTCCTAGAATACCTTAACAAAATGGTGTTGTAGAGAGGAAAAACAGGACATTGGAAGAAATGGCTTGCACAATGTTGTGTGAAGGCAATCTTCCAAAGTACTTTTGGGCAGAAGCGGTGAACACTGCATGTTATATTTTAAACCATGTTTTGATCCGTTCTATCCTAAAGAAAACCCCCTATGAGCTTTGGAATGACAAAAAACCCAATATTAGTTATTTTCATGTGTTTGGTTGTAAATGCTTTGTGCATAACAATGGAAAAGATAATTTAGGAAAATTTGATTCTAAAGCTGATGATGAAATTTTCCTAGGTTATTCATTACATAGCAAAGCATATAGGATTTTTAATAAAAGGACTCTTACTGTTGAAGAGTCAATTCATGTTGTATTTATTGAAACTAACCCTACACCTTCTAGATAAGAAGAGTGCATAAATAATGATATAGGTACATTGCAAAAAGGAATGGATGACTTGAGCATTCAAAACAAAGATACTCAAGGTAGAGAAGAAACGGTAAGGATCACACTGATCTACCGAGGGACTGGAGGTATGTTATATCTCACCCTAAAGAATTAATAATATGAGATCCTTCATATGGTGTTAGGACTAGGGTTGCACATAAGGATGCACATGATTACCTAGCCTTTGTATCACAAATAGAACCCTATAGCTTAGAAGAGGCTGAGACTAACCCAAACTGGATGATGGCAATGCATGAAGAATTAAACCAGTTTGAAAGAAATAAGGTATGGACACTTGTAGATAGACCTATAGACCATCCAATTATAGGAACTAAATGGGTCTATAGGAATAAATTAGATGAGCAAGGAAATATTATAAGGAACAAAGCTAGATTAGTGGCTAAGAGATATAACCAAGAAGAAGGTATTGATTTTGATGTAACTTATGCACTCGTAGCAAGACTAGAAGCCATTAGATTATTACTTGCATTTGTTTGCTACATGAACTTTAAACTCTTTCAAATGGATGTAAAAAGTGCATTTCTTAATGGTTTTATCTCTGAACAAGTTTTTGTGGAACAATCACCAGGTTTTAAAAATCACACTTTTTCAAACCATGTATTCAAATTAAACAAAGCATTGTATGGTTTGAAACAAGCACCTAGAGCCTGGTATGATAGACTTAGCACTTTCTTAATTGAAAATGATTTTTCAAGAGAAAATGTAGACAAAACTTTATTTATCAAAAAGAAGAATGATGATATTTTGGTTGTACAAATATATGTTGATGACATCATTTTTGGTGCAACTAACGAATCTCTATGTAAAGAATTTGTTAAGCTTATGCAGGGAGAATTTGAAATGAGCTTAATGGGCGAGCTGAACTACTTTCTTGGACTTCAAGTAAAACAAACAAAGGAAGGCATCTTCATCAACCAAGCCAAATACATCAAGAAAATCATCAAAAAGTTTGGTATGGAGAGTAGCAAAATAATGAGCACACCCATGAGCCCAGCTTGCAGATTGGATAAAGATGAGAATGGATCCAATGTTGACCAAAAGCTATATAGAGGTATGATCGGATCCTTATTGTATTTAACTGCAAGTAGACCTAACATATTATACAGTGTATGTGTATGTGCTAGATTTCAGTCATCACAAAAAAAAACACATATGCTTGCTGTAAAAAGAATAATTAAATATTTGAAAAGAACAAGTAATTTAGGAATTTGGTATTCTAAACATTCTACTTTGAATTTGATTGGATTCTCTGATGCTGATTATGCTGGTTGTAAAATAGATAGAAAAAGCACTAGCGGTACATGCCAATTTCTAGGGTTGAATTTAATTTCATGGCACTGTAAGAAGCAAAACTCCGTAGCCTTATCTACAGTTGAGGCTGAGTATGTGGCTGCCGGTAGTTGTTGTGCTCAAGTGTTATGGATTAAACAACAACTAGAAGACTTTGGTGTATCATAATCTAAAATTCCAATTAAATGTGATAACACAAGTACTATCAATTTGACAAAGAATCCAATTCAACACTCTAGAACCAAGTACATTGAAATTAGACATCATTTTATTAGAGATCATATTTTAAATGGTAATATTGTGCTTGACTTTGTGCCTACTGAAGATCAATTAGCTGACATATTTACCAAGCCACTCAATCAAGATAGATTTGAGCTAATTAGAAGTGAATTAGGACTTTGTGATCCCTTCTAGATTTTCTAACCTAATTCCTTCAATTCTAAGGAAACTTCATCTAGAAGACCTCAATTTATTCTATTTTATTGAGCTTTAATTTCCTTTGAAATTCTTTTCAAAATTCTTCTGAATTGTGTTCAAAATTTTCAAAACTCTATTTTCTCTGTTTGAGTTGACTGGATCTTGATCCGAGTCGACTGGATTTCTCTGAGAGTTTTGAACTTGTTTTGGCCTAGCCAACTCGAACAGTTTCGAGTCGACTGGATTTTTTGATGGTTTTAGGAGAGCTCTAGCCGAGCTGGCTTGAGCAGTCTTGAGTCGACTAGAACTTCGCACCGATGTGTTTTGCCTTGGGCTATAAACCTTTTTTCGAACCATTTAAACCCTATTTTGTTTTCTTCAACGGTTTGTACCTCTCCAAAATCGGCTCCAAAAATTTCCTTCTCCCTTCCAAGCACTCCATTTTCTTGTTCTTCCATCTTTCCTAGCTATGGCACCCAAATGTGCAACAGGGAAACACTCCGTTAGGGTTGCTCCTTCGGCTGAAAAAGAAAGAAGGTCCAAGAGAAGGCAAGAAGAGCCAAGCAGTGAAGAAATTGCAGAGGAAGCCACAAGAGAAGCTCCAACCGCTCCTAGCCAAGTGCTCTCAATGTCTACTCGTCCGGTAACCTTTGGGCGACGAATTAATTTTGAGTTAATTAAGGGCATTGGGTTAAAAATAGGAGATTTAATTGAAGACCAAGGGTGGAGAAAATTTTGTTCATTGAATGAGAAGACCTATCCCTCTTTGGTTAGAAGTTTTTATGAGAACTTAAGATTGGGAACTAACCATGTGGAATCCACTGTCAAAGGGAAGAGGGTCATTGTCAACGAGGAATCTTTACATGAATTACTGGATATACCTTCTGAGGGACTGAGATTTTTAGTAATTACCAATAGAGAGAAGACTCTAAAAATAATTTTGAACAAAGAAGATATGGGAGGAAGTGGCACTGTTTTTGCTAACACCCTATCACTGGAAATGAGACTACTTCACAACTTCATTTGTAGAATTTTTTTACAAAGAACTGGTAGGTTCGATTGGGTGAGCGAAAAGGATCTATGTCTCATGGAGCACATTCTAGAAAGAACTCCTATCAATTTGTCATACATTATAATCATGCAGATGAAAGAAATAGTAAGAAAAGCTAAATCCTGTCTGCCATATGGAATGATGCTTACATTATTGTTTAAATCCCATAGAGTCAATTTGGATGGTGAAGACGGATTAGAATTGCATCACACTGATATCTACACTTCTAAAACTCTTAAGAGGATGGGATATTTCCAAGTGGAAGGAGTGTGGAGAAAGAAAGGCGCAAATGTAAGGGCCATTGGCAGCTCCAGTAGTAGTGAAGAAGAAGAGGAAGAAAATGTAGAAGTGCTGGAACTTCTTCTACACCTGTACTGGAGCCTGAGTCATTTGTACCGAGCCTGCTGCTGTTACTGAGGAGACTAGAGCACCTTCACCTATGTTTGATATGCCTGCAACAGAGTTTGATTTGCCTGCACCAGAGTTTGACCTGCCTACAGCTGATATTCCTTTACATGACTACCCTACTGCAGCTCCACAGCCTCCAATTGTCCAAGTTCAGATTAAAGAACAATTGAAAAGCTTGACAGATTCACTGACAGGTACAATAACTTCTTTGTTTAGTGATTTGAAACAGTCAGTGGACAACAGATTGGACAGATTAGAAGAGCATGTGTCAAGTATACAAGGAAAGGTTGAAGCTATAGAAGCTTCAAGGTCAGCACCTTAGATAGACCTTCAGCCTATTCTAAATTGTATCACTTCAAGTTCTGAAACAATTTTGAAGTTTGTAGATGCCACTTTGAATGCATATCAAACTGAATTGAAAGAGCTTGAGGCAAAGTGGGAACTATTGTAGATACAAAAGGTATGGCAGAGGATTATACCAGAGGCATTGGAATCATAAGGTCAGAGCTTGGCAGACTTCGAGGATCAGCTGAAGCCTTCACTAATGTCCAAGCAGCTGAACTTGTATCTATGCAGAAAGAAATAGGTGAAATGAAGGAGGCAGTAAACAAAGTGCCAGTTAGCCTCAAGGACTTGGATCAGCAGATGGGAGCAATTTGGATGGAAATGGTGTCTCTCTGTGGCACTATCAGATCATTGGAAGTCATAGCTAGGACAAGACCATTGTATGATCCGCCCCCCATTTCTACTAGGGCTCCTAGTACCTCTGTTCACCCTAGGGCTCCTCCTCCTCATGCTTCATCTAGTCGAGCACCTAGACCCACTTCTTGGCAAGGTGTCAATGTTCCTAGAGATGATTCTGATTAGACATTTTGTAGTTTCAGTACCTTTTTAGATGCTTTTTTAAACTTTTGTAATGATTGATGTACTGAATACTATTTGATAGAAATGAAATGAACATTCTTTGATTACTGTGTAATTTGTGTATTTATATTTTCTTGTTTACACCTCTATTTGTTTAAATAGAATTCTCTCTCTAAGTTGAGAAAGTGAAATTATCTCAAACAAATCTTGAAATTTTCTCAATCTTTTTAAAATTCTGAGCTTACATGTTTAACCTTTTTGAATTGTTGACAAAAAGGGGGAGAGTCATAAAGTGCATGAAAGAATACATGAAAGAAAAAGCTTAATGAAGCTTAATGAATTGCAATTGAAATTCTAAAGTAAAGTAGGCAGGGGGAGTTTTTAAGGCATTTCTGAATGATTTCTTGCATATTATTCTGATAAAATGTTCGAATAAATGTCAAAGGGGGAGAAACTTAGAGAAAATTTATATTGTCTAGAAATCTTATAAACAGGGGGAGATTTACATGTTTAATTTACATGCTTTAATGATTACTATGATGCTCTCAATTTATTATATCTATCAATCGATACTTAATGCTGCTTGATACATACAAGCAATCAATCTCTGATATTTACAGTTTATGAATTTGATTTTGTGCATAACTGTATAGCACATACTGATATACATTTGAGATTACAGTTGATTTTTAAACAAATGTAAATGCTTATATATTTGTGAATAGTTTAGATTCCTTTCATGCCTAGTATTTTGTCATCATCAAAAAGGGGGAGATTGTTGACCCCTAAAGTGATTTTGATGATAACAAAATATTAGAGCATACATTTGGTTATCTAACAACTCTTCAAATGATTGACAAGTTTTTGTAGGACAACTACATTGACACATTTTTTAATTCCAACAATCTTTAATGTTTTGTGTTGAGTTGTAAAGTATTTAGAATCTTATAAAGAAGAACCCTACAAAAAGTTTTCTATTAAAATCAGTTAAAGGGTTACTTCTAGTAGTCTTTCAAGCTTCAATTTTTTCTTGAATTTATTGTAAGTAGTTCTTGAAGAGATCTTTAAAGCATGGGACAAGTGTTCTGGAAGTTTGAAGTTGATCTGGCTGAAGAACCACATTCAAGCCGACTGGAAGGACAACCCAGCCGACTCTGGCATTGAAGAGAAGTTCTCTAGCACACAGATCCAGCCGACTGGCACCAAGGCCCAGCCGACTCGTCCAGAACAAAGTTGAGAACGTTCTGAGATTCTTAGGAATCCGAGCCGACTGGAATTAGATCCAGCCGACTCATCCAGAACTTAGTTGAGAATGGTCTGAGAGCCTCTAAGATTCCAGCCAACTGGAATTCAGCCCAACCGACTCGTCCAGAGTGAGGTATTTTCTTAGCTATGGAAGCTAGCTGACTGGCACTCAGCCCAGTTGACCCGAACTTCATCCGAGCCGACTCAAAGTTTGTCCGAGCTGACTGGAATGACGGGGTCACCTCTAACGGCTAGTTCCAGTTCTCAGTTTTTAAATTCCAAAAGTGCTCCAACGGTAACCTGTCACCTCCCAATGGTCTACAATGTTCAAAATAAAGGGAAGGCAGTTGAAGTCTCTATAAATATGGTATGAGAACATCCTTGAAGAGGCTAATAAATTATTGAGCATTTATTTAACACTTATTGAAGTGAAGTGAGAGAGCACTAGAGCTTTAAAGTCTGCCTTCAAGCCTGCAACAACTCTTACCAGAAGCTTGAAGCACTTTTTGAGAAAAGCAAGGAAGCAATTGAAGTGCATTGAAGAGCATTCAGTGGATCTTCACTCGAGCTGCATTGGCAACCACCCAGACAATAGAGTTTGTCTTTATTGTTGCTTTTTTATTCTATCATTTAGAATATCTGGGTTATTGGTGAGCCCTGTTGTAAAAACCAAATAGGTTACTTTGGTGAGTCTTTAAAACCAGAGTGTAGAGGTTTCTTTGGTGAGCCTATCTAAAAACCAAAGTATAGAGGTTTTAGGTGAACCTGTAAAATCTTAGCTTGGATTTGTTTGGTGAGCCCGGTTTCAAAAATCAAAGTGTAGAGGTTGGGATTGTGTTCTTGCAAAACAATCCGACTGTATTCCGGTTTGGGGGATATGGTGGAAATCCCGAGTGGTGAACTTGGGTAGTAGATGTAGGAGCTGGGTTGCTCCGAACCACTATAAATTTACTTTGTTTGGGTTGTATTTGTTTTATCTTTTAGCTTATGCATTCATTCTCTGATTAACACAGCACCTAATCACTAATTGAAATTACTTGTGCACAAACTTGCGAAAATTTTGTAATTCCCAATTCACCCCCCTCTTAGGACTAAGCCACCTGGGCAACAGTAACCTTTGGTCTGGAAGGGGGAATAGCAATATATGAGGCATTCCTCCAAGTGGGGCTTCTTCTGCCCTTCCACCCTTTTATTTTTACATTGCCTGACTGATACTATCTCATTTTAGCCTAACTGACTCCAAACTCTTTTCGGACCATCTATTCTTTCCTAGTTCTTTGCCTTTCTACAAGATTGTTCCTAGGTTCTCTCTATTCAAATCAATCTTTATCCTGAAAGGCTACTTGATAGAGAGGGGGTGGTGGTTCATAGTCCCCTATTAGGGGACTATCTACTTTGATCTACCTTTCTCCATCAAGGGATGGAAGAGCAGATTCTTTATCTTTTTTGAGGGGATAAATTGGGTTTGGAGTGACTCATACAAATCCCCCAACCAGAACTATGAGGTGGAGCCTGCCGACCAAGAGGTCTATGAGCAGCTCCTTACTTCAAAGATTGCAAAAGAGGAGGAATTGTTGTCAAAACCAAACCTGTATGAGGTGAGGATTAGCCCAATACAAGCCTTAGGTGAGAGTCCTTATGTCTCTTCTTGGTCGAATTGTTTGTGGCTAATTGAATCTTGCATCTAGGTACTTTGCAAACATGAAGTTCTTGATTGAAGATATAAAGAATATTGGCTGAAAGAGGAGCATTGGCTAGAAACCTAGGAAGGTGACTGAGAAGAGATCGCACATGAACTCACCTACCACCCATCTACTGCCGTGCCACCACTGAGGGGTATTCATGTGCCTCCTCCTGAGGAATCCCCTTCTGCTACTGGTATGGAGGTCATGGAGATCTTGTCACTATCACTGCCCACTTTGACGATGTCTTTCTTCCGACCATGGAGCCCACCCGCTCTGCTGGAATCCTCTTTTATGGTGAAGCTCAGTCCACTAAGCTCTCCGATCTAAGCGAGGTCATCCTCCCTTGGGGAGGCCTCTCTGAATGAGGATGAGGTTCTCGAGCTGAGGGCGAAGGTGCATCCATCCACCTTCATCTTCAAGAATAGAAGTTGGTCGAGGACTTGTTCGACTACATACTTCTCTCCCAAGATCAAGTGAAGCAATGATTGCAATCTCCGGACGAGATGTACTTTGATGCCTTATGTCATTTGCACAGGATGAGTATTTCTCTACTCTACTTTTGATTGGTTCCTTCATGTGCCAAGAAGCTAATTCTAAGCCCCTTTTCTTGTCGTAGTTCATTCATGACATCCTCACCATGAAGGGGATATCTAGTAACTCAATAGAATCATTGGAATCATTGAAGGATAAGGTTGAGATGGCCTAGAGACATGCAAAACTCTCAAAAAAGCTGCTCATTATGAGCGAGGCTAGGGAGGCCAAGCTTAAAGAGGAGCCAGAGGCTTCTCAAAACACTATTCAAGGGATCGAGGCCTAATTGAAGGAGGAAGAACTCAAGAATAAAGAGGAAAAGGCTTTTGATTTGGGGATCTGCCTTGCTGATGCAGTCTCCAAGGGGATGTACTAAGAGTCCAAGGTTATCTTGGCTAACTAAATGCTTAACGTAATGCTCAACTTAGCGAAGGAAACCAATAGGAGGGCCAAGGATGATGAAGCAAAGGTTCATTCCATAGAAGAAAAAGTGGCATTGGTGGCATCTCATGCCATCGAAGACTTCAAGAACTTAGAGGACTTCAACATTAAAGTAGGGGAGGTCGTCTATGATGCCTACCTGAAAGGCTTCACTAAATGCAATGTGAAAGTCTCTGGAGCCTTCTCCAACTTTGACTTATGGGGCATTATAGCCGAGGACAAAGAGGAAGAAGAAGAGATTGAGGTGGAGGATGAGAATGAAGCTACCGACAAGACCTTGATCGCTAAGGTCAAGGAGGCCAAAGTCATGGCTGCAGTGGGGACCACAACCATCACAGACAGAAGAGCCAGAGAAGACTATGACTGAGGCTATTATTGAAAAGGATAAGCTCAGCATTGCGGCGAAGGTCCTCAAGAAGGCGAGAACAGAGGAGGAAGCAGTAGATTCCGTGTTCATGCAGGAAGCCATTGCCCAGGTGGTGGTCGAGATAGAGGCTATCATCAATGCTACAGTGGAGGCTATTGAGTCCAGTTCCTCTGTAGCCCTTTCCTCTAGTAGCTAATCTTTTGCTTTTCTTCCCACTCATTTCGTATCTAGGCATAGCCCCTCTTTGTCTTTTATTTTTCCTTTCTTTTTGTAGAGGTCTTCATATCAATTAAGTCTCCCTTATTGTAAAAACTTTATCAAGCAATAGAATTTCATTTCCTTCAGCAAATCTTGTGCTCAATTTTATGTGATTTAGATATGTCTTAAACTTTTTGCAGGGTGGACATGTATTGTTGTTTTTGGTGTTGACTTGTTGTTTGGTTGGTATGGTGTTGCCTAGTAAGCAACCCAAGAGGGGGGGTGAATAGGGTTTCTAAAAAAATTAAGTGCAAGTGTGTGAACCAATTCAATTAACAACTTAAGTACAATGAGATGCAAGAGTAATATACTCTTAAAGAGTATGCAGCAGAAATTTAAAAGCAATAAATGTAAGAGCAAAAGAGAGAGAGACAAACAATCACAAACAAATCCAAGTATAGTGGTTCGGTGCTTTCCAATGCACCTACATCCACTCCCCAAGGTCCACTTGGAAATTCACTATAATCTCCATCGATTACAGCTGATTAGTTTTCCGGGCTCACTAATCAAAACTCCTTTTAGTTTTTACAAGGCTCACCAAATGAAACCTTTTGGTTTTCAAAGGCTAACCAATAACCTCCTTGGTTTTCAACTAGGCTTACCAAAAATCTTCTTGGTTTTTCAATTGGCTAACCAAAAACCTTCTTGATTTTTTAATAGGCTAACCAAAAATCTCCTTGGTTTTTCAATAGGCTAACCAAAAACCTTTACAACAAAGATAGAATATAAGTAACAAGAAAAGCTTTCATAATAAAAGCGGATATCTCTTTGAAGCTTTAAGGAATTGCTGTCTTCAACTTGATGAAGTCTCAATCAATACTCAAGAATGTTGGACTTGAATGCTCTTGAAGGCTTTAATTGCTTTGAGACTTCTTTTTGCTTGAAGGTGGTTGCTCTTAATGAATAGGAGTGAATGCACTTGCTTTTCTTTTCCTATTGTTGATCCTCTTGTGTTTCAATTCAATTTCAATCACTTAAATACCTTTCCAAGGCCTCTAAGTCAGTTTATGACCGTTAGACATGAGAAACTAGCCGTTGGAAGCCAAGAGGGCCGGGTTTTGCATTTGAAAAATTAGCCATTACTGTTTCCAGAATCCAAGTGTTGACACTTCAAGCTATGAGTTGATACTTAGGGTCGACACTTAAGTTCTATGAGTCAACACCAAGT
Source organism: Areca catechu (assembly GCA_021397845.1). Classification (NCBI taxonomy): domain Eukaryota; kingdom Viridiplantae; phylum Streptophyta; class Magnoliopsida; order Arecales; family Arecaceae; genus Areca; species Areca catechu. The sequence continues at coordinate 69,476,374 of CM038041.1, read as the reverse complement.
TCAAATATCTTCATTGAAGCTCTCTGAAATTTTCAGGTGAGTCGACACTTCTTCTGGTGAGTCGACACTTGACATCCATGAGTCGATACTTCAGGCAAGTTTTCAGTTTCAATAAGTTTTGTATCAAGATTTTCTCAGGCCTTGAGCCAATCCTTGAGTCAACACCTTGAGTCGACACTTGACTGGCATGAGTTGACACTTCAGCCATGCCATCTGAAACTCTTTCTGCGTGCCGGCTTGTGTCGATACTTCCACTATCATGAGTCAACACTTGAGTTATGAGTTGATACTTGCTGAGATTTCTTCAAAAATCATTGAATCTCTGCTGAAATCAATTTGTGCTGGACTATCTAAGTCCTTTCAAGCAATCTTCAAGTTATTTAAGTCCATTTAAAACTGATCTTTCATTCATGGAAGGGACTTTTTTAATTTTGACAAGCAATCAAATCTTGTTGAATTGATGAGTATATTTTTCTATAAAAATATATTTTAAAGAAATAGTAAGTACTCAACTTATACTTAAGTATTTTGTTTATCATCAAAATCAATAATGGAGTCAACAATCTCTCCCTTTTTGATGATGACAAAATCTTTAAGTATAAATCATATGATAAGCTCTTAAAAGGAATTTTCAATAGACATAAGGCTTATTGCAATATGTATTCAAATAAAGAAAGGTAAGAGATGAATTTTAAAATCTCATTTCAATTGAATTTGAACTAAGAGTATCAGGGCTAAAAAAGAAATTCATATATCATGATACTCTAAAAAGAACATGCTTAAGAATAATAAATTTAGCAATGAAACTAGATGAAAGTTATCAAAGTAGAATTTTGAATAATAGATTGAAGAGTATAAATACTCTCCCTCAAGTGGTGATTCGAAAAATTGATTTTCAAAGATTTTTCAAAGGTAACAAGCTGAAATTAAACATCTGAAATTAAGGATTTTGCATGAAATTTTAGCAAAATAGATTTTACAATTCAAAGGAGGGATTACTCCCCCTCACTCAATGCTCAAAACATTTTTCTTGAACACAAATAGATTTTTCATTTTATCTTCATTGCAAAACTTATCTTCATTGCAAAAGAAATATATATCTTTCATCTCTCTTATCTCACCTTCAACTTTTATACTTACCTACCTTTCATCTTATCTCACCCCTTTATCTTTTATACTTACCTCCCCCTCTTTTTGTCAACATTAAAAAGGAATAGAGAAAATAGTCAAATTAAAACACTGAAATTAAGTAATGCAATTTATTCATTCAGAGGAGATAGAATCCAAAGACATAGTATGAAGTAGAACATTTCAATTATTCATGATATTTCATACATTGATACAAGTTTGATACATAAAAGTAAGTAAACTTAAAAGCATACAAGTAGAACAGAAATATAAACTAGCTGAACATGAAGACTATCCTAAGCATTGTCCTCGTCATCCGAGGATCCAATCTCGATCGATCCTGTATCAGTAAAAGTACAAGATTGAGGCCACATAGATCGAAGATCTTGAAGACAGGTCCTGGTCGGTCTCGATGGAACACGACGGCCTCGTCTTTTGCATCTAACATAAGCCTTGCCTCTAGTTGGTGCAAAAGAGGTAGAAGCTCTGTCAGCAGCAGGAACAGCACTGACAGGAATGGCAGTATCAAAATTAGTATAAATCGGTGTATGATCAAAGATAGGACCTGAATCAAGATGGTGAAAACCAGGGGTATAAAATTCTAGTTCCCTAATAAGGGATGATGTTTGCAATGGAGGAGAATAAATAATAGGTGTATAAAAAGCTGAAGATATGATAGGAGTAGGTGTTGGAATGAAAGTGTGATCAGCAGGTCTGGAGAGAGGAGTGGGTTAAATAGGAGTCTCGAAAGATGAACTAGATGGATCATGAATGGAACTCCTAGGAAGGTCAGCTGCAGTCTCCGGTACTGGCTTTGTCATCAGTTCTGCCATATCAAACTCATCAGAGTTAGTCTCATCATCATCCAAATCTGGTCCAGGAGCAGATGGTACTGGAGCTGAATCAACTGGAGCAAAAGTATTAAGAGCACTCCCGGAAGAGTGTCTACCTAAAGCGGATAGAATGGTAGAGATCCCATCTCTCAGTCCTTGATGGCTCTCTCTCATCTCCAGATGAAACCTATCGACTCGCTGATGAATGATCATCAACTCAGTTTCAATGCGAGCGACCCTATCCTTTAAACTCTTTGAAACTCAAGGTATATCAAACTGTGCTGGCTCAGGTTGAGGAGCTGGCTCTGGCTGCACTGAAGGCTCGGGCTATACCTCAGGCATATCAGTGGGTGGCTCTGAGGGCCCTGCCTCACCTGAAAAGATGCGCTCCTCCTTCACTATATCATCATCTCTGTCAATGGCCTGACCAGATATGCGCCATCTCCATTGGCCTCTAACAAGCTGGTACCCCATCTGGTGAAGAGATCTAATGTCATAGACATCAGTGTGCATTAGCTGCCGATAGGGCTCATCATCCACAACTACTTCATAAGTTCTAAACAGTAGAGTCAGCCCCATCCTGTAGGGTAGACATAATCTCTAGCTGATCGATGCCTTAGTCAGCTAATGTACCATGAGTTCTGGGAGGCATACTGGCATGTGCTATACCAGAGAAACCATCACTAACAGCTCTCGCTTTGTGATGAAGTTGAAACGGCCGATCTTCGGTAGAAGAATCCAGGCTACTATGTGATGCAACAACCTCATCTCAGCAGATAATCTCGAAGCTACAATAGTGGCTCCCTCAAGTTAATCATCTATCTCAAAAATGCAACGGAGACCACTGACCCTGTTCACTAAACTATCCACTATAGATCCTCTCATGGGTATGTCCTATACTCTGCTCAGAATCTCTGCTGACACTAGGACATCTCTACCTCGCACCCGAGCAATCCATCCATCGCTTCCTCGGGCAAGCAAACCATAGAACTCTCGAATCAAACCCGGATATAATCTCTCTATCAAGGAGCAAAATGGCACCAATCCTGCATCCCTGAGCCACTAACCTATCCTAAACTACTGTTGATCAATGAAATCGAAGTCCATACGACATCCTTCGATGATAGTCTTCGATCCCATGCGATTCGCTACAAGAGAGGTCTGACTGGAATTTCAGGCTCCACAGCTGCTCTAGCCTCATGTCATGCCCTTGTTCTCCTTTCTTCTTCTTGATTGGATGGTCTTGAATGCTGGACAACTTGCTTCCTAGGCCCCATTCCAAAGATACAAGATGGAAATGCAAGAGGGGAAGAAACCTAGGGTTTCTACGGTGCAAAATCAAAGAGGAAGGGGGAAAATGGTAGAACCTGAAGGAAAATCCATCCTAAACGAGGATTTGAGAGGTTTGGAGTTGAAATCTGGAGGGAAGAAATCATTGGAACAGTGTTGGGGATGAGTCGGCTCGATTTGGAAGGAAGAAGACAATGAAAACACTTCATTTTCTTATTTTTATTTTGGTTTGTTGCCATTCAAGTGTCGACTCACGACATAGAGTCAAGTGTCGACACTTCGACTCAAAATTGAAAAAAAATAGGAAATGAAGCTTTGATCAAAATGAATAGAATTCAATGGAACTCAAGGAGATTAAACATAATTAATAGCAAATTTGATCATTCAAGGGTCAAAGAATATGAAGAGATGGAAATTTTCAATCAAAAGGGTTGATAACCCCAAGTTCTCTTCTAATCATACTGAACCGATCTTCTTGGAGAGGTTTAGTCAATATACCAACTAATTGCATTTCAGTACTAACAAATTCAAGTACAACATCATTGCTTTTAACATGATTTCTAATAAAATGATGCCTAATTTCAATATGTTTACTTCTTGAATGTAGAACAGGATTTTTAGTTAAGCATATTGCACTAGTATTATCACATTTTATAGGTGTCTTAGTTAGTTTGATTCCAAAATCTTCAAGTTGTTGCTTAATTTACAAGATTTGAGCATAACAACTTTCTGTTGTAATATACTTAGCCTCAACTATGGATAGTGCAACTGAAGTTTGTTTCTTGCTAAACTAGGAGATTAAGTTAATTCCAAGAAATTAGCAAGTTCCACTAGTACTTTTTCTATCAAGTTTACACCCAGCAAAATCAGCATCAGAAAATCTAATTAAATCAATAGATGAATCTCTAGAATACCATAGACCAATATCAATTATACCAGATAAGTATCTAAATATGCGCTTAACAGCCAACAGATGAGACTCTTTAGGATCAAACTGATACCTAGCACACATACAGATACTAAACATTATATCTAGTCTACTAGCAGTCAAATATAATAAAGAGCCAATCATTCCTCTATATAATTTTTGATCAATAGATTTACCATGTTCATCTTTATCAAGTTTATAAGAGGGGCTCATAGGTGTACCTATTGACTTGGTAGTCTCCATCCCAAACTTCTTTAATATTTTTCTTATATACTTAGCTTGGTTGATGAAGATTTCGTCCTTAGTTTGCTTGATTTGAAGTCCGAGAAAAAAATTTTCTCCCATTATGCTCATTTCGAACTCTCCCTGTATAAGCTTCGCAAACTCTTGACAAAGGATTTTATTAGTAGCACCGAATATAATATCATCAACATAAATTTGTACTACTAATAAATCATCATTTTTCTTCTTTAGAAATAAAGTTGTGTCAACATGGCCTCTAAAGAAATCATTTTCAATGAAAAACTTGCTGAGTCTTTCATACCATACTTGAGGTGCTTGCTTTAAACCATAAAGTGCTTTGTGTAGTTTAAAAATATGATCAGGATGTATACGATTTTCAAAACTAGGTGGTTGTTCAATAAATACTTCTTCTGCTATATAACCATTCAGAAAAGTACTCTTAACATGCATTTGAAAAAGTTTGAAGTTCACAAAACATGCAAATGATAAAAGTAATCTAATGGCTTCAAGTCTAGCAACAGGTGCAAAGGTTTCATCAAAATCAATGCCTACCTCTTGATTATAACCTTTAACAACTAGTCAAGCCTTGTTCCTAGTAACAATACCATTTTCATATAGTTTATTCCTAAATACCTATTTTGTGCCAATAATTGAAACACTAGATGGTCTTTCTATTAGAGTCCAAATATTGTTTCTTTTAAACTAATTTAATTCTTCTTGCATTGCATTATCCAATTAGGATCTTTTTCAGCATCTTCAAAATATTTTGGTTCAATTTAAGAAACAAAAGCAATATAATCACATTCATTTCTAATTAAAGATCTTGTTCTTACCCCTTTTGATGGATCACTTAGGATTAACTCCTTAGAATGTCCATGAGCATACCTCCACTCATTGGATAGATCTTGATGCTTTGGTGTGGATTGTATGGCTTCTTTTCTTTCATTTTTGTCTTGATCTTCTTCTCCTTGTTGAGAAGATTGATCTTCTAATGTCAGCTTCTTTAACTTTTCAGCACCTGCACATACATCAGAAGTATCCTCTTTTGTAGAGAATTTGTTAGCAAACTCTTCAAAGACTACATGTACAGACTCCTCTACTACTAAGGATCTCTTATTAAAAACTCTGTATGCCCTGCTTGATGTAGAGTATCCTAAGAAGATACCTTCATCAAACTTGGCATCAAAATTTTTCAAATTATCTTTACTATTATTCATGATAAAACATTTACAACCAAAAACATGAAAATATTTTAAAGTCAATTTTCTTTGTTTCCAAAGTTCATATGGAGTTTTCTTTAAAATAGGATAAACTAAAACACGATTCAAAATATAACAAGTAGTATTAATTGCTTTAGTCCAAAAATAACTTGGCAAATTATTTTTATAAAGCATAGTGCATGCCATTTCTTCTAAAGTATGATTTTTTCTTTCTACAACCCCATTCTGTTAAGATGTCCTAGGTACAGAAAAATTATGTTCAATCCCTTTTTCATTGCAAAAGTTTTCAAAATCTTGATTTTTAAATTCAGAACCATGATCACTACGAATGCAAATTACTGAAGTACCTTTTTCATTTGAAACTTTTTGATAAAACTTCATGAATGTTGAAAATGATTTTTCTTTGTGAGCAAGAAATAAAACCCATGTAAACCATGAAAAATCATCCACTATAACTAATCCATATCTCTTACATCTTAGACTAGATATTCTAGTTGGTCCAAAGAGATCCATATGGAGTAGTTCTAATAGCCTAGTAGTTGTAACAAAACCTTTAGGTTTAAAAGATATTTTTACTTATTTTCCAAATTGACAAGCTTCACAAACTTTATCCTTTTCAAAACTAAGTTTTGGCAAATCTCTTACTAAATCCTTTTTAGAAAGTTTTGAAAGTAAATACATGCTAGCATGACCTAATCTACGATGCCAAAGCCAACAAGTCTCGTTTGTAGTAGAATTCATTACAACTAAGCATTCTCCATTTGGCAAAGATAGATTATCCAAATCTACTAGATATATATTACCATATCTTTTTACAATGAATTTTACTCCATTTTTATCAGGACTAGTAATCATGCAATAAGATGATTCGAAAATAACTTGAAAACCCTTATTGCAAAATTGACTAATACTTAAAAGATTATGCTTTAAACCTTCAACTAAAAGTATATTATTGATACAAGTAGAATGGGAGATGTGAACCTTACCAGTACCAATGATTTTTCCTTTACCACTATCTCCAAAGGTCACACTCCCTCCATTTATTGCCTCAAGAGAGGTGAATTGCTTCACATCTCCTATCATGGGTCTTGAATAACCACTATCAAGATACCATAGCTTGTTTTTTTCTTGGTTGCAAGACACACCTGTAAAATAAATCAAGTTTTGTTTTTAGGTACCCTACCCAACTTGGGTCCCTTAGGGTTAGTGCTTAAATTGGTTCCTTTTGGAACCCAAATCTTTCCAAAATTATTGATTTTTCTTAAATTGCGTTGAAATGCTTTATGACCTAATTTTTTGCATGAAAAACATGTAATGCTTGATGATGCAGGTACAAATTTTTTTTTGAAATACCTTTGTTATTTTTGAGGTTTGTATCATAATCCTGCTTTGTTAAAAATAACTCTTTGATTATTTAAAAAAAGATTTAATTTTTCAGAACTATAAGTGAGCTTTTCAACAAAGGGTTTTATTTTATCAAGTTCATCTTTATAATTTTTGTTTTCTATCTCTAGATCTTTGTTTTTCATTAAAAGGTCACCATTTGAAACAACTACTTTAGATCTTTTTAAAACATCATTTTTCATTGTTAAAGCTTTGTTTTTCTTTTCTAAAATATCAAGTTTACTTTTCAATTCATTAACTTCATTCAAAAGAGAATTATTTTTATGTGAAAAACTATTTGCATGCTTTTTCAATTTTCTATTTTCAAAAAGAATCAATTTATAATCATGCATCAATTCATCAAATGCATTTTTCAATTCATCAAAAGTAAAATTCACTTCAGAGTTAGAAATTACCTCTTCTTGTTCTTGTTGTGCCATAAAACATAGATTGGCAACTCAGTTGGTTCTTCATCTGAGCTGGAGTCCTCGCTGTCACTGCAGGTCACCATCATAGCTTTCTTCCTAAGTTTCTTTCTTGATTTCTTTAGGAGAGGGCGGTCAAACTTATAATATCCTGGCTTCTTGCATTCAAAGCATATAGGTAATTCCCTCTCCTTTTCTTTTTCTTTCTCCTTTTCTTTTCCCTTGTCTTGTTTGGAACCTTTTCTTGTATGGAAATTTTTTTCTTTTCATAAATCTTCTGAACTTCCTTACTAGAAGAGCTTCCTCACTCTCATCTTCTTCTTCTTCTGATTTTTTATTTAAGGATTCTTCTTGAATTGTAGACTTGAAGGCTATCTCCTTTTTTTTGTCCAAGTCCATAGATTTCTGCTTCAGATTTAGCTCATAAGTCATGAGCGATCCTACTAGCTGCTCCAAGGATAATTTGTCAACATCTTTAGCTTCTTGTATGGCGATCATCTTTGGATCCCATGAAGTTGGAAGTGACCTGAGAATTTTGTTAACAAGATCTGCATTAGACATGGCTTTTCCTAAACTTCTCATGCCATTAACAATGTTTGTGAATCTAGTGTACGTGTCAGTGATAGATTCATTTGGTTCCATTCGGAACATCTCATAAGTTGTACTAACATGTTTACTTTTGTATTCTTCACTTAATTAGTATCCTCATGGGTAACTTCAAGTGTGTCCCATATTTTCTTAGCAGATGTGCATGAGGAAATCCTATTGAATTCACTAGGATCTAATGCATAATAAAGGAGATTCATTATTTTTGCATTAATCTCAGATTATTTAATGTTATTTTTATCCCAATCCTCTTCGAGCTTTGGGATGGAAACACCATTAACCACAATCGAAGGAATATATGGACCCTTATCAATAACTTTCTATAAATTATAATCTATTGAATGTATATAAATTCTCATTCTAGTTTTTCAATAAGTATAATTTGTTCTATTAAAATATGGAGGTCTATTTGAGGCTTGTCCCTCAACTACAATAGTACCAAGGGGGGTTGTCATAGATCTTTACTCAAGGTGGTTTGACTTATATACTGAGAACATGGCTGTGATACCACTTGTTACCCAGAAAGCAACCCAAGAGGGGGGTGATTGGGTTTCTAAAAAAATTAAATGCAAGTATATGAATCAATTCAATTAACAACTTAAGTACAATGAGATACAAGAGTAATATTCTCTTAAAGAGTATGCAGTAGAAATTTAAAAGTAATAAATGTAAGAGTAAGAGAGAGAGACAAACAATCACAAACACAATCCAAGTATAGTACTTCGGTGCTTTCCAATGTACCTACATCCACTCCCCAAGGTCTACTTAGGAATTCACTATAATCTTCATCGATTATAGCTGATTAGTTTTCTGGGCTCACTAATCAAAATCCCTTTTGATTTTTACAAGGCTCACCGAAAGAAACCTCTTGGTTTTCAAAGGCTAACCAATAACCTCCTTGGTTTTCAATTAGACTTACCAAAAATCTCCTTGGTTTTTCAATAGACTAACCAAAAATCTCCTTGGTTTTCTAATAGGCTAATCAAAATCCTCTTTGGTTTTCTAATAGGCTAAGCAAAAACTTTTACAACAAAGATAGAATTAAAGTAAAGCAACAAGAAAAGCTTTCATAATAAAAGCAGATATCTCTTTGAAGCTTTAAGGAATTGCTGTCTTCAACTTGATGAAGCCTCAATTAATACTTAAGAATGTTAGACTTAAATGCTCTTGAAGGCTTTGAATGCTTTGAGACTTCTTTTTGCTTGAAGGTGGTTACTCTCAATGAATGAGAGTGAATGCACTTGCTTTTCTTTTTCTATTATTGATCCTCTTGTGTTTTAATTCAATTTCAATCACTTAAATACCTTTTCAAAGCCTCAAAGTCAGTTTATGACCGTTAGACATGAGAAACTAGCCATTGGAAGCCAAAAGGTCTAAATTCTGTATTTGAAAAACTAGCCGTTACTTTCCCAGAACTCCAAGCATCGACACTTCAAGCTGTGAGTCGACACTTGGGGTCAACACTTAAGTTCCATGAGTCGACACCAAGTTAAAATATCTTCATTGAAGCTCTCTAGAATTCTTAGGTGAGTCAACACTTCTTCTGGTGAGTCGACACTTGACATCCATGAGTCGACACTTCAGGTAGTTTTCAATTTCAGCAAGTTCTGTATCAAAATTTTTTCAGGCCTTGAGCTGATCCATAAGTCGACACCTTGAGTCGACACTTGACTGGCAAGAGTCGATACTTCAGCAGGCCATCTGAAACTCTTTCTACGTGCCGGCTTGAGTCAACACTTCCACTATCATGAGTCGACACTTTGAGTCGACACTTGCTGAGATTTCTTCAAAAACCATTGAACCTCTACTGAAATCAATTTATGCTAGATTATCTAAGTCCTTTCAAGCAATCTTCAAGTTATTTAAGTCCATTTAAAACTGATCTTCCATTCATGGAAGGGACTTCTTCAATTTTGACAAGCAATCAAATCTTGTTAAATTGATAAGTACATTTTTCTATAAAAATATACTTTAAAGAAATAGTTAGTACTCAACTTATACTTAAGTATTTTATTTATCATCAAAATCAATAATAGAGTCAATATTTGGCCTCAACCATGTCAATGATTCTTTATAATCTTGGTTGTCTTCTAATCGATTGAACATTAGTTCTAAGGAACTGGTGCTGAATAGGGGGATCGAGCTTATTGTGAATTGACCATGGACCGAATCTCCACCATAAGTGATTGCCTACCAGAAACTGGTGATAAGTTGGGGAGCTGTTAAGCTTTGGTTTCTAATTAGTCGGCCATTGGGCGTAGTGCTAGTAAATGACCCATCTTAGAAATTAACCTACAACTAGTCGGCCATAGGGTGCGGTACTGATAAACGACCCATCTTTAAAATTAACCTACAGCTAGTCAACTATAGGTTGAATCTGATAAGCAACCCATCTTTGAAATTAACCTATGGTTAGTCGACCGTAGGGTACAGTATTGATAAGCGACTCATTTTTAAAATTAACTTATAGCTAGTTGGTTATAGGGTGTTGTATAGATAAGTGATCCATCTTTGAAATTAACCTATGGCTACTCGGTCATAGGGTGCGGTGCTGATAAGCGACTCATCTTTTGAAATTAGCCTATGGCTAGTTGGCCGTAGAGATTTGCAAGTTAGAGAAAAGCTAGGGACCCTGTTGAAAAGGATTCTTTCCATTCTCAGATGAAGCAAGTACATTATTGATAACATATTCAAAGGTTCTTTATGTTCTATGTCTAGGGAATCGGGGCTCCATCAAGTTCTTCAATCTTGCACACCCTCGGTATAAGAACTCTATCACCTGGTAGGGCCCTTTCCAATTTGAAAATAGCTTACCTTGCTCAATTGGTCTAGAGACTTCAGCACAACATAGAACAAGAGCATCAATTATTATATAGTCAATTCTTCAACAAAATTTATGAAATTAAGTAAAACTTTTTATTAAATAATTTTCTTACTAGTAATACATGTGAAGGTTCTCGACGTTTTAAGCTCAAGGAATTTTGGATTTGTCAAGATCTTCGAGTTTGTAGGCTTCTAGCTGAAGTACTTAACAACATAGTAAGGGCTTTCTCAGTTTGGAGATAGTTTTTCCTGGTGAGTTGGTTTAGAGATTTCAGCCCTTCGAAGATCCTTCTAGCATATATGCCCCCCAAGTGATCATATTCATCACTTTGGTGATTTGTTGATTAAGCATATCTCCCTCTACTTTTAGGCTGTGCGGATTACTAGTCAGGGGTTGGACTTGTGGGTGTTAGACAAACTTCCTGAGATAACCCTTTTAGACAAGAGCTTCAATCTTGTCCTTAAGTTGAATATAGTTTTTGAAGTCATGGCCATGATCTTAATGATACTGATAGTACTTTTTTAATTACCAAAACTCAAAGGAGCTGTTATTAGTGGGGGACTCAAAGATAATTCTCCCTCTTAATCTCCATGAGAATTTGGATCTAAGGAGCTACGAGTGGAGTATAGTCTTCATACTTGTAAGTTGGGCTCCTCGGCCTTGGGATTAGTTGTTGCTAAGGGGGGTCTTTCTCAAAATATCCCCGATTAGTTCCTTCCTAGACTTTTGATCATTGTCATGGGCAGTCAAAAATAAATTACGAACTCAAAATTATGTAGATAATAGTGAGTCAGGTTTGTAACCATGAGGGCTAAGTTATGATTTTTAGTGCAAAGGAGAATATCTGTTGTTGTGTAAAAATAGAAGTAAATAGAAAGTAAACTACTCTTAAAATCAAAGCAAGTATAAAGGAATATCTCAAGGGTTATGAGTTGATCATGCACTACAGAGTTGTATTTATTTTATAATTTAATTATTAATTAATTTTAGAGAATTATCTATCTTTTCTTGGCATGCCCCATATCCATAAATCATGGCACATCTCCAAGAGGTACTAGGTATTCAACTCTTCTTTTCTTGGCATGCTTTGTATCTGTAATAGATCATGGCACATCTCCAAAAAGCAAGAGTTTCCTCTAAATTTAATTTAACATGAAGGTAAAAAAGAAAGAATAAAATAAAATAAATAAAAAATAATAAGAGAAGGTAAAAGAAAACATACTCTTCATTGCTTATAAAAATAAAATAAATACAGAATAAGTAAGAATCCAAGCACCACTCTACATTGTACAAGATCTCCTCTCCTCTTCCAAGATTTCTACACTAGTCACTTATGGGTTGATCCCTTCCTCTCCTCATATGCAAAGGCTCTAGAGGGATTCTAGGGAGAAAAGCTTGGTTCCTAAGGTGGAGGTGCAGGAGCCTTTTTATAGGTGTAAGTAGGGAAGAGGTTTACATGATTTTCTTATATGGGACTAAAGAAAGAGATCATAAGAGCAGCTAGGATTTATTTTGCATAAAATCAATGGTTGGATGATAAACCAAATTCTAGTGGAAATAGACTTAAAATCCTAATAGATTTGGCCTTCAAATCCTTCTTTAATTGATATTGGATTGAAATGAAGCTTTTATGCCATTGGATCATCGTTGGACATTTCAAATCAATGCCAAAATCCCTCTCTTAGTTGTACACTATTTGGACATCAGATTGCTAGTGTGATGCCCGCCATGATTAGTGCAAACTAGCACCAATCGAGAACCTACTCCCAATAAAGGAGACAGTAGAGGATGTTGGTGACATGGAGATGGTGATGATGTGGGTAAGGCAGCTCCAATGACTTGTTACAGTGAAGTGATGGCGAGTTCACCCCATCTGTGCTCCTTTCTGGCTGACTACAGTAGGGTAGCAACAAGGATAGCAAGGGAGGTGGCTATAATGGCGATGGCAGTGAAGAATCATGGTGGTGATAATGGAGAAAATGGCTCCAATGATGGCATGGGGAGGAAGGGGCTATAGTGGTGGTTTCACCCTATTCCTCTCTGGTTGATGGTGGCATCAACATCTTGGGAGTGTCTCAGGCCAGCGATGATGGAGGTGGGTAGCGAGGTGGTGACGATGGGTGGAGGTGAATAGGGGAGGTAGCAATGATGACTACAAAATGGCAAGGTAATGGGTGGCTAATCATGGCAGAGCGGGCTGAGATGGAGAGGGGAAAGGTGGTAGGGAGAAGCAGGCAGCAAGGAAGAAGCTATAGAAGATGGCAACATCATAATGGATCTCAAGCCAAACAAGGGGCAACCATGGTGGAGGTTGGCCCAGGGGAGTCACATGTAGTAGGGAAGATAGCGACCAGTGTCTCGATCCAGCTATGACATGATGATGGGTAGTGGACGGTGATGGGCCAGGAAGGAGCAATGAGCATGGTCGGTGGTGGCTTGAGAGGTTGAAGATAGTGGCTTGGCTGAGAGAGGATGGTGCCTATCCATAGAAATGGACTGTGGACTGAACAACCAATCCATGGTGGATCAGCTACTATGAAAATTATTCTTGGCTTGGATTTTTATGGATTTTGGGCTTATTTAAGCTCTGATTTTAGTCATGTTTATGTCCTCTAGACCTTCATGTCAGGCTCGTCATGTTGACTAGTGTATTTCCTGTAAAACATGGATAAAAGCATCAGTTTCTAAGAAATAAATATGACTTAATTTGCAAATTGATGATTTTATAAAAATATTTATGTAACTCATCACATCCCCTAACTTGAACCTTGCTCATCCTCGAATAAAGTATGTTAGCTCTACCCTATGATTTTGATGATTAACAAAATGTTGAGTATATATCTTGTACTAATGTTTCAATTATAGTTATGAGTTTTCAAGTTTCAAGCACCTCAAATTCTCAAAGCTAGAGTATCATGGCACGCTTTGGAAGCAAATCATTTTTAGTATTTTGAGAAGTCTTCTCCATTGAAAAAGGCCACAAACATGTTCAATTATTATTTATATATGTTGTATTTAAGTTTCATTGAATATCTTTATATTTTTGGCATTTTGGCACTTGATTGTGAAAATTTCAGAACCAAGTGTCGACACCTGGAAGCCCACGAACTTCAGCATTTGGCACACAAAAATTTTTTATTGCACGCCAAGTGTCAACACTCAGAACTCAAGTGTCGACACCTGAAACTCAAGTGTCGACACTTAGGATCCCAAGTGTCGACTCAAGGCCTGAGATTTTTTGAAAATACAGAACTTGCCTCTAGAGAATTTTTATGTCAAGTATCGACACCTGAGAATCAAGTGTCGACACTTGAAAGTTCAAGTGTCGATACCTGGAAACCAAGTGTCAACACCTGACAGCCAAGTATCAACACCTGACAGCCAAGTGTCGACACCTGGGTTCTGACAGCTTCAATAGATCTATTTTCTAACAGCCCGAATTGATGTTTTTCAGCTCCTAACGGCTAGTTTTTTATCCCTAACGATCTTAAATGGTTTGTTGAATATTTTTCATATATTTAAGCTTCACCAAACTCATTCATGAAGCAAGAGAACAAAGAGAAGCAAGAAAATATCCAAGAGTTAAAGACATTCTTCAAGAACTCCACTTACAAAAGCAAAAAAGGAGAGATTCTACTGAAAAAGCCTACATTCCTTTCATTTCATCTTTCCAAAAGTGTTCTCGAGAAGATTCCAAATCAAGTCACATCAAGCAATCATCAAAGAGCTTCAAAGACTCCTCATTCCACTCTAGAAGAGAGTTTGCTTGTGTTTAAATTATTGTATTCTAAATTTATTATTGTTTGACCTAGCTTTTAAGGATCTTGAAAGTAGGTTGTAAGGTTATTGGTGCGCTAAAGGTACAAAACCAACTAGGATTTTACTTGTGAGCCCGAAGCCAAAATAAGTTATAAGGTTTGTTGGTGAGCCTAGGTGACAAAACCTACTTAGGTTTTGACTTGTGAGCCTTGAAAAATAAGTCGGCTATAATCTTTGAAGAGATTATAGTGAAATTCCCAAGAGGAGCTTGGGGAGTGGACATAGGTGCTTGGAGTGCACCGAACCACTATAAAACTTGGTATTTGTGTGTGATTGTCTCTCTTTATTTACTTGCACTTTATTTGCTGCACTCTATTTACTATTTTTCGCTGCATATACTTTAGTGTATTAATCACATTATTCACAAACACTACAAGGCCTGTACATTATTATTTTAATTTTTGAAAGACCCAATTCACCCCCCCTTTTGGACTCCATTTCTGGACAACAAAGTAGATAATTAGTAGTATACAAACTCATCCTTGAATTAAAAATTATCCTAGGCATTCCTAAAGGCAGTTGATACTCGGCCAGACCATGAAAGAGGTACTTCCCTGGATTATTAATTCAACCCAATTACTGATTGACTAAAGCTCATAAAAATTTTTAGAGTTTTTCTTTCACCAACTTTCTATCTTACTCTTTAAGTCCTCTCATTTGTCAGGGATTTGGTGTAGTGTCTTTTTGCAATGTAGTCCCCTTATTCTCTCTTTTTTTTTAATAATAGAGTCTAGTGCAATGTCATAACTTTTTAAGTATTAATATCTCCACTTTTTGATATGAACCATAATGCTTTCTTAGGCGAAGGGGCCTAGTTACTCACTAAGGTACCATTCTTAATAGACCTTTCGGCCTTCTCAGCTTTTGATACGAACCATAATGCTTACTTAAGAAAAGGAGCCCGGTTACTCAGTAAAAATCCAAAACCCTTCTCTTTCATTTTTTTAAGGTGGACTATTCCATACCTCAAACTTTTTTCTCGTACTTTCATAAAGTAGATTCTTCATTGAGATAAATGGTCAGAAGGTTTTGAAATTATTTCAAAATCTTTTTTGGACTAAACCCTACCATTTATTGAGTTTCCTTAATAATTTCTCTCTCGATATCTTAAGAATTATCTAGACCGTTAATGCATCATTGATTAGGATGCCTATTTAACTCCAAATCGAGATAATATTTAAGTACATAAAATTTAATTATTTCTGACCATACTCGAGGACTTAAGTAACTTATTTTTTCTTTACAACTTAATTGATATTGTCCTCAATGGAGTAGAAAAATAAAATAAGTAAATAAAAGAAAAGAAGAGAATGCACCTGGGGTAAGTATGCTTCAGGAGTTGAAAAGGGCTTCATGGATTAGCGGGTTCTTGTTCCTTCTTCTTAGGTTCCTATAACTATATTAAAATAAAGTTAAAATAAAATAAAATTGTTGGATTGCCTCCCAACAAGTGCTAAGTTAAATATCTTCAATCTGACACTATGGAAAAATGTTATTGATATTGAACTTGGATATGTCCTTCAAGATTTTCAAAGGACATGACCAATCAAGAGACCATGTCATTATGGCAAAAAAATATTTGTAGAGCATTCTACGATGATTAACCTTGATCAATAGAGTGCATAGGATAAGCATGCTATACCAAGATTTAAAAATATTATTATAGTTTGAATGAACATCAGGAAAGGATTGTATGCATTGGGCCAAGAGTATAGGTGGTAGCTTGGGAATTTCTCTAACTCTAGCTAGATCTACCCGAATCCCTTTCTTGAACATGATGTATCTTGACATCATCCCTTCCTGATAGTACTTTATTCAAGTTAATATTAAGTCTATCTTTATACATCATTTTAGGATGGTAGTTAGTTTTGGAGACACTCCTCAGAAGTAGTGTTAAATATGGAGAAATTAGTTATAAATTTTCAAGATAGTTATTCCTCATTTTAGAGATATCCCATCTAATATCTTTTTTATGCATATTTAGAACACTAACAATTTGGTCATCTTAGTTAGGGATCACCGGTAAGGTGTCAGTGGGTATGATAGGAAGTAGCTTTAATTCTAGATCATGTGATGATTCTAATAAGGAAGCTATTACGGGGCTAGGTACTGGCTCAAATTGTTCAATCCAAAGTGAAGTAGTTTTAAAATAAAGTATATCTAGTAGGTTATTCATCCCATGATATACCCATCTACATTAAAGTTATCCATCCCAAAATGAGCCAGACAAGGATCTAACGACTTCTAGGGGTGAATTGGAGGTATAGCTTTTCCTATTATATTATTCTGTTATGGTTTTTAGGAAGCCTCAATTAATTCCATCATATTATCTATTTATTCTTCTTTTCCATAAAAAGGAGTGGATAATTCTAGGATACTTAGAAAAGGGGCTATAGATGAGTAGGATGATGATAGAAGTGGTTCATCCCATCAATTTGGTTTTTCTCTATATATTTCTATCTCAATCAAATTATCTATATTGGTCTCCATGATGGTGCATGATTGCTCATTGACCAATTCATTTCCAAGAGTTATAGTCGATTATTCAAAAAAATACTAAAGGGCCATTAAAATTTTCAGCTTAGTAGTTGCCTCTAAGTTACTCTTGGACTGACTAGGTAGCTCTCCTTCCTCCTCTCTATTAAGTTCAATTAATAATCAATGAGTTTGATTCATTAACTCATCGATAGATTGTTATTGAGGCATGATTAGTTATTAAAACTGAGCAAACATATCAACATCTGGGTTGGTCTAGTGGAAAGGTGGGTTCTGATCAATTTGTTATATTCGATCTATTACCTACAGAACCTTCTCTTCAAATGATAGGCTATAAGGAGTAGAAGAAGGTTGATAATGTGGATAGGGTGATCTAATAGGCTACATCTATGAATACAGGTCTTTGTATTACCAGGATAACCACTGGATGTGGTTGCCAAGAAAAATCTAGTTGAGCCCCTAACCTAAATTGTAAGCATTAAAATATAGGTTCTCTCCTAGTCTATAGGCCATGTTGGTTTGATGTTGATGAACTTGGTCATACCTAAACTCAGAAAATTGGGATGCGATTGGATATTCTCTCATAAAGTGAGTTGGGCTTGAATATATAGAGCATATCTATTATGTTGGAAGAAAAGGAGTGGAAGAGTGTCAATAGCTAGTAGATAATCTAATTTATGGGATAAGGTATCCAGTCTACTATTCTAATGCATAGGACAACTTATCTACTCTGCTATTGAGAACCATGTTCTTATCATTATTCTAATTTATCAGATTATTTTGATGGTTTTGGATATTTAATCAAAGGTCCTAAATCAGAGCAATCCTTTTCTAAATTTTTTAAATTTTATTTTAAAGAAAAGAGGTAAAAAGAAGAAAGATAGAGAAGAATTTTAAAGAGAAGGGCTTAAGGAGTCCTAGAGCTAAGTGGTGGGGACATCGGAGGCACCAGAATAAGACAGAGGCTTTTCAACCCTCTGTAAATTGATCAATAATTTATGAGTCCATCTGTAATAAGAACTTAGCTCATCTGAGTCCATTTTAGTTGTTATTTGAGTATTTTGAGTTGTTATTTCAGTTCTGTACTAGTCAGCTCATGTTGAGCTAGTTCAGTCCAATGCTAGTCAGCTCATGTTGAGCTAATTTTTTTTTTTGAGTCCTGTCCAAGCATACTGAAGACTCAAGACTATATCATACAAGTGAAGACCAAGTCCAACTAGATTGAAGACATGGAAGTATAGCCCAAGTCCAACCCAGCTTGAAGATTTGAAGACCCCAGGAGGAAAATTCAGAAAACCCTGATTTCTTGTAGATGCCCTCCAGATGCCCAGATTCCCTTCCAGATTCCAAAATATATTCATATACCAAGGCATCCATGATTTTAGAGGCCCATCTGCATCCTATCCCAAAGAAATCAAGCCCAGGCGCCAAGCCCAAGCCCTTAAGAAGCAAGATACCAGGGAATATTCATGCTACCTGGCTACCAGGCCACCCCAGCTTCTAGAGGCCCAAACCCATGCACCCGGGCCCCTTTGGGCCGGCCCTTTGCTTCTCTTAGAAGCCCAACATGCCCCCTTAGGCATCCTTGGAGTGTTGCCCAAGTCAAGAGAATTTTTAGGAATTTTCTCTACCTAATGTTTTCTTATTTTCTAGCTAGGGTTTGAGAGGGAAAATGATTCTTATGTAAAGACTTATGTGCCCTTACTTGGAGCCCAAGGTTAAGGGTCTATTTAAGGGACCCTAGCCTCTTGTATGAAACCTAAATTTTGATATAAATTAAAACCTTGAGTTCTTCTATTGAGTTGTGTGATACCCTGCTGTGTGCATAAAGGGGTTTGTGAGAGTTTTTTCTTCCCAGTGCTGCAATCATCTTCCTGCTGCCAACAAGCCTTTCAGATCCCTGGACGCCCACTCCAAAAGAAGCCTTCCCTTTTTATTTTCCCTTTGTTTTCTTGTTCCTTTGTGAGTTTTCTAACCCCTGACAGGTCGTTTGCAGGTCCCCGAGTTCCTACGAATCCAACGACTCCAGCCAAGCCTCAATCAGATCACCAAGCAGAAAGCCGGGTATCGCGGGTCTTTGGCTCGGTTTTCTAGGCCACATCCATCGAGAAACGAGAGACCCCTTTGCTGCGATCTTCACAGACATTGTCAGGTACACCCCCTCTACCTCCAGTAGTTTTATTGTAGGAGAACTTGCCCTAACCGAGGCTTCTCAGCCCCGGCGATCCTTCTTTTCTACTTTTCTAGGTCCTAATCTGCATGCTGATCTTCTAAAATTCATATAAAATTCTCTATAACTTATTTTAATCTAAAATTTGGGAATTAATCACTCAACCCCACATATAAAACATAAAAAGAAAATTGCATGCATATTAGTCCCCCATCATTTGGTATCAGAGCTTAGATTAGGGCTTATTTTCTGTAATTTTTTAGTCAGTATATGCTCTGTTTTTTAAATTATTTCTCCCTGTTAAAAACTCAAAAAATCTGAGATTTATTTTTTTGGATTCATCATAATTTTGATTAATTTTAGTAATTTTTTTAGATTTTATTATGGCCTGTGAATGTTTTGCAAGCCGAAATATAGACTATAAATTTTTGGCTCTATTTTTTTTCAGCAAGACAAGTTTGGAAGTTTTAGGGTTTTATTTAGCATTTTTTGCATATCTTTTAATTTTAGTATATTTCCTACATATTAAGCCTTAATTTGCAAGTTTTCTTCTATTTAAGAAAATACCAAAAAAAAAAATACATATTCTCCAAAAATATCAAAATCATTTAAACCCTAATTTGCATCCTCATCTGCCTGCCATCATTGCATAATTTACTTTTAAGGGCACTCTTGCTATATCAGATGGGGGGAGGAGTTGATAACCTCTCCTTAGCCCAAAACCACATCTCTTGCATTTGGTCCCAAGCCTTAACCTAAAATTAACTAGACTTAATTTGCCCTAGTGGGCTAGGGACACCAACTGGTCGGGTCCGGGCTAAGTGTCAGATCATTGTGTCAAACTAACCTATGTGTGCCTTATGCTCAGTGTCTAGAACGGTGGTTTAGGGATTCAATCCCGAAGGGCTTGTGTGCTGGTCCGCCTACCTGGCCAATCTCTGATTGGTGTCTAGAATTGGCAATCAGGGACCTAACACTCCCCTTACACCTGCCTGGCTAAGTACAGGGTTACTATAGGCTAATTTGCCATCCTGATTGAGCATCTAGTTTGGACTCTAGGTCTAGTCAGCTGTAGTCGGTCTGATCGAGTCTTGCATGAGCACTAGATCAGGGGTTTAATATCACCCACCTCATTCATAAATGTCTGAACCCATGGAAAATTTGCAAGCCCAAATAAAAGCACTCACTGAGCATCTAACCCAATCCATGGCCCAATTGACTACCCAGTTAACTCAGTCTAGTACCCAAACCAACAATAGAATTGACCATCTTGTTGATAGGTTTGGCTAGTTAGAAGGCCATGTAGGGACCATAGAAAGAACCCATGGGTCACAGTCTGATCCAGATCCTGAGTCCCCTCATCCTGACTCGTACTACAATCCTGAACCTAGGAGGACCCCAAACCCTGATCCCTACCGAGAGGTTGAACCTAGGAGAGCCCATCATCATGACCCATACTATGATACTGAACCTAGGAGGACCCCAAACCCTGATCCATACCTTGAGGCTGAACCTAGGAGAGCCCATCGTCATGACCCAATCCCTAAGGTTAGTCCTAGAAGACCCAATCAGGATTTTGTAGACCAAGAAGATAGATCCTATTTACCCTCTCCCTATAAGCCTAGTGTACCCACAACCTATAGATCTTATGACTCCAAACCCTATGAACCTAGAACCAATGAATCCAGAACCTATGAACCTAGATCCTATGACTCTAGATCCCATGATCATAGATCCTATGCACCCACACCCTATGAGCCTAGTAGACCCAACACCCAATATTCTGACCCATATAGGGAGTCCAACCCTAGGAGAACCCAATATTCTGACCCATATAGGGAGTCCAACCCTAGGAGAACCCAATATTCTGAACCATATAGGGAGTCCAACCCTAGGAGAACCCAATATTTTGACCCATATAGGGAGTCCAACCCTAGGAGAACCCAATATCCTGACCCATATAGGGAGCCCAACCTTAGGAGGACCCCATACCATGATCCATCCTTAGAACCTGACCATAGAGCTGACCCAAAATTCTATGACCCCAGATCCTATAATCCCATGACCCATAGATTTGCACCCTTGTCCTATGAGCCTAGAGAACCCATAATCCCTAAGTATCAATCTAGTACTAGTCAGGTTTCCCTTAGTCAACTTGAACTCCATAGGATTAGCACCCCTAAATATGAGCCCAGTAGTGAGCCACTACCCCTTAGGCAACTTGAACCTACTAGGATTAGTGTCCATATTCAAAAACCAGGACCTAGCCAATTTCCCCTAGCCGACCTTCTCCAACCATTCCCGAGATTGACAAGGCTTACATTAATACGGAAGTGTATGAAGCTGATGCGAGCCTAGTGGACGAGTATGAGGGAGAAGATGAGACACCTATAGATGGCCTAGAAATAGTTGGCCTAGTAAATACCCAGGTAGAAGCCAACCTAGAGGTAGTTGACCCTAACCACATCCAACCTAAAGCTATAATGGAAGGACAAATATAGGAAGAGAACCTAGGTACTGCTGTTAGAGCCTTACCTGAGGAAACCATAAAGGAGAGCCAAATTATAGAGTCTAGTCCTAAAATACAAGAACCTGAAAGAATTTATTATGGACCTGATCTCTTTGAATCAATATCCTCAGGATGAGCCTCCTCCTATAGTTCCCATTAAGGACCTCTTCCCTGAGACTAATAACCCATCCTTCCATTATACAAACCCCATATATATACCGCAACCCCGTAAGGTTAACCTCATTAGTCTAGGATTAGTCCCTGATGCCCCTTCTTTTATCTTACTTTATCCAACTAACCTTGAACCTTTTTCTCTACCCTACCAAACTAATTCTGAACCCACTTCCTATTTTTTGCCCTTTCCAGACATCTCTAACATTTCTAGGATTATTAGATTGCATTTAATTGAGATTAGCATACTGCATGCATTCATCACGCATGTTATGTTTGCATCTTACTTCTAGCACACTCTTTGGAATTTGCTAGGAGTTCATTATAAATTTTCATATGCATGTCTAGCTAGGATCAAACCTAGGGAACCTATAATCTGTTAGGTTTAGATCCAAAGAGTTCAATAAAATCTCCTTCTATAGGAATGCATAGTCAAGTCTGTTAGGTGTAGGTTTGAGTCCTTTGAATCATTTGTTAGGAGTCTGCATGTGCCCAGCATGTTCACCACCTACACTAATTTTAAACAAACAGGCTAATTCCCGAAGAAGGATCAAAGAATTTGATGTAGTGGATTCTATCTTGGTTAGGCTTAGGCCTAAAAGAAGCTTCATGCTCGTAGAGCCGGACCTTTTAAAGTGATAGAGAAGGTTGGATCAAATGCCTAGGTGTTAGACATGCCTTTGGATTTGGGCATTAGTTCTACCTTCAATATTACTGACCTGGTTGAGTATAGGGAACCAGCAGCGATACCTAGTAAGGCCTTTGGACCTATTCCTTTTCATTGTGAGTGACCCTAACCTAGAGTGTCCACAAACAAATTTGGCCTGAGAGAGGAGAACGGATTGAGCATATCCTGGACGATCAAGCCATCATGACCCAGGGCCATGACTATCAACGCTTCCTGGTCCGATGGCAAGGCCGGCCAGAGTCGGACGATTCGTGGATTTCTTGAGAGGACTTGCAACGCCTCAACCTAGACCTTCTCGAGAGATATGTGAGCCAGTCTGACCTTCACTCGACAGGGTCGAGTTCCTCCCACCCCGGGAGAATTGGTGGGGACACCGGAGGCACCAGAATAAGACAGAGGCTTTTCAACCCTCTGTAAATTGATCAATAATTTATGAGTCTATCTGTAATAAGGACTTAGCTCATCTGAGTCAATTTTAGTTGTTATTTGAGTATTTTGAGTTGTTATTTTAGTTCTGTACTAGTCAGCTCATGTTGAGCTAGTTCAGTCCAATGCTAGTCAGCTCATGTTGAGCTAATTTTATTTTTTTGAGTCATGTCCAAGCATACTGAAGACTCAAGACTATATCATACAAGTGAAGACCAAGTCCAACTAGATTGAAGACATGGAAGTATAGCCCAAGTCCAACCCAGCTTGAAGATTTGAAGACCCCAGGAGGAAAATTCAGAAAACCTTGATTTTTTGCAGATGCCCTCCAGATGCCCAGATTCCCTTCTAGATGCCAAAATATATTCATATACCAAGGCATCCATGATTTTAGAGGTCCATCTGCATCCTAGCCCAAAGAAATCAAGCCTAGGCGCCAAGCCCAAGCCCCTAAGAAGCAAGATACCAGGGAATATTCCTGCTACCTGGCTACCAGGCCACCCAAGCTTCCAGGCCCAAACCCATAGACCCGGGCCCCTTTGGGCAGGCCCCTTGCTTCTCTTAGAAGCCCAACACACCCCCCTAGGCATCCTTGGAGTGTTGGCCAAGTCAAGAGAATTTTTAGGGATTTTTTCTACCTAATGTTTCCTTATTTTCTAGCTAGGGTTTGAGAAGGAAAAGGATTCTTATGTAAAGATTTATGTGCCCTTACTTGGAGCCCAAGGTTAAGGATCTATTTAAGGGACCCTAGCCTCTTGTATGAAACCTAATTTTTGATATAAATTAAAACCTTGAGTTCTTCTATTGAGTTGTGTGATACCCTGCTGTGTGCATAAAGGGGTTTGTGAGAGTTTTTTCTTCCCAGTGCTGCAATCATCTTCCTGCTGCCAACAAGCCTTTCAGATCCCTGGATGCCCACTCCAAAAGAAGCCTTCCCTTGCTGTTTTTCCTTTGTTTTCTTATTTCTTTGTGAGTTTTCTAACCCCTGATAGGTCGTTTGCAGGTCCCCGAGTTCCTACGAATTCAACGACTCCAGCCAAGCCTCAATCGGATCACCAAGCAGAAAGCCGGGTATCCGTGGGTCTTTGGCTCGGTTTTCCAGGCCGCATCCATCGAGGAACGAGAGACCCCTTTGCTGCGATCTTCACAGATGTTGTCAGGTACACCCCCTCTACCTGCAGTAGTTTTATTGTAGGAGAACTTGCCCTAACCGAGGCTTCTCAGCCCCGGCGATCCTTCTTTTCTACTTTTCTAGGTCCTAATCTGCATGCTGATCTTCTAAAATTCATATAAAATTCTCTACAACTTATTTTAATCTAAAATTTGGGAATTAATCACTCAACCCCACATATAAAATATACAAAAAGAATTGCATGCATATTAGTCCCCCATCACTAAGAAAGATAGAGAAAAATAAATTAAGGGTTGAGGTTAATTTCAATCAAGTTAGCAAATACAAGACTCTCTATTCTTAGGTTTCCTAATTCTAAATAGTTGCTAACTATTCCAAGGTTGCCTTTAAACCCTCTAAGTTAGAAACTAACTAACCAACTAGCTAGGTAAGGGTAAGGTTGGTGGGGGTCCCTCGTTGCTTTCCTTAGATACTAAATAAATTGGCCAGGTCA
The DNA here is from genome assembly GCA_021397845.1 of Areca catechu. Classification (NCBI taxonomy): domain Eukaryota; kingdom Viridiplantae; phylum Streptophyta; class Magnoliopsida; order Arecales; family Arecaceae; genus Areca; species Areca catechu. The sequence goes on along the minus strand of CM038041.1, from coordinate 69,451,590 downwards.
AACAATGAAACTAATTAAAGAACCATCTTCCTTCAGGGCTATATCTTTCATGAAGTCCTTTTTTACATATAGTTAACCAAGTAATTTTAACTCGATCCAACTTTTAGGATCCCATGTCCTAATGAGCTTGAAGATCCTTAGGGGTCAACGTATAATTGATTTTAGATTAAAGGCTTAGGTTAATGCAATATACAAGATAGTGGTTTATGGGCCAAGGAAGGGTGATCAAATCCCCACCTTATATTATTTATAGTTTTTTCCCTTAAGATATTTTATAAAAATATGCAATGTAAAAAAAGATGTCCAACACAAGTAATAAGTTTTTAAGACTTAATTAGTTTCTCTATTTTAATTAAGTATTATGAGGTATCCTTGTTTTCTTTTTATATTATGTTGTATTTAGGTAAGTTTTAAATTTAGTTAATCATGTGTGAGAGAAAACTAAATTAAGTTAGGATTATAAGGCAACTAGGTATCTTACTAGTAATTATTTATAAAAAAATAAAGTAACTACTTAACCATGAAAATAAAAAGTTCACTAGAAAGCAAAAAAAATCAACATATATGAAAAGCAATAAAAGAAATAAAGTAGAAATTAATTATGATAAGCAGTTAATTAAAAACTAAATAAGTATTAACTAAGACAAAATATTAGAAAGTAATAATTATTTTTTTTTGATTTTTTTGTTTTTAAATCACAACTATGCCTATGGTTTTCTGTAATAGTGCCAAAATTTGATCATTGTCGTAGGTGATTAAAAATAAATCATTAACTCAAAACTATGCAGATAGTAATGAGTCAGGTTCAAATCCACGAGGACCTTAGGGCTAAGTTATAATTTTCAAAGAAAAAAAGAATATTTGTTATTGTATAAAAATAAAAGTAAACAGAAAGTAAACTATTCTTAAGATCAAAGCAAGTAGAGAAAAATATCTTGGGGATTACGAGTTGAGCTTGTACTTATAGAGTTGTATTTCATTTATAATTTAATTATTAATTAATTTTAGAGAATTACTTGTCTTCCCTCGACATCCCCTATATCTGCAGATCATGGTGCATCTTTAGGAGGCACTAGGTATCAACTCTTCTTTCCTCGGCATGCATTATATCCATAATAGGTCATGTGATGCGAGACGACTCTAAGATTACTAATCATACAGGAAAAACAATAAAATAATTTTTTTGTGATTTTTATAATTTAGGTTTGTAGGCTAAATTTTTAAATAAAAGTAAGAACTAGCAAATGGGATAGCAATGCAAAGAATCATCATGATCGCAAAGAACTCATGCAAGATAATAAGTAGCTAGGACCCGAGAGTTGAGAAACTCCCGGTTTAGAATAGCTTATCTTTATCAAATTAGAAATTAAAAGAAGGGAAGGTTTCTTACCAGTCAGAGATTGAAAACTTTGTAACAGAAGGGATCACTCACACTCTGATCGGAGCCTGGATGAAGAAGCCTCGGTTCCTTGAATCAGATGGCTGATCTGGACACAGTTTGAAGGCAAGGAAGGCCTCCTCTAGGGAGGTGAAACACCTCAGGGATCCTGCAAGCATCAGGGGTCAATCAAAATAGCAATTAAACAAAGGAATAAAAACTAGGGTTTAGAATTGAAAGAACTGGTTTAGGTGTGGATGTCCCGGGAAAGAAGTAGTTGCTTAACTGGGGCAGCAGCTAGGGCATCTTCCTCTGGGCATGGCTGATCTCCAAGGATGTAGAAGGGTTCTTGGGCAGAAGGGTTTTGATCAAGGAACACAAGGAGAGCACACATGAACAAGAGAACCAATACTAGAACACCAAACACAAACCAATTACTCAAAATTCAGCAAGGTTGTATTCATAAGAAAAAGGTGATTACAAGAGGGGGAGGGGTGGGGTATTTATAGAGTTCCCATGCCCTCTCTAACCATGGTTATACTTAGGTTACAAGTCCTCTTCCTAGTTAGACTACAAGTCCTTTCCTAGATAGGTTAGAATTACAAGGCTTAAAAGGATTAGGAATCCCAACTAGGTTAGAATATGATTAGTCTTCTCCTTCTTCACTTAGGCTTGGACTTGGTCAATACCTTTGGACGCCTCCTCTCACTTTGAATGGCGTGTTGGGCTTTGGGGCAGTAAGGGGAGGTCGGCCATCGGCCAAGGATGCATGGGCTTGGGCCTCCTGGAAGCTGGGGTGCCTGGTTCCCTGGGCTAGCATATTCCCAGTATTAAAAGGGAATCTTTGTTTTTCTTGCTTGGGCTTACTTCTTGGGCTTGAATTTGAAGGCCTAGAGTGCTAGGATAACCTGGGAAACATGGGTTCTTGGCGTATGGAATATTCCAGAAGCATCTGGAGTGAATCTGGCATCTAAAATGGTATTTGATGGGAATCAGGGCACCTAGGTATCAATTGAGCTCCTCTAAGCTGATGTAACTACCTCTGGCTCCAGAATGAGGTCTGGTGGAACTCCAAAATAGTGTAGCCTCCTCTCTTGTACAAGAAATGGACTCATATTAGACTCATACTGATGTATAGGACTCAATGTACTAGACTATGTTAAGGGTTGAGATAAATCAACTAACCTCAACTTATTACAGGACTCAATCTTAATTGATTACAAAATTTTCAAAACTTTGACACATGACTAAGTAAACCAAATAGGGCCCAGTAATTTGTGTCTGATCCTGGTGTCCCCACCAATTCTCCCGGGGTGGGAGGAACTCGACCCTATCAAGTATGGGTCAACCTGGCTCTCATAGTGCTCGAGTAGGTCTGGGTTGAGGCATAGCACATCCTCACAGGTGATCCATGAGTCCTCAGATTCTGGCCGACCTTGCCACCAGACCAAATACCTCTGATAGCCTCTATTCCGGGTACATATGGCTTGATCATCTAGGATTCTCTCAATCTTTTCCTCACTATTTGGCTAATTGGTTGGTGGACACTCTAGGATAGGCTCACTCTCAAGGGAAGGGATAGGTCCAAAAGGCTTGCTGGGAATCGCTGCTGGCTCCCTATACTCTACAAGATCTGAGATATTGAAGGTGGAACTAATACCTAAGTCGGGTGGTAACTCAAGCACATAGGCATTGGGTCCAACTCTCTTTATTATCTTACATGGGCTAGCTCCACGAGCATTAAGTTTCTTTACGGTCCCTTGAGGGAACCGTTCAGGCCTAAGCCTGATCATCACAAAATCCCCTATAGAAAATTCTTTAGCTCTCTTTCGAGCACTATGAGAGCCAGGTTGACCCATACTCGACGGGTGCGATTTCCTCCCGTCCCGGGAGAATTGGTGGGGACACCAGGATCAGACACAGATTACTAGGCCCTATTTGGTTTACTTAGTTATGTATCATGTTTTGAAAATTTTGTAATTAATTAAGATTGAGTCTTGTAATAAGTTGAGGTTAGTTGATTTGTCTCAACCCTCAACCTAGTCCAATACATTGAGTCCTGTACATCAGTATGAGTCTAGAATGAGTCCACTTCTTGTACAAGAGAGGAGGCTACACTATTTTGGAGTTCCACCAGACCTCATTTTGGAGCTAGAGGCAGTTACATCAGCTTAGGGGAGCTCAATTGACACCCAGGTGCCCTGATTCCCTCCAGATGCCATTTCAGATACCAAATTTCCTCCAAATGCTTCCGGAATATTTCATATGCCAGGAGCCCATGTTTTCTAGGTTATCCTAGCACTCTAGGCCTTCAAATTCAAGCCCAAGAAGCAAGCCCAAGCAAGAAGAACCAAGATTCTCTTTTGATACCGGGAATATGCTAACCTAGGGAACCAGGCACCCCGGCTTCCAGGAGGCCCAAGCCCATGCATCCTTGGCCCATGGCCGACCTCCCCTTGCTGCCCCAAAGCCCAACACACCATTCAAAGTGAGAGGAGGCATCCAAAGGTGTTGACCAAGTCCAAGCCTAAGTGAAGAAGGAGAAGACTAATACTATTATAACCTAGTTGGGATTCCTAATCCTTTTAAGCCTTTTAATTCTAACCTAGCTAGGAAAGGACTTTTAGTCTAACTAGGAAGAGGACTTGTAACCTAAGTGTAACCATAGTTAGAGAGGGCATGGGAACTCTATAAATAGGCCCCTCCCTCTCTTGTAATCACCTTTTTCTTATGAATACAACCTTGCTGAATTTTAAGTAATTGCTTTGTGTTTGGTGTTCTAATATTGGTTCTCTTGTTATTGTGTGCTCTCCTTGTGTTCTTTGATCGAAACCCTTCTATCGTAGCACCCTTCTGCATCCTTGGAAATCAGCCATGCCCAGAGGAAGACGCCCTAGCTGTTTCCCCAGTCAAGCAACTACTTCTTTCCCGGGACATCCACACCTAAACCTAGTTCTTTCAATTCTAAACCCTAATTTTTATTCCTTTGTTTAATTTGTGTTTTGATTGACCCCTGATGCTTGCAGGATCTCCAAGGTGTTTCACCTCCCCAGAGAAGGCCTTCCTTTCCTTCAGACTGGGTCCAGATCAGCTGTCTGATTCAAGGAACCGAGGCTTCTTCATCTAGGCTCCGATTAGAGTGTGAGATCACCCTTCTGTTACAAAGTTTTCAATCTTTGATTGATAAGAAACCTTCCCTTCTTTTAATTTTTGATTTGATAAAGATAAGCTATCCTAAACTGGAAGTTTCTTAACTCTCAAGTCCTGGATACTTATTATCTTGCATGAGTTCTTTGCGATCATGATGATTCTTTGCATTGCTATCCCATTTGCTAGTTCTTACTTTTATTTATGAATTTAGCCTACAAACCTAAATTATAAAAATCACAAAAAAAATTATTTTACTATTTTTCCTGCATGACTAGCAATCTTAGAGTCATCCCACATCAGTTTGGTATCAGAGTGGGTTTAGGATAGCATTCATCAATATTCGAATCACAAACCCTAATTTCTGTATCCTTCTAGCTACATTAGGTGTCTATTTTTCCTCTGATTTTGACCATCTAGGAATTTTATTTTCCTATGAAATTTGCATGAATTGTTTTCTGTTATGTCCTATGTTTAATCAAAGATTTTAATTAATTTTACAGAAACCCTAAATCATTAAAATTTGGCATATTAGAACCCTAAGAGAATCCTAAAAATTTCTATAGCAGTCCAAAAACCCTAGGATTTGCATCATAAATTGATTTTTGTTTTATATCAATTTTGGTAGGTATCATCATCTCCATCCATCCTCTATCCAAGATTTTTTTTGAATTTTTTCTGCATCGAAAATAGTGTCAAATACTGCATCTTATAAAACCCTAATTTTCTAAATTTCTACACTCACTTGACCAAACCTAACCAACTTCCACACATCCCAATCCTAAGCCTAATTTGATTGCTAACCTAATCAACTTAAACCTAATTTATCTTTTCATAAAATATATGTGAAATATTTTTATTTTTTTGATTATTTTAGATTGCATTAGGACCATCAATTGCCATCATCTTTAACCTAATCTTAAGGGCAACTTAATATCTCAGATCAAGACAGGATTTCATCACCTGTCCTGAGCCCAAAATAACCATCATCATACTAACCCAAGCCTAATTAAAATCAATTAGATCTAATTTGCCCTAGTGGGCTAGGAGACATCAACTGGTCGGGTTTGTGCTGTATGGGCTAACTAGTGCACTTAATCCTTTAGCTATTACTGAAAGCTGGTGTTTAAGGCTGGGGGTCCAGAGTCAAACGACCTAAGTGGTGTTATAGTTTTTAATTGGATTCCTATGAAAGCAAGGGGGGCCTCCCACACTCCCACCCCCTACCTGGCAAGTGGAAGGATTAGCTACTAGGTTAAGTATAAGTTGAGCTAACCCATTCAGTTTTGACTCTAGATCTAGCAAACCCTAGATTTTACTAACCTTTCTTTTGCATGCTTGGCTGCATCATTTCATCTTGATTGTTTGAGTGATTGTATGACCACTAGACTAGGAACCCAATATCAAAAGTCTAAAGCCCAACTAAACCTAACCATGGATCCTAATTTTGAGGCTTTCATAAAAGTCATGAATGACCAGATGGTTACCCAATTAATTGCCCAAATAAACTAGTCCAACACCCAAACCCAAAATTAGTTAGCCCAGACCCAAAATCAGTTAGCCCAGATAAGCATTAGGTTTGACCAATCTGAAGCTAAGCTTGACCAAATGAACCAAAGATTCAATCAAGTGGACTCATACTGATGTATAGGACTCAATGTACTGGACTAGGTTGAGGGTTGAGACAAATCAACTAACCTCAACTTATTATAGGACTCAATCTTAATTGATTACAAAATTTTCAAAACTTTGACGCATGACTAAGTAAACCAAATAGGGCCCAGTAATCTGTGTCTGATCCTGGTGCCCCCACCATCATGGCATGTCTCTAGAAAGCAAGAGTTGCCTCTAAATTTAATTTAACATGAAGGTAGAAATGAAAGCATAAAAGAAAACAAATAAAGCATAACAAGAGAAGGTAAAAGAAAACATACTCTCCATCACTTATAACACTAAAAGAAATACATAATAAGTAAGAATCCAAGTACCACTCTATGTTGCATAAAATGTCCTCTCCTCTTCCAAGATTTCTACACTAGTCGCTTATGGATTGATCCCTTCCTCTCCCCCTATGCAAAGGCTCTAGAGGGATTTTAGGGAATGAAGCTTGGTTCCTAAGGTAGAAGTATAGGAGCCTTTTTATAGATGTAAGTAGGGAAGAGGATTACTTGATTTTTAGGTATGGGACTAAAGAAAGAGATCATAAAAGTGGCTAGAATTTATTTCACACAAAATCAATGGTTGAATGATGAACTAAATTCTAGTAGAAATAGACTTAAAACCCTAATAGATTTGGCCTTCAAATCCTTCTTTAATTGATATTTGACTGAAATGAAGCTTTTCTACCATTGGATCATCGTTGGACACTTCAAATCGATGCCAAAATCCCTTTCTCAATTTACTTTATTTGAACACCAGATTGTTCGTGCGATGCCTACCATGATTACCATAAACTAGCACCAACTGAGCACCTACTATCGATGAAGGACGATGGCAGAGGATGTTGGTGACATGGAGATGGCGATGGTGTGGGTAAGGTAGCTCCAACTAGTTACAATGAAGAGATGGTGAGCGGATGGCGAGTTCATCCCGTTTGTGCCCCTTTTTAACTATAGCATGGGCAGCAGTGAGGATAGAAAGGGAGGCAGCTATGACAGCGATGGTGGTGAGGAATCATGGTAGTGATAATGGGAAAAATGACAGTGATGTTCACCCTCTTCCTCTTCGGTTGATAGCGGTATCGACATCTTGGGAGCATCCGAAGCCATCGATGATGGCAATGGGTAGGAGGGAATGATGATGGGTGGTGGTGAATAGGGGAGGCAGCAATGATGGCTATAGGACAGCAAGGTGATGGGCACCTGATCATGGAGGAGCGAGCTGAGATGGAGAGGGGAAAGGTGGTGATAGGGAGGAGCCAGTGGCGAGGAAGAAGCTAGAGAAGATGGTGGTAGCACGATGGATCTCAGGCTAGAGAAGGGGGTGACCATGGTGGATTATGATGGCACAGGGTGTCTGTTGCCTAGCTAGGTAGCCCAAGAGGGGGAGAATTAGGTATTTTAAAAAAATTTAAGCAGTTATGTGCTTTACTTTGAGTGTTTGTGTAACTATGTGATTGTGCCAAGAAGATATGCAGCAAAAATAACAAATTAATGTAGAGTAATGTGGAGCAACTAATAAAGAAGGTAATCACACACAAACACAAAGGTTTATAGTGGTTCGGTGCACTCCAAGCATCTACATCCACTTCCCAAGCTTTTTCTTGGATATTTCACTATAATCTCTTCAAGATTACAGCCGACTTGTTTTCCAAGGCTCACAAGTCAAAACCTAAGTTAGTTTTATCACCTAGACTCATCAACAACCTTGACAACTTATTTTAATCCAGGCTAACAAGTCAAACCCAAGTTGGTTTTGTCTTCTAGGCTCACCAACAACCTTTAATATTAGTTCAATACCTTTGAAACTAGAACAATAAATGAAATTAAGTGTATAGAAAGTAAATACAAGAATTAGCTCCTTAATGAGTAGAAATAAATGTCGTTGAAGCTCTCTTGGTTGCTTGAGTTGACTCCTCCTTGGAATCTCTTGAATGCACACTTTTGGCTAAAGACTTGAAAGCTCAAACTCTCAAAAATGGAAGCCTTTTTCAGGTGGAATCTCTTAAAAGCTCTCTTTGTCTTTTCAAATAATTGGAAATTGTCTCTTCTTGATTCTCTTTCTTTCTTGTTGACTTTAAGAGGTTTGGTGAGTGTTAAATAGTTCAAATTCACTGAAAAAGTCGTTGGAGACCATTGGAGGGTCAAACTAGCTATTTGGTGCCATTTGAAAACAAATCTGAATTTCTGAAAAACTAGTCGTTGTACCAAGTGTCCGACACTTGAGTTCTTCATGAATCGATACTTTGAGTCGACACTTGGATCAGCTCAAGGCAAAAACTTAAATTTCCAATGCTCTGCTCCACTTCTGGTCTCAGGCTATGAGTTGGCACCTTGAGTCGACACTTGGACTGTGAGTCGATACTTGAGAAACTTCAAAAAAAATACATGTTATGTTCATTTTGTTCTCAGGCAATGAGTCAATCTTTGAAGTGTCGACACTTGACCGCGAGTCGACACCTTGAGTCGACACTTGCCATGCCAATATGAAATTTCTGTGTGCCAGTCTTCTAAAGCATCAACACTTGATCCATGAGTCGACACTTGCTCTGTGCCAAATCAAAAATGCGTGCCAAACTCTGAAATTTTCAAGATCTCATCCAAAAATCCTTGAGATGCTTCTCTATAAAGGCCATAAAAAATGTTCCAAGGTTAGGGGATCACTCAAACATTGAGAAATATCTTGCTTTGATATTAGTGAGCTTGATACACTTGAATGGAAAATTTATGTACCTATGACCTGAAATTCATACTTAATTTGAAACATTAGTCCAAACACGTACTAAATGTTTTGTTATTCATCAAAATCAAGGAACCAAAGCTAACAATCTCTCCCTTTTTGATGATGACAAAGCTTTGAGTATAAAAGCAATTAAGTTCCAAAAATAGACCAGTATAGTATCAACAGATCTGTAATTGAATGACTTTATCAAAAATATCTTCACATTTGTTTTTCAACAAAGTTCATAGTTCGTTTAGTAAAATTTAAAGAGTTTCAAAGGTAAAAAGTTTCAAAAACTCTCCCTGTCTTAAGTAACATTTGAAAAACATTTGAATTCACTTATATAACTTTTTATACCTTAAGTAACACCATAATATAACATTTTATACCTTAAGTAACACCATAACCTTTTATACCACTTATCTACTCCCCCTTTTTGTCATCATTAAACATTAAACATTAAGCATTAAAGGGAATTTTCTCCTCCTAAAATAGTGCTTTGATCATAACACAGAATTCATTTTGATAGAAGGAAGAGAGATCATAGAAACAACAAAAGCATATATAAACTGAACTTTCTGATGCAGAACGATAGCTCTGATACCAAAATTAATGCAGAACAAAAAGATGATGCGATGCGGAAGTAAATTAAAATTAATGTATTTTATTTATTTATTTATTTTTAGAAGTCGGCTTTGACTTAAAGGAAAGATAAACTAATGCTGAAAGAAACTAAGAAATGACAGAAAGCACAATTAAAAGGAGTGGATTATTAGAGTAACTCAGAAGTAGGATCGCTGGGGATTGAGAAACCCCCAGACCTAGGGTTTACTCCTCTTTCAAGAAACAGACGAAGAGAGAAGAGAAGGTTTTATACCTGACTGTGATATCTCTCGTTGCTTCAATTGAAGAACTCTCTCGAGCAGATTGTGGGATCCTCGGAGTCGGCTATCTTCGCAATGGATCCTCCAATACTGGTCTCGTGGTTTGGTCGGCTTCTCCTGGACTCAAGATCTGGGAAAGAAGAGGAACAAGTGAAGGAATTCAGAAACTCAAGAAAAGATCTTACCAGGTTGAAGAACTTGAAAGCCGAAGTTGCTGAAATCGAATTCTCCTGGAGGCCGATCTGACTTCCTCTTAGAATTGTTGTAGATCTGCAGTATCTGGACTGGAGCTAGATGCTGGTGGTCGGCCTGGACTTGGAGATGGTCGTCGTGAGAAGGGAAATAGACTAGGGCTTGATGGAAAGAGAAGGGTGATGGCGGCTAGGGTTTGGGAATTGAGTGGCTAACCTAGGATTTAGGGTTTTGGAGATCTCTCACCTCCTCAAGGTTCCAGGGGAACCCGGATTTACTCCCTCACGGAGCTCAACACCTGGAAGCAAGTGCGGACAAGAGAAAACACAAGTTTGCTCAAGAAAAAAATTTCTTTCATTCATCTGATTGTTGTAAACTTACAAGAGGGGTTTAATTTATAAGGCATTACAAGGGAGGAGGGTTTCATATCTTCCCATGTGGGACTAAAGGAGGGGATCTCAAATTAGGGCAAATCCCTTACATATGGTCGGCCAAAATACCAAAAAAATAGGATTTGGGTTATAAATGGCAGGTAGATGGCGCCACCTTGCTTGGATTTTCAAGAAAAATTTTCTTCCTTCCCTAGATCAACTCTTTTGGACTCCTCCTTTTCTTCCTCCCTAAGTCAAGGTCCTTTCCATCTTTGTTTTGATTGTTTTTGGCAGGTAGTGGGCACCCCCTTGAAGTTCTCTTCCAAGAAAATTTCTTCCCTTCTTTGTTTTGGAATTCTTGGGAAAGTCTTGGCCGCCCCCTTGATTGGTGGTCTCTTGGTGGACTTCTCCTTATCTGGCGCATGAGAGAAGGAGGTTGCCATCTATGGAGTGGGGACCAAAAGCTGCTGGATGTGGATATGGCGCCCCCTGGACTGGGAGTGTGGCTGGGAGTGTGGTGTCCACTTGCCTGGTCTTGGAAGAAAGTGTAACATCCCAGTTTGAAACCCTAGTCCACTACTGAGTCAACATGACTCAACAAAATAAAATGCAGGTAATGTAGACTCAAGCTAAATTAAGTTGATCTAGTCAACTCTTATTAAAAACCAAAAAACCCTAATTCTTCGGGCAAGGTTAATCAGAGATCCAGATAGAGCTCTGAAGTCTTCTTCTCAGTCTGGTGCCCGCACCAATTCTCCCAGGGTGGGAGGAACTCGACCCTGTCGAGTATGGATCAAGTTGGCTCTGGTATCTCTCCAAGAGGTCTGGGTCCAGCTCTTGTAACTCTTCTCGGGAGATTCAAAAGTCATTAGAATCTGGCCTTCCTAGCCAGCGGACCAGGTATCTTTGGTATCCTCGATTACGAGTAGAGATAACCTGATCATCCAGGATCTTTTCAATCTGCTCTTTGCTCACAGGCCAATTTGTTGGTGGACACACAGGGTCAGGTTCACTCTCAAGAGCAGGATTAGGTTCAAAAGCCTCACTGGGAATCATAGCTGGCTCCCTATACTCTACTAGGTCTGTAATGTTGAAAGTGGAGCTAATGCCTAGTTCTGGAGGCAACTCGAGCACATAGGCATTGGATCCTACTCTCTTTACCACTCTAAATGGTCCAGCTCCCCTAGCATGTAACTTTCTAACAGTTCCAGGAGGAAACCGTTCAGGCCTTAACCTAATCATTACATAGTCTCCTTCGTCAAAAGTTTTGACTCGCCTTTGAGAATCAACCAATTTCTTATAAGTTTCGTTACTTAAATTTATTTTGGCTTGAATTTCTTTATGCAAGTCTTTTATATGCTGTGCAAAAACTTCGGCAGACTCGGAGACCCATGTGTGGACTGGTAAAGGAGCTAGGTCAAGAGGTGTGTAGGGTTTGTAACCATGCACAATTTCAAATGGACTCTTACCCGTAGACCTATTGACCGAGTCATTATATGCAAATTTAGCCCTGGGTAAATACAAATCCCAATTCCTGGTATTCTCACTCAATCAAAATCTAAGACAATGTCCTAAACTCGCCTGACGATGCATTCCTAAAGAATGGACTTTTATTCAAAGGAACCCTAGGTCTAAACCTAACAAACTATGGCTCTCTGGGTTTGACCTTGGGTCGGAGGATGGCATGCAGAGCATGAAAACTTATCATGGGTGCCTAGTAGGTGCCATAAGGTCTTCCAGAAGTAGGTGGCAAACCCAATAGATGCTGACATGTGATTCACTCTAAAGACTTTGACAAAGTATACTTGGATGGTGTAAGAAGCATTGGAAGTCCTAGAGAAAGGGAGGAAATATGAGGTGGAGTCTCGAATTACCTGCTGGCTAAAAGTGGTGACCTGAAGGTTTGAATGGTGATCTATGAATGTCAACTGGTCATCCTTACGAAAGGAAAAGTTTCTACTCCCAGGAATGGATCAAGAGATGGTTCGGGAAGTAGCCTAGGACATGTGATTGCAATAGTTAAGGTTTGTTCTCTAAGCAAATAATGATCCACTTTCTCAAGAACTGGATTAAAGAATAATTCATGGAAGGGCCTATGGATGATGACCTCAAGACTTGAAATTTGACCTATGGGTGTGGAAAGGTATACTCTATAGAAGGGTAGGTCAGTCATGCAAAGGAAGGGGTCTAGGGCCATAAGGAGGACTTCTACAGGACTGGGTGAACCAATCCGCTCAAGACAAGGATGTTCAACTGAGATTATGGGAGAGACCTTAGTGGCTGGGCATGGGACAAGGTCCAATTGTAAGAGGCTTGATTCAGTCATCCTAAGGAGAGGATCTACCATAGGGTGGGCAAACTTAAACAGTTCAGTACAAAGATCTTCAATTGGTACTTGGGGAATGACTGTCATTAGAGGGTACGAACTAATAGCTCGGGCTAACACTATGAGTTCTTCCTGGGGGTATTTGACTAAAGGAACCTGGTTCTCACAAATCTCTTGAATTTCTGAACTAGGTCCTACCAGTTGGTTGCTTTCCAAGGTCTCCTCAGGTAAGGAACCAATAGTATCAATATCACATTCTTCAAGTTCTTCCCCCTCATATTCATCAACTAGACTCAAGCCAGCATCATATACTTCCTCGATGCCATCTTCAATGGGTTTCGGGTCAGTGGTAATCGGGTCAACTGATTCTAGGCTTGTCATACCTAACCTTTCTTCCTCATTGGTAGGCTTGGGTTCTCCCTCATTAATGTCATCCTCAGGATTCTTACCACTTAGCTGTGCACAAGCCAGTCCTATGCATGGGCACTGACTAGATTTATGGCCTCTTTCTCCACAAAACAAACATTCTTGAGATATAGGAACCTGGGTCACACTGGGTTTCAAGCTAGTAGAGACCTTACTTGGGCATGGGTGTGGATCTAAATGGTTTGATCTAGAAGACTTGGGTTGTTGAGTGACTGGTCTAGAATATTTTAAGGACCTCTCATAGACACGATCCACACTATAGATATCATGGTTAGGCTTCCTAAGGTTATGCTCGGGATCACGGTATAAGGTCCTCCTAGGTTCCTGGCATGGGTGAGGTTGGGGCCTATTAAATTTTGGATCAGAGGTCCAATTTTGATGTCTACGTTTCTCAAGTACTTGGACTCGATCCCTAAATTGGGAAAAACCCTCATTCATGTCCTGACTCAATTTGGTCATACTTTCGGTAAGATTTCTAACCATGGCCTCTAAATCTGGTTGGGTTTGACTAGGTTGGTAGGGTACTCCATTCCGGGTAGACATGATGATGCAAGCAAGCACACAGAATGAGACTCAACTGAAATGACTACGGGCTAACTAGGCCTAGAGCCCAAACTAGATGCCCAATCAGAGTGGCAAGCTAGCTTGTAGTAACTCAGGACTCAGCCAGGCAGGTGTAAGGGGAGTGTTAGGTCCCTAGATGCCAATCCTAGACACCAATCAGAGATTGGCCAGGTAGGCGGACCAGCACACAAGCCCTTCGGGATGGAATCCCTGAACCACCATTCTAGACACTGAGTACAAAGCACACACAGAGTAACCAGACAAACTGACTCAACACTAGCCTTGACCCGACTTGTTGATGTCCCTAGCCCACTAGGGCAAATTAGGTCTAATCAATTTTAGATTAAAGGCTTAGGTTCGAATGAAGGGGTGGTGGTTTTGGGCTAAGGAGAGGTTATCAACTCCTCCCCTTATCTTAGATGCTCAAATGCCCTTAAGTTGAATTAAGAGACGAACACTCAAAAATAAATGGATTGCAGAACACAAAAATAGAGTTACAGTAATTTAATTCTCAAAAATCGTATGGAAACCAATAAATCATTAGAAAATTATGCAAATTAGTTTCAATTATACTGGTTTTAGAAAAACAAAAATCACTAAATTTGGAGTTATCTGTAGTGAGAAATAATTCCTGCAACAGGGAAATTACGGGCTGAAAATAGAGCACTTCTCCGTTTACAATTTCTGCTACGAAGTTGTAACCCAACGGATCCCCTACACGCCCTAGGAACACCCTGTGGAATGGGAGGAGGAGGTTTGCACCTCGCTTCGTTCCTAGGACCGGACGTCCTGGGGAGTCTACTTCGAGCAGACAAAGTAAAAAGAGAGGGACTCAAACAGGCAATCAAACAGAAACCCTAGACAGGGCTCTGATACCAAAATTGATGCAGAACGATAGCTCTGATACCAAAAATGATGCAGAACAGAAGCTCTGATACCAAAATTGATGCAGAACAGAACAATGAAGCGTATGCGGAAGTAAAATTAAAATTAATTCTTTATTTTTTATTTTTATTTTTTTATATTTTTCAGAAATTGGCTTCGACTCAAAGTAAAGCTAAACTACGTTGAAGGAAACTAGGTAAGGATTGAAAGCACAGTTTAGAAGAAACTAAATTATCAGAGTAGTTCAGAAGTAACGGATCGTTGGGGGTTGAGAAACTCCCAGACCTAGGGTTTCGCTCTGAACTTTCAACAGAACAGAAATAGAGAGAAGAGATGGTTTACTAACCAGACAGTGATCTTCTCAGGATTTTGGTGGAAGAACTCTCTCGAGCAGATTGTGGGATCCTCGGAGTCGGCTATCTTCGCAATGGATCCTCCAATACTGGTCTCGTGGTTTGGTCGGCTTCTCCTGGACTCAAGATCTGGGAAAGAAGAGGAACAAGTGAAGGAATTCAGAAACTCAAGAAAAGATCTTACCAGGTTGAAGAACTTGAAAGCCGAAGTTGCTGAAATCGAATTCTCCTGGAGGCCGATCTGACTTCCTCTTAGAATTGTTGTAGATCTGCAGTATCTGGACTGGAGCTAGATGCTGGTGGTCGGCCTGGACTTGGAGATGGTGGCCGTGAGAAGGGAAATAGACTAGGGCTTGATGGAAAGAGAAGGGTGATGGCGGCTAGGGTTTGGGAATTGAGTGGCTAACCTAGGATTTAGGGTTTTGGAGATCTCTCACCTCCTCAAGGTTCCAGGGGAACCCGGATTTACTCCCTCATGGAGCTCAACACCTGGAAGCAAGTGCGGACAAGAGAAAACACAAGTTTGCTCAAGAAAAAAATTTCTTTCATTCATCTGATTGTTGTAAACTTACAAGAGGGGTTTAATTTATAAGGCATTACAAGGGAGGAGGGTTTCATATCTTCCCATGTGGGACTAAAGGAGGGGATCTCCAAATTAGGGCAAATCCCTTACATATGGTCGGCCAAAATACCAAAAAAATAGGATTTGGGTTATAAATGGCAGGTAGATGGCGCCACCTTGCTTGGATTTTCAAGAAAAATTTTCTTCCTTCCCTGGATTAACTCTTTTGGACTCCTCCTTTTCTTCCTCCCTAAGTCAAGGTCCTTCCCATCTTTGTTTTGATTGTTTTTGGCAGGTAGTGGGCGCCCCCTTGAAGTTCTCTTCCAAGAAAATTTCTTCCCTTCTTTGTTTTGGAATTCTTGGGAAAGTCTTGGCCGCCCCCTTGATTGGTGGTCTCTTGGTGGACTTCTCCTTATCTAGCGCATGAGAGAAGGAGGTTTCCATCTGTGGAGTGGGGACCAAAAGCTGCTGGATGTGGATATGGCGCCCCCTGGACTGGGAGTGTGGCTGGGAGTGTGGTGTCCACTTGCCTGGTCTTGGAAGAAAGTGTAACATCCCAGTTTGAAACCCTAGTCCACTACTGAGTCAACATGACTCAACAAAATAAAATGCAGGTAATGTAGACTCAAGCTAAATTAAGTTGATCTAGTCAACTCTTATTAAAAACCAAAAAACCCTAATTCTTCGGGCAAGGTTAATCAGAGATCCAGATAGAGCTCTGAAGTCTTCTTCTCAGTCTGGTGCCCGCACCACTTTCAAATAATAAAGGTTTTAGTACAACATAAGCATAAACTGAAACATAACATAAGATAAGCATAATGTAAACTACAAGCATAATAAATGTCTGTGAGGCTACTCCTTATCAGACAAAAGCTCAAAGAAGATAGGTGCCATAATCCTAGTGGCTGAAGATCTAGGGGTCTTGTGGGTCAGGCTTTTAGTCCTAAGAGAAGGGCCAGAGCGAGGTATAACCCTAGAAGTTCTAGTAGAATGTGAAGGAAAGGTCTCTACAGGTGTCTGAAAGGCTGAAGCAGTGTCAGGCTAAACATCACTAGGAGTATCTATAGTGTGATCATGAATATCTAGTGTATGTCCCTCCTTATTGATGATCTGAAAGTTTACTGCTCCACCACTATCATCACTGTCATAATCAATAACATCAGTGTCGCCACCTGCATCACCATCAGCTATGCCATCTCCATTTGTAGCTATATCACCATGATCAAGAGGGGTACCATCACCAGGAGAGCATCATGTGTATCACCGTGATCATCGTCATCTACTAGTGGAGGAGGAGGTGGAGGTCCTGAAGTCCTGCCTGAGGCAATAAGGATCTCAGTAGATCTCGTATCTCAGTGAAGCCAGCCTCCATCGACTGTCGAATACCTGAGAGCTGCTTATCCGTATGAGCCCTCAGTCCATGAATCTGCATCTAGAGTCTGGTAGCCCGAATAGCCAGTCCAATAACCTCCTCTTTAACATCAACTATCTGCACTATAATCCACTCCTTGAAGGTGGATACTGTCTCCGAAGCAATGTGAGGAGCAATAGGTAGAGTATGTGTAGATGCTGGTGTGGCTGGCTCGGAACCTGATATAGTGACAGGTGCATGTCTCGAAGGGGTAGTATGCTCAGCAGGTCTAGATGGCCCTTCCTTGGCTGCACGAAGCTCGTCCTCCTTGTCTGGCTCCTGATCAGACTCTTTATTCATCCAATGACCAGCCACTCTCCGGTAACCCATCCTATGAAGAGATTTCTCTCCATACGTGTCTGTATGGAGGATCTCTTTAGAGAGATCTCCCTCCAATGGAATACCGAACTCATGAAAGATCCTGGTGAGCCCCATGCCATAGGGTAAACAAAGACGGTGCTAAGTGGCGGCCTCACCCATCTGGTGTACCATGATCATTGATAGATTGATGGGAATATGCTGTCTCAAAGTTACCATCAATACAAGCTCATGCTCGGTAATGAAATCAAACCTACCGTTCTTCGGTACCAAGATTCAAGTGATAATATGGTGTAAGGCTCTCATCTCCATAGACAGCTGATTCACAGAAATCATTAAGACTCCACTGACATCCTCCCTCTCCATTATACATCGAAAGGCATCAGCTCTATCGTCAACACAGTTCACGGCCCTGCCATGAAGGGGAATCTGCCACACTCTACTGATAAGCTTAGGGGTCATTAGAATCCGAATACCCCTTACCTTAGCAATCCATCTCAATCTATCAGTGGCTAAAGAGCCATAGAACTCCCTGTGAGTTGGGGATAATCTCTCAGTTAGAGTGCAGAATGGGACAAGTCCAGCTCCTCTAAGCATATCTCTAATGATAAAGCTCTTTGAATCCCAAAACTGCACATCTACTCTCCTGCCAGAGGCTATGGCCTTCCCTGCCACTTGTGCTACTCCAGGGAAAACTGATGGAGGCTGATCCTGTGGCTCCTGCTCATGCTGACCAGTGAGGTCCTGATGGATCTTAGTCCTTCTCTCTCTCCTGGATTCACCCTACTCAGACCTCCTCTTGCGATAAGCCAACTGCTTCCTTGGTTCCATTCCTCACAGAGACAACACAGAGTAGAGTAGATAGGGAAGGAGTGAACCAGGGAAAGGAAGGAGGAAGAGAGAAAGTATCGGGCCAATAATGAACCAAAAGGGAAGAAATGGACCAAAGATGAGAAAACCGGTGGGTAGGAGGGAAAATCCAAGCAAGAATCGGACAAAAGTGGACCAAAAGGGGAAGGAAGGGTTCAGAGAAAAGAGAACCATGAAAGAAATAAGGAAAACTCATGCTGAACCTCAGAAAAACCATGAAGATCGATGAGAAAATGGATGGATTGAAGACAAAATAAGAAGAAAAGGAAGAAGATTACCCGAAAATAGAGGGATAGGGCTGGAAATCCACTGTTCATAGAAGTTAGGAGGGTTTTTGGAGACCACAAGAAGCTAAGGAGGGAGAAAAGAATGGGCCAAAAAGGTTTACGGGATGCCCTAAAAATTACAGACCCGACGGTTGTGAGTCGACACTTTGAACTTGTTCAAGTGTCGACACTTCATGTGAGTCGATACTTGGGCAATTTGTAAGTGTCGACACCTGACCACAGGGAAACAAAATAAATTTCAATAAAATCCAGAAGGAGTCTAGGGGTCATTCTAAGTGATATTTGAAGGGATTTGAATCATTTTAGAGTATTTCATCAAGAATTTGAAGAGTTTAGACAAAAGGAATAATGATTCCTAACTCTCTTCTAATCATGCAAAATCTATCTTCACTTAGGGGTTTTATGAAAATATCAGCAAGTTGTCTATCAGTATATACAAAATCAAGCATTACATCACCATTTTGTACATGATCTCTTATGAAGTATGTCTTATTTCAATGTGTTTGCTTCTTGAATGTTGTACTGGATTTTTAGTTAAATTGATTGTACTAGTATTATCATATCTTATGGGAGTTTAACTTAATTTTATGCTAAAGTCTTTGAGTTATTATTTGATCCATAGGATTTGAGCACAACAACTTCCAGCTGCTATATATTCGACATCCACCATAGATAGAGCAACTAAATTTTGTTTCTTGCTAAACCATGAGATCAAATTCACTCCAAGAAACTGGTAAGTTCCACTAGTACTTTTCCTATCTAGCTTACATCTAACAAAGTCAGCATCAAAATATGCAATCAGCTTAATAGATGAACCTCTAGAGTACCATAGTACAATATTAATAGTGCCAGACAGATATCTAAGTATGCATTTAACAGCCAATAAATGAGATTCTTTAGGAGCAGACTGATATGTAGCACACATACATACATTGAACATTATATCTGGCCTACTTGCAGTCAAATATAACAATGAACCAATGATACCTCTATATAATTTTTGATTTATATTTTTACCTGATTTATCTTTATCTAATTTACAAGAAGAGCTCATAGGTGTACCTAATGGCTTGGTAGTTTCCATTCCAAACTTCTTTAAGATTTCTCTTGTATACTAGCTTGGTTGATGAAGATCTCTTCTTTTGTTTTTTTGATCTGGAGTCCGAGGAAGAAGTTAAGCTTTGCCATCATGCTCATCTCAAACTCTCCCTGCATAAACTTTGCAAACTCTTGGTAAAGAACTTCATTAGTAGCACCAAAAATGATATCATCAACATATACTTATACTACTGTCATCATTTTTCTTTTTCAAAAATAATGTAGTATCTACATTTTCTCTAGAAAAATCATTTTCAAGCAGAACTTTACTTAATTTATCATACCAAGCTCTTGGAGCTTGTTTCAAACCATACAAAGCTTTATGAAGTTTAAAAACATGATCAGGGCATTCATGATTTTCAAAACCTGGGGGCTATTCAACATAAACTTCTTCTTTAATAAATCCATTTAGAAAAGCACTTTTGACATCCATTTGAAATAATTTGAAATCCATGAAACATATAAATGCTAATAATAGTCTAATTGCTTCAAGTCTAGCAATAAGAGCAAAAGTTTCATCAAAATCAATCCCTTCTACCTGATTGTAGCCTTTGACAACTAGCCTAGCTTTATTTCTAGTAACTACTCTATTTTCATCAAGTTTGTTTCTAAAAATCCATTTTGTTCCTATTATTGAAATATTTGATGGTCTTTCAACTAAAGTCCAAACTTTATTTTTTTTAAATTGATTCAATTCATCTTGCATAGCATTTATCCAATTGTAATTATTTTCAGCTTCTTTAATTGATTTTGGTTCTATTTGAGAAACAAATGCTAAGTAATCACAAACATTTCTTATTGAGGAACGAGTACTTACCCCTTTCGATGGATCACCAGTGATAAGCTCTTTAGGGTGTCCATGGGCATACCTCCATTCTTTAGGCAATGGCTTGGGTGTTGATGCTCTAATTTCTTGTACTTGTTTTTCGTTCCCTTGATCACCATCTTATTCTTTAGAAGCTCCTTCATCGATTGTCATTCTTTCAAACTTTTGAATATCTATTTCATCATCAAGAGCATCTTCTTTTCTAGAAGATTTTTTATTAGTTTTATCAAATACTATGTGGATGGATTCTTCAACTAGAAGAGTTTTTCTGTTGAAAATCCTGTATGCCTTGCTAGAAGTAGAGTATCCTAAGAAGATACCCTCATCTGACTTGGCATCAAATTTACTGAGATTGTCTTTACCATTATTTAGAATGAAACAATGGCATCCAAAAATATAAAAATATTTAATAGTAGGTTTTCTATTTTTCCAAAGTTCATATGGTGTTTTCTTCAAAATAGGTCGGATCAAAATGCGATTTAAAATATAACATGCAGTATTATGGCTTCTACCCAAAAATATCTAAGTAAATCATTTTTACAAAGCATTGTATATGCCATTTCTTCAAGAATCCTATTCTTTCTTTCCACCACCCCATTTTATTGAGGTATCCTAGGTGCAGAGAAATTATGATCAATACCATTTTCATTACAAAACATTTCAAAATCATGATTTTTAAACTCAGTACCATGATCACTACATAAAGAAATGATTGAAATACCTTTTTTATTTGAAACCTTTTTATGAAACTTGATAAATGCAGAAAAAGTTTCATCATTGCATACCAAAAATATTTTCCATGTAAAATGTGAATAGTCATCTACAATCACTAAACCATACTTCTTACCTCCCAAACTAGTTATTCTAGTGGGTCCAAAGAGGTCCAAATGAAGCAATTCTAAGGGTCTAGTGGTAGATACTACTCTTTTAGATTTGAAAGAAGATTTTGTTTTTCTAGGTTGACATGCACTACAAATCTTATCTTTTTCAAAAGTGAGTTTTGGCAAATCTTTTACAAGATTCTTTTTGTTTAATTTTGAAATCAAATGCATACTTGCATGCCCTAGCCTACAATGCTAAAGCCAACTAGTTTCATTTGTCTTGGCTTCCTTTGCCACTAGGCATTGATCATTTTTCATGGCTAGATCATCAAGATCAACCATGTAAATGTTTCCATGCCTATGACCAATGAACTTGCCATTATCATCTAGACTAGATACCATGCACAAAGAGGATTCAAAAACTACTTAAAATCCTTTACCATAAAATTGACTTATACTAAACAAATTATTCCATAAACCATCAACAAACAAAACATTATCAATATAAGTAGTAGGAGTGATATGGACTTTATCGATACCGACAATTTTGCCCTTTCCATTATCACCAAATATCACGTTTCCACCATTCAAAGCTTCTAGAGATGAGAATTGTCTCATATCCCCGGTCATGTGTCTTGAGCAACCGCTATCGAGATACCACATTCTTCTTTTATTCTTGATTGCAAGATACACCTATAAAATAAATCAAGTGAAAATTTTAGGTATCCAAGTCATCTTGGGTCCTTTAGGGTTAGTTGAATTGGTTCCTTTTAGAACCCAAACATTTCTAATAGCATTTAATTTTCTTTTGGTACACATATAAAATTTGTGTCCTACTTTACCACATGCATAACAAATAAAACTAGACAAAGCAGGTACAAAGAAATTCTTAAAATATTTTTGTTGCTTTTGTGGGTTAAAGCCTAACCCAGCTTTTTTAAAAACTACCCTTTAGTTATTCAAAAGCATATTTAATTTCTCAAAACTATAGGTAAACTTTTCAACAAAAGGCTTTACTTTTTCAAGTTCTTCGTTATATTTTTTATTTTATAGTAAAAATTTCTTATTTTGTTTTGCAAGTTTTCCATTTATAGCAAAAATTTTATCCTTCTTCAAAGAGTCTTTTTCTTTTAAAAGATCTTCTTTTTCATTTTTCAAAATATTGATTTGTTCACTCAAGTTTTTGTTCTCTTGAATCAAGTTTTCATTTTCTATCAAGAACTCATTTGTTGATTTTGAAAGCTCTAAGTTTTGCTTTTTCAAATATTTGTTTTTCAATTTAAGTTTTTGATATTCTATAACTAGCTCATCAAAAACATCACGTAATTCATCGAATGTAAAGTCATTTTCAGGTTCAAGGCTTACCTCTTCTTCATTAGCCATAAAACAAAGGTTAGCCACCTCTTGTTGTTCTTTATCGAAGCTTGAGTCTTCACTTTCGCTCCACGTTGCCATCATAGCCTTTTCTTAAATTTCTTTTTGCTTTTTTTGAGAGTGGGGAAATCCAACTTGTAATGACCTGGTTGCTTATATTCAAAACATATTGGTTGCTCCCTTTTCTTTTCTTTTTCTTTCTCCTTACTATGATATCCTTTTTGAGGATTTTTTTTGTAAAAAATCTTTTTTCTCTTCATAAATCTCTTGAACTTTCTTGTAATGAGGGCTGTCTTATCTTCTTCATCCTCTTCATCAGATTCATCACTTGATTCTTCCTTAGTAGTGAACTTGAATGCAATGGCTTTTTTCTTCTTATCATTGTCCATGTTTTTCTGCTTCAAGGATAGCTCATATATCATCAATGAATCCAAAAGCTGCTCAAGTGGAAGTGTATTGACATCTTTGGCTTCTTCAATGGCTGTGACCTTTGGATTCCAATAAGCCAGAAGAGACCTGAGAATTTTGTTAACAAGTTCAGCATTAGAAATTACTTTTCTCAAACTCCTCATGCCATTAATAATATCAATGAATTTAGTATACATTTCACTAATAATTTCTGTTGGTTCCATCCTAAACATCTTATAAATATGAATGAGCATGTTTATTTTGGTGTTCTTCACTTGATGTGTACCCTCATGGATAACTTCAAATGTATCCCAAATCTCTTTAGCAAAAATATAATTTAATATTCTATTGAATTCACTTGGATCAAGTGTACAAAACAATAAATTCATGATCTTAGCATTAAGCTCAGCTTGCTTAATGTCATTCTCATCCCAATCTTCTTCTAGCTTGGGAGTGGGAATGCCATTAACCAAGAGGGTTGATGAGGACCTTTAACTATAGTTCTCCAAATATTATAATCAATAGCTTGAATATATATGCGCATGCATATCTTCCAATATGTATAGTTTGTGCTATTAAACAATGGGGGACGGTTAGAGGCTTGTCCTTCTACAATATCCATACCAATTTGAGTTGCCATGATCATTAACTCAAGATCGTTGGACCTACAAGCAGAGTACCAAGCTCTAATACCACTTGTTGCCCAGCTAGGTAGCCCAAGAGGAGGGGGAATTGGGTATTTTAAAAAATTTAAGTAGTTATGTGCTTTACTTTGAGTGTTTGTGTAACTATGTGATTGTACCAAGAAGATATGCAATAGAAATAACAAATTAAATGTAGAGTAATGAGGAGCAAGTAATAAAGGAGGCAATCACATACAAACATAAAGGTTTATAGTGGTTCGGTGCATTCCAAACACCTACATCTACTCTCTAAGCTTCCTCTTGGATATTTCATCACTATAATATCTTCAAGATTATAGCCGACTTATTTTCCAAGGCTCACAAGTCAAAACCTAAGTTGGTTTTATCACCTAGGCTCACCAACAACCTTTACAACTTGTTTTAATCCAGGCTAACAAGTCAAACTCAAGTTAGTTTTGTCTCTTAGGCTCACCAACAACCTTAAACACTAGTTTCAATACCTTTGAAACTAGAACAATAAATAAAATCAAGTGTACAGAAAGTAAACACAAGAACTTGCTCCTTAATGAGCAGAAATAAATATCATTGAAGCTCTCTTGGTTGCTTGATGACTCCTCCTTGGAATCTCTTGAATGCACATTTTTGGCTAAATACTTGAAAGCTCAAACTCTAAAAAATGGAAGCCTTTTTCAGGTGGAATATCTTAAAAGCTCTCTTTGTCTTTTCAAATGATTGGTAGTTGTCTTTTCTTGATTCTCTTTCTTTTTTATTGACTTTAAGAGGTTTGGTGAGTGTTAAATAGTTCAAATCCACTGAAAAAGTTGTTGGAGACCATTGGAGGGATTAAACTAGCTGTTTGGAGCTATTTGGAAATAAATCTAAATTTATGAAAAACTAGCCATTGCACCAAGTGTCGATACTTAAGTTCTTCATGAGTCGATACTTTGAGTCGACACTTGGATTAGCTCAAGGAAAAAATTTGAATTTCCTGTGCTCTGCTCCACTTCTGGTCTCAGGCTATGAGTCGACACCTTGAGTCAACACTTGGACTAAGAGTCGACACTTTGAGTCGATGCTTGAGAAACTTAAAAAAAAATACATGTTCTGTTCATTTTGTTCTTAGGCGATGAGTTAATCTTTGAAGTATCGACACTTGACCATGAGTCGACACCTTGAGTCGACACTTGCCATGCCAATCTAAAATTTCTGCATGCCAGTCTTCTGAAGTGTCGACACTTGATCCATGAGTCAACACTTGCTCTGTGCCAAATCAAAAATACATGAACTCTAAGATTTTCAAGATCTTATCCAAAAATCCTTTAGATGCTTCTCCATAAAGGCCAAAAAGAATATTCCAAGGTTAGAGGATCACTCAAATATTGAGAAATATCTTGCTTTGATATTAGTGAGCTTGATACACTTGAATGGAGAATTTTATATACCTATGACCTGAAATTCATACTCAATTTGAAACTGATGCAGAACAGAAGCTCTGATACCAAAATTGATGTAGAACAGAACAAAGAAGCGTATGCGGAAGTAAAATTAAAATTAATTCTTTTTTTTTATTTTTTTTGTTTTTATATTTTTCAGAAATTGGCTTCGACTCAAAGTAAAGCTAAACTACGTTGAAGGAAACTAGGTAAGGATTGAAAGCACAGTTTAGAAGAAACTAAATTATTAGAGTAGTTCAGAAGTAACGGATCGCTGGGGGTTGAGAAACTCCCAGACCTAGGGTTTCGCTCTGAACTTTCAACAGAACAGAAATAGAGAGAAGAGATGGTTTACTAACCAGACAGTGATCTTCTCAGGATTTTGGTGGAAGAACTCTCTCGAGCAGATTGTGGGATCCTCGGAGTCGGCTATCTTCGCAATGGATCCTCCAATACTGGTCTCGTGGTTTGGTCGGCTTCTCCTGGACTCAAGATCTGGAAAAGAAGAGGAACAAGTGAAGGAATTCAGAAACTCAAGAAAAGATCTTACCAGGTTGAAGAACTTGAAAGCCGAAGTTGCTGAAATCGAATTCTCCTGGAGGCCGATCTGATTTCCTCTTAGAATTGTTGTAGATCTGCAGTATCTGGACTGGAGCTAGATGCTGGTGGTCAGCCTGGACTTGGAGATGGTGGTCGTGAGAAGGGAAATAGACTAGGGCTTGATGGAAAGAGAAGGGTGATGGCGGCTAGGGTTTGGGAATTGAGTGGCTAACCTAGGATTTAGGGTTTTGGAGATCTCTCACCTCCTCAAGGTTCCAGGGGAACCCGGATTTACTCCCTCACGGAGCTCAACACCTGGAAGCAAGTGCGGACAAGAGAAAACACAAGTTTGCTCAAGAAAAAAATTTCTTTCATTCATCTGATTGTTGTAAACTTACAAGAGGGGTTTAATTTATAAGGCATTACAAGGGAGGAGGGTTTCATATCTTCCCATGTGGGACTAAAGGAGGGGATCTCCAAATTAGGGCAAATCCCTTACATATGGTCGGCCAAAATACCAAAAAAATAGGATTTGGGTTATAAATGGCAGGTAGATGGCGCCACCTTGCTTGGATTTTCAAAAAAAATTTTCTTCCTTCCCTGGATCAACTCTTTTGGACTCCTCCTTTTCTTCCTCCCTAAGTCAAGGTCCTTCCCATCTTTGTTTTGATTGTTTTTGGCAGGTAGTGGGCGCCCCCTTGAAGTTCTCTTCCAAGAAAATTTCTTCCCTTCTTTGTTTTGGAATTCTTGGGAAAGTCTTGGCCGCCCCCTTGATTGGTGGTCTCTTGGTGGACTTCTCCTTATCTGGCGCATGAGAGAAGGAGGTTGCCATCTGTTGAGTGGGGACCAAAAGCTGCTGGATGTGGATATGGCGCCCCCTAGACTGGGAGTGTGGCTGGGAGTGTGGTGTCCACTTGCCTGGTCTTGGAAGAAAGTGTAACATCCCAGTTTGAAACCCTAGACTACTACTGAGTCAACATGACTCAACAAAATAAAATGCAGGTAATGTAGACTCAAGCTAAATTAAGTTGATCTAGTCAACTCTTATTAAAAACCAAAAAACCCTAATTCTTCGGGCAAGGTTAATCAGAGATCCTGATAGAGCTCTGAAGTCTTCTTCTGAGTCTGGTGCCCGCACCAGAAACATTAGTCCAAACACAAACTCAATATTTTGTTATTCATCAAAATCAAGAAGCCAAAGCCAATAGTATCACGTGCAGTAGGGAAGATAGTGACAGCATCTTGGTTCAGCGATAATGTACTGATGGGCAGTGGACGGTGGTGGCCCGGGGTGGAGTGACGAGCATGGCCAGCGATGGCTCGGGAGGTTGAAGATGGCAGCATGGCTGAGAAAGGATGGTGTTGGTCCATAGAAATGGGCTGTGGATCGAATGGTTGGTCCATGGTGGACCAGCTACTTTGAAAATTATACTTGGCTTGGAGTTTTATGGATTTTGGGCCCATTTGAGCTCCGATTTTAGTCTCGTTTATATCCTCTCGACCTGTGCATTAGGCTCTTCATGTTGGCAAGTGTATTTCCTATAAAATATGGATAAAAGCATCAATTTCTAAGAAATAAACATGACTTAATTTACAAATTGATGGTTTTATAAATATATTTTTGTGACTCATCAACTTTCTTCTTCTTTGGCACTCTTCTGCCTTCAAATTTTTAATGAGTCATGGCACCCTTGTCAACATGGATATACTTTTAAGCCCGTGCAAGAAGTTTCGAGTATGACCTCGAGGCCATCTTGTCTAGCAAGTATGTAAATCATGAGCTATGCAATTCTTGGGTTGCGACCATCATGGCTACATTTTGGTTGAGATCGTAGATCTCCAAAGTGGCAGCATTAAAACATGACAAGTAATTCTTCAAAGTCTTCCCTTCTTGTTGCTTTATGGAAAAGAGGCTACTGGAGGTTTGTGGCAACTTCCTATTAGTACTAAAGTGTGTGATGAACAGTAGCTCCAGTTGTTCAAAGGAGCTGATACTTCCCGGACAAAGTTTTAAGTACCATACTCGGGTTGCCTTTCAAAGGGTGGCTAGGAAAGCTAGACAAAGCAAGGCATCAGTAGCCTCTTGAATAATCATGAGAGTTTGGTAACTCTCGAAATGGTCCAATGAATTCGAGGTACCATCGTATAGATCCATATGTAGCATCCAGAAATGAGTCAAAATTGGCTCATCATAATTTATCGGGTAAACGATGTTCAGGTGTTGAACTCCAAATCACTGAATGTCTCTTTCTGATCCATCTAAAGTCTATCAAGTTTGTGGTCCAGCTCCTAAAGCTTCTGCTTGTGATCATCCATGCATTGGGACTTCTCTTGATGCCAAGAATATTTTAAAATAGATCCCTCGTCAAATGACTGAGAGGGTGAATAGCATCGCTTGCCTTTGTCGATGTTTGGTCATGGAACTAGGCATGACTAGTGCTTCAAATGCTAGGAGTGATATGTCGGTGGTTGCGGTTCCTCTCATTGATATGGGGATCATCAACTCTATGGTGGAGGTGCCATGGGTGATTATCGACTATGCCAAGATGGTGTGATAGGTGATCATGGCAAGAAGGAATCGTTGGAGGGGTGGCAGCTCTTCCGATTGCAGTTGAGGCCTCCGAGTCACTTGCTATAGGCTCTACATAGCAACGGTCAGGGACTGCACTTGCTGCATGATGATAGCAAATTACTGGTTATCCACTACCACCATCAACTATGTAGGATTAGACTTCGCATGATTTTGAGGCTCATCTTATCATGCTACCGTCTCGATAGTGCCACCAAAAACATTCATGGCTCTCATGATGGGCATTATGTCTTCTTGTAGAGAGGAAATGTCCAAAACTTTTTAGAATAGAAATATTTTGCTAGCCCCCCTACCTCGTGCACCAATCTATTGCCTCCAATCTTTGGGGATCACATGTGCCTAGCTCATCAACGAAGTATACCTGCATAGAAGACCTTTATTGGAGAAGGTGGGGTTTCTCTGGTGTGGGACCCTTCAATGCTTAAGTTAGGAGATCAGTGAAATGGATAGAAACAATTGCCCTTTCAAAAGCTAAGTTGTGCATACCTGGGTCCCTTTCGCACCCCTATTTATAAGTGAAGCTTTGTTGGTTACCTCCTAAAACTATGCCAATAAAAACATGGGGGTAACTAATCTTATCATGGCATCAAGGTTGGTCAGTCACGTTAGGAATCAAGTGTAACATGCATAACTACTCATACCCATGATTTTCCACTAATTATGAAGAGTGAGTTTCTTAATCAGGTAGTTACCAACTTGTCGATCACTAGGGCTCAATCGAAGGCTATGACCAAGAGCTTGTTGAAATCTTCTTAATGCTATTCAAGATGTGGCCTTCTTGGAGTCTTCTTGGTTATCAATCAACTAGATTGGGGTTGTAGGACCTAGTCATCTACAGGCCAACTAGATTGAGAAATTACAGGACCTAGTTATCTGTAGGTTGACTAGATTGACGAGCTGCAAGACATAGTCATCTATAGGCCAACTAGATTGAGGAGCTATAGAACCTAGTCTTCTATAGTCCAACTAGATTGTGGAGTTGCAGGACCTTGTCATCTATAGGCTGACTAGATTGAGGAGCTGTAGGACTTAGTCATCTATAGACTGACTAGTTATTTTCTTGGGGGTTTGTTAGACTTAGTCAGCTATGGGCCCACTAGGTTATCTTCTCTTTTGGGCCAACTAGGTACCTTCTCCTTTTGGCTGACTAGGTGGCTTTTCCTCTGGGTTAACTAGATAGCTTCTCCTTTAGATCGATTAGATGGCTTCTTTATTTGACCGACTAGGTGGCTTCTCCTTTAAGCCGGCTAGGTGGCTTCTCCTTTAGAACTACATGGTCAAAAGCATAGTAGATTGTTGCTAGACTTCTCAATCAAAGGCCAAGCAAGATGTCGACTTTGGACTACTCGGCTAGGAACCGAGTAGATAAGTTGTCAGGGCCTTATAGGACCTACTCGGTAGAAGCCGAGTAGGTTGGCTTCTCTATAGGTCTTACTCAGCCAAAGGCCAAGTAGGTTGTCTTCCCTGTAGGACTTACTTGGCCAAAGGGCCAAGTAGATGAATTGCCACCGGCTAGCATATTAGTGAAGTTGAGTTTTTTTCTCATTATAGGTGCTGTTTGCACCCTAACAAAACCATTGGAATTGTTGAAAATCAAACTACTTTGGCCCATCAAAGACAGCTTTTTAAACCTTGCACTGAGCTGGAGTTAAAGTTGAACTAGGGTGACACGTGCAATACATAATGGTATGGAGGCAGACAACCTCCAAGTGGGGCTGTGCATGCCGCTTAGGAGTTTACCTTTAATTAGACTTTGACTTCTGCAATGAATATGATATGGAGATGGCAACCTCTTAGCAGAATCTCATGCGGCAATCTGGATTTTGCTTTTAATAGTAGAATATCTGCGAATTATGTGGTTCTTCTGGCTTGTCATATGTTTGATTGATATTATGTATTTCTAGTATTCTTTCTACTAAAGTCAAACAATTGGCTGAAGGATTGTATGTATCTTTACTTTTAGATGAGGATTCGTTATATATGTAAATGCACAGCTCACTTGCATGGT
This sequence comes from Areca catechu, assembly GCA_021397845.1. Lineage (NCBI taxonomy): Eukaryota > Viridiplantae > Streptophyta > Magnoliopsida > Arecales > Arecaceae > Areca > Areca catechu. Next base: position 69,421,494 of record CM038041.1, on the reverse strand, counting down.
CCGACCTAACAGAGAATTTGTAGTTCAACCAAAGTCATATGTAGCAAACCTTATAAGTTTATATTATGAATGTGTGATTATAAGGACCAGGCTGTGCATGCAGGGGCATTTTCATGAGTCTTACTTCCATTTGATCCTGCATGACCCAAGAAGTTTGCAGGCTTACACTAGCCTAGAGCACGACTAAAAACTTTGGGCTTAGCTCCTACCACGGCTAAGCACATATACAGGTCGGGTTGGTTTGGGTTACTTAGAAGCCAACCGGGAACCAACCCTATCTCAATTTCTTTTCATTATCCGGTAGCAGAACCGAACCAATATATATATCATATATGGGGGTATTTGGAATGGGATGATCATCCTAATATTAGAGATAATATGAATGAAAATGATAAGATCATCATATTTAGTTACATCATTGTAATCCTAAATCATCCCTACTTTCCATCTAATCTAGGATAGATACTGTTGCCACCAAGATCGTCGTGGCCTATAGCTCTGACACGTTGGATTCCCGTGGGGGACATGGTCCTCTCTTCTGGTCAACTCCTTGGTGGGATGACTTGCAAAACAAAGGAGACCCGGGCCGGGGATTCCGGTGGAGATACTTTGACGATCAAGTTAGTGGGATGATCAAGGGGAATAGAACCTCTATGATGGAGAGCTTGGGGACTCTCCGCGTAAAGGGTGAAAAATGGAATGGAGATGGGTTGAAAGAAATGAGAGAGCTAGGGAGGTTCACATGAGTGGTTCCTTTCCCCTTTTCTTCCTCTGTTTGCTTACCTCTCCCTCTTTGCATCTCTTTTCTCTGACCTTATGTATGTGGGGTGGTCCAGAGTAGGCTGGGGCTTTGGCCAGGTGTCCCTTTCCATGTGTCCTCTCTGGGAGGGGCTTATCATTGCCTGTGGCCTCCTCTATGTTTGACCGATCCTTAGGGGGAAACCCTTCCATTGGGGGTGTATGCTGGTGTGGTCCAGGTCTTGTCTTTCTGATGGTACGACATCTCATGGAAGGGATGGATGCTGTGTGGTAGAGATATAGTGCACGCTCTCGATAAGTACAAGGCGATGGGGGCTCTGGGACATTTGAAAGGGACTTGCCCTTTTGTTTCTCAGGGGTTTTCGAGCGGCAAGGATAAAACCTCTTCCGTAGAGTGATTTTCCTCCATTTTATTAAGCAAGGTCACAATGTCTTAGCAGGTTAGACCTTCTCTTGCCCTCTCTTCGCCTCTTTCTTCCCTACTCCGATTCGAGCCACGGGAGCATTCCTGCTAGGTTCCCTCCTTCCTTCATTTTCTCTTCCTTCCTTGGTCTTGATGAGTCCCTCCGGTAGTGGGCACCGCCACCAGGGTCCTCTGATAGGGCAGGGCTATCTTAGCTGAGGCCTCCTTCCTCGAATAGTAAGGAGGAGGAAGTTCCAGTTGTGTTCCGCTTGGGTCCCCATCAGACGGGGATCATCATTGGTACTCTTGTGGCTCCCCCTCTGCCTGCTCCTTCTGCTAGGGTGCCTAGCGGTCCAGCCAGCATTGCTTCGGTGATGACTGGCGAGAATCTCCTCCATGTCTGGAGGATGTTCAGGGTCCTTAACTCCATTCGACTCTCAGTCCCCAGTCCAGAAGAATGGTTCACTTCTGGTGGCCTGGGCCGCATTTCTTTATACGATGACTTCTTTCTCAGAGGTCTTCATCTCCCTTTTCATGTCTTCTTCATTTCTTTTCTGGGTCATTATCTCCTGGTTTCGACTTAGCTCACTCCTAACATAGTCTGGACCATCTTCTGTTTCATCATTCTTTGCAGTTTCAACAGGATCGTTGCCCATTTCTCCCTCTTCAGGGCCTTGTTTATCCTGAAGCATCACTCGATCGATAGTGGGTGGTGGTTTGTGTCCCCCCAGAAGGGGGGTCTCAAGTTTGATCTGACCACCTCCATCAAGGGAAAGAAGAGCAAGTTTTTGTTTTCTTCAGTCGAGGGGGTGGATTAGGTTTGGAGTGACCTGGACACCTCCTCCAACCGATAATCTACGTCAAGTCGGTCGATAAGGAGATATTCGACCGGCTCATCCAGTCTGAGGTTCCAGCCCTTCAGGATTTGCTGACCGAGTGGAATCTTATCGATGCTGGAGTCAGCCTGGCCCAGCCCTAGGGTAAGGCTTGATGTAGGGCCCTTTTCCTTCTTCAGTGGTGGGCCCAGCTCTGAGGTGTGGCTGACCAACTTGCTTTATCTTGCAGGCATGAAGTTCAACTTTGAAGAGCTTCTAGGGATGTCTAGTAAGAGGGCCCCATCTATGAGGCCGGGTGGAGAGACCGGGAACAAAGCCTGAGCAGAACCGAGAGGGGGAGATCGGTCGACACGTCTGCTACTCCTGAGTTAGGGGCATAAGGCTCAGTGGAGGCCTCGTCATCGACTCCAGCAACCCCCTCACACACTACAGTTCCACCTCAGCTAGAGGTGGAGGAGGTGGTGGCACCTGCCACTGCCAACAAGTTGACTCCGCCACTTGGGGTCGAAGCTACCGGTGGTCACTCGACCGGTGCTGCACCATCCCTGACAACTTAGCTGGATACCTCTCAAGCACCCGTAACTTCGAGCAAGATGGTCAAGAAGCTCACCATCTTCCTCCCCCGTGACATCAGAGTAACCCTGGATGGCATGTTGGTGGAGGGGATCCTCAACCCCCTCATTTAATCAGTAGACTAGAAGGGCAGAGTCAAGAGGTCACCATCGCAGTGTTTTCCCAATTGATGTCGATGAGTGGATTCCTAGGCTACTTTTTTTTCCTCTCATTTTGGTAAAAAGTGCTGATTATTTTTGGTGTAGGTGGCGGTCGATGTCTAACTCCTGCGGGACTCCTGTCGGGCACTGTTGAGGCATGAGGAATGCCTCCATCGAGAGAGGGACAAGGCCCGGAGCCTGACTGCTCGGGCGGAATAACTGGAGTCACATCTGTCCGACACCCAGGCGAGGGTGGCATAATTGGAAGGTAGGTCTACCAAACTAGTGGAGGCCCTGAAGGGCAAGGAGAGGTAGTGTTCCCTCGGGGCCACGGAGTTGGTAGCCTCCAAGCTGGAGGTTTCTTGCATGGAGGGTAGGGTGCAGACCCTCCAGGCGTAGCTAGAAGATGAGGCCACACAAGCCACGACAGTGGTGGAGAAGGCCACGGCTACCATTGCACTAATGGAGATGACCAAGAAGGAAGCCGCTGAGGCCATCCCCAAGTTCATGGCATCCTAGGCCTTCAAGGATGAGGTCACCAAAGCTATACTGGACTCCTGCTATCAGGGGTTCATAGACTTCAAATGCAAGGCCTTTCACTTCTACGAGCTGAAGGTGCTGGATGAGATGTGGCCTTCACTTCCATTTCCTGGGCAGTCGAGTATGGCTGCTATTGAGGCAAAGTCTGAGCCGAAGGTAGAGGTGGACGAAGTTGAGGCTGAGCCCGAAGTCAGTTCCGAGGCTACCCCGGGTGTCCCTCCTCTAGCCGAAGCCACTCGCCAACGATAGAATAGGCCTTCTTTTCCTTGTTCCTTTTTTCACTACTTTTGTACATAGAATTATTCAGGAGGTCTCTAGGCCTATTGGGAAACTTCATAGGTTGTAAAAAAGATTTTGTCAATGAAACATCTTTTTCCTTCAATTGTTGTTCCCCACTTAGCCTCTCTCTCTCTTCTTTTCTTCCTTTCCTTCTTTTTCCTCTTTTTTTATAAAGTACTTTCAAGGAATTCTTTGAAGTGTACAGGGGTCATATCTTTACAGTGAGGAATAGGCTAATTCACCCAAAGAGCTTGGTATAGCTCCACACCATCTTTCTTTCAGTTGTTGTGCACGTGCTTTTTCTGGGTCTTGACTGCTCCAGGCATACTTTAAGGCCTTAGGCTAGGCATGAAGATCTTTGGGAGCACCTCATCCTCTTTCCCTCGAATCTTGAGGCCATGCAAGCCCGAATGCAAGACATCTAGATCTTCTCGCTTCGCCGAGCTATGAGTAGGTGGTAGGTGGTGGGATTGCTTGGAGTTCCCATCTGACATCTCCGGATTGTGAGCAAGGTGGCTGGAGTGTCTCTAAACCTCAGAGGCGGGACTACTGGTGTCTCCTAACCTCAAAGGCGGGACTGCTGGTGTCTCTTGACCTCGAAGGCAGGACGACTGGCTTTGAGTGCCGGGCTTCGTAAGTTTCTAGGCTTAAGGTTTCGAGCTTCGTAAGTTTTGGACTTAGAGTGCCAGGCTTCGTAAGTTTCCGGGCTTAGAGTGCAGGTCTTCATAAGTTTTCCGGCTTATTCCGCTGGACTTGGAGTCAGACAGACGAGTTCTTGCACAGGTGAAAACAAGGTTGCATCAAAAAGAAACTTTAATTATGGGAAAAAAATCTTACATTATTGGTAGTACATCCTTAAGTTGCTTGCATTCTAGGTTCATGTGAATCAGGCATTGTCGAGCTTGGCAAGGTAGTAGGCTCCCCTGGGAAGGCCTCAACCATCTTATAGGGTCCCTCCTAGTTCAGGGAGAGCTTCCCGCACTCTTCTAGTTAGGATGCTTCTGCCCACCTGAGTACAAGGTTGCCCGGGCGGAACACCTTAGGCCTCACACGGGAGTTGTAATAGCGTGCTACCCACTGTCGGTAGGCCACCATCTGGAGTTGAGCCTTGTCTCTCATCCCATCCAACAAATCTAGGTTGAGGAGGAGACGGGCCAGATTCTCAGCTTCATCATACTGCTCTACCCGCAATGTAGGTAGGCCAAGTTCCATTGGAATCACGGCTTCAGTGCCGAAGATGAGGTTGAAAGGTGTCTCGCTGGTTGCCATGCTGGGTGTAGTGTGGTAAGCCCATAACAGGCTGGGTAGTTCTTCGACCCACCAACCATTGGCTTCATCCAGCCTCATGCGGAGCTCTTGCAAAATGGTTCGGTTAGTCACCTCGGCCTCCCCGTTGGTCTGAGAGTGAGCTACTGAAGTAAAACGATGGTGGATGTTGAGGTCAGCGCAAAATTGCTCAAAGGCCTGGTTGTCGAACCGCCTCCCGTTATCAGTGATGGTAGTATATGGGAGGTCAAACCGGCAAATCACCGACTTCCACAAGAAGGACTGGGCCTTCGCCTTCGTTATTTGAGCCAGGGGTTCAGCCTCGATCCACTTGGTGAAGTAATCAATGGCCATAATCAGGACTTCCATTGACCGGATGCGGTGGGAAAGGGACTTAGGATGTCCATACCCCACTAGGCAAACGACCACAGAGCCGATATCTAGGAGAGCAGAACCACAGACTGCCATTGGATGTGGGAGTGACATTAGGAATGGTCACACCTCTTTATGAAGTCAGCAGCATCTTCTCGCATGGTCTCCCAGAAATATCCTTTTGCCAGATTGCCTTGTAAGCCAAGGTCCTGCTCCCCACATGGTTCCGCAGATGCCCTCGTGTATCTCTTAGAGCACGTAGGTAGCTTTCGAGGGCGTCAAACATGTCAGTAGGGGGTAGGAGTAGGGCCTTCAGTATAGCTGCCCACCCATCATCACATAATGCACGTCCTTCTTCTTGAGGAGTCCGGCTTCCTTCCGATCTTCAGGTAGGGCGCCGGTGGTGATGTACTTGACATAGGGGTCCATCCAGTTGGCTTCAGTGGTGACTTGCTGGTCTTCGGCTACGGCCTCATAGCTGGTCTCAAAAATTTATTATGAAACCACTACCAAACCCTTAACCCAAGACCTCCTTACTAGGAATTAAAATATACAAACATGCATATATAATATAAACTAGAGTTTAGGCACCAACCTGAACCGCTAGTACCAATCTGATGAAGAAAATCCTGATTCAGCCTTCTTCTCCACTAGGCGCCCAAATGTTCACCCTCCAACGGTGATCCACACGAAACTCGGACCAAGGAAGAACTCCTTCTTCAAGTTGCTTGGAGAAGTGGAGCTCTTTCGGCAGCCTTTGGTCTATTGACCACTATAGGACACCCTGTCCTACTGTAGGGCACTAAAGACAATCTTCTAAACCACTCTTGGTTTTAGGACAACCCTCCTCTAGGATCCCTTAGGATTATGTCCTAAAACAAAGCCTTGTCCTAGTAGAAAAGACCTTGTCTTAACAAGACAAGTCTTGTCTTAAAGAAAGGAGGAGAGAGAGACACTCAGAATTGTACTTCGGTGGAATTCTTATATATCAGACTCATTTCTCCGCCCCCTATTTATAGATACAATAGGGGCGTGTGATATTTCCTCCCATCAACTTATCAGATATGATTTTTCAAGACCGAAGGAAGTTATCTGGCTTAAAAAATCATATCTAATAAGCCCATTCATGAACCGAAGGCCTTATTCACATCCCTTCTTTTATCTGGATGAATTCTCATTTGCCACATGTCAATTATTGGTCCCTAGGAAGCCAAGAGGCACATCTTCAATCTCCAAACATCGAAGATTATGAAGAGTCTTGATAGCAGAAGGACTCTTCATCAGAACCGCGCGCCAAATGAAGAGTTGCAACTCTTCATGCACCGCGCGCGTCATCCTTCTTCCATGCAAATTTCAAAGAATGTTGATCAGTCAAAATATAGGCAATATGGGTGTTATTGGAAAGAACATAAAATTTCCTTTCTGACCATATAAATTATATTCAAATTAGAGATATATAGCTAATTCTGTGTCCTTTTGAAGTTAAGTTATCATTTAGGTACTAAGAGTCCCATGCCATTGGGACTCTTCATGTATGGTGCCTAAAATGCCCTTAAATCTAAATTAAAATCAGATTTATCTTTGATTAGGCTAGCCCCACTTAGAACTCAACCTAATTTAGGTTTTCCATAATTAGGTTAGCCCAATTAGCAAGCAACTGGACCCAATCCAATTGGGTTAGGAATTTGGTTAGTCTACATATGCTAGTATGTAATCCGGCTAACCAATTAGGATCCTATGACCCTAATTAAATCATAAATGACTTTCTTGGCCAAGTCTCTATTGTGTGTGATCCATTGGGTTCCATCTCTAGCTAGCAGTAGGTTTAGGTTTGAGTCGATTCGATCCGATCGAACCCGATTGACCTAATTAGGTCAAATTGGCTCACCTAATTGTCCAATTCGAATCACACATCGAATTGATTCATGAAACCAAATCAATTAGTTCATGAAGACCTACAAGATAAGATTTATGTCTAGCAATGTGTCATGCCTATCCGGAAGATGAGAAATTTTGGTGAATTTGCCAAAATACCCTTCAGTGGTGAGTTATCGGGCAATTCAATCCTTCGATCTACTTGCACCCTGAATATGACTATGAATATGGATACTTGTCAAATCCAATTTCATATTCATTCTTTGCTCAATTTGATAATGATGATTCATTAATGAACCATTAGAAACTGATGCAGAACAAATAAAGGGATGCGATGCGGAAGTAAATTAAGATTAACTAATTTTTTTGTTGTTTTTATATGTTTGTAGAAGTTGGCTTCAAATCAAAGAAAAGTTAACCTAACATTGAAAGATACTAATATGATAATTGAAAGCACAATTTTAAGGAAACTAAATTATCAGAGTAGTTCAGAAGCAACGGATCGCTGGGGGTTGAGAAACTCCCAGACCTAGGGTTTCGCTCCGAACTTTCAACAGAACAGAAATAAAGAGAAGAGATGGTTTACCTAACCAGACAATGATCTTCACAGATTTTGGTGGAAGAACTCTCCCGAGCAGATTGTTGGATCCTCGGATTCAGATATCTTCGTAATGGGCCCTCCAATACTGGTTTGGCGGGTTGGCTTCTCCTGAACTCAAGATCTGGAAGAGAAGAAAAACAATTGATGGAATCAGAGAGTCAAGGGAAAAACTTACCAGGTTGATGAACTTGAAGATTGAAATTGCTGAAAACTGGATTCTCCTAGAAGCTGATGTGATTTTCCTTGGAACTTGCTCTGGATCTGAAGTAGCCGGACTGGATCTGGATGAAGGTGGACGGCCTGGACTTGTAGAGAGAGAGAGGCCATGGGAGATGGAAGGAGCTAGGGTTTGATGGATTGAAAATAATGAAGGGCGGCTAGGGTTTTGGATTTTTAAGTGGCTAACCTAGGGTTTTGGATAAAGATGGAGATCTCTCACCTCCTCAAGGCTCCAATGGAACCCGGATTACCCCCTCACGGAGCTCAACACTTAGAATAGTGCGGAAGAAGAGAAACCTAGGTTACTCAACACAAGAGAATAGCAAAAATAATTTTTTCTTCATTGATTTTTTCTCCAAGAGAAGTCCCTTTCCTTCTTTGCTTAGACAAAATTGGCAGGTATGGGCGCCTCCTTTAAATTGGCTTCCAATTTGATTTTTTTCTTCTTTGGATATGGGGACCATGACACTGGGATGCCTCTGTGGCGCCTCCTGGACCCTGGCGTGTGCTCGGAGTGTGGCTGGGCGTGTGGCTTGGAGTGTGGCCTCCACTTGCTTGGACCTTGATTTGATTGGAAGACAAATGTGGCACCATTTTGGACCTTGATTTGATTGGAAGACAATTGCGGCACCATTTTGGATAAAATTGAAACCACATCGGGACTTGCACCGAGTCAACATGACTCAACAAAATTTAAATGGTGACTCAAGAAATAAATAAAAATAAATAAACTGGTTGACCAGGTCAACCTTTATTACAAATCCTAATTTCTCGAGCAATGTCAATCAGAGATCCAAATGGAGCTCTGAAGTCTTCTTATGAGTCTGGTGCCCGCACCAATTCTCCCGGGGTGGGAGGAACTCGACCCTGTCGAGTAAGGCTCAAGTTGGCTCTGGTATCTCTCCAAGAGGTCTGGGTCCAATTCTTGTAATTCTTCTCGGGAGATCCAAGAGTCATCAGAATCTGGCCTTCCTTGCCAGCGGACCAGGTACCTTTGGTATCCTCGATTACGAGTAGAGATAACCTGATCATCCAGGATCTTTTCAATCTGCTCTTTCCTCACAGGCCAGTTTGTTGGTGGACACACAGGGTCGGGATCACTCTCAATGATAGGGTTAGGCTCAAAAGGCTCACTAGGAATCACAGCTAGCTCCCTGTACTCTACTAAGTCTGTAATGTTGAAAGTAGAGCTAATGCCTAGTTCTGGAGGCAACTCGAGCACATAGGCATTGGATCCTACTCTCTTTACCACTCTAAATGGTCCAGCTCCCCTAGCATGTAACTTTCTAATGGTTCCAGGAGGAAACCGTTCAGGCCTTAACCTAATCATCACATAGTCTCCCTCAACAAAAGATTTGACTCGCCTTTGAGTATCAGCCAACTTCTTATAAGTTTCATTACTTAAATTTATTTTGGCATGAATTTCTTTATGCAAGTCTTTTACATGCTGTGCAAAATTCTCAGCAGACTCGGAGACTCGAGTGTGGACAGGTAAAGGGACTAGGTCAAGAGGTGTGTGAGGTTTGTACCCATGTACAATTTCAAATGGACTCTTACCCGTAGACCTATTGACCGAGTCATTGTACGCAAATTCTGCCCTTGGTAGGTATAAATCCCAATTTCTGGTGTTTTCACCAACAAGACATCTCAGCAGATTTCCTAGGCTACGGTTCACTACTTCAGTTTGGCCATCAGTTTGGGGATGATAGGCAGTTGAAAACTTAAGTTTTGTCCCTAACTTATGCCAAAGGGTCTTCCAAAAGTAACTGGTGAACCGGACATCCCTATCTGAAATGATTGTCTTAGGTAGGCCATGGAGTCTAACTATCTCATTGAAGAAAAGTGTGGCTACCTTAGACGCATCAAAGGTTTGGGAACAAGGCAAGAAGTGGGCCATTTTAGAGAATCGGTCGACTACGACACAGATAGAATCATGTCTCCTCTGGGTCTTAGGTAAACCTAACACAAAATCCATACTCACATCTTGCCAAGGACGATCTGGGACAGGGAGTGGGGTATAAAGGCCAGTGTTTTGTTTTCGCTATTTGGCAACAGCGCAGGTTCGACATCTAGCTACAATATTAGCTACATCCCTTTTCAAGCTAGGCCAGAAAAAGTGGTCTTCAATAGCTAGAATGGTCTTGTCTTTTCCAAAATGGCCGGCTAAACCTCCGGCATGGATTTCCCAAATCAAAAATTCCCTAAGAGAAGTTCTAGGGATGCAAAGCCTATTTTTGAAGAACAAAAAACCATCTACAAGGGTATAATCCTGGTGATTACTAGATGGTCCTTGAACTAGATCCTGATACACAGTTGTGAAATCCGGACAAGACTCATATTCCTCTTTGATTTGCTCAAACTCTATGACCTCAGTTCTAACAGAAGTTAATAACAGAGATCGGCGACTAAGGGCATCAGCTACCTTATTCTCAACTCCAGCCTTATGTTTCAGGACAAAAGTATAGGACTGGATATATTCTACCCACTTAGCATGCCTAGGGTTAAGCTTCTTTTGGGAGTTCAGAAATCTAAGAGCCTCATGGTCCGAAAATAGTACAAATTCCTGCGGTAGCAAATAATGTCTCCAGTAACGCAAAGCTTGCACCACCGCATAAAATTCCTTATCATAGGTAGAATACCTAAGCTTAGCATCATTAAGTTTTTCACTAAAGAATGCTATGGGATGATTCTCTTGGCTTAGGACTCCACCTATTCCTACACCCGAAGCATCACAGGCAACCTCAAATACTTTAGAAAAATCGGGTAATCTCAGAATGGGTGCCTGGGTCATTTTATCCTTAAGATCTAGGAAGGCTTTATGGGCTGACTTAGTCCAATGAAATTCTCCCTTCCTAATACAATCAGTGATAGGAGCAGCTAAAGTACTAAACCCCTTGATGAATCGCCTATAGAAGGTAGCCAAGCCGTGAAAACTTCTAACTTCATGCACATTGGTTGGCTCTGGCCAGTCTACTATGGACCTAATCTTCTCAGGATCGACCGCCATGCCGTCTGGGGTTACTACAAAACCAAGAAAGATAACTCTACTAGTCATGAATTCACACTTCTTAAGATTACCGCAGAGTCTATCATTCCTCAAAACTTGGCAGACTGCTCTAAGGTGGCCTAGGTGATCTGCTGGGGTCTTACTATAGATCAGGATATCATCAAAATAGACCACCACAAATTTTCCTATGAAAGCTCTAAGTACCTGGGTCATAATTCTCATGAAAGTACTAGGGGCATTGGACAACCCAAAAGGCATAACAACCCATTCATAAAGACCATCCTTAGTTTTGAAAGCAGTTTTCCATTCATCCCCGGGTCTAATCCTAACCTGATGATAGCCGCTTTTGAGATCAATCTTAGAAAAAACCATTGCACCAGCCATCATATTAAGCATGTCATCTAGTCTAGGGATGGGAAACCTATATTTGATTGTAATTTTATTGATGGCACGACTGTCAACACACATCCTCCACGTGCCATCTTTCTTTGGGGTCAGTAAGGCTGGGACTGCACAAGGGCTAAGACTTTCTCTAATAAACCCCTTCCTTAATAATTCTCCAACCTGCTTTTGCAGTTCTTCATGCTCAGATGGATTCATCCTGTAATGGGGCAAGTTGGGCAAAGTCGCTCCTGGGATTAGATCTATGGCATGCTGGATATCCCTAAGAGGTGGAAGGTGGTCTGGCAAATCCTCGGGAAAGACATCCTCAAATTCTTTTAACACAGGTTTAACTTCTTGAGGAGGCTCTGAGGGTTCCGAAGTTCTAAGTTCCTTAGCAGTCAACATCCAGATGGGTGAACCACTATGAATTTCTTGTTCTAGATCCTTAGCACTGATTAGGTTCACTCCAGTTTTCATCTCCTTAACCTTACCGGCTCCTTTAGTTACCTTGTCCTTAGGGGGAACTGAATGGATCGTAATCTTCTTCCCATTGAAACTAAAGACACAGGTATTGGATTTTCCTAAGAGGGTGGCATCATGATCATACAACCAAGGTCTTCCGAGAATTATACTGCTCATCCCCATGGGTAAGACATCGCACCCAATCTTTTCGTGATAAGATTGCATTTGGATTTGGACTTGACATCTAGACTGGATGGGTATGGAGGTAGAATCTACCCAAGAAACCTTATAGGGGTTGGGATGGGGAACTGGGATTAAGCCTAACATCTTGACAGTGCTAGTAGAGATGGCATTTACACAGCTCCCACTATCTATGATGATCTTACATACCTTATCCCCTAATTTAAGAAAAGTCTGTAGGATGTTAGTCCTACGCCAATCCTCTTGAACTATATTCTGGGATAGGATGCATCTTACAACTCCTAATTGGTCAGATTCATTGGGTTCCTCCTCTGCTTCATACTCCTCAACCAAATTCATTCCAGCCTCATAAACTTCTTCTTCAAATTCCTCACTGGGCTCGGAATTATCATTCTCTCCCTCTTCTATGTAAAGGGATCTCCGTGGGCACTGGCTAGCAACATGACCTACCTTATGACACTTGAAACAGGCTATGGCAGTACACTGACTGGAAATGTGACCTGGTTTCTGACACTTAAAACAGGTGATATTTGAACTAGGGGTTCTCTGGGTGTCAGGTGCCTTACCTTTGTCCATGGGCCTAGGGGTAGAAGTACCCTGAAAAGGTTTACTAGGGATAACTTGGCTAGGTCCATTCCTTGGGATTGGGGCACTAACCCTAGAAGGTATAGGTCCTCTCTGAAATTTCTCAGTGTTCAGTGCAATCTGGTAGGCTTGGTCTAGATCAGTAACCTCTCTCAGAAATAGTTCTCTCTTGATATCTTCCCTCAGTCCAGCCCTAAATCTAGACAAAGTGACTTCGTGGGCTTCACTCACATCACATCTCATTAGGTATTCATCAAAAGTAGCTATGTAGTCTGAGACAGATCGGTTTCCTTGTTTCAGGTTTTGCCATTGGTCTAACAGGTTTTGCTGGTATGAAATGGATAGGTATTTATCTCTCAGTTTTTCTTTCATACCCTGCCAAGTGGTTATGGGCTCAACATTCCGTCTCCTAGTGGTTAGCTCAATGTTCCCCTAGTATAACCTAGCTTGACGCACTAATTTCATCTTGGCAAACTTGTATTTCCTCTCCTCAGACATAGCATACCACTCAAAGTATTGGTCCATCTCACCCTCCCAATCAGAATACACCTTAGGGTTCAGACTACCATCAAAAGTGGGTGCATCTAATTTGATGTTCCTGATGAACCTATCATCTCTATCTTCAGGCTCTGGGTCAGGCCTCCTATGATTAGGTTCAGGATCTCTATATAAAGGCCTTCTAGGCTCCTGATGTGGGTGAGGTTGAGGCACATTAAAATCAGGGTCAGGAGTCCAATTCCGATGTCTAGGTTCTTCAAGTACTTGGACTCGGTCCCTAAGTTGGGTAAGATCCTCATGAATTTGTGCGCTAAACTGGGCCACAGTGTTTGTCATATCCTGATTCATTTTATCCATACTTTCAGTAAGAGTTCTGATCATGGCCTCTAAATCAGGTTGGGTTTGACCAGGTTGATATGGCACTCCGTTTTTGGTAGACATGATGATTCAAGCAAGCACACAAAATGAGACTAGACTAAATCGACTACTGGATCACTAGACCTAGAGTCCAAACTAGATGCCCAATCAGAGTGGCAAGCTAGCCTGTAGTAACTCAGGACTCAGCCAGGCAGGTGTAAGGGGAGTGTTAGGTCCCTGATTGCCAATCCTAGACACCAATCAGTGATTGGCCAGGTAGGCGGACCAGCACACAAGCCCTTCGGAAATGGATCCCTGAACCACCGTTCTAGACACTGAGTGCTAAGCACACACAGAATAACTCGGCAAACTGACTCAACACTAGCCTAGACCCGACCAATTGGTGTCCCTAGCCCACTAGGGCAAATTAGGTCTAACTGATTTTAAATTAGGTCTAGGTTCGAATGATTGGATGGTGGTTTTGGGCTAAGGAGAGGTAATCAACTCCTCCCCTTATCTTAGATGCTCAATTTCCCTTAAGTAAATTATGAGATGATCACTCCAAAAAGAATTGAATTGCAGAACACAAAAAATAGAGTTATTGTATTTTAATGCTCAAAATTTTTACCGAAACCAATAAATCACAGAAAAATTATGGAAAATAGCTTCAATTATACTAGTTTCAACGAAGTAAAAATCATGCAATTTGGAGTTTTATGTAGGGAGAAATAACTCAGACAACAGGGAAATTACGGGCTGCAACTAGATTGTCTTCCCCGTTTATAATCCCTGCTACGAAGTTATAACCCAATGGATCCCCTACACGCCCTAGGAACACCCCGTGGAATGGGAGGAGGAGGCTTGCGCCTCGCTTAGTTCCTAGGACCGGACGTCCTGGGGAGTCTACTTCGAGCAGACAAAATAAAAAGAGAAAACAATCAAAACAAGCAAGCAAGCAAATCAGAAACCCTAGACTGGGCTCTGATACCAAAAATGATGCAGAACAAATAAAGGGATGTGATGCGGAAGTAAATTAAGATTAACTAATTTTTTTGTTGTTTTTATATGTTTGTAGAAGTTGGCTTCAAATCAAAGAAAAGTTAACCTAACATTGAAAGATACTAATATGATAATTGAAAGCGCAATTTTAAGGAAACTAAATTATCAGAGTAGTTCAGAAGAAACGGATCGCTGGGGGTTGAGAAACTCCCAGACCTAGGGTTTCGCTCCGAACTTTCAACAGAACAAAAATAAAGAGAAGAGATGGTTTACCTAACCAGACAATGATCTTCACAGATTTTGGTGGAAGAACTCTCCCGAGCAGATTGTTGGATCCTCGGATTCAGATATCTTCGCAATGGACCCTCCAATACTGGTCCTTTGGCGGGTTGGCTTCTCCTGAACTCAAGATCTGGAAGAGAAGAAAAACAATTGATGGAATCAGAGAGTCAAGGGAAAAATTTACCAGGTTGATGAACTTGAAGATTGAAATTGCTGAAAACTGGATTCTCCTGGAAGCTGATGTGATTTTCCTTGGAACTTGCTCTGGATCTGAAGTAGCCGGACTGGATCTGGATGAAGGTGGACGGCCTGGACTTGTAGAGAGAGAGAGGCCATGGAGATGGAAGGAGCTAGGGTTTGATGGATTGAAAATAATGAAGGGCGGCTAGGGTTTTGGATTTTTAAGTGGCTAACCTAGGGTTTTGGATAAAGATGGAGATCTCTCACCTCCTCAAGGCTCCAATGGAACCCGGATTACCCCCTCACGGAGCTCAACACTTAGAATAGTGCGGAAGAATAGAAACCTAGGTTACTCAACACAAGAGAATAGCAAAAATAATTTTTTCTTCATTGATTTTTTCTCCAAGAGAAGTCCCTTTCCTTCTTTGCTTAGACAAAATTGGCAGGTATGGGCGCCTCCTTTAAATTGGCTTCCAATTTGATTTTTTTCTTCTTTGGATGTGGGGACCATGACACTGGGATGCCTCTGTGGCGCCTCCTGGACC
Organism: Areca catechu; assembly: GCA_021397845.1. Lineage (NCBI taxonomy): Eukaryota > Viridiplantae > Streptophyta > Magnoliopsida > Arecales > Arecaceae > Areca > Areca catechu. The sequence continues at coordinate 69,406,131 of CM038041.1, read as the reverse complement.
CTGGCGTGTGCTCAGAGTGTGGCTGGGCATGTGGCTTGGAGTGTGGCCTCCACTTGCTTGGACCTTGATTTGATTGGAAGACAAATATGGCACCATTTTGGACCTTGATTTGATTGGAAGACAATTGCGGCACCATTTTGGATAAAATTGAAACCACATCGGGACTTGCACCGAGTCAACATGACTCAACAAAATTTAAATGGTGACTCAAGAAATAAATAAAAATAAATAAACTGGTTGACCAGGTCAACCTTTATTACAAACCCTAATTTCTCGGGCAATGTCAATCAGAGATCCAAATGGAGCTCTGAAGTCTTCTTATGAGTCTGGTGCCCACACCAGAAACTATTTCTAATGTTCATACTTTGATCAAAGATTTTTCGAATCTTCATTTGATTGAAATCATCTGGATGCGCTTCACTCTTACTAGGGTTGATCGATTCCTTTTTAACCTACTCACAACCTCCATATGCAATCCACCATACCCAGTATCACCCCATGCATGACTTAGTGTCATGATTGAGTGTGAACCAAAGTATGGATTCATGTATACAAGGTACCATGGCAGTCTCAGGTCAAAGGACCACACGCACTACTCCCACTATGAGAACTATCTATTGACAAACAGATAAGGTTCCATTAGATGTTCTCAAGCTGGATCCATTCAGTGAACTCATTCTCTAATGAGCACCCACTTCCTAGTATTAGTGTCAAACACAAGTGACTGTGAGATCAGTCACCCTTTTCACCAAGCATACATAGGATGTGCTAGTCTTACCGGAAACATTGATCCCCTACTTAATATCCCATCGACCAGGAATATTCTAGATTAGGGTTTTAAGGCTTTAGGTCTCATTGGTATGATCTCATCATAACCCTAGAACCATAGCCCTAATCTATGGGGTTCATCATATCTTAATAAAATTAATAAGACACAGCGTATGATGAAAATAAAATGCCTTTATTAATTGATAATGTCAATACAATGGTTTGGGATACAAAAGAAAATCCCATTGAAATACAATATTTTGATTGGCCTTTAGGTCATAATCCTTTCAGGGCCTTAATGGAGTACCCTTCTCAGGGGAGGTTCAGGTATCGTGTCCCGAGATTTGTGGCCCCTGGTTGCACGATTATCGATGTGGCAGCAGGCTATAGGGCCCAAAACTTGTCGAGCCGCATGCCACTCAGGGCATGGGGATGGTGTGTTGCAGAGTTTGAATTTATGGCAGGACGTGCGCCACCCCCCGAAGGTTGCAAGTGGCTGGTAACCCCCTTGCCATGGTTTGAATTCTTATTGACCCTTCTTTTACAATCAGCGAGAATTTTTGGGCCCCCCATGAGGTAAACAGAAGGGGGAGAGTCTAACCCTTGGCAACATGAGCACGACCTCGATCGAGAACTGGTCTCAGATGGAGGGCTCGCCTTATGAGCACAACCCCAGCTAGGAGCTGACCTCGACAGGAGAGCTCGCCTTGGCAGCATGAGCTCGACCCCGACCATAAGCTAACCTCAGATGGAGGGCTCACCTTATAAGCACGATCCTAGCTGGGAGCTGACCTCGATAAGAGGGGTCGCCTTAGCAACATGAGCATGACCCCGACTGGGAGCTGGCCTCAGACGGAGGGCTCGCTTTATGAGCACGATCCCAGGTGGGAGCTGAACTTGGCAAGAGGGCTCGCCTTGGCTCTTCACCAAGCCACCGTATCTAGGCAGCGGGTCCCCTGCCATCATGGCTGTCAAACAGGGGCCCACATCCATGGAAGTGCCACATCAGCGGAAATGCTATATCAGATACTATCCTTGAGATCAAGAATCCAAGATCACTTCCATCAATGATGTTAGACTAAATTTTGAGGATAAAAGCATTTCTTAAACTAACAAAAAAATTAATATCAATATTGATATGGCAACATCGCTGACGTGGAGTGTGTGTCAGATCTAGCTGGACGCCATCGGTGCCACGTAGATTTTTCTTTCAAAATTTCTCCCCGGGTGGCTCGACCCACGTTCGTCCTCACTCGGGGTGAGGTGCTCCTACTCCTTCGCGACCCCAAGATGGGTCCACCTTGGCCAAAGTCGAGCCTTCCTTAGCCACTTCGCCAGGTGTCTGCCCAGGAGGGGTCCACCTCGGTCAAAGCGGCAGCCTCTGCTACCTCGCCAGGTGGCGTCCCATGATGGGTCCACCTCAGCCGAGGTCAAGCCAGGAGCTCCTGCTCCTTCGCCATATGGCACCCCAAGATGGGTCCACCTCGACCAAAGTCGAGCCCTCCTCCGCCACTTCGCCAGGTGTCTGCCTAGGAGGGATCCACCTCGGCCGAAGCTGTGGCCTCTGCTCCCTCACCAAGTGGCACCCTAAGATGGGTCCACCTCGGCCGAAGTCGAGCCCTCCTCCACCACTTCGCCAGGTGTTCGCCCTAGAGGGGTCCACCTCGATCGAAGCTGGCGGCCTCTGCTCCCTCGCTAGGTGGTGCCCCATGACCGGTCCACCTCAGCCGAGGTCGAGCAAGGCGCTCCTGCTCCTTCACCAGGTGGCACCCCAAGATGGGTCCACCTCGATCGAAGTCGAGCCCTCCTCTGCCACTTCGCCAAGTGTCCGCCTAGGAGGGGTCCACCTTGACCGAAGCTGGCATCCTCTGCTCCCTCGCCAGGTGGCACCCCAAGATGGATCCACCTCACCCGAGGTCGAGCCAGGCGCTCCTGCTCCTTCGCCAGGTGACACCCCAAGATGGGTCCATCTTGGCCAAAGTCGAGCCCTCCTTTGCCACTTCGCCAAATGTCCGCCCAAGAGGGGTCCACATCGGTCGAAGCTAGCGGCCTCTGCTCCCTCGCCAGGTGGCACCCCATGATGGGTCCATCTTAGCCGAGGTCAAGCCAGGCGCTCCTGATCCTTCGCTAGGTGGCACCCTAAGATGGGTCCACCTCGGCCAAAGTCGAGCCATCCTCTACCACTTCGCCAGGTGTTCGCCCAGGAGGGGTCCACCTCGGCCGAGGCTGGCGGCCTCTGCTCCCTCGCCAGGTGGTGCCCCATGACAGGTCCACCTTAGCCGAGGTCAAGCCAGGTGCTCCTGCTCCTTCACCAGGTGGCAACCCAAGATGGGTCCACCTCGACCGAAGTCAAGCCTCCTCTGCCACTTCGCCAGGTGTCCGCCCAAGAGGGGTCCACCTCGGCCGAAGCTGGCAGCCTCTGCTCCCTCGCCAGATGGCGCCCCATGATGGGTGCACCTCAGCCGAGGTCGAGTCAAGCACTCCTGCTCTTTCACCAGGTGGAACCCCAAGATGGGTCCACCTCGACTGAAGTCGAGCCCTCCTCTGCCACTTCGCCAAGTATCTACCCTGGAGGGGTCCACCTCGACCGAAGCTGGCGGCCTCTGCTCCCTCGCCAGGTGGCACCCCACGACGAGTCCACCTCAGCCGAGGCCAAGCCAGGCACTCCTGCTCCTTTGCTAGGTGGTACCCCAAGATGGGTCCACCTCGGTTGAAGTCGAGCCCTCCTCTGCCGCTTCGCCAGGTGTCCGCCCGGGAGGGGTCCTCCTCGGCCGAAGATGGCATCCTCTGCTCCATCGCCAGGTGGCGCCCCAAGACGGGTCCATCTTAACTGAGGTCAAGCCAGGCACTCCTACTCTTTCGCCAGGTGGCACCCCAAGATGGGTCCACCTCAGTCGAAGTTAGCCCTCCTCAGCCACTTCGCTAGGTGTCTACCTAGGAGGGGTCCACCTCGGCCAAAGCTGGTGGCCTCTGCTCCCTCACCAGGTGGCACCCCAAGATGGGTCCACCTCAACGGAGGTCAAGCCAAGCGCTGCTGCTCCTTCGCCAGGTGGCACCCCAAGATGGGTCCACCTTGGCCGAAGTCATGCCTTCCTCTACCACTTCACCAGGTGTCCGTCCAGGAGGGGTCCACCTCGACCAAAGCTGGTGGCCTCTATTCCCTTGCCGGGTGGCACCCCATGACGAGTCCATCTCAGCCGAGGTCAAGCTAGGCGCTCCTGCTCTGCTGCCAGGTGGCGCCCCCTGATGGGTCCACTTCGACCAAAGTCAGCCCTACTTTGCAATGCCTATGGGGGTCAGAGGCACGAGCCACGAGGTTGCTGCTGGAATCGACGTGCAGCGCGGCCCAACAGGGTGGCCAGTATAACCCGCAGCGATGCACGAAACCCTGTTTACATCAGTTAAGGAGGGTCCTGTGTTCGAGGTATTGGATCCTTGCGGTCAGGGGCCTGGAACACAGGAAATCCACATTCAACGCCCCGAGATGCTTCCGTGCTTGGCCCAAAATCCTGCCAGATTCCCCCTTTCGTGACAATACGGTGGATGAGGCGAGCCCACCGCTTAACTCCTAGGATCGAAGAAGAGGGGAGGGAGGGGGAGAAGAGCCAGAGGCCCCCAAGAGCCTCCAGGGGAGGAAGAAAAACTGAGGGCGGTCTGGTGGTATAAAGGTGATGGTGAACGCGAAAGAAAAGGTAAGCGACATAAAGGGAAGCATGCTGAGGGATAATGATTCTTGGGCTCCCAGAAGTTCCCAGACGCAAGTCTGATGGGTTCAGTGCAGGAAACTGGGTGTCAACACCTCTCTTTCCCACATTTTTTTCATCAAAACCTCCTCTAAGCACGGGAATCCATCGGAGACCCATCTTAGTGGACTTGTTCCATCTTGCGGTGCACTAACTTGAACATCGGAGTGCCCCCACCGGAATCCCCGGCCTGGGTCTCTAACCTTGTGTTGCAGGTCCAGAAGCTTGGAGATCCCGAGGTGAAGGAGTCCAAGGTCTGGCACCAGCTCATAAGCTACAGGCCACAGTGGTAAGGTCGGCAACAGATTGGCATGCCAGGACGGGGGGCAGAACAGTAACCCATGCATGAGCAAGCCCCCTGTGAGCAAGAGAATAACTCAACCATGGTGGTGACACGCGAACGCAAATCCTCCACCAGCCGAGCGGGAGAGGTTCCCTCTCCTCCAGGCCCGCATAGCCCGGAGAGGAAACTTCCCGCTCCTCCTCCTCCTCCTTAGCTGTCCTCGGTGGATGGTCCTATTGCAGCCATCGTCCAGCAGTTGCAAACGCTGACTACAGCTGTGCGGTAGCTGTAGCATCATCAACTCTCCCTGGCCACTTAGCCCCAGCCAAGGACCCCCACGGCCCAAGCTACGGGCCACCGCAGAAGCCTGCGCTCCTTTAAGGCAGGCCATCCCATCCGCGAGCAGTAACCAAGCCTCGCGGGAGCCATCAGACTCCTGCTAAAAGAAACAATACCGGTTCGGCGGATCATGAGAGTCGGTCCCCGGTCGACGATCCTGAAGCCATCTGATGTAGCAGGTGCCACCGAGGCAAGGCCCCTTACCGCGATCGATCGGCACCTCCTTCTCCAGCGGCCTCAGTGGAAGGTTCCACTGATGAGGCCATCAGGCGCCTGGCCGAGAGGCGTCTGGAGGAGCATAAGCGCAAGTTGGCGGAGTTCTCTTGTCGCTTCGCCAACATGCAGGGCTCCCCAAGTGAGCTAGTGGGCTACAATGGCCAACCACCCTTCTCCCGGGAAATCAAAGAGGAACCTATCCCGAATCGGTTCCGCATGCCTTAGGTGGATCCCTACGATGGGACCACCGACCCCTTGGACCACCTAGAGAGCTACAAGGCTCTCATGAGAGTCCAAGGGGCGACGGACGCACTCCTATGCATTGCCTTCCCAGCCACCCTCCGGAAGGCTTCTCGAGTCTGGTTCACCCACCTCGAGCCAGAGTCTATTAGCTCCTTCCATCAGCTGGAAGGAAAATTTGTGGTACACTTCGACGCTTGCTGCAAGGTGCCAAGAGAGGTGGATAGCCTCTTCTATATCTGCCAGCAAGACCAGGAGCCGTTGTGGGATTACATCATCCACTTCAACACTGCAGCCTTGAAGATTTATAGCCTGGACGAGCCCGTCGCCATACTGGCATTGAAGTGAGGGCTCAAGACCTCCTGCCTAACGTATTCCCTGGATAATAAGTCCCCCAAGACATATTCCGAGCTCCTCCTCCACATCTATTAGTACATCCATGCTGAGGAGGCCGACCATACTAGGCGAGAGCTGGACAGGAAGCCTTCGAAGAAGCCTGCCCCGAAGGATGTCCCTGGGACCCGAAGGCCTGGACCACTTGCAGACTTCTGTCCTGGTCCGAAGCCGAAGAATGGTTCTGCTCCAGAGCGAACCTTCACCCCTCTCCTTGCTCAAAGAACGAAGATCCTCATGGAAATGAGGGCGAACGCTACCTTCACTGACCTCCTCCTCATAACCCAAGAAACAGTCACGACAAGACTAAGTACTATCAATTTCATCGTGACTATGGCCAAGACATGGAGGAGTGCCATAATCTGAAGTGGGAGATCGAGGAACTGATCAAGAGGGGCTATCTTAGGAAGTTCATGAGGAGCGAGGCCCCGATGAAGGACCAGCCACTCGCGCCCTTCCCCCCATCCCTGCAGTTGACAACCGCCCTATGGAGAAACCTGTGGGCATGATCTCTTGGGGGATAGGGCATGCGTCGAAGAGAGCCCAGGAGGTGGGAGACCTGGAGAATGTATTCCCCTTTGAAAAGGGGAATAAAAATGAAAATGTAAACAATGATGCAGTGGTGGTCGAGATGACCATCGTTAAGCATCCTGTACATCACATTATGGTGGATAGTGGGAGCTCTACTGATATACTTTTTTACGATGCCTTTTCCTGGATGAATTTGTCTCATGATCGACTATAGCCAGTGCACACCCCTCTCGTGGGCTTCACCGGAGATTCTGTAGGGGTCGAAGGGAGATTACTCTCCCTATTACCGCCAGATCCCCACCCCGGCAGAGCACGGTCATGATGACCTTCACCGTCGTTCGACTTCCATCACCCTATAATGCTATCCTGGGCCATCCAGGACTCAACCAACTGGATGCGGTCATCTCCACCAAAAGGTTGCTGGTGCAGTTCCCTACCACCTTTGGGATGGGAGTGATGAGGGGGATGGCCCAACCTGTCCCGCATTGCTTACAAGCTGTTATGGGGGCCCGAAGTGCCGAGCCCGGCTCTGACATCGACAACCTCAACCAGAGGGTGCAAGACCCAAGGGGAGGCCTTGTAGAGCACTTATTGACGTACCCCTTCAGCTCGGACCCTTAGAAGATAGTGTAGGTAGGAGCTCAGCTCCCAGAGGATGAACGAGCTCGCCTGCTAGATTTCCTCCAGGCAAACATGGATGTGTTCACCTGGTCTGCTGCAGATATGCCAGTTATTCCCTCAGAAGTTATCACCCACTAACTGAAGATTGATCCGAGGTACCACCCAGTCCGCTAGAAGAAGAGAAGTTTTGCTGCAGAGAGATAGAAGGCAATCAATGAAGAAGTGGAAAAGCTTCTCGTCACCAGCTTTGTACGAGAAGTATAGTACCCTAGTTGGCTGGCGAATGTAGTAATGGTAAAGAAGAACAACGGCAAGTGGAGGATCTATGTGGACTACACCGACCTCAACCGAGCATGCCCGAAGGATAGTTTCCCGCTTCCTAAGATCGACCAGCTCATGGACACTACCTCGGGACATCTCCTCCTCTCTTTCATGGATGCCTTCTCCGGGTACAACCAAATCCGAATGCACCCGGAGGACGAGGAGCACACCATCTTCATCATGGGTTGTGGGACCTATTGTTACAAGATAATGTCGTTCGGCCTCAAGAATGCAGGTGCCATGCACCAACGTTTGGTCAACAAGGTCTTCAAGGACCAAATTGGCTGCAACATGTAGGTGTACGTGGACGACATGCTAGTGATGAGCAAGCCGACCTCGGACCACGTCAGCGACCTGGCGGAGACCTTCAATAACCTCTGTCTTCACCAAATGAAGTTGAACCCAGTGAAGTGTGCTTTCAGCGTGTCGGCGGAAAAGTTCCTCGGCTTCATGGTGACACAAAGAGGGATAAAAGCCAACTCGAAGAAAGTTCAGGCAATCCTAGATATGGAGCAGCCCACCTCCAAGAAGCAAGTGCAGCGACTCACCGACCAGATAGCCACCCTGAGCCGGTTTATCTCAAGGTCCGCTAACCGCTGCCGGCCCTTCTTCAAGGTGCTGAGGAAGATGCATGACTTCGCTTGGATGAAGGAGTGTCAGGAGGCATTTGAAGAACTGAAGAAGATGTTGGCATCGTCACTATTGCTCTCCCGGCCAGAGGAAGGAGAGGAGCTCCTTCTGTACCTAGCGATCACTCTGGAGGCCGTCAGCTCGGTCCTGGTCCGGATGGACGACAAAGGGATCCAAAGGCCGGTGTATTACACGAGCAAACTTCTCCATGACATGGAGCTCATGTATTCTCGATCTGAAAAACTGATTTTTGCACTAATCGTGTCCGTCCAGTGCCTCAGGCCTTACTTCCAAGTGCACCCCATCACGGTCTTGATGGATCAACCACTGAAAGCGATGCTCAGCTGACCTGACACATCTAGATGCCTAGCGAAGTGGACGCTGAAGCTCAGCGAGTTCAACATCGCCTATCGATCGAGGTCGGCCATGAAGGCACAGGTACTCGCTGATTTTTTGGTTGAGTGTGCAGGCCTGGGCGAGGGGCTGGAAGAGATCCCCCATAACCGATAGCCAGAGCCTGGACCGGAGGAGGACATCTGGATCCTTCATGTGGATGGAGCCTTGAACTCTGGTGGGAGTGGAGCCAGACTCATCCTTGCCAATAGCAAGGGAGTTATCATCGAATGTGCGCTCTGCTTCCAGTTCGCTGCCACCAATAACCAGAAGGAATACGAAGTGCTCCTCGTGGGGCTCAGAGTCTCCCACGAGCTGGGCGTGGCCTGCCTCAGGGTCTTCATTGACTCGTAGCTGGTGATTGGGCAAGTTTCGAGAGAGTACGAGCCACGAGATCCCTAAATGGCGAGGTACCTAGAGCTCGTGTGAGTGAGCGCGGTGGGTTTTAGGTGCTTTAGCATCTCTCACATCCCGCACGGGGAAAATGCTCACGCGGAGGCCCTCTCCCACCTGGCAACCTTGCCAGACTCATCGCTAGGCAGCGCCTACATCGAGCATCTTTAAGCCCCGAGCTATGAGACACCCATGGAGGTCCAGCAGGTCACCCCGGAGCCTAGCTGGATGGACAAGTACGTCGAGTATATCACCAACGGCACCTACTGGAGGATCGCATGGCGGTCGGTCTCATTAAGAGGAAGGCCGCATGGTTTGTGTTGATGGATGGGCTACTGTATCGGAGGTCCTACTCCTACCCGCTCCTCAAGTACCTGAGACCCACCGAAGCCGCATTCATGCTCCAGCAGTCCATGAGGGCATTTATGGGAACCACGTAGGGGGCAGGATGCTGGTGTACAAGGCCCTCCGCCAAGGCTACTACTGGAAGACGATGAGAGAAGATGTGGCTAACTTTATGAAAAGGTGTGATCGATGTCAGCAACACGCTGTTGTACAGTGCCAGCCTGCTGCTCCACTCTCCCAACTCTTCGCCCCCTGGCCGTTTGCTCAGTGGGGCATGGATCTCCTCGGACCTTTCCCCCTGCATCCGAGCAACGAAAGTTCTTGATTGTGGCTATTGACTACTTCACGAAGTGGGTCGAGGCCGAGCCGTTAGCCCGGATCACAGAGACAAATGTCACCAAGTTCCTTTGGAAGTCGATTATCTGCCGCTTCGGCTTGCCCCACACCATCATCACCGACAACAGACACCAGTTCGACTATTGGGAGTTCGAGGAGTTTTGCAACGACCTCGAGATTCATCATCGCTTCACCTCGGTGGTGCATCCTCAGACCAATGGAGAAGCCGAGGTGACGAATAGAACTATCCTGCAAGGTCTTCGAACAAGACTGGACTAGGCCAAGGGAAGGTGGGCGGAGGAGCTTCCAAGCATCCTTTGGGCATACCATACCACCCTAAGGATGGCCACTAACGAGACCCCCTTCAACCTCATCTTCGGTGCGGAAGCAGTTATTCCAATAGAGCTCAGCCTACCGACCTTGCATGTAGAGTAGTATAACGAGGCTGAGAACCCGGTGTGGATGCTACTGAACCTGGATCTCCTTGAAGAAACAAGGGACAGGGCCCAAGTTTGGATGGCAGCCTACCGGCAGTGAGTGGCCAGATACTACAACTCCAGGGTACGGTCGAAGTCCTTCCGCCCGAGAGATTTAGTGCTGCACCGTGCTGAGGCTTCCCAGCCACAGGAGTGCGGCAAGCTCTCCCCAAATTGGGAAGACCCTTATAGGGTGGCCTAGGCACTCCCCCATGGAGCATATTATCTGGAGGAGCTCGACGGATCCTAGTTCCCGTGGATGTGGAATGCCTCGAACTTGAGGATGTATTACCAATAGTGTAAGACCTTTTAAACCTTAATATTGAGATCCTTTCACATGAAATGCTAGTTCTTGTCTCGTAGGACCATCGCCATCCATTTCTAAGTTCAACGAGCGAGGGCAAGGCAAGAAGCCTTCGAAGATGCGAAGTCCCTGCCCCGAAAGATCTCGTGAAAGCCTGCCCTTCCACAAACTCCCGGAGTTCAATCCAGAGTCTCACATGGAACTAAATTCTAGCACGCGACCCCGGAGTTCAGTTCGGGGGATGTTCTGGAGACTTAAGTCCCGGTCCCACTAATCCCGGAGTCCAACTCGGAAGGTCGTGCAAGGCTCAACTCTCGCCTGTGGCCCTGGGGTTCAGTCCGGAAGTTCACACGGAACCTAGTTCCAAAGCGAAGTCCTGGACCTCGGTCTGGAAGGTGGAGCGGAACCCAGTTCCCCCATGAGGTCCCGGAGTTCAGCCCGGGATGCCCCACGGGACTTAGTTCCATTGGTTGGCCCCGGGGTTCAGTCCGAAAGATACTCAAAAAAAAAAGAGAGAGAGAAAAGAAAACCCAAGTCTCCCACAAGCTATGAGACTTAGGAGGCCCCTACCGAAAACCAGAAGGTCTCCTAGGATTGGTCTCAAATCGGCAGTTCAGATTACAAAAAAAAAGGGGAGAAAGAGGGAGACAAAGCAAAATAATAAAGAAGGATCTTCATTTCTACTGAAGGTTTTCTTACAAAAGAGGGCCCCGATAGGCCCGGTGACACGAAGAAACAAAAAGATATCGATACATAAAACAAAATGAAAAAGAAGCCCCAAGGCTACTTCACCATAGCCGCATCCTCCTTCGGTTGGGGGGCACCTTCGCCGTCGATGGTGTCGTTAGAAGGCCGCGCGGAGGCCACCGCATCGGCACCCTCTGCAGCTGGAGCTCCCTCATCGGGCTCCTCCCTTCGGCCACCCAGGATGACCCCACTGAGATCGAGCTCGGGGAAGAAGGAGCCCACCTTTTCCTGGCACATCTTGAAGCCTTTCAGGAAGGAGTCAACCACCGCCTCATGCAGCTCTGCCCTGAACTCCTCAGACACCCAGAATCTTGGCACAGCCTCCTGCGCCTCCTTCCGAGATGCCTCCAGCAGCCCGTTGATGTAGGAGTTCTTCTCCTTGGCCGTGCTGAGCTCTTTGAGGACCTCCTCGACCCAGTGCTCCAGTGACCGGGATTGACCCCTGAGGCGTGATACCTCTGCCGCATCGTCCTCGGCATGGCATTGGTTCGAGATCATCTCCTCAAATAGAGAGGTCTCAAGCTCCTTCACGCGCCCCTCGGCGTGACCTAGGTCCGCCCGAAGGGCCTGGTTGCTTCCCTAAAGCTCGTGCCCCTTCTCCATGAGATCTTTCACGTCGGCTATGAGCTTGCCGAGCCTCTTCTCCTTCTTAGCATCCTTCTTTGTCGAGCTGGAGAGAAAATTTCTCAGCAGCAATACATTGGTCCCGATCTACATTGAAGAAAGAATAAGATGATTAGAGAAGCCCAACTAGAACATTAAAAAGAGAGAGGGCTAGGAACTTACCATGAAGAGTAGGGGAAGGATCCCAAGCAGCACGTCGGCATAGTCCCGGCCGCCCCTCAGGCGGCGGTCCCAGGGCATGCAAGTGAACTCCATCATCTTCTCCTCGAGCCCTTGATCGTGGATGATAGAGGAGCTGGCATTGAGTCTCTATGGTGGAGGATAAGCATTGGTAGCAGGCTGAGCAGCTACCCCTCTGCTGGGTGGTGTGACCTTCGGTGAGGCCGCCACCACCCTGGTGGTCACCGTAGGGGCGACCGGCGCGGTGGCCGCGGCAGGTGCCGCCTGGGGGGGTTCTGCTTCCCCTCACCCTCAACCCTATCGAGCTTGATGACGGGCATGTCGGGTGTGCGAGACTGGGGCGGTCTAGGGGAAGGGCCCATGGCTACAGGGCCAGTAGGAGTTGGGGTCGGCCTGGACCCCTGGCTTGCCTCGGTGCGGGCCTTCTTCGGTGGAGCCTCCTGGGCCCCTTCAGCGGCGCCCCTCTTCTGGACGCCCTCCATCAAGCTTTCAACTGAGAACTTCATCCCTGGAGAAAGAAAATAGTCATGCCAGTTCAAAAAGAAAAAAGCAGAAAGTGGAAAGAAAGTAAAGGTGAAAGAAGAAGACCCGGGATCTCGCCCAGCACCCGGATCGGATTGATTCCTGCCTCAAACAAATTCTGCTCCGAGAGCAGGACATCAAGGGTTGGGACCACATCACCCAGCATATGTGTGTAGACCTCCTGATCTGCCGGCTCGACCTGGGAGTTCCGGTTCGGGGACCAGTTGGCTCACTCCAGGCCCAGTCGACATCCTGGACTAAGGCAAAGAAGAAGCGGTTCTTCCACTCTTTGTCGATATGGGGAGGGCAAACCTGAGGCACCTAGGCCAGGGAGAAAGATACCATCAACCATCATTGGTAGAGTAGCATTTCAAGGTGAAGAGAGCCCTGAACAGTGAGAAGCGGGTAACAAACCCATAAAAGTGATAAAAGAAAATAAAGGCGAAGATGACCCGGATGGCATTGGGAGCCAACTGGGCCGGGACCAGGTGGAAGTGACTGAGAAAGAAGAGAAAGAAAGGGTGAAGGGGAAAACGAAGTCCCCCAACAAGGAAGTCCTTATAGAAAGCAACCCCCCTGGGCCGCTCGAGGTTACTCGGTCCCTCGGGCCTGGGAGCGAAAGCTGGATTGAATCCGGGACCCATATATATCTCGGATCCAGGAGAGATCATCTCCGGTCATCGTCGAGGCATAACTGGAGGGACCAGAAGAGGAGACCTCTACCACCGGAGGAGGAAATGCAGAGATGGGGCATGCGGAAATAATGGGGGGAGACCTAAGACCCCTATGGATGCCTATGGTCACAGTCCCTGGCTGTAGTTGCCTCAGGACCTCGACCGAGATCTCTTCCCCCTCTGAGGAGGAAGGCGATGGAGTCCTCGATCGGGAAGGACCAGCCTCGTCTGGATTGGAAGAAGCATGACGGCAATGGGCTTTCAGGAAGGAAGAAACGAGAAGGAGACGGGTTCGGGGTGACACAGAATCAGAAGGAAGAAGAGGAAGGAAAGGTGTCGCAGGCACTCACCAGGATGTTTTGTACCGGAGGAATGGAAACCCCTAGGGATGAAGAAAGATTGCTGCAACTGCCGGCGATGTGTGAGAAAGCCAAGAGAGAAAGCCAAGAGACCTCGTTTCTGGAAAGTCCCCCCCTTTTCAAACTCAATCAATAGCGGTCGTATGTCTCTTTTTGGCCCGGGCCATCAGATGACCGCCACGTAGAGACACGCCCGACATCGAAGCTTCGGTTCGATGGAAACTGCCTCGGGTTCAAAATGGCATATTAATGGCCCGTCAGGCGTGCGGACGTGGTAGCCTCCCACAGGGCCTTGGGCACGATGGACGTAGCGACAGCGATTATGGCAATTATGGCACGGGATCTCCCCTTTCCGTGTCATCATAGCATTAACTCCCCACGCCCCAAATCGTGGCGCTTTGATGGGACTTGGGGAGGGGGCAACTGATATGGCAACATCGCTGACGTGGAGTGTGTGTTAGATCCAGCTGGATGCCATCGGTGCCATGTGGATTTTTCTTTCAAAATTTCTCCCGGGGTGGCTCGACCCGTGTTCGTCCTTACCTGGGGTGAGGCGCTCCTGCTCCTTCGACACCCCAAGATGGGTCCACCTCAGCCGAAGTCGAGCCTTCCTCCGCCCTTCGCTAGGTGTCCGCCCAGGAGGGGTCCACCTCGGCCAAAGCTGGAGGCCTCTGCTCCCTTGCCAGGTGGCGCCCCATGACGGGTCCACCTCAGCCGAGGTCGAGCCGGGTGCTCCTGCTCCTTCACCAGGTGGCACCCCAAGATGGGTCCACCTCGGTCGAAGTCGAGCCCTCCTCCGCCGCTTTTCCAGGTGTCCACCCATGAGGGGTCCACCTCGGTCGAAGCTGGTAGCCTCTGCTCCCTCGCTAGATGGCACCCCAAGACGGGTCCACCTCAGTCGAGGTCGAGCCGGGCGCTCATGCTCCTTCGCCAGGTGGCACCCTAAGATGGGTCCACCTCGACCGAAGTCGAGCCCTCTTCCAACACTTCGTCAGGTGTCCGCCCAGGAGGGGTCCACCTCGGTCAAAGCTGGCAGCCTCTGCTCCCTCACGAGGTGGTGCCCCATGACGGGTCCACCTCAGTCGAGGTCGAGCCAGGCGCTCCTACACCTTCGCCAGGTGGCACCCCAAGATGGGTCCACCTCGATCGAAGTTGAGTCATCCTCTGCCACTTCGCCAGGTGTCTGCCCAGGAGGGGTCCACCTCGACCGAAGCTGGCGACCTCTTCTCCCTTGCCAGGTGGCATCCCAAGATGGGTCCACCTCAACAGAGGTGGAGCCAGGCACTCTTGCTCCTTCGCCAGGTGGCACCCCAAGATGGGTCCACCTCGGTCGAAGTCGAGCCCTCCTCTGCCACTTTGCCAGGTGTCCACCCAGGAGGTTGTCCGCCCAGGAGGTTGTCCACCTCGGTCGAAGCTGGCAGCCTCTGCTCCCTCACCAGGTGGCACCCCATGATGGGTCCACCTCAGTCGAGGTCGAACCAAGCGCTCCTGCTCATTCAACAGGTGGCACCCCAAGATAGGTCAACCTCGACCGAAGTCGAGCCCTCCTCTGCGACTTTTCCAGGTGTCCGCCTAAGAGGGGTCCACCTCGGTCGAAGCTGGAGGCCTCTGCTCCCTCGCCAGGTGGGCCCCATGACGAGTCCACCTCAGCCGAGGTTGAGCCAGGCGCTCCTGCTCCTTCGCCAGGTGGCACCCCAAGATGGGTCCACCTCGGCCGAAGTTGAGCCTTCCTCTACCACTTCGCTAGGTGTCTGCCTAGGAGGGGTCCACCTCGACCGAAGCTGATGGCCTCTGCTCCCTCACCAGGTGGTGCCCCTTGATGGGTTCACCTCATCTGAGGTCGAGCCAGGCGCTCCTGCTCCTTCGCCAGGTGGCACCCCAAGATGGGTCCACCTCGATCGAAGTCGAGCCCTCCTCTGCCACTTCGCCAGGTGTCCGCCTAGGAGGGGTCCACCTCTACCGAAGCTGGCGACCTCTGCTCCGTTGCCAGGTGGCACCCCATGATGGGTCCACCTCAGTTGAGGCTGAGCCAGGTGCTCCTGCTCCTTCGCCAGGTGGCACCCCAAGATGGGTCCACCTCGACCGAAGTCGAGCCCTCCTCTACCACTTCGCTAGGAGTTCGCCCGGGAGGGGTCCACCTTGGCCGAAGCTGGCAACCTTTTCTCTCTCGCCAGGTGGCACCCCAAGACTGGTCCACCTCAGCCGAGGTCGAGCCAGGCACTCCTGCTCCTTTGCCAGGTGGCACCCCAAGATGGGTCCACCTCGGTCGAAGACAAGCCCTCCTCAGCCACTTCGCTAGGTGTACGCCCGGGAGGGGTCTACCTCGGCCAAAGTTGGCGGCCTCTGCTCCCTCACCAGGTGGTGCCCCAAGATGGGTCCACCTCAGCCAAGGTCGAGCCAAGCGCTCCTGCTCCTTCGCCAGGTGGCATCCCAAGATGGGTCAACCTCGGTCGAAGTCGAGCCTTCCTCTGCCACTTCGCCAGGTGTCCACCCTGGAGGGGTCTACCTCGGCTAAAGCTGGCGGCCTCTGCTTCCTCGCCGGGTGGTGCCCCATGATGAGTCGACCTCAGTCGAGGTCGTGCCAGGCACTTCTGCTTTGCTGCCAGGTGGCACCCCCTGATGGGTCCGCCTCGGTCGAAGTCAGCCCAGCTATGCAAAGCCTCCGGGGGTCAGAAACATGGGCCACGAGGTCACTGCTGGAATCGACGTGCGGCGCAACCCGTACAGGGTGGCCAGTATGACCCGCAGCGATGCACGAAACGCTGTTTACATCAATTAAGGAGGGCCCCGTATTCGAGGTATTGGATCCTTGCGGTCAGGGGCCTGGAACCCAAGAAATCCACAGTCAATGCCCCGAGATGAGGGCTCCTGCGCTTGGCCCGAAATCTCGCCAGATTCCCCCTTTCGTGACAACACGACGGACGAGACGAGCCCACCACTTAACTCCCAGGCTCGAAGAAGAGGGGAGGGAGGGGGAGAAGAGCTAGAGGCATCCAAGAGCCTCCGGGGGAGGAAGAAAAACTGAGGGTGGTCTGGTGGTATAAAGGGGACGGTGAAAGTGGATGAAAAGGTAAGCGACAGAAAGGGAAGCACGCCAAGGGATAACGATTCTGGGGCTCCCGAAAGTTTCCAGATGCAAGTCCGGCGGGTCCAGTGCAGGAAACTAGGCATCAACCCCTCTCTTTCCGACATTTCTTTCATCAAAACCTCCTCTAAGCACGGGAATCCATCGGAGACCCGTCTTAGTGGTCCTGTTCCATCTTGCCGTGCGCTAATTGACCGTCAGAGTGCCCCCGCCAGAATCCCCGGCCTGGGTCTCTGACCTTGATTTGCAGGTCCGGAAGCTTGGAGATCCCGAGGTGAAGGAGTCCATGTTTCGGTGCCAGCTCATAATCTATAGGCCACAACGATAAGGTCAGCTACAAATATATTATTAATATAATATATTAATATTATATATTATATATTATATATTATATGTGTGATATATTATTTTATAATATATTATTAATCATATTATTGTCATATTATAATTGATTGATAATTTAAAATCAACATAGAAATATCTTATTATATTTTATATTCATATAGTAAAATTATTTAATATATTATTTTATTTACCTTATTTTTCTAATCAAAATAAATATTAGTATTAATAAATAATATATTATAAGTATGAATAAAAAATTAACTCTTTAATAATAATTAATATACTTTTATATACTATTAATTTATAAGACTAATAATTATATTTTTATAAAATACATAATAATTAATATATTAGTAAATAGATTAATATTTATTATAATATATTTTATATTATTAAAATATTAATAAAATATTTGAAAGATAGTTTTGATATTATATCATCAATGATTTTAGATTTCCATGTAATACCAATGAAGTTAGATATCTACGAATCTTTATTCACTAGATCACGATCTATCAAACATAATGATATAAAATCAATGAAAATTGAATCATCCCGAATATAAATATATATATACATATATATACATATATATATACATATATATGTACATACATATATATACATATATGTATACGTATTGTTGGGATGTGAGCAAACTGCCTATTTTGTATCGGGTCAAATGAAATGGCTATGATTGATCAAATGATAGATCAGTTTCTCAAGGCCGATCAATGCATAAAAGGCACAAGGCTGATCAATGCCTAAAAGGCATAAGGCCGATCAATGCTTAAAAGGCACAAGGCCGATCAATGCCTAAAAGGCACAAGGCCGATCAATGCTTAAAAGGCACAAGGCTGATCAATGCCTAAAAGGCGTAGGGCTGATCGATGTCCAAAAGGAGTTTATTATCTGAGCTGATTTAAGTATATAGCCGATTGATGTTTAAAGCTGAGTTAATAAGTCAGCTGTGATGTTATGTTAATCAGCCTGATTAAGCTGGTTAAAAGATATGAACGACATAAACTATGACTAATTACAGTTATTCTATGCATGTGGTGGTTCCTAACAAACTAACTGCTTACAGCTTTCCTAACTAAATTTAATTAGGATTGTGGCCTATAAATATCGATGATTAAGGAGCTTCCGGGGGTAAGTGAGCTTAACTAGTAAGGACTCTACGCACCCTTGAATCAATTTTCTCTCGGACTCTTATCCGTTTACTCTAAATATAGTGACTGACTTAAGCATCGAAGTGTCCCCCCACCGAAATTCTCCCGGTGAGTAGATTTGTTTGTAGGATTAGAAGGAGTTCGATCCAGCAGACGAAGGTGCTTATCAAGCAACTGAAAAGGTATTTGTAGGATCGATGCCCCAACCAATTATCCAAAAGGAATGTCCCAATTTAGAAGTGGTAGTTTATCTTTCTTAAAGCAGGCAGCGCAGCAATCTCAGGGTGCACGAGTCGACCCCCCACCGAGCACCGCAGCACCAACCCAGCATACTATCACCGAGCCAGCTCTTGCCTGGGGATGAGCACCACAGCACTAACCAAGGGATGTTGATGTGGCACTAGCCTCACCTTAACAGTGGCGCCTACATTCCATGGGCCCAGACCCCCCATCCGAACGAACTAAGAGGGTGTGAGCTGGCCTACCCAACAATCCTCCCCAGCGAAAAACCCCTCGAGAATTATGCCCGTGGGGACTCGAACCCGTAACCTCGGCTCTGATACCAATTGTAGGATCGACGCCCCAACCAACTATCCAAAAGAAATGTCCCTATTTAGAAGTGGCGGTTTATCTTTCTTAAAGTAGACAGTGCAGCAACCCCGGGGTGCACGAGTCAACCCCCCATCGAGCACCGCAGCACCAACCCAGCGTAGTATCATCAAGCCAGCTCTCGCCTGGGGACGAGCATCGCAGCACCAAGGGGCTTTGACATGGCACCGGCCTCACCTTAACAATGGAACCCACATTCCGTGGGCCTAGACCCCCCATCTAGACGAACCAAGAGGGTGTGAGCTGGCCCACCCAATAGGGTTGATCAAGAAGGCAAGGCACTCATCAATGATCTTGTAAATGCTTGGACATCATAAAAGTTTGGACACAACAGATTGGCGTGCCAAGTAAGGGAAGATATAAGAATTTACAAGAATCTAGAGGGAAAGATGGTGAAAGGTAGAGTGCAAAATTTTTCTACTAAGGAGGTTCATCACTCACCTAAGGAGAATGATCCTGTTCTAAACAAGGAAGATGTTACTCCTACTGGTAACCTGGATCAACAATAGCTAGGAATCATTCTGAATAAAATGGAAGTTCTCACTATGGCTATCCAGAATCTTCAGGAAATGGCTGTAAGTGGACAGCAATGACCCGTTGCTTCAAAATGTAGCTAATGATTGTCTCTTCATGTGAGTCTACATCTGGGTCCAAGTCATCACTCTCCTTACCAGCATTCATCAGATCGGTGTTCTCCCAAAAGCGGCATTACAGATCTAGCAATCATGTAGAAGGATGGGATAAAGGGAAATGCCCCCAATCCTACATGATATCCTGCAGCAAGTCAACCTTTAAGAGTTCTCGACAGACTTCGGATGCTGGGAAAAGTGATTACTTTGCAAAGAAATTTTGTGGGTTGGAATTACAGGTTGCCAGGCTTGGCGAACAAAAGAAAATAGAGGACATGATTCCCACATGTGATATCCAACCTCCTTTTTCCAGGAAGATAATGGAAGAAAAGATTCCACATCATTTTTAAATTTCTCAAGTAGAGCCGTACGATGGATCGGCTGATCCTCTTGACCATTTGGGCAACTTTAAAGCCCATATGTTAATCCATGGAACATCGGATGCACTTCACTGCCTTGTTTTTCCAGCTACTCTTAAAAAGGCAGCAAGGATATGGTATTCTAGCCTCCAACCAAGAACTATCCATTCTTTCAGTCAATTAAAAAGGTTGTTCATTTCTTATTTCAGGACAAGCTGAAGAAGGCCAAGAAACTCAAACAGTCTTTTCTTTATTCAACAACAAGAAGGAGAGACTTTGAGAGATTATGTAGCTAGATTTAATTCCACCACATTGGAGATCCCAGATCTCAATAAGCATGTGGCAATGTCAGCCATGAAAAAAGGGCTGCGAGCATCCAGGTTCACATTCTCTTTAAAAAAGAAATTTCTAATCAGTTACTCTGTGTTACCCAGGTGGCTTTCCCAAGAGGGGGTGAATTGAAAATTTAAAAAATTTAATAGAGTATGTGCCTTTTAAAAAAAACTTCTTTGACATGATAGGTGCTGTGATTCAGAAATTTAAAGCAGAAACAATTAAGAGAAGAAGTAAAAGCATAATCACAAACACAGTAATTTAGAGTGGTTCGAAGCACCCCAGCTCCTACGTCCACTACCCAAGATACCACTTAGGATTTTCACTATATTCACTACCATAATACAGTCGGATTGTTTTACCGGGCTCACAATCCAAACCCAACTTGATTTTTCAACCAGGCCCACCAAAAACCAACTCTTGGTTTTAAACAGGATCACCAAGAGAATAACTTGGTTTTACCAGGATCACCAAGAACCCTTACACAGTTAGTTTTGAACGGGATCACTAACAACCCACTCGGTTTTTAGACCAGGCTCACCAATAATCCAACTCAACAAGAGTAGAAAAAAGTAAGCAACAATAATGACAAACTATATTGTCGGATGGTTGCCAATGCAGCTCAAGAGAAGCCTTCTTGATTGCACTTTAATGTACTTTTATGGCTTCTCCAACTTCTTCAATAAGTGCTTCAAGCTTTTGATTAGAGTTTGTGAAGGCTTGAAGTCTATCTTAAATGCTCTTGTAGTGCTCTCTAGCTCACAAGCTCAAGTAAGCATTAATCATTCATTAACCTTCTCAAAAGTTGTCCCAATCCCTCTTTTATAGAGTCTTGTACTCTTCTCAGATGGTTTTAGTCATTGTAGACCGTTGGGATGTGATACTTGACCGTTGGAGCACTTTTCAAATTCAAAAATGGAATTCTGAAACTGGCTATTACTTGCCTGAAATCGACCTTCGAGTCGGCTCAAATCCTCTCAAGTCGGCTCGAATCCTCAAAGCAGTTCTGGTCGAGTCGCCTCACTTCATTTGGGTCAGCTCGGTTTCTCAGTAGTTTGATTCCTTACTCTGGAAGAGTCAACTCACCTTACTTTGAGTCAGCTCAGATTCTCAGGCTTTCAAAACTGTATTCTGGAAGAGTCGGCTCGGGTTCCTCTGGTTAGCTCTCCTAGCTGTTCACTTAGAACGGTTCTTTCTATACTCTGGAGGAGTCAGCTCGGATGCTGAAGAGTTGACTCAGATGCCAAACTGAAGTACTTAGTCAGCTCCAATTTTCTTCGGGTTGGCTCGCCTATCTGATTCAATAATTGATACTCTGGACGAGTCGACTCGGGTTTCTTCGAGTCGGCTCCGCTATTTGCATGCCAGTAACCTTCAGTCATGCCATCGATCAGAGTCGGGTCTTTCTACTAGAGTCGGCTTGGATAGTTCTTCAGTAAAAAACTTGAACTCTTCTATAGAAGTTTTCCAGCAAGTCTTCAACACTTCAAGCTTTTCAAACTCAACTTACAAATGAATCTAAGAAATTTGAAGCTTGAAAAACATAGAAGCAACCCATTTTTCATGATTTTCTTTTAACTTTTTCTATGGGTTCTTCTTTACATGAGATAATTACAACACAACTCATGACAGAAAATAAGAATGTAGGAGTTGAAAATGAGCTATGAAATCATCATACAAAAACTTATAAAGCACTTAAAGAGTTGTTAGTAACACAAATACATGCTCTAATATTTTGTATCATCAAAATTACTCAAGGGGTCAACAATCTCCCCCTTTTTGATGATGACAAAATACTGGGCATGAAAAAAATTTTACATGTATAATTGTATTTGAAAGTAAATATTAACATGTATCAGAGCTTTTGCATGTATTAATGTATCAGAGCTTGCATATAGACAAAGTATCAGATCCTATGAAACAGAAAGATTAAAGTGTATCAAAACTCTCGAGAATATGTTCCATATATATCAGAGCAAATAAAGTTGTATTTCAGAGCATTTAAAGCTATATCAGTTAAACTTTTAGTAAGAGTTAGAGCAATATAGAGCATTATTCATTAGAGCAAATATGATATATGTATATATCAGTCTCCTCCTTTCTCATATATTTTTCATGCACAATTCTACATACTCCCCCTTTTTGTCAATAATCAAAAAGGTTTTCAAAATATTTCTCCCCTTTTGTAATACACCAAACTTGATTTTAAAGTGGACAGAGAAGATTGAAAATATTTGTTTGAGATAATTTTACCTATAACAAGATTTAACAATCTATTTTCAAAGTCATTAGAACTAATGTACCATTGCAAAGTGCTGTGCAAACACATTTCACAAACACATTGAGTGAGATAAAAAAGCTTTCATTTCATTCACAGAATTTTCAATACAAATTACAAAAGATTGAAAGCAAGGATCCAACCAAAAGTCTATTCACTATCACTAGGCAATTATATAATGGGTTCTACTAGTTCTTTCTTAACCTTGGCACTAGTGCTAGTGGATGGTCAGGTGGTGGCATGGAAGATATAGGCTCGACAAACTATAGCTAAGAAGTTTGAGGTCTAAGGTGTGGTGCAGGTTGCCTTGGGTGTGGTGCAATCTGACTAGGACGTGGTGTAGGCTGAGTAAGAGCGGGTGTAGGCTGAGACTGTCTAGGAGTAGCAAAGGATGCAATGACTAAAGTATGAAGCTCAGTGAGGGTCACCCAAACAGAACTAAGCTCTTCCTTCATCTTTTTTATCCCAGTATTTAGTGTAATTAGCTTACTAGCCTAGGCATTTGCAAAAGCTTTAGCTGATCCTCTAAGTCTCCCAAACTCAGATCTCAGAATGCCAATCCCTTGAGTATAGTCTTCTTCTATTCTCTTGCCTTATTTTAATCCACCCATCTTGAAGTTCACTTCTTTTAGTTCAGCCTTGAATTCTTCTATGCTTTAGTCAACTGATTTTTTGGTATTTTCAGTGGCTGTCCTGAGGGTATCAGATAAATACTGGGTGTCAATCTGTGGTGTAGGTCTAGTAGACTTAAAGGTGTTGACTCTGGATCATAACTGTCTAACCTCACCACTGATCTTCTCAAGTCTACTATCGACTGATTGGCGAAGCTCGCCAAACATCGAACTCATAGAGCTAATCAATGACTCAGTGAGTGATCTCATCTGCTCAGCAATAAAATCCTGTGACACTAAAGGCCCTGAAGAACCAACAAATGGTCCCTGAGCAGAAGGAGCTTATGGAGAAGCTGGTGATGGAAAGGTCCTGGGACTCCCATAAGTTGGATGCTCAGCCTCCACAGTGTCATGAGTAGCAGGCTTAATGATAATGGCAGCAAGCTCAGTAGCAAACTCAGCATCAACAGAGGCAATGTCAGTAGCAGCAATAGCAGGCTCCTTAAGGATAGTAGCGCCAGCAATAGTATCAGTGATAATCTCCCTAGGCAACTGCTCATGATCATTATCATCAACATCATCATCATCCTCACTGCTTGAAGATCCTATAGCTCTCATATATGTTCCCTTTCTTCCTCCATGTTCCTTCTTTAAGTTCATAACCCATTCGCTGCAAGGATTTGGAGGTGTAGGTGTCTGTATGGTGAAGGGGTCTTCCATCTTCACCTTCAAGGTTTACTTTGGAGGCCTGGAAGAATAGGGTAAGCACCATACCATAAGGCAAACATGCCTTAACCTTCCTGACAGCCTCTTTCATTTGCATCATCATTAGTGCGGCAAGTTGAGAGCTTCCCCCTCAATAACACATCCCATAAAACTAAGATCTTTTTGATGTGTGACAGGTGGGGGGTAGGATCGTTGGTGACCCTAGATGTCACCTAGATTAGGGTACCTTTTTTTTTTGGATTTTTTTTGTAAGGGAGTGGTGAAGGAAATAATGGGATGAAAGACAGGGATCTGGATCTCATGGACTTTGGGACTCACCCTAATGAAGAGACCTCTCACCTCTAGGGCATTCCACCCATCTTGATACTTGGAGGCGTTAGGGTGAATCTCAAAGGTCATGAGAGGATAAAGAAAATGGAATGGGAAGGGGGATAACTAGGGCCTCTCGCCCACTCCTAATGGAGGTAGAACCAAGAACACTTTTTCTTTCAAAAACTCATATTCTTCATTATTTTTCAATACAAGAGAGAGGTCCTTATATAGGGACCAATTAGTTAGGAAGCAAGTAAAGAAAATATGATGCACCACAATCCTTCCTGATTTGCTGTGTAACAACATAGAAGGTTTTATACAATTTCCAAAAAACTCAAGAAAAATAAGAAAAGAAGAGGGGGATCAAGGGGGGGACCATGTGGGGCACCAAACACTTTCTCTTTTAGGCTTGGGGGGGGACCACATCTTTCCTTAGTTACTTGGCATGAATTAGGAGATTCATGCTTATCCACTTGACCTTCCTTTCTCACTTGATGGCGTGTGGAGTTGATGTGCCTGGAGGGTAAGGGGTGTGTTGGCATGTGGTCATGCATGGGTCATCTTCATGTGATCCTTCATGTAATCCTAGGTGGCACAATCGAGGATATGACTAGGACTCCACTTGGCTGCTGAGGTGGCTGGGCTCTCGGGTCCCCATCACTTTCTCACCTACCCAATCAAATCTTCCTATCCTTGGGAGAAAGATCCTGCCAATGAAATTATGCAACAACCTCGTATTGGCCATTACATTGCCAATACCACTTACATCCTCTCTGTTCAGAATTGATTTGAGGGTCTTCTTCCCTTTCCATGGACTGTCTCAACTCTTCCTGTTGACACTCTATCCGTCTTTCTCTTTCTACAGATGGTACAGCCCGTTTGGATCTCTTCCCAACCGCCATCTTCGATGCCATTGCAAAACCTTAGCAAGAAAAGAGAAAATTGAAGCTCAAAAAGTAGGTTTGGATGAATGGAATTGATGTCTGAGTGGAGAGCAAGGGTTGAGAGCAAGAACAAAGGACATAAAATTTCAGAAAAGGTTCTATGGCTCTATTAAAAAATAGCTTGCCTGACATCCGAGTCGACTCGGCAAGCCCTAATTTGCTCAAGTCAGCTTGAGCAGAGCTCTCCAGAACTAATCAAAAATTCGAGTCAGCTCGACTTGAGCACTGTATCTCAAGTCGACTCGGACAGGAACTTTTTACCCAAGTCAAAAAGATTCAGAAATCAAAATTAATTCTAGAAAATCACAAGGAGAGATTGTCAAAGATCTTGGTTTGATGTAGGAGGCTATTTAGATAATTTTTCCTTAATTTTGAAGAGATTAGGTTAAGAAAATTTTCTAAAATAAGTCACAAAGTCCTAATTCTCCTCTAATCATTTCAAATCTATCTTTATCAAGGGTTTAGTAAAAATATCAGCAAGTTGATCAACAGTTAAAACAAATTCAAGCACAATATTATCATTTAAAACATGATCTCTAATAAAATGATGTCTAATTTCTATGTGCTTTGTTCTAGAATGCTGAATTGGATTCTTAGACAAATTAATAACACTTGTGTTATTACACTTGATAGGAGTTTTAGCTTGTGTAACACCAAAGTCTTTTAGTTATTGTTTAATCCATAATACTTGTGCACAACAACTTCCTATAGCAACATACTCTGCCTCAGCAATAGATAGTGCTACTAAGTTTTGTTTCTCATAGTACCATGAGATTAAATTCAATCCTAGAAATTAGCATGTGCCACTAATACTTTTTCTATCTATTTTGCATTCACCATAATCAGCATCAGAATAACCAAGTAAATTCAATGAAGAATATTTTGAATACCATAGACCTAAATTATTTGTTCCTCTTAGATATCTTATTATTCTTTTTATAGTAAGCATATATGATTCTTTTGGATAAGATTGAAATCTAGCACAAATACATACGCTAAACAAGATATCAGGTCTACTTGCAATTAAGTACAACAAAGATCAAATCATACTTCGAATAGCTTTTGATCAATGTTGTTGCCTTCTTCATCTTTATCCAATCTGCAGGTTGAGCTCATGGGTGTACTCATTTCTTTGCTTGTCTCTATATCAAACTTCTTGATGATAATTTCTTTGATGTACTTGGCTTGGTTTATGAAGATCCCTTCCTTTGTCTATTTTACTTGAAGTCCAAGAAAGTAGTTTAGTTCACCCATTAGACTCATTTCAAATTCACCCTGCATCAACTTAGTAAATTCTTCACAAAGAGTTTCGTTAGTTGCACCAAATATAATATCATCAACATAAATCTGTACACCTAATATATCATTGCTTTTCTTTTTGATAAAAAGAGTTTTATCAACATTTCCTCTTGTAAAATCATTTTTAAGCAAGAAAGTGCTAAGTCTATCATACCAGGCTCTTGGTGCTTGTTTCAAACCATATAAAACTTTATTAAGTTTAAAAACATGATTTGAAAAAGTATGACTTTTAAAACCTGGTAGTTGTTCTACAAAAACTTGTTCAGATATAAAACCATTTTAAAAAGCACTTTTCACATCCATTTGAAAAAGTTTAAAATTCATGTAGCAAGCAAATGCAAGAAGTAGTCTAATGGCTTCTAGTCTTGCTGCGGGTGCATAGGTCTCATCAAAGTCTATACCTTCTTCTTGGTTATATCCTTTGGCTACTAGTCTAACTTTGTTTCTAATTACATTTTTTTGTTCATCTAGTTTGTTCCTATAGACCCATTTGGTTCCTATGATGGGATGGTTTGATGGTCTTTCAACTAAGGTCCATACACTATTTCTTTCAAACTGGTTTAGTTCTTCATGCATGGCCATCATCCAATTTGGGTCAGATTCAGCCTCTTCTAAGCTATGTGGTTCTATTTGGGATACAAAGGCTAGGTAATCATGTGCATCTCTATATGATAACCTAGTCCCATACTTTGTGAAGGATCACCAATAATTAAATCTCTTGGATGAGAAGTTACATACCTCCATTTTCTTGGTAGATCAGTGTAATCCTTACTTACCATTTCTTCTCCTTCTTGTGTTGATCTTCCTTGTATGCTCATATCCTCCAATTCCTTTTGAAGTGTACATGTATCATTATCTATACACTCTTCTTTCTTAGAAGGTGAGGGGTTTGTTTCATCAAAAACAACATGTACTGATTCTTCCACAGTCAATGTTCTTTTGTTAAATACTCTATACGCTTTGTTATTTATTGAATAACTAAGGAAAATTGCTTCATCAGATTTAACATCAAATTTTTCTAGATTATCCTTACCATTATTTAGCACAAAATATTTACAGCCAAATACATGAAAGTAATTGATATTGAATTTCTTTTCATTCCAAAGCTCATAAGGGGTTTTCTTCAAAATTGGACGAATCAAAATACGGTTTAAAATATAACAAGCAGTGTTCACTGCTTCTACCCAGAAGTACCTTGGAAGATTGCCTTCACATAATATTGTTCGGGCCATCTCTTCCAAAGTTCTATTCTTTCTCTCTACAACATCATTTTGTTGTGGTGTTCTAGGAGTGGAGAAATTATGATCAATGCCATTTTCTATGTAATAATCATTGAAAAATTGATTTTCAAATTTCATGCCATGATCACTTCTTATAGAAATAATTGAAAATTTTTTTTGATTTAAAACTTTTTTATGAAATTTTTGAAAAGCTTTAAAAGTTTCATCTTTGTGTGCAATAAACAAAATCGAAGTAAATCTAAAAAAATCATCTACTATCATAAGAGCATATTTCATACCACCTAGGCTTGTAGTCCTAGTTAGTCCAAATAAGTCCATGTGAAGTAGCTCAAGGGGTCTAAAAGTTGAAATCATATTTTTTGATTTAAAATTTTTCTTAGTTTGTTTACTTAATTTACAACTATCACAAACATGTTCAAAATCTACTTTAAACATAGGCAAACCTCTAACAAGATTCTTTGAAATTATCTTGGCAAAAGTATGCATGCTAGCATGACCTAATCGTCTATGCCAAAGTAAACAGGACTCCTTGGTTTTAGCATTCATTGCTACTAGACTAGAACTACTAGACATAGCTTGATCATTAAGATCTATTACATAAATATTTTCAAGTCTATATCCAATGAATTTGTTACTAGAATCAAGAGAGTTTGTTACAATGCACATAGATGATTCAAAGACATCCTTGAAACCTTTATCACATAATTAACTAATACTTAACAAATTATGTTTCAATTTATCTACTAGCAATACATTTTCAATATAAGTATAGGGGGTCAATTTGATCTTACCAATACCGATTATTTTTTCCTTGACATTATCTCCAAAGGTCACCAAACCTCTTTCTTTCATCTCTAGGGTGATAAATTGATCCTTGTCACTCGTCATATACCTTGAACAGCCACTGTCGAGATACCATCTTTTCTTCAATTTTTGGACTGCAAGACATTCCTGTAAAATAGTCATCAAGTTCTTTTAGGTACCCAAGCTACCTTGGGTCCTTGCAGGTTAGCAAAGGTAGTTCCTTTGGAAATCCAAATCTTTATTATTTTACTTTGGACATTTCTATAAATATTGTATTGAAAAGCCTTATGTCCTATTCTTTTGCAAGCATAATAGATAATTCTAGAATTTTGAAAGGATGTATGCTTTAAAGTTCTAGAAGTAGATGCAGATGTATATGTAGAAACATTTGACTTCAAAGATTTCTGATTTGAAAACTTAGGAATATACTTTGAAGTTCTTGAAATGGATGTTGAAAGATTTTGTTGCCCAGGTGGCTTTTTTCTAAGAGAGGGGTGAATTGGAAATTACAAAATTTTTACAAGTATGTGCACAAGTAATTCCTTTTAGTGGTTAAGTGCTGTGTTAAACAGAGTATAAATGTAGAAGCTAGGAGGTAGATCAAGCACAACACAAACAAGGCAGATTTATAGTGGTTCGGAGCAACCCAACTCCTACGTCCACTATCCAAGTCCACCACTCGGGATTTCCACTATATCCCCCAAACCGGAATACAGTCGGATTGTTTTACAGGCTCACAATCCCAACCTCTATACTTTGGTTTTTTAAAACCAGGCTCACTAAAGAAACCCACACTAGGTTTTTACAGGCTCACCTAAAACCTCTACACTTTGGTTTTTAAAAGGCTCACCAAAGAAACCTATTTGGTTTTTACAACCGGGCTCACCAATAACCTAAATATTCTAAGAATAGAATAAAAAAGCAACAAAAATGACAAACTCTGTTGTTGGGTGGTTGCCAAGATAGCTCAAGTGAAGCTCTATTGAATGCTCTTCAATGCACTTCAATGGCTTCCTTGC
This sequence comes from Areca catechu, assembly GCA_021397845.1. Classification (NCBI taxonomy): domain Eukaryota; kingdom Viridiplantae; phylum Streptophyta; class Magnoliopsida; order Arecales; family Arecaceae; genus Areca; species Areca catechu. Next base: position 69,376,927 of record CM038041.1, on the reverse strand, counting down.
TTTCTTCAAAAGGTACTTCAAGCTTCTGGTAAGAGTTGGTGAAGACTTGAAGGCTGACTTTAAAGCTCAAGTGCTCTCTCTTCTCACTTCAATAAGTGTTCAATAAATGCTCAATAATTCATTAGTCTCTTCAAAGATGTTCTCATACCTTATTTATAGAGACTTCAACTGCCTTTCCTTGATTTTAAATATTGTAGACCATTGGGAGGTGACAGGTTACCGTTAGAGCACTTTTGGAATTTAAAAACTAGAAACTGGAACTAGCCGTTGGAGGTGACCCCGTCATTCCAGTCGGCTCGGATCTCTGAGAATCTCAGAACGTTCTCAACCATGTTCTGGACGAGTCGACTGGGCTTAGGTGCCAGTCGGCTGGATCTGTGTGCTAGAGAACTTCTTTCCTGTGCCAGTACCAATGTCAGCTGGTTCCTCCATCCAGTCGGCTCGAGAGTTGTTCTTCAGCCAGATCAAATCCAGTTCTCCAGAACACTTGTGCCAAGCTTTGAAGTCTTTTTCAAGGACTTCTTACAATAAATTCAAGAAAAATTGAAGCTTGAAAACTACTAAAAGTAACCCTTAAACTTGATTTAAATAGGAAATTTTTTATAGGGTTCTTCTTTACAAGATGCTAGGCACTTTACAGCTCAACACAAAATATTAAAGATTGTAGGATTTAGAAAGTGTGTCAATGTAGTTGTCCTACAAAAACTTGTCAATCATTTGAAGAGTTGTTAGATAACCAAATGTATGCTCTAATTTTTTGTTATCATCAAAATCACTTTAAGGGTCAACAATCTCCCCGTTTTTGATGATGACAAAACACTGGGCATGTAAAGAATCTATTCTATTCACAAGTATGGATGTATATTATGGTAAGCTTTTACACTTGTTTGACAATTCATAAAATCAACTATATTCTTAAATGTGTATCAATATATGCTATACAGTATCAGAGAATGATTGCTTGTATGTATCAAGCAGCATTAAGTATTGAAGGATAGATGTAATAAGTAGAGAGCATCATAGTAGTCATTGAAGCATGTAAATTAAACATGTATATCTCCCCCTTTTTATAAAATTTCTAAACAATATAAAATTTCTCTAAGTTTCTCTTCCTTTATCATTCATTTGAACATTTCAACAGAAAAGTATTCATAAAAAATGCAAAGATCATTCAAGAATTCTTTAAACTCCCCCTGTTTAATTTACTTTAGTAGTTCTTTTAAACTTTTCTTTCATGCATTCTATGATTCTCCCCCTTTTTGTCATCCATTCAAAAAGGTTAAACAGATAAGCTCAGAATTTTAAATAGATTAAGAAAGTTTCAAGATTTGTTTGAGATAATTTTACTTTCTCAACTAAGAGAGAGAATTATGTTTAAACAAATAGAGAGAGTAAACAAGATAATACATATACACACATTACATAGTGACCAAAAAGATGTTCATTTCATTTCTATCAAACAGGTGTTCAGTACATCAATCATTACAAAAGTTTCAAAAAGCATCCAAAAAGTACTTAAACTACAAAATATCTAGTCAGAATCATCCCTAGGAACATTGGCACCATCCCAAGAAGTGGGTCTAGGATGTCTGCTAGAGGAGGCATGAGGAGGAGGAGCCCTAGGGTGATGAGAAGTACTAGGAGCCCTAGTAGTAATAGGAGGTGGATCATACAAAGGTCTGGTCCTAGCAGTGACCTCCAAGGATCTGATAGTGCCACAGATAGACACCATCTCCATCCAAATTGCTCCCAGCTGTTGCTCCATATCTTTGAGACTTGCTGGCACTTTGTTCATTGCCTCCTTCATCTCACCTATTTCTTTCTGCATTGATATAAGCTCAGATGCTTGGACATTGACGAATGCTTCAGCTGATCCTCGAAGTCTTCCAAGCTCTGACATGATGATTCCAATGTCTCTAGTGTAATCATCTTCCATACTTCTTGTATCAACAATAGTTCCCACTTTGCCTCTAAGCTCCCTCAACTCTGTTTGGTATTCATTTAATGTAATGTCCACAGACTTCAAAATTGCTTCAGAACTTGAAGAGATATAACTCAGGATTGGTTGAAGTTCTATCTGAGGAGTTGATCTTGAAGCTTCCATAGCTTCAACCTTTCCTTGAAGATTTGAAACATGCTCTTCCAGTCTGTACAATATGTTGTCCACTGACTTTTTTAGATCACTAAATAAAGAAGTTATTGTACCTGTCAGTGTATCTGTCAAGCTTTTCATTTATTCTTCAATCTGAACTTGACTCATTGGAGGCTATTGTGCTATAGAAGGGTAGTCAGGTAAAAGAACATCAGCTACAGGTAAGTCAAACTCCAGTGCAGGCAAATCTAACTCTGCTACAGGCATATCAAACATAGGAGAAGGTGCTCTAATCTCCTCAACAGTAGCAGCAGGCTCAGATATATGTGACTCAGGCTCATGTACTGGTGTAGAAGAAGTTCCAGCTGCTTCTATATTCTCTTCCTCTTCTTCTTCTTCACTACTACTCGAGCTGCCAATAGCCCTTACATTTGTGCCTTTCTTTCTCCACACTCCTTCCACTTGGAAGTACCCCATCATCTCTAGAGTTTTGGAGGTGTATACATCTGTATGATGCAATTCTAATCCATCTTCACCCTCCAAACTTACTCTATGAGATTTAAACAATAGGGTAAGCATCATTCCATAGGGTAGACAAGATTTGGCTTTTCTTACTGTTTCCTTCATTTGCATGATTATAATGTATGACAGATTGACAGGAGTTTTGTCTAAAATGTGTTCCATCATGCATAGATCTTTTTCAGTCACCTAGTCAAATCTTCCGGTTCTTTGCAAGAAAATTTTACAAATAAAATTGTGAAGCAATCTCATTTCCAGTGATAGGGTGTTAGCAAAAAATGTACCAATTCCTCCAACATCTTCTTTGTTCAGTATTGTTCTTAGAGTCTTCTCTCTATTGTCAATTACTAAAAACTTCACTCCCTTTGAAGGTAAGTCCAATACACCTTGTAGAAATTCCTCATTGACTATAATCCTCTTTCTTTTTACAGTGGACTCCACATGATTAGTTCCCAATCTTAAATTTTCATAAAAACTTTTAACCAAAGTGGGATAGGTCTTTTCATTCAAAGAACAAAATTTTCTCCACCCTTGATCTTCAATTAAATCTCCTATTTTTAACCCAATGCCTTTAATAAACACAAAGTTAATGCGACGGCCGGAGGTTACCGGACTCGTAGACATCGAAGGCACTTGTCTAGGAGCGGTTGGAGCATCTCTTATGGCTTCCTCTGCAAATTCTTCACTGTGGACGATGCTACTTGGCTCTTCTTACCGCCTTTTGGACCTTCTTTCCTTTTCAACAGATGGAGCAGCCCTAATAGAGCGTTTACCTGTCGCACGCTTGGGTGCCATTGCTAGGAAAGATGGAAAATCAAGAAATTGAAGTGCTTAGAAGGGAGAAGGAAGTCTTTGGAGCAGGTTTTGTAGATGAATGAATCGTTAGAGAAGACAACATAAAGGTTGGAGCGGTTGGAGCATCGAAGGCACTTGTCTAGGAGCGGTTGGAGCATCTCTTATGGCTTCCTCTGCAAATTCTTCACTGTGGACGATGCTACTTGGCTCTTCTTGCCGCCTTTTGGACCTTCTTTCCTTTTCAACAGATGGAGCAGCCCTAATAGAGCGTTTACCTGTCGCATGCTTGGGTGCCATTGCTAGGAAAGATGGAAAATCAAGAAATTGAAGTGCTTAGAAGGGAGAAGGAAGTCTTTGGAGCAGGTTTTGTAGATGAATGAATCGTTAGAGAAGACAACATAAAGGTTAAACGGTTCGATAAAGAGTTTATAACCCTAAGTAAAATACATCGGCGTGAAATTCCAGTCGACTCAAGTAGCCCTAAAAAGGCTCGAGTAGGCTCAGCCAGAGCACTCCTAAGACCATCAGAAGATCTAGTCGACTCAAAACTACTCGAGTCGGCTAGGCCAGAACTTGCTCAAAACTCTGAGTAAATCCAGTCGACTCAGATTAAGATCCAGTTGACTCGAACAGAGAAAATAGAGTTTTTGAAAATTTGATCATAAATTAGAAAGATTTTGAAGAAAATTTTAGAGGAAATTAAGGCTCAATAAAATAGAATAAATTGAGGAGGTTCTCTAGATGAAATTCCTTAGATTCAAAGAAATTAGGTTAGAGAATTTAGAAAGGATCGCAAAGTCCTAATTCACTCCTAATTAGCTCAAATCTATCTTGATTGAGTGGCTTAGTTAATATGTCAGCTAATTGATCTTCAGTAGGAACAAAATCAAGCACAATATCACCATTTGAAACGTGATCTCTAAAAAAATGATGTCTAATTTCAATGTACTTGGGTCTAGAGTGTTGAATTAGATTCTTTGTCAGATTGATAGCACTTGTGTTATCACATTTAATTAAAATTTTAGATTGTGATACACCAAAGTCTTCTAGTTGTTGTTTAATCCACAACACTTGAGCACAACAACTACCAGCAGCCACGTACTCAGCCTCAGCTATGGACAAGGCTACGGAGTTTTGCTTCTTACAGTGCCATGAGATTAAATTCAACCCTAGAAATTGGCATATACCGCTAGTGCTTTTTCTATCTATTTTACAACCAGCATAATTAGCATCAGAGAATCCAATCAAATTCAAAGTAGAATGTTTAGAATACTAAATTCCTAAATTACTTATTCCTTTCAAATATTTAGTTATTCTTTTAACAGCAAGCATATATGATTCTTTTGGTGATGACTGAAATCTAGCACATATACATACACTATATAATATGTCAGGTCTACTTGCAGTCAAATACAATAAGGATCCGATCATACCTCTATATAGCTTTTGGTCAACATTGGATCCATTCTCATCTTTGTCCAATCTGCAAGCTGGGCTCATGGGTGTTTTCATTGATTTGCTACTCTCCATACCAAACTTTTTGATGATATCCTTGATGTATTTGGCTTGGTTGATGAAGATGCCTTCCTTTGTTTGTTTTACTTGAAGTCTAAGGAAGTAGTTCAGCTCGCCCATTAAGCTCATTTCAAATTCTCCCTGCATAAGCTTAGCAAATTCTTTACATAGAGATTCGTTAGTTGCACCAAAAATGATATCATCAATATATATTTGTACAACTAAGATGTCATTATTTTTCTTTTTAATAAATAGAGTTTTGTCTATATTACCTCTTGAAAAATTATTTTCAATTAAGAAAGTGCTAAGTCTATCATACCAAGTTCTAGGTGCTTGTTTCAAACCATACAATGCTTTGTTTAATTTAAATACATGATTTGGAAAAGTGTGATTTTCAAAACCTGGTGGTTGTTCCACAAAAACTTGTTCAAAGATAATACCATTAAGAAATGCACTTTTTACATCCATTTGAAAGAGTTTAAAGTTCATGTAGCAAGCAAATGCAAGTAGTAATTTAATGGCTTCTAGTCTTGCTACGGGTGCATAAGTTTCATCAAAATCAATACCTTCTTCTTGGTTATATCCCTTAGCCACTAATCTAGCTTTGTTCCTTATAATGTTTTCTTGCTCATCTAATTTATTTCTATAGACCCATTTGGTTCCTATTATTGGATGGTCAGTAGGTCTATCTATAAGTGTCCATACCTTATTTCTTTCAAACTGGTTTAATTCTTCATGCATTGCCATCATCCAGTTTGGGTTAGTCTCAGCCTCTTCTAAGCTATGGGGTTCTATTTGTGACACAATGTCTAGGTAATCATGTGCATCCTTATGTGCTGCCCTAGTCCTAACACCATGTGAAGGATCTCCTATTATTAATTCTTTAGGGTGAGATGTAACATACCTCCAGTCCCTCGGTAGATCGGTGTGATCCTTACTTACCGTTTCTTCTCCATCTTGAGTGTCTTTGTCTTGAATGCTCAAGTCATCCATTCCTTTTTGCAATGTACCTGCATCATTGTCTATGCACTCTTCTTGTCTAGAAGGTGTAGGGTTAGTTTCAAAAAATACAACATGAATTGACTCTTCAATAGTAAGAGTCCTTTTATTAAAAACCCTATATGCTTTTCTATGTAATGAATAACCTTGGAAAATTGCATCATCAGCTTTAGAATCAAATTTTCCTAAATTATCTTTTCCATTATTATGCATAAAGCATTTACATCCAAACACAAGAAAATAACTAATATTGGGTTTTTTGTCATTCCAAAGCTCATAGGGGGTCTTCTTTAAAATAGGATGGATCGAAATGCGGTTTAAAATATAACATGCAGTTTTCACTGCTTCTACCCAAAAGTACTTTGTAAGATTGCCTTCACACAACATTGTGCGAGCCATTTCTTCCAATGTTCGATTTTTTCTCTCTACAACACCATTTTGTTGAGGTGTTCTAGGAGCGGAGAAGTTGTGATCAATGCCAAATTTAGTACAATAATCTTCAAAAAATTGATTTTCAAATTTAGTTCCATGATCACTTCTAATTGAAATCAAAGATAGGTTCTTTTGATTTGAATTCTTTTTATGAAATTTTCTGAAAACATGAAAAGTTTCATCTTTTGAAGCAATAAACAAAATCCAAGTAAATCTCGAAAAATCATCTACTATCACAAGAGCATATTTCATACCTCCTAGACTTGTGGTCCTCGTAGGTCCAAAAAGATCCATGTGAAGTAGTTCAAGTGGTCTTGTTGTAGAAACTATATTCTTTGATTTAAAACTCCCCCTAGTTTGTTTACCTATTTGGCATGCATCACAAACATAATTTAAATCAACTTTAAACTTAGGCATGCCTCTAACAAGATCTTTAGAAATTAATTTGGCAATAGTATGCATGCTAGCATGACCTAATCATCTATGCCATAGTAAACCCGACTCTTTGGTCTTAGCATTCATTACAACTAAACCAGGGCTACTTGACATGGCAAGATCATTAAGATCTACCACATAGATATTCCCGAGTCTATGTCCAATGAATTTATTACTAGAATCTAAAGAGTTAGTTACTATACACATAGAAAATTCAAAAACAACCTTGAAGCCTTTATCACACAATTGACTTATACTTAAGAGATTATGCTTCAATTTGTCTACTAGCAAGACATTTTCAATAAAAGTGAAGGGAGTTATTTTGATCTTACCAATACCGATTATTCTCCCTTTGCCATTGTCTCCAAAGGTGACCAAGCCTCCTTCTTTCATTTCAAGGGTGATGAATTGGTCCTTGTCCCTGTCATATATCTTGAGCAGCCACTATCTAAGTACCACATTTTCTTTAATTTTTGGGCTGCAAGACATTCCTGCAAAACAGTCAATGAATTCCTTTAGGTACCCAAGCTACCTTGGGTCCTTGCAGGTCAACAGAGGTGGTTCCTTTGGGAACCCAAATCTTTCTTACTTTCTTAAGGACATTTCTAACATTATTGCATTCTAAAGCTTTATGTCCTATTCTTTTACAAACATAACAAACAACTTTAGAATTTTTGATAGAAATAGAATTTGAAGTTCTAAAGGTTGATGCACTTGATGCAGATTTTGAACTTTTTGAAATGTATGCATTTTTGCTCAAATTCTTAGGAACATATAACAAAGACTTTGAAGTAGAAACAGTTTTTGGTATGGCTGAAACTTTTTGAGATAAAATATTTTGAATTGGTATTTTTGATTTCACAAAAGTAGTTGCTGAAATTCCATTCATAAAAGAAGTTTTAAAGCCAATTCTAGCTTTATTTCCTGAAATTCGTTGTTCTTTTAAAATTAACTCAAGCTTATTTGAAGATAAAGTGAGTTTTTCAACTAAGGGCTTGAGTTTTGTAACCTCTTTTTTCAATTCATTATTTTCAGCAAGTAAATCATTGTTTTTCTTTTCACATGAAAGATTCTCATTTTTTAGTTTTTCAAATTTTTTAGAAAAGTCATGCAGTTCTTTTTGTAATAAAATGTTATTTTCTGAGATTTCATCCTTTTGTTTGAGTAAAGAATCATTCATATTTTTCAATGATTTTATCTTTACTCCAGCTTTTTTAAATTCAGAAAGTAAGTCATGAAAAGCATAATTTAATTCATCAAAAGTAAATTCAGTACAATTGTTAGGGGATGTTACCTCATCTTCGAGACCCATTAAGCAGAGATTTGCAGTCTTGGTGGTCTCTTCTTCTTCAGATGAAGATAAGTCTTCACTGTCGGACCATGTGACAACCATGGCTTTCTTTTTTTTCTTTTGTCGAAGGATTTCTTTAACAGTAGACAGTCCAGACGTATGTGCCCCGGCTTCTTGCATTCGTAGCATGTGGGGACTACCTCTTTATCTTTCTCTCTATCCTTTTCCTTTTCCTTTTCATAATCTTTCCTATGAAATTTTTGGTTGTACCTTCCTTTCTTTCTTCTCATAAATTTTCTGAATCTCCTCATAACCATAGCAATGTCATCGTCTTCTAGGTCGTTATTAGAGGAGGTACTTTCTTCTTCAGATTCTTCATCATCCCTCTTTGATTCGGAAGCAGCTTTGAAGGCTATCATCTTCTTTTTCTTTTGTTTGTCTTCTGTTCTGTGCTGCATTGTCAGCTCATGGGTGATGAGTGATCCCAGCAGTTCATCCAGCAATAATGTGTTTAGATCTTTGGCTTCCTGGATTGCAGTCACTTTGGGATTCCATTTGTCGGGCAAAGAACGAAGGATCTTCTGAACTAGATCGGCATTAGAGTATACCCTGCCAAGACTCTTTAAACTATTAATAATATCTGTAAATCTAGAGAACATGGCAAAAATTATTTCAGAAGGTTCCATTTTAAATAATTCATAATTATGAACTAAAAGATTTAGCTTGGAGGTTTTCACTTGGAAAGTTCCCTCATGGGTCACTTCAAGTTTATCCCAGATTTCCTTTGTTGAAGTGCAAGTGAAAATTCGGTTGAACTCGTTTGCATCCAAAGCACAATATAATAAATTCTTTGCTTTGGCATTCAATTCTCCCATCTTCATGTCATGATCATCCGAGTCCTCTTCAGCCTTAGGGATGTCCATGCCATCATCTTTAATTATGGAAATGTGTGGCCCTTTCAAGATGACCTTCCATAATTGAAAATCTACAGCTTGTATGTAAATTCTCATTCGTGCTTTCCAGTATATATAATTAGTGCCTGTGAATAGTGATCTATTTGTTGATTGGCCTTCGGCCAAGGATGTATTCATGGGATGAGCCATCAATCTTTACTTAAGTAATCAGAGACACTGCTCTGATATCAGCTGTTGTCCAGGTGGCTTTTTTCTAAGAGGGGGGTGAATTGGAAATTACAAAATTTTCACAAGTATGTGCACAAGTAATTCCTTTTAGTGGTTAAGTGCTGTATTAAACAGAGTATAAATACAGAAGCTAGAAGGTAGATCAAGCACAACACAAACAAGGCAGATTTATAGTGGTTCGGAGCAACCCAACTCCTACGTCCACTATCCAAGTTCACCACTCGGGATTTTCACTATATCCTCCAAACCGAAATACAGTCGGATTGTTTTACAGGCTCACAATCCCAACATCTACACTCTAGTTTTTTAAAACTGGGCTCACCAAAGAAACCCACACTAAGTTTTTACAGGCTCACCTAGAACCTCTACACTTTGATTTTTAATAGGCTCACCAAAGAAACCTATTTGGTTTTTACAAGCGGGCTCACCATTAATCCAAATATTCTAAGAATAGAATAAAAAAGCAACAAAAATGACAAACTCTGTTGTCGAGTGGTTGCCAAGATAGCTCGAGTGAAGCTCTATTGAATGCTCTTCAATGCACTTCAATGGCTTCCTTGCTTTCTTCAAAAGGTGCTTCAAGCTTCTGGTAAGAGTTGGTGAAGACTTGAAGGCTGACTTTAAAGCTCAAGTGCTCTCTCTTCTAACTTCAATAAGTATTGAATAAATGCTCAATAATTCATTAGTCTCTCCAAAGATGTTCTCATACCTTATTTATAGAGACTTCAACTGCCTTCCCTTGATTTTGAACGTTGTAGACTGTTGGGAGGTGACAGGTTACCGTTGGAGCACTTTTGGAATTTAAAAACTGGAAACTAGAACTAGCCATTGGAGGTGACCTCGTCATTCCAGTCGGCTCGGACAGTCTTCGAGTCGGCTCGGATCAAGTTTGGGTCGACTGGGCTGAATGCCAGTCGGCTAGCTTCCACAGTTGAGAAAATACCTTACTCTGGATGAGTCGGCTAGGTTAGACTCCAATCGGCTCGGATCTCAGAGGCTTTCAGACCATTCTCAACTGAGTTCTGAACGAGTTGGCTGGGCTAAATTCCAGTCGGCTCGGATCCCTGAGAATCTCAGAATGTTCTCAACCATGTTCTGGATGAGTCGACTAGGCTTAGGTGCCAGTCGGCTAGATCTGTGTGCCAGAGAACTTCTTTCCTATGCCAGTGCCAAAGTCGGTTGGTTCCTCCATCCAGTCGGCTCGAGAGTTGTTCTTCAGCCAGATCAAATCCAAATCTCCAGAACACTTGTGCCAAGCTTTGAAGTCATTTTCAAAGACTTCTTACAATAAATTCAAGAAAAATTGAAGCTTGAAAACTACTAAAAGTAACCCTTAAACTTTATTTAAATAGGAAATTTTTTGCAGGGTTCTTCTTTACAAGATTCTAGCCACTTTACAACTCAACACAAAATATTAAAGATTGTAGGATTTAGAAAGTGTGTCAATGTAGTTGTCCTACAAAAACTTATCAATCATTTGAAGAGTTGTTAGATAACCAAATGTATGCTCCAATGTTTTGTTATTATCAAAATCACTTTAGGGGTCAACATATTTGAAATATAAGCCTTTTGAGATATAACTTTTGGAACATAAGCTTTTGAAGGTACAAAAGCAATAGCTGAAATTTTATTATAATTAGAAGAATTGAAACCAATTCCAGCTTTATTTCCAGAAATTCTTTGATCTTGTAAAATTAACTCAAGCTTGTTCGAAAATAAAGTTTTTCAACTAAGGGCTTGAGCTTTTCAACCTCCCTTTTTAAATCAAAATCTTCAACTGTCAAAGCTTTGTTTTTCTCAAGACATGCAATTTTCTCAAATTCCAAAGCTTTGTTCTTTTCAGAAAAGACATGTAAATCTTTTTACAATAAATTATTCTTTTCTAAAATCTCTTCCTTTTCTTTATGTAAAGAGTCATTGATATTCTTTAATGATCTAATCTTTACACCAGCCTTTTTGAATTCAGACAATAAGTCATGAAATGCATAATTCAATTCATCGAATGTAAATTCTATTTGACGTTCAAGGGATGTTACCTCGTCTTCGAGACCCATTAGGCATAGATTTGCAGTCTTTGTGGTCTCTTCTTCTTCGATTGAAGTCGACTCCTCACTGTCACTCCATGTGGCAATAATTGCTTTCTTCTTCTTTTTATTAAACATCTTTTTTAATATAGGACGATCTGGATGGATGTGCCCGGGCTTCTTGCATTCATAGCACGTGGGCATCTGTTCTTTTTCTTTTTCTCTTTCCTTGTCCTTCTTCTTTGAGTGCTCACCTCGTTTATGGAATTTTTTATAGTATATTCCTTTCTTCTTTCCCATAAACCTTCTAAATCTCCTCACGACCATAGCAATATCTTCATCTTCCAAGTCGTCTTCAAAGGAGGAGCATTCATTTTTCGATTCCTCATCTTTCTTTGAATCTGATGCAGCTTTGAAGGCTATTATTTTCTTCTTCTTCTGATCATCATCAGTCCTATGTTGCATGGCTAGCTCATGTGTGATGAGAGAACCCATTAGTTCATCCAGAGGTAAAGTGTTTAGATCTTTCGCTTCCTGGATGGCAGCCACTTTGGGGTCCCACTTTTTTGGAAGTGATCTAAGAATCTTCTGTATTAGATCAATATTTGAATAGACCCTGCCAAGACTTTTCAAACCATTAATGATATCCGTAAAGCAAGAAAATATGGCAGAGATAGATTCATTTTGTTTCATTTTAAATAACTCATAATTGTATACCAAAAGATTAATTTTGGAGGTCTTCACTTGAAAAGTTCTCTCATGGGTCACTTCGAGTTTATCCCAAATTTCCTTTGCAGAAGAGCAAGTAGAAATTTGATTGAACTCGTTAGCATCCAAAGCATATTATAATAAATTCATGGATTTGGCATTCAATTCCCCCATCTTCATGTCGTGTTCATCCCAATCCTCTTCAGGTTTTGGGACATCCATGCCATCAATTTTAATCATGGGTATACTTGGATCTTTTAAGATGACCTTCCATTATTGAAAATCTATAGCTTGTATATAAATTTTCATCCGAGCTTTCTAGAAAGAATAACTTGTTCCAGAGAACAATAGAGGTCTATTTGTGGATTGGCCTTTGGCCAAAGAGGTACTCATGGGATAAGCCATTTATCTTTACTCTAGATAAATTCAGAGACACTGCTTTGATACCAATTGTTGCCCAGGTGGATTTTCAAAGAGGGAGATGAATTGAGAATTTAAAAAACTCAACAGAGTATGTGCCTTTTCTAAAAACTTCTTTGACGTGATAGGTGCTATGATTCAGAAATTTATAGAAGCAATTAAGAGAAGAAGTAAAAGCACAATCACAAACATAATAATTTAGAGTGGTTCGGAGTACCCCAGCTCCTACATCTACTACCCTAAATACCACTTGGGATTTCCACTATATGCACTGTCGGAATACAGTCGGATTGTTTTACCAGGCTCACAATCCAAACCCAACTTGGTTTTTCAATCGGGCTTACTAAAAACCAACTCTTGGTTTTAAAAAGAATCACCAAAAACCTAACTTGGTTTTACCAGGATCACCATGAACCCTTACACAATTAGTTTTGAACGAGATCACTAACAACCCACTTGATTTTTAGACCGGGCTCACCAATAACCCAACTCAACAAGAGTAGAAGAAAGTAAGCAATAATAATGACAAACAATATTATCAAATGGTTGCCAATGTAGCTCGAGAGAAGCCTTCTTGATTGCACTTTAATGTACTTTAATGGCTTCTTCAGCTTCTTCAATAAGTGCTTCAAGCTTCTGATTAGAGTTGGTGAAAGCTTGAAGTCTATCTTGAATGCTCTTGCAGTGCTCTCTAGCTCACGAGCTCAAGTAAGCATTAATCATTCATTAACCTTCTCAAAAGTTATCCCAATCCCTCTTTTATAGAGTCTTATACTCTTCTCAGATGGTTTTAGTTATTGTAGACCATTGGGATGTGATACTTGACCGTTGAAGCACTTTTCAAATTCAAAAATGGAGTTCTGGAACTAGCCATTACTTGCCTGAAATCGACCTTCGAGTCAGCTCGAATCTTCTCAAGTTGGCTCGGATCCTCAGAGTAGTTATGCTCGAGTCACCTCACTTTATTAGGGTCAGCTTTGTTTCTCAGTAGTTTGATTCCTTACTCTGGAAGAGTCGGCTCGGACTCTCAGGCTTTCAAAACTGTACTCTGGAAGAGTCGGCTCGGATGCTAAAGGGTCGGCTCGGATGCTGAAGAGTTGACTCGGATGCTAGACTGAAGTACTTAGTCGGCTCCAATTTTCTTCGGGTCGGCTCGCTTGTCTGATTCAATAATTGATACTCTGGACGAGTCAGCTCGGGTTTCTTTGAGTTGGCTCCACTATCTGCATGCTAGTAACCTTCAGTCATGACATAGATCAAAGTTGGCTCTTTCTATTAGAGTCGGCTCGGATAGTTCTTCAGTAAAAAACTTGAACTCCTCTCCAGAAGTTTTCCAGCAAGTCTTCAACACTTCAAACTTTTCAAACTCAACTTACAAATGAATCTAAGAAATTTAAAGCTTGAAAAACATAGAAGCAACCCATATTTCATGATTTTCTTTTAACTTTTTCTATGGGTTTTTCTTTACATGAGATAATTACAACACAACTCATGATACAAAATAAGAATATAGGAGTTGAAAATGAGTAGTGAAATCATCCTACAAAAACTTGTAAAGCACTTGAAGAATTGTTAGTAATACAAATACATGCTCCAATGTTTTATTATCATCAAAATCACTCAAGGGGTCAATACTCTGAATTGTTGGCCCGTGCCCAAAAATAAGCTTAGGTCGAAGAACAAGCCCTGAGTCGATGCCAAGTGGAAAGAAAGTCGGTGCCAAATAAGAAAAATGTCAAGAATGACAGGCTTCGATCCCTTGGTGACCGACCAATTCAATGACAAACTCAAAAGTTGAAGAACATAATCGACAGAGACTACGTCAATAAATATGATGCCTATAACCCTCTAACTCTTTCGAGGAAAAAAATACTTATGGAAATAAAAAAAGAAAGTTTCCTTCAAAGGCCAAGGCCGATGAGAGCTTCGACTGCCATACACAATAAAGCCAAGTACTGTCGTTTCCACCGAGATCACGGATATACTATCAAAGAGTGTATCCAAATAAAAGATAAGATTGAAGATCTGATTATTGGAAATTGTGTCCAAAAGCTAATCGTCTAGGCTGTTGATTGTTGTGCTATCTTGTAACTGTATATAATTTTTAATGAATAAAAGTTATTCTTTTTGGCTGTTCATCATATTTGCATTTTCCTGAAATGAACTCTTGTATGATGGAGTCCTTAGAACTACATTATTTGATATAGAGAGGATATATCAACTAGTTCTTAAACTGGTTCACAACCAAAGGATACATTGCTATAGGATGACGATGTATCGAGTATAGATTGTTGTATGTCATATTTGTTGGTTGTCCTCTTAACCAAGGAGTGTGTGACACTGGTGTGACATGCAAGTGAAATGTATGACATCTCACTGAACGTGACCATCTACGGAGCTCCCTTCTGCCAAAGGGTTGCTTGCGAAGGGATATGGGTATATGTGTCCCTCAGACCTGAGATCACCATGGTAGCTTGCAAGCAACTCACTATACTTTGATACCGAACTACCTGGATTTCTAATCTAGTGATGGAAGGTTTCTGGGTACAGTCAAGTACTTGTAGAATAGTGGTGGATCAAGATGGATTGACCCCTCCAAATAGTATGAAGTGAATGGCTCTTTGTGTCTCAATTTAGCAAATCCTTGGCCAAGGTAGTTATTGTGAGGAGTCACAGAACTTGTAAAGTTGAGACATTATTTGAATAAACCAAATTAGGGTTGGCAGTCGAACCCTAGGTCATCTTGAGCATTATGAGGTCAAAGGGATGAATTATGCGGTAACCATATGCCAGAGGTTTTAGAGAGGTGCTATGCATCTTTGACCTATCCGGATATCGGATATCATTACTAGATAAGGACTTTGACCGGTACTAGAAGTGTTCTAGTGCTACCGGCGTAGTGTTCGAGCCTATGGGATCACACATCATAGGGATTTCTATCAGATCTTAAGGCTGATCGACGATTAAGAATCGTTTGCTATCACTAGCGGTCAATGTGATTGACCATGTGTCGACACTTGAGGGGTCAACACTTGGCTGTGACAAGAAGAATTTCCCGAAGACTTTTTTGGAAGAGCCGACTCAACCCCTGCTTGAGTCGACTCGTTCTGTGTTCTGGTTGAGCCGACTCAACCCCTGCTCAAGCTGACTCGAATGAACAGTCGACTGTTCTGTGTCCTTGATGAGCCGACTCAAACCTGCTAGAGTTGACTCGTCTTTGCTCGACCAAAAATCCTTGAACGGCATTTCTAGGATGTTTTTGGAAGGTTTTAACCTTTTCTGAATTTTGAATTCAAGTTGTTTTAGCTCCAAACTTTTATGGAATGATCGTCATTCCTTCCTAATGTGGTTTGAGTCAATATGGTATGCTCCTTGACCTTCTCCCCCAATCACTCCTCCTTCC
The DNA here is from genome assembly GCA_021397845.1 of Areca catechu. Classification (NCBI taxonomy): domain Eukaryota; kingdom Viridiplantae; phylum Streptophyta; class Magnoliopsida; order Arecales; family Arecaceae; genus Areca; species Areca catechu. Next base: position 69,361,152 of record CM038041.1, on the reverse strand, counting down.
TCTTTCTCCCTCTCTTAGCTGCCTCTATAAATAAGTGTTATTTTAGGGCTACTGGGTTAGAGAGAAGTGCTTGATTATTTGTCTCTGAATCTTATTGTTGCTGAGATTCTGAGAGGGAAGAAAAGGGTTGTGAGGACTTGGGCATTGGGTGTGTGGACTCCTGGCACTCAAGCTAGGCCTTGGAAAGAGAGCTAGTTAGGAAGGGTTCCACCTCTCCTTCTCATCTTCCAGGAAGAATAAGATCAACCCAAAGGATCCCAAAGAGCTAGCACTCCGAGGGAGTTGATCAGAGTCGAGCCCATGTGTGGATTACCTGTTGAGGCAAGACACATGTATGTCTTAAGAGCACCATCCTTGGAGCACCACCACTGCATCCATCAAATGTATAATAGTAAGGTACTATTATATCCTTGCTCTTCTCTTGTTTTGATGTTTATATTGCATGCTATTTTATTATACTAGATCCTGTTGTAGGTAGATTGGTAGATCATTTAGATCGATCTACCAAGCCTTCCACTGTGCATATTTTAAAATCATTTTAAAATGTATCTTTTTCTTCCTTGCTTTTGCATATTGTATGTATGGTGTTGGTGTCTTTTCACCTTCAATTATATTAGAGCCAGTTCATCGTAGTATAATAATGCTACCATGCTTTTAACATCATGTTTTTCTTTTAAAGTACTTGGATTGAGTGCTTCACCATGGCCATCCGGTCATAGGAGAGAAGTAGGGCTGCAAGACCCACTCTTCCCATTCAATAGGGTCTCCTATGGCGTGTAGGGGTGCCGCTTGTGATTGACTCATGAAGAGAAAAAATAAAAAAAAATATAGATTAAAAATATTTTAATCTAATGTTATGATCATAAAATAAATTTAGATAAGATTTAAGAGTTTTGTTTTGATTGTATTTAATCTCTAACTTTGAATAGTTCAAGTATAATGCATGAATTTGAAGTCATTGTTTTCTGTCCCCGCAGACGAGCCGACTCGAATCTTGCTCGAGCCGACTCGAATCTTGCCGAGCTGACTCGTCTCTGCTAACAGATGAATCTGTCTATTCTGGTTCTAGACGAAATGACTCGACCCCTGCTCGAGTTGACTCAACCAAAAAGCCCTGAAGTGGTGAATTCAAATTTGCTTGTAAAATTATTTTATATTCTTAATTGAAATTGTTTTGATTAATGAAGGCTATTGAACTTAATTGAGAGTTAAGAATGACAAAGAACTCTAGCAATATGATTCAAAGATTTTAAGTCATTTCAACAAGCCTTAAGGGTCATGGGTTAGCTTCTTTCGGGTCCTTAATTGGGTTAGACCTAAGTTTAGATGCATTGGACTAAATAGAGAACTAATCTAATCAAATATTGAGTTAGGGTTTCTTCTTTATAGATCTCTCTAATAGTTAGATTGATTAGTCCATAGATCTAAATGGACCTAATTTATGGCTCAGTGGTCAGCCTGAGTCTTTATGCTAGTCTAATCGATTTTGATGAACCAATTGGTGTCTAGGTAAGTTTGACATCTTGATCATGGTTCTTTGGGGCTACCTCTTACCTGGCCAACTCGGTTGGTGTCTAAGGCAAGATGGTTAATGGCGGAACCCATCCCATGATCTCACTTACCTGGACAATCTGGTCGATCAGAATTGATTAGATACCTCACTAACTCGTGTTAACCCATGTCAACCAAGGTTATCAATCTTGACTGATTTTAGGTGCCCATGGATCATTAGTTATGAGTAACCCTCCTTGATTGCTGATATAGTCAGTGGGAGGTTGATCCATGTCTTCTCATCTTTTCTTCTATCATAATAAGATTAAACCCTCTAAATTATTAGGTCCATAAAAGGATGAAGTTATAGGGATAACCAAGTCCTAGCCTCCCATTAAGTGGGATGGTAATGGATCCAATAGTTGGATGTTCATTGGCAGATCCAAAGATCGGGTGTTGATCGGGCTATTGGAATTGTTGTTCCTAATATGATGGCTCAGTGCGACTCTCTTAACGATAGTCAAGTGGGTCAGCCAAAGTTGGGCTTGACATTCGTCAGCTAGAAGTATTGAATTTTGTCATGTTAATGGTTGGACCTAACCGGGACCTTCAATAGGAGGCCCAAAGGTCGTTTGAAGTACACCTTGGGGCAAAACCTAAATACTAGAGGTTACTTGGAAAAGTAATCGGTTGAAGAACCAACCTTTAGATGTTCATGGGTGGGCTGGCCAAAGTCGGGCTCATGTATTATCTATTGGACTCTAGTACCTACTAAGAAATTAAAGTAATTCCTTGGATTGGAGGTAAAGGCTACCGATCTGAATAATTAGTGAGAGGGCCTTTAGACTAAAGACCATGTCTATAAGATAATAATTCATATACACAATTAGCTTTGATTTTCCTTTCAGATGTCTTCCAATCTGTCACTCTAGTTTCTTCTCGATAATGAGAAGCTTAAGGATCCCAACTTCGATAGCTGGTATCGAAGACTCAAGATTATCCTAGAGCATGAACGGATCCTGTATGTGATATCAGATTCGGCACCTAAAATCCCTGCTCCCAATGCTCGAGGTTTGGTTAGAGACACTTATCAAAAGTGGCTCTCTAATAGGACCACTGTCTGATGCATAATGTTGGCAGCAATGAATGACAAGTTCAGTCATAAATTCGAAGAAGCCCAGTCAGAAGAAATCCTTCAAAGGTTAAAGGAGTCTTTCAGGACACCAGATGATGTTGAGAGATACAGGGTCTCATGTGCTATCTATAATGTGCGAATGCATGATGGGGCCTCAGTCACTGATCATGTATTGTACATGATCGAGATGATTGAGTGCCTAGCAAGTCGAATGTCCCTTGCATGAATAGATTAGGAAGGATGTGATTATGAATTCCCTCCCCTCTTCCTATCTCGATCTTTTTGATTATTATAGAATGAATAAGCCTGCAGTTAACTACCACGGTTTGTTGGGGTTGCTGCAGACTTATGAGAAAGACCACCATCTAAACAAAGGGGTGGTAAATCTAATGGGAGGATCTTCGGCAGGGTGTCGTCCCTTCAAGAAAGGGAATAAGAAAAGTAAAGGGAAATAGGTGTAGAATGCTTCTGGGCCCAGTCAGGCCAAGAAGGAGAAGGCTGATAAGAGCCATGCGGAGTGCTTCTTCTACAAGAAGTGGAGACATTGGAAGAGGAACTGTCCTCTTTACATTGAGATCCTTGACCCGAACAGGTCCAAGAAGAGAAAGCAGTCAGAAGGTGCTGGACAAGGTATTTATATAATAACACCTTGTAGTTTCTTTATCTGCGATACTACTAACTGGGTATTGGATACTGGAAGTCCAATTTACATTTACAATTCTTTGTAGGGACTTCAAGTTAGTAGAATATTCGAGGATGGCGAGAGATTCTTGAACGTGGGAAATGGATGCCAAGTTCCAGTCTTGGCATTTGGAGTCCTCAAACTAGTTTTCGAGCTTGTACAATCATTTTGAATGAGTGTCATTATTGTCCATCTTTTATTTTAAATGTCATTTCTGTAGGCCAATCGGCTATGTATGGTTATGAACTATCAATAAAGAATGACATTTGCAATATCATTTGGAATGATTCTATTGTAATGAATGGATTTATGAATAATGGCATTTATGTACTGTCACGACCTGTTAGTGTAGTGTCTAGCAAATACCCTAGGATAGATATTGTCAGCAATGCATACCTATGGCATTGTAGGCTAGGTCATATTAACAAGAATAGGATAAATATGTTGAAGTCCGAGGGTCTCCTCAATTTTAGTGAAAGTGGTTCACTTCCAATCTGTGAGTCTTGTCTTCTTGGAAAGATGACAAAGTCACCTTTTACTGGAAAAGGTGACCAAGCCAAAGAGATTCTAAGTCTGGTACATACTGATATATGCGGACCCATGAATGTTAGTGCCAGATGTGGGTATAGTTATTTCATTACATTTACAGATGACCTTTCGAGGTACGGTTATGTCTTCTTAATGAGACATAAATTTAAGTCATTTAAAATGTTCAAATGATATCGTAATGAAGTAGAAAAATAAACTGGAAGATGTATCAAAACCCTTCGATCAGATCAAGATGGTGATTATCTTTCTAGGGAGTTTCTGACATATCTCGAGGAGAATGGGATTCTCTCTTAGTGGACACCTCCAGGGATACCTCAATTAAATAAAGTGTCTGAAAGGAGGATTCAAACCCTGTTAGACATGGTTAGGTCCATGATGGGCTTTTCTTCTCTGCCGCTATCCTTTTGGGGATATGCTCTAGAATTAGCCTGTTACCTTTTAAATAGGGCTTCGAGTAAATCCGTTAACAAAACCCCATATGAGATATGGATTGGACGTAAGCCGACACTCTCACACCTTCGGGTCTGGGGTTGCTCGGCTTATGTAAAATATTTGGAAATAGATAAACATGGACCTAGGTCTGATCGGTGCCTATTCGTTGTGTATCCAAAAGAGTCTAAGGGATATTACTTCTACTTGGCTGAGGAACAAAAGTTATTCGTCAGTCTTAGGACTATCTTTTTGGAAAAGGAGTTTCTTGGTGAAGGAACTATAGCCACTAAGATTGAACTTAGTGAAGTTTAACAAGTAGAAGAACCGATACACTTAAGGGACAACATAGAATCGATTGTGATTAGATCATACCCAGAGCCCACACAGGAACCATTAAGGAGATCTGGTAGGGTAACAAGTTGATCGGATAGATACTACGGTTTCTTGGTCCGAGACGGTGATCTTATTGAACTCGATGAGAATAATGAGGATTCGATCATCTATATGGATGCGATGCAGAGGTCCGACTCTAAAAAATGGCTAGGAGCCATGCAATCCGAAATGAAATCCATGGAAATCAACAATGTATGGACATTGGTTGATCCACCTGAAGGGATAAAATCCATTGGTGTAAATGGATTTTCAAGAGGAAAAGGGGCGCAGACGGGCAGGTCGAGACCTATAAAGCCCATATAGTTCCCAAAGGACATCGTCAATGTTATGGTATTGACTATGACGAGACATTCTCTCCTGTGGCAATGCTCAAGTCCATTCGGATCATGCTTGCTTTAGCGAAATACTTTGACTATGAAATCTAGCAAATGGATGTCCGAACAGCTTTCCTGAATGGTGAGCTGGAAGAGGAGATGTATATGATACAACCTGAAGGGTTCAAATCCATAGACGAGTCAAAGGTGTGCAAGCTTCAAAAGTCTATCTATGGACTGAAGCAAGCATTAAGGAGTTGGAACATGCGATTTGATAAGTGTATCGGATCGTATGGCTTTGTTAGGAATGAAGAAGAACCTTGCATTTACAAATAGGCTAATGGTTCTGTGATTGTGTTCCTTATATTGTATGTGGATGACATTCTCTTAATCGAGAATGACATCCCAGCAATACAAGGAATAAAGGTATGGTTGTCATCTCAGTTCTCTATGAAGGACAGGACATCTACCATGTCCTAGTGTACATTGTGGAAGCGATTCAGTATGGGGCTATCTCCTGATAGGCACTAGAATATGAGCACTATATGAGCATCATGTACTATGACACTAGACATGTGGCATACTCACTAGACGTAGTGAGTAGATACCAATCTGACCCAGGTGAAGCTCATTGGAAGGTAGTAAAGACCATCCTTAAGTATTTGTAAAATACTAAGGACCAATGGTTGATTTATGAAGAATCTGACTTGAAACTTGTGGGGTATACTGACTCCCATTTCTAGTCATATAAGGATGACAGCAAGAGTGTATCAGGATTTATTTTTATCCTAAACGGAGAAGCTATCTGCTGGAAAAGTTCCAAGCAGCCTACTGTGGCGGACTCAGTATGCGAAGTAGAGTACCTTGCAGCATCGGATGCAGCAAAGGAAGCTATGTGGTTGCGGAAGTTCCTTGGCGAGCTAGGAGTGGCACCTTCCCTGGATGGTCTTATTTCGATGTATTGTGACAGCACTGGAGCCATTGCTCAAGCCAAAGAGTTGAAGTCTCATCACCGCACAAAGCACATTCTGCGATGCTATCATCTTGTACGAGAGATCGTGGAACGAGGTGACATTGACCTTTTGAAGATCGATGGAAAGGAAAACCTGGCTGACCCCTTCACTAAAGTTATTAGAATTCAAGAGTTCGATAGCTATAAATCGAAAATGAAAATGAGATTCTGTATCGATTGGCTTTAGTCCAAGTGGGAGTTATGGAGAATTGTGTCCCAAAGCTAATCGTTTAGGCTGTAGACGGTTGTGCTGTCTTGTAACTGTTTATAATTTTTAATGAATAAAAGTTATTCATTTTGGCTGTTCATCATATTTGTATTTTCTTGAAATGAACTCTTGTATGATGGATTCCTTAGAGCTACATTATTTGATATAAAAAAGATATATCAAGTAGTTCTTAAACTGGTTCACAACCAAAGGATACATTGTTATAGGATGATGATGTATCGAGTATAGGTTGTTATATGTCACATTTTCTGGTTGTCCTCTTAACCAAGGAGTGTGTGACACTGGTGTGACATGCAAGTAAAATGTGTGACATCTCACTAAACATGACCATCTGCGGAGCTCCCTTCTGCCAAAGGGTTGCTCATGAAGGGATATGGGTATATGTGTCCCTCAGACTTAAGATCACCATGGTAGTTGCAAGCAACTCACTATACTTTGATGCCAGACTACCTGGATTTCTAATCCAGTGATAGAATATTTCTGAGTGCAGTCAAGTATTTATGGAGTGTGGTGGATCAAGATGGAATTGATCCCTCCAAATAGTTTGGAGTGAATGGCTCATTGGATCTCAATTTAGCAAATCCTTGGCCAGGATAGTTCTTGTGAGGAGTCACAGAACTTGTAAAGTTGAGACACGATCTGGATAAACCAAATTAGGGTTGGCAGTCGAACCCTAGGTCATCCTGAGCATTATAAGGTCAAAGAAATGAATTATACGGTAACCATATGCTAGAGATTCTAAAGAGGTGCTCTGCATCTTCGACGTATCTGAACGTCGAGTATTATTGCTAGATGAGGACTTTGACTGATACTGGAAGCGTTCCAATGCTACCGGCTTAGTGTTCGAACCTATGGGGTCACACACCATAGGGGTTTCTATCTGATCTTAAGGTTGATCGATGATTAAGAATCGTTTGCTATCACTGGCAGTCAATGTAATTGACCATGTGTCGACACTTGAGGTGTCGACACTTGAGGGTTCAACACTTGGTTGTGACAAGAAGAATTTTTGGAAGACTTTTCTAGATGAGCCGACTTGACCCCTACTCAAGTTGACTCATTCTGTGTTATGGTCGAGCCAACTCGACCCTTACTCGAGTCAACTCATTCTATGTTCTGGTCGAGCTGACTCGACCCCTGTTCAAGCCAACTCGAATGAACAGTCTGACTGTTCTGTGTCCTGGACGAGCCAACTCGAACCTGCTTGAGTTGACTCGTCTCTACTCAACCAAAAATCCCTGAACGGCATTTTTGGAATGTTTTTGGAAGGTTTTAACCTTGTTTGAATTTTGAATTCAAGCTATTTTGGCTCCAAACCTTCATGGAATGATTGTCATTCCTTCCTAATATGGTTTGAATCAATATGGTATGCTCCTTGACCTTCTCCCCCAATCACTCCTCCTTCCTCTTTCTCCTTCTCTTGGTTGCTTCTATAAATAAATGTTATTTTAGGGCTATTGGGTTAGAGAAAAGTTCTTGATTATTTGTCTCTGAATCTCATTACTGCTAAGATTTTGAGAGGGAAGAAAAGGGTTGTAAGGACTTGGGCATTGGGTGTGTGGACTCCTAGCACTCAAGCTAGGCCTGGGGAAGAGAGATAGTCATGAAGGGTTCCACCTCTCCTCCTCGTCTTCCAGGAAGAAGAAGATTAGCCTAAAAGATCCCAAGGAGCTAGCACTCTGAGAGAGTTGATCAGAGTCGAGCCCAGGTATGGATTACTTGTAGAGGCCAAACACGTGTGTGTCTCAAGAGCACCATCCTTGGAGCACCACCACTGCATCTATCAAAGGTATAGTAAGGTACTTTTATATCCTTGCTCTTCTCTTGTTTTGATGTTTATATTGCATGCTGTTTTATTATACTAGATCTTGTTGTGGGCAGATTGGTATATCATTTAGATCGATCTACCAAGCCTTCCGCTATGCATATTTTAAAATCATTTTAAAATGCATCTTTTTCTGCCTTGCTTTTGCATATTGTATGCATGGTGTTGGTGTCTTTTCACCTTCACTGATCAAGCATGGTTATTTGGACAAATATGTTCATAATCAAAACCACCCAAGTGAAGCTACGGCACTATGGTCGATGGCCCCAAGGTTGATCACTGATGGATGGAGCTCCCCAATCAACAACTTACTAACGGAATGGTCGGGATGCTATACCACCAACCCTTTTATGAAGATGGCAATCCTTCAAAGTGATTTCGAAGAAGCATCAACTTTTCTGATGATGATTTACAAGGAGTTCAAATACCACATAATGACCCTATTATGATTTCTGCAATAATAGTGAATTACGATGTACGACGAATTCTAATTAATAATGAAAGTTCAATTAAGGTTTTGCTTTACGATGTATTTGTCAGAATGAACTTACCTAGAGATAAATTATGAAGAACTTGTGTGCCATTAACTAGATTTGGCAGAAACCCGGTAAGAGTAGAAGGAGAAATGATACTTCCTATGACCCTTGGGACTGCACCAAAACAAAAAACTCACAATATCACTTTTATGGTCGTCCAAATGCCTTCTGCATATAATGCTATCCTAGGATGACCAGCCTTGAACAAATTTCAAGCCATTGTCTCTACTTATCATTTGTTAATATGATTCCCAACTCAAAATGGGGTCAGAGAAATAAGTGGAGATTAACAAATGGCACGCCAATGTTTAATGATTCAAAATCGATAACCAATCGGCAGACTAACTCTAGAACAAATAGATTCTCATGATCAGATTGAAGAAATGAGAGCTCTAGTAGAAAGAACCATTCCTGCACCTTTGGCAAAAGATGATCTGACTAAGATGGTTCAAATTGGAAGCTCACTCGATGAAGACCAAAGAAAAAGATTGATCAACTTCTTACAAAAGAATGCCGATATATTTGCATGGTCAGCCATCGATATGTCAGGGATACCTCCTGAAGTAATCACACATAAACTTAAGGTGGACCTGTTAAGTCGGCCAATCCATTAGAAGAAGAGAAATTTTGTCCTAGAAAGGTAAAAGGTTATCAATGAAGATGTGGCCAAGCTACTTAATGCAGGATTTATCAGAGAAGTTCACTATCCTAATTGGCTTGCCAACGCAGTGATGGTGAATAAAGCTAACGGAAAATGGAGGATATGTATTGATTACACTGATCTTAACAAGGTATGTCCCAAAGATAGTTTTTCTTTGTCCAAAATTGATCAACTTATCAACGCCACTGCAGGACATAAGCTTCTAAGTTTCATGGATACTTTTTCTAAATATAACTAAATACGAATAAGTCTTGAAGATGAAGAAAAGACATCCTTTGTTATGGACCAGGGGATATACTGCTACAAAGTAATGGCCTTTGGCCTAAAAAATGCTAGAGCGACATATCAAAGATTAGTAAACAAGATCTTTGAAGATCAGATTAGTAAAATCATGGAGGTGTATGTAGACGATATGATCGTCAAAAGTACTCAAGCTGATAATTATATTGAAGATCTACAGAAAGCCATTGATACGCTTCGGAGATATCAAATGAAACTAAAGCCTACTAAATGCATTTTTGGTGTAACCTCTGGAAAGTTTTTGGACTTCATGGTTACAAAATGAGGGATCGAAGCTAATCCGGAGAAGACCTGAACCATACTGGATATAAGGCACCCTATTAGTAAGAAAGAGGTCCAACAGCTGACAGGATGGATTACTTCATTAAGCGATTTTTATCTCGATCAGTTGAAAGGTGTTTACCTTTCTTCAAAATCCTACGTCAATCTAAAGACTTTGATTGGTCGGATAGTTGTCAATAAGCATTTGAAGAGCTTAAGAAGTATATGATGAATCCAATCTTATTATCCAAACCAGAAGAAGGGGAAAAGCTATATCTTTACTTAGCTGCATCCGATGAAGCGGTCAGCTCAGTATTGGTAAGAGAAGGATCCCATGGATCGCATAAGCCCATATATTATGTTAGCAAAGTTCTTCATGTTGCTGAGGTAAGGTATCCAAAACACCAAAAAAATTGTCTATACCTTGGTGGTATCAGCAAAGTGACTCAGACCTTACTTCCAGTCTCATCCGATTGTTGTATTAACTGATTAACCTTTGAGAACTATTCTACAATGTCCTAATACTTCTGGTCGAATGGCTAAGTGGATAGTAAAGTTAGGAGAATTTGATATCACATATCAATCTCAGTCTGCAATGAAAGCCCGAGTGTTGGCTGACTTCATAGCTGAATGTACTTGGAATAACAATGAAGATGATGCCCAGGTACCAATTGAAGCTGAGAAGAATGATCTTCCTTGGATTCTTCATGTGGATGGTGCTTCAAATTCTTCTGGTTGTGGAGCTGGCTTGATTTTATCTAGTCCTAGCGGGGATGTCATGGAATATGCTCTTTGATTCTCCTTTAAAACTTCTAACAATCAAGCTGAATATGAGGCCTTTTTGGCTGGCCTAAGGATTGCCAAAGAGCTAGATGTTTGGAGGTTGAAAGTGCAATCTGATTCTCAATTAGTCGTAATCAAGTAAAAGGGGACTTTGAAGCTCACGATGCAACTTTGGCCCTATATTTGAAAAAAGTTCAAGAACTAAGTGCCCAATTTGATTCTTGGGATATTAGTCATGTCCCTTGAGCTAAAAACTCTCGAGCTGATTCATTATCTCGGTTAGCTACTTCGGCACCCGATTTAATAGGTCAAACTTTTGTTGAACACCTAGAAGCTCCAAGTATTTCTATGGATGACAGAGAAAAAGTTCTTTAGATAGGACAAGAATCAAACTTGATGAGTCCTATAATCAGATATTTAACTGAAGGAACTCTACCTGAAAATAATGCAGAGGCTAAGCAACTCCATAGGATTGCTTCTCAATATATCATCTTAGATAGTTTACGATATAAATAATAATTCTCCCGGTCATTGTTAAAATGTTTGTCCCCTTCAGATGCTGAGTATGCTCTAAAAGAAGTTCATAAAGGTATATGTGGTGACCATTTGGGAGGCAGGTCATTGGCTTATAAAATCATAAGACAAGAATATTATTAGCCAACTATACAAAAAGATGCAGCTAATTTTGTAAGAAGATGTGATCCATGTCAAAGATATGCTAATATCTAGAGGCATCCTTCTAGTCATTTGACATAACTGACTACTCCATGGCCATTCGTCCAATAGGGAATGGATATTCTTAGCCCATTTTCTCTAACCTCTAGACAACGAAAATTTTTGATCGTAGCTATTGATTACTTTATTAAATGGATGGAAGCTGAGCCTTTAGCCCGGATCACTGAAAGTAAAGTTGAGGCATTCGTTGGAAACACCATCATCATAGATTCGGGATCCCTTATGCCATCATTACTGATAATGGGAGGCAGTTTGACAATCAGAAATTTGGTAATTTCTGTGCCAAATTCCATATTCTTCATAAATTAATTTTTGTCGGACACCCTCAAGCTAATGGGGAGGCAGAGGTAACCAATCGGACTATTCTTCATGGATTGAAGACTCGATTGAATGAAACTGAAGGACTTTGGGCTGACAAACTTAACTCAGTACTTGGGGCCTATCATACAACTCCCTGATCCACTACAGGGGAATCTCCATTCAACCTTACTTATGGAAGTGAATCCATGTTACCTGTGAAAATTATTCTCCGTTCTAGGAGAACGAATTGCCTTGAAGAGCTAAATAATGCCAACCAAAGAAGAGTTGACCTCGATCTACTTGAAAGCTCCAGATTACAAGCATAATTAAGAATGGTGGTGTATCAATGGAGGGTTGCTCGATATTATAATTTGATAAAAACAAAAGATAGAAGAAGCTTCATTGATAATTGATAAAAAGAAGTACATTAAAAGGTTCACCAAGAATGTGCATCTGTAAATACTATTCTATCTTCTCTTTGACTGGATCGGGAATCAAGGCAGGAGTGGTTGTTTCTTGGACGGATATTTCTTCGGCTGAAGGACCGACGAAATCATTGATCGACTTTTTTGCTTCATTTGCCTCCTCAATTTCATCAATGTTAATGGAGGAGATATCAAGATCAGGATATAATTTCTTGATCTTCTCTACATAGTCTTCGAAACAGATCCTATAACCTTCTGCCCCCGCTTCATCTATTTCATCGTTAAAATCCTTGGATTTTTTGAACTTGTCAATTGCGTGAAGGCCTTCTTGGATCGCCAAAGTAGCCCTTTATTCAGCTTGTTATAATTTCTATTCAAGAAGAGCTACTTTTGTTTCTATTTTGACCTTTTGCGTCATAATCTAAGCATAGGCACAAGTCTTCTCTTCTATTGTTGTTTTCGCTAGTTGAAGTTTCTTTCTCCTTTTTGCATCGGCCAAAAGTTTCATGGCCTGGTCTTCAACTATCTTTAGTTGTTTCTCCAATGACAAGTTGACAGTTGTGGCTTGGATTAATTTCGACTCTACGGTCGCTCGACATATATCGGCCTTGTCTTTCTCCCCTTGGGTTGATGCTAACTGGTTTTGAAGATCTCTTTGAGTATCAGCCGATTTAAGCATGTTTTTTTCAATCATAGAGACATCATTGATGAACTAACACAAATATAAAGATGAAGTTAAAAACAGAGTTAGAAAATTCTTGGGAAAAGAGATGACACTTACTTTTAGTATCCCTGAATAAATGGAGGAGAAAATATCTCCCACTTCATGCTTGTGTGTCACTTCCTAGTCCCTCCGAAGAATGGTGGATTGCAGCATGACCTTTGCTAGTTTCGGGTTATCAAAACCTGCATCTGCAATATATAATTGGACATATTTTTCTTCCTCTTCTGAACCTAAGTTGGCTCCCAGCTCAGGTATTGCTTCTGCGATTGGAGCTTTGCCCCTACTTATTGAAATTGATCTGTTAGACGGACCGATGTTTGATGGAGTAGTAGATGCATATGGGGGAGGAAGACTTGTCAATAATTTTTTCGATGGAAGTTTGGATAAGTCTGATTTCTCTTCATCAAAGGAAGATGCAATATATTTTGGAGGTTCTTATTTTGTCATAAGTTTTGGAAAGGCTTTTGGATAAGCGATCTCTTTTTACACATGTTCTTTGCTCTCTGAAGCGGGTGGATTTAGCTCTCTCTTTGAGTGCTTGTCGGAGCCTCTCCCTATCTGGTTTCATTTTCGAAAGGTGAAGAAGATTTTCATGGTTGTTTCGAAATAAGACGTTCGAAAAAGAAGTGTTGCCCAGGTGGCTTAGTCCCAAGAGGGGGGGGAATTAGGAATTACAAAATTTTTGTGAATATGTGCATAAGTAATTCCAATTAGTGGTTAGGTGCTGTGTTAATCAGAGAATGAAAGCAGAAGCTAAAGGATAAAATAAACACAACACAAACAAAGCAGATTTATAGTGGTTCGGAGCAACCCAGCTCCTACGTCCACTATCCAAGTTCACCACTCGGGATTTTCACTATATCCCCCAAACCGGAATACAGTCGAATTATTTTACAGGCTCACAATCCAAACCTCTACACTCTGGTTTTTGAAACCGGGCTCACCAAAGAAACCCAAGCTAGGTTTTTACAGGTTCACCTAAAACCTCTACACTTTGGTTTTTAGCTAGGCTCACCAAAAAAACCTCTACACTCTAGTTTTAAAGGCTCACCAAAGTAACCTATTTGGTTTTTACAATAGGGCTCACCAATAACCCAGATATTCTAAATGATAGATTAAAAGAGCAATAATAAAGACAAACTCTGTTGTCTGGGTGGTTGCCAATTCAGCTCGAGTGAAGATCCATGGAATGCTCTTCAATGCACTTCAATGGCTTCCTTGCTTTCCTCAAAAGGTGCTTCAAGCTTCTGGTAAGAGTTGTTACAGGCTTGAAGACAAACTTTAAAGCTCTAGTGCTCTCTCACTTCACTTCAATAAGTGTTTAATAAATGCTTAATAAATCATTATTTGCTCATTAGTCTCTCCAAAGATGTTCTCATACCTTATTTATAAAGACTTCAACTGCCTTTCCTTGATTTTGAACATTGTAGACCGTTGGGAGGTGACAGGTTACCGTTGGAGTACTTTTGGAATTCAAAAACTAAGAACTGGAACTAGCCGTTGGAGGTGACCCCGCCATTCCAGTCGGCTCGGACAAACTTCGAGTCGGCTCAGATGAAGTTCGGGTCGACTGGGTTGAGTGCCAGTCGGCTAGCTTCCCCAGTTGAGAAAATACCTCACTCTGGACGAGTCGGCTGGGCTGAATTCCAATTGGCTGGAATCTCAGAGGCTTCTCAGACCATTTTTAACTGAGTTCTGGATGAGTCGGCTGGATCTAATTCCAGTCGGCTCGGATTCCTGAGAATCTTAGAACGTTCTCAACCTTGTTCAAGTCAGCTGGACCTTGGTGCCAGTCGACTGGATCTGTGTGCCAGAGAACTTGTCTTCAGTGCCAGTGCCAGAGTCGGCTAGGTTGTTCATCCAGTTGGCTCGAATGTGGTTCTTCAGCTAGATCAGCTTCAAACTTCCAGAACACTTGTCCCATGCTTTAAAGTCTTCTTCAAGCACTTTTTATAATAAAATCAAGAAAACTTGAAGCTTGAAAGACTACTAGAAGTAACCTTGAACTTGTTTTTAATAGAAGTTTTTTGTAGGGTTCTTCTTTACAAGATTCTAAATAATTTACAACTCAACACAAAACATTAAAGATTGTAGGAATTGAAAAATGTGTCAATGTAGTTGTCCTACAAAAACTTGTCAATCATTTGAAGAGTTGTTAGATGACTAAATGTATGCTCTAATATTTTGTTATCATTAAAATCACTTTAGGGGTCAACAATCTCCCCCTTTTTGATGATGGCAAAATACTGGGCATGAAAAGAATCTACTCTATTCCCAAATATGTAAGCATTTATATTTAGAAATCAACTGTAATCTCAAATGTATATCAGTATGTGCTATACAGTTATGCACAAAATCAAATTCATAAACTGTAAATATCAGAGATTGATTGTTTGTATGTATCAAGCAGCATTAAGTATCGATTGATAGATATGGTAAATTGAGAGCATCAGAGCATCATAAAAATCATTGAAGTTTGTAAGTTAAACATGTATATCTCTCCCTGTTTATAAGATTTCTAGACAATATGAATTGTTTTTAAGTTTCTTCCCCTTTGACATTCACTTGAACATTTTATCAGAATAATATGTAAGAGATCATTCAGAAATGCCTTAAAAAACTCCCCCTATCTACTTTACTTTAGTATTACTATTGCAATTCATGTATTCTTTCATGCACTTTATGATTCTCCCCCTTTTTGTCAACAATTTAAAAAGGTTAAACATTTAAGCTCAGAATTTTAAATAGATTGAGAAAGTTTCAATATTTGTTTGAGATAATTTCACTTTCTCAACTTAGAGAGAGAATTCTATTTAAACAAATAAAGCTGTAATCAAGATAATACAAGTACACACATTACACAGTAATTAAAAAGATGTTCATTTCATTTCTATCAAAAGGTGTTCAGTACATCAGTCATTACAAAAGTTTCAAAATGCATCCAAAAAGGTACTGAAAGTACAAAATGTTTAATCAGAATCATCTCTAGGAACATTGACACCTTGCCAAGAAGTGGGTCTAGGTGCTCGACTAGATGAAGCATGTGAAGGAGGAGCCCTAGGGTGAATAGAGGTACTAGGTGCCCTAGAGGAAATGGGTGGCGGATCATATAAAGGTCTTGTCCTAGCTGTGACTTCCAATGAACTGATAGTGCTATTGAGAGATGCCATTTCCACCCACATTGCTCCCAACTGCTGATCCAAGTCCTTGAGGCTAACTGGTACTTTATTTACTACCTCTTTCATTTCACCTATCTCTTTCTGCATAGATACAAGCTCAGCTGCTTGGACATTGGCGAAGGCTTCTATTGATCCACGAAGTCTGCCAAGCTCTGATCTTATGATTCCAATGCCCCTAGTATAATCTTCTGCCATACCTCTTGTATCTACAATAGTTCCCACTCTGCCTTTAAGCTCTTTCAATTCAGTCTGATATTCATTTAAAGTGGCATCCACAGACTTTAAAATTATTTCAGAACTTGAAGAGATACAGTTCAGAATAGGCTGAAGGTCTATCTGAGGTGCTGACCTTGAAGCTTCTATAGCTTCAACCTTTTCTTTTAGATTTGAAACATTCTCTTCTAGTTTGTCCAATCTACTGTCCACTGACTATTTCAAATTAGTAAATAAGGAAGTTATAGTACTAGTCAGTGAATCTGTCAAGTTTTTCAACTGTTCTATAATCTGAACTTAGACAATTGGAGGCTGTGTAGCTGCAGTAAGATAGTCATGTAAAGGAGCATCAGCTGAAGGCAGGTCAAACTCTGGTGCTGGCAAGTCAAACTCTGCTGCAGGCAAATCAAATATATGTGACGGTGCTCTAGTCTCCTCAGTGATAGCAGCAGGCTGAGGTACAAATGACTCAGGCTCCGGTACAGGTGTAGAGGAAGTTCCAGCTGCTTCTTCCTCTTCCTCTTCTTCACTACTACTGGAGCTGCCAATGGCTCTTATATTTGTGCCCTTCTTTCTCCAGACTCCTTCTACTTGATAATATTCCATTCTCTCAAGAGTTTTAGATGTGTAGATATCAGTGTGATGCAATTCTAATCCATCTTCACCATCCAAATTGACTATATGGGATTTAAACAACAATGTAAGCATCATACCATATGGCAAATAGGATTTAGCCTTTCTTACTGTTTCTTTCATCTGCATGATTATAATATATGACAGATTGACAGGAGTTCTTTCTAGGATGTGCTCCATGAGACATAGATCCTTTTCGCTCACCTAATCGAACCTACCAGTTCTTTGTAAGAAGATTCTACAAATGAAGTTGTGAAGTAGTCTCATTTCCAATGATAGGGTGTTAGCTAAACAGTCCCAATTCCTCCTACATCCTCTTTGTTAAAAATTGTTTTCAGAATCTTCTCTCTATTTTCAATTACTAAAAACTTCAGTCCCTCAGAAGGTATATCCAATAATTCAAGTAAGGACTCTTCATTCACAATAACCCTCTTCCCGTTGACAGTGGATTCCACATGGTTACCTTAGGTTCTCATAAAAGTTTTTAACCAAAGTGGGATAGGTTTTCTCATTCAATGAACAAAATTTCCTCCATCCTTGGTCTTCGATTAAGTCTCCTATCTTTAACCCAATGCCCTTAATAAACTCAAAATTAATTTGGCGACCAGAGGTTACCAAATGCGTAGACATTGAGGGTACTTGGCTGGGAGCTGATGGAACTTCTCTTATGGCTTCCTCTGTAATTTCTTCATTGCTCGGCTCTTCTTGTCTTCTCTTGGACCTTCTTTCTTTTTCAGCCGAAGGAGCAACCCTAGCGGACCGTTTCCCTATTGCACGTTTGGTTGCCA
Source organism: Areca catechu (assembly GCA_021397845.1). NCBI lineage: Eukaryota > Viridiplantae > Streptophyta > Magnoliopsida > Arecales > Arecaceae > Areca > Areca catechu. The sequence goes on along the minus strand of CM038041.1, from coordinate 69,343,552 downwards.
TAGCTAGGAAAGATGGAAGAGCAAGAGAATGAAGTGCTTGGTAGGGAGTAGGAAGTCTTTGGAGTGGGTTTTGGAGATGAGTGAACCGTCAGAGAAGATAACATAGAAGCTAAACGATTCGGAGAAGAGTTTATAACCCTAAGCGAAACACCTTAATGCAAAAATCCAATCGACTCGAGTAGCCCTAAAAGGGTTTCCAGTCGACTCAACCCGAGCTTCTCTAAAATCATCAGAAATTCCAGTCGACTCGAAATTGTTTGAGCCGGCTAGGCCAGAACAAGTTCAAAACTCACAAAAAAATCCAGTCGACTAGGATTAAGATCCAGTCAACTCAAACAGAGAAAATAAAGTTTTAAGAAATTTGAACACAATTCAGAAGAATTTTTAATAAAATTTGAAGGGTATTAAAGCTCAATAGAATAGAATAAATTTAGGAGGTTTTCTAGATAAAGTTTCCTTAGAATTGAAGGAATTAGGTTGAAGAATCTAGAAGCGATCACAAAGTCCTAATTCACTTCTAATTAGCTCAAATCTATCTCGATTGAGTGGCTTGGTGAATATGTCAGCTAATTGATCTTCAGTAGGCATAAAGTCAAGCACAATATTACCATTTGATACATGATCTCTAATAAAATGATGTCTAATTTCAATGTGCTTGGTTCTAGAGTGTTGAATTAGATTCTTTGTCAAATTGATAATACTTGTGTTATCACATTTAATTAGAATTTTAGATTGTGATACACCAAAGTCTTCTAGTTGTTGTTTAATCCATAACACTTGAACACAATAACTACCAGCAGCCATGTACTCAGCCTCAGCTGTGGACAAGGCTACGGAGTTTTGCTTCTTATAGTGCCATGAAATTAAATTCAACCCTAGAAATTGACATGTACCACTAGTACTTTTTCTATCTATTTTACAAACAGCATAATCAACATCAGAGAATCTAATCAAATTCAAAGTAGAATGTTTAGAATACCAAATTCCTAAATTACTTGTTCATTTCAAATATTTAATTATTCTCTTTACAGCAAGCATATGTGTTTCTTTTGGTGATGACTAAAATCTAGCACATACATATACACTGTATAATATGTCAGGTCTACTTGCAATCAAATATAATAAGGATCCAATCATACCTCTATATAGCTTTGGGTCAACATTGGATCCATTCTTATCTTTGTCCAGTCTACAAACTGGGCTCATGGGTGTGCTCATTATTTTGCTACTCTCCATACCAAACATTTTGATAATTTCCTTGATGTATTTGGCTTGGTTGATGAAGATGCCTTCCTTTGTTTGTCTTACTTGAAATCCAAGGAAGTAGTTCAGCTCACCCATTAAGCTCATTTCAAATTCTCCCTGCATAAGCTTAGTAAATTCTTTATATAGAGATTCGTTAGTTGCACCAAAAATGATATCATCTACATATATTTATACAACTAAGATGTCATTATTTTTTTTTTGATAAACAAAGTTTTATTTACATTTCCTCTTGAAAAATCATTTTCAATTAAGAAAGTGATAAGTATATCATACCAGGCTCTAGGTGCTTGTTTCAAACCATACAATGCTTTGTTTAATTTGAATACATGGTTTGGAAAAGCATGATTTTTAAAACCTGGTGGTTGTTCCACAAAAACTTGTTTAGAGATAAAACCATTAAGAAATGCACTTTTTACATCCATTTGAAAGAGTTTAAAGTTCATGTAGTAAGCAAATGCAAGTAATAATCTAGTAGCTTCTAGTCTTGCTACGGGTGCATAAGTTTCATCAAAATCTATACCTTCTTCTTAGTTATATCCCTTAGCCACTAATCTAGCTTTGTTCCTTATAATATTTCCTTGTTCATCTAATTTATTCCTATAGACCCATTTAGTTTTTATAATTGGCTGGTCTGTAGGTCTATCTACAAGTGTTCATACCTTATTTCTTTCAAACTGGTTTAATTCTTCATGCATTGCCATCATCCAGTTTGGGTAAGTCTCAGCCTCTTCTAAGCTATGGGGTTCTATTTGTGACACAAAGGCTAGGTAATCATGTGCATCCTTATGTGCAGTCCTAGTCCTAACACCATGTGAAGGATATCCTATTATTAATTCTTTAGGGTGAGATGTAACATACCTCCAGTCCCTCGGTAGATCAGTGTGATCCTTACTTACCGTTTCTTCTCCACCTTGAGTGTCTTTGTCTTGAATGCTCAAGTCATCAATTCCTTTTTGCAATGTACTTGCATCATTGTCTATGCACTCTTCTTGTCTAGAAGGTGTAGGGTTAGTTTCAATAAATGCAACATGAATTGACTCTTCAACAGTAAGAGTCCTTTTATTAAAAACCCTATATGCTTTGCTATGTAAAGAATAACCTAGGAAAATTGTATCATCAGCTTTAGAATCAAGTTTTTCTAAATTATCTTTTCCATTATTATGCACAAAGCATTTACAACCAAATACATGAAAATAACTAATATTGGGTTTTTTTGTCATTTCAAAGCTCATAGGGGGTTTTCTTTAAGATAGGACAGATCAAAATGTGGTTTAAAATATAACATGCAGTGTTCACCACTTCTGCCCAAAAGTACTTTGGAAGATTGCCTTCACACAACATTGTGCAAGCCATTTCTTCCAATGTCCTGTTTTTCTTCTCTACAACACCATTTTTTTGAGGTTTTCTAGGAGCGGAGAAGTTGTGATCAATGCCAAATTCAGTATGATAATTTTCAAAAAATTGATTTTCAAACTCAATTCTATGATCACTTCTAATTGAAATCAAAGATAAGTTCTTTTGGTTTGAAACCTTTTTATGAAATTTTTGGAAAACATGAAAAGTTTCATCTTTCGATGCAATAAACAAAATCCATGTAAATCTCGAAAAATCATCTACTATCACAAGAGCATATTTCATCCCTCCTAGGCTTGTGGTCCTAGTAGGTCTGAAAAGATCCATGTGAAGTAGTTCAAGAGGTCTTGTTGTGGAAACTATATTCTTTGATTTAAAACTCTCCCTAGTTTGTTTACCCATTTGGCATGCATCACAAACATGATTCAAATCAACTTTAAACTTAGGCATGCCTCTAACAAGATCTTTAGAAATTAATTTGGTAATTGTATGCATGCTAGCATGACCTAATCGTCTATGCCATAGTAAGCCCGACTCTTTGGTCTTAGCATTCATTGCAACTAGACTAGGGCTACTAGACATGGCAAGCATGACCTAATCATCTATGCCATAGTAAGCCTGACTCTTTGGTCTTAGCATTCATTGCAACTAGACTAGGGCTACTAGACATGGCAAGATCATTAAGATCCACCACATAGATATTCCCGAGTCTATATCCAATGAATTTATTGCTAGAATCTAAAGAGTTAGTAACTATGCACATAGAAGACTCAAATACAACCTTGAAACCTTTATCACATAATTGACTTATACTTAAGAGATTATGCTTCAATTTGTCTACTAGCAAAACATTTTCAATAAAAGTAAAGGGAGTTATTTTGATCTTACCAATACTGATTATTCTCACTTTGCCATTGTCTCCAAAGGTGACCATACCTCCTTTTTTCATTTCAAGGGTGATGAATTGGTTCTTGTCACCCGTCATATGTTTTGAGTAACCGCTGTCCAAGTACCCAAGACATTCCTGCAAAACAGTCAATGAATTCTTTTAGGTACCCAAGCTACCTTGGATTCTTGCAGGTTAGCAGAGGTGGTTCCTTTTGAAATCCAAATCTTTTTTACCTTTTTATAGATATTTCTAAAATTATTGCATTCAAAAGCTTTATGTCCAATTCTTTTACAAGCATAGCAAATAACTTTAGAATTTTTGTTGGAAACAGAATTTGACATTCTAAAAGTTGATGCACTTGATGCAGATTTCAAACTTTTTGGATGTATGCATTTTTGCTCAAATTCTTAGGAACATATGATAAAGATTTTGAAGTAGAAACTGTTTTTGGTGTGGCTGAAACCTTTTGAGATAAAATATTTTGAGCTGGTGTTTTGGATTTTATAAAAGTTGTTGCTGAAATTCCATTTATAAAAGAAGTGTTGAAACCAATTCCAGCTTTATTTCCAAAAATTCGTTGTTCTTTCAAAATTAGCTCAAGCTTATTTGAAGGTAAAGTGAGTTTTTCAACCAAAGGCTTGAGTTTTGTAACCTCCTTTTTAAATTCATTGTTTTCAGCAAGTAAATCAATATTTTTCTTTTCATATGATAAATTCTCATTTTTCAATTTTTCAAATATTTTAGAAAAGTTATGCAGTTCCTTTTGTAATAAAATATTCTTTTCTGAAATTTCATCTTTTTGTTTGAGTAAAGAATCATTCATATTTTTTAATGATTTTATCTTTACTCCAACTTTCTTAAATTCAGAAAGTAAATCATGAAAAGCAGAATTTAGTTCTTCAAAAGTAAATTCAGTACAGTTGTTAGGGGACGTTACCTCATCTTCAAGATCCATTAAGAAAAGATTGGCAATCTTGGTGGTCTCTTCTTCTTCAGATGCTGTTGAGTCTTCACTGTTGGACCATGTAGCAACCATGGCTTTCTTTTTCTTCTTTTGTTTGAAGGATTTCTTCAGCATTGGATAGTCTGGACGTATGTGCCCCGGCTTCTTGCATTCGTAGCACGTGGGGACTACTTCCTTGTCTTTCTCTCTGTCCTTCTCCTTTTCTTTTCCATAATCCTTCTTGTGAAACTTCCGGTTGTACCTTCCTTTCTTTCTTCCATGAATTTTCTAAATCTCCTCACAACCATAGCGATGTCTTTGTCTTCTAGGTCGTCATTGGAGGAGGTGCTTTCATCTTCAAATTCTTCATCATCTCTCTTTGAATTGAAAGCAGCTTTGAAGGCGATTGTCTTCTTTTTCTTCTGCTCATCTTCCATTCTGTATTGCATTGTTAGCTCATGGGAGATGAGTGATCCCAGCAGTTCATCTAGCATCAAAGTGTTAAGATCTTTGGCTTCCTGGATCGCAGTTACCTTGGGATCCCATTTGTCGGGCAAAGAGCGAAGGATTTTTTGAACCAGATCTGCATTAGAGTATACCCTGCCAAGACTTTTTAAACCATTAATAATATCTGTAAATCTAGAGAACATGGCAGATATAGTTTCAGAAGTTTCCATTTTGAATAATTCATAGTTATGAACTAAAAGATTTATCTTGGAGGTTTTCACTTGGGAAGTTCCCTCATGGGTCACTTCGAGTTTATCCCAGATTTCCTTTGTTGATGAGCAAGTGAAAATTCAGTTGAACTCATTAGCATCCAAAGCATAATATAATAAATTCATTGCTTTGGTGTTCAATTCCCCCATCTTCATGTCATGATCATCCCAGTCCTCTTCAGGCTTAGGGATGTCCACGCCATCAACTTTAATTGTGGAAATGTGTGGCCCTTTCAAGATGACCTCCATAATTGAAAATCTATAGCTTGTATGTAAATTTTCATTCATGCTTTCAAAAAAGAATAATTAGTGCCCATGAATAGTGGAGGTATATTTATTGATTGGCCCTCGGCCAAGGATGTACTCATGGGATGAGCCATCGATCTTAACTCAAGTAATCAGAGATACTGCTCTGATACCAGCTGTTGCCCAGGTGGGTTAGTCCCAAGGGGGGGGGGGGAATTGGGAATTACAAAATTTTTGTGAATATGTGCACAAGTAATTCCAATTAGTGGTTAGGTGCTGTGTTAATCAGAGAATGAAAGCAAAAGCTAAAGGATAAAACAAACGCAACACAAACAAAGCAGATTTATAGTGGTTCGGAGCAACCCAGCTCCTACGTCAACTACCCAAGTTCACCACTTGGGATTTCCACTATATTCCTCAAACCGGAATACAGTCGAATTGTTTTACAGGCTCACAATCCAAACCTCTACACTTTGGTTTTTGAAATCGGGCTCACCAAAGAAATCTAAGCTAGGTTTTTACAAGTTCACCTAAAACTTCTACACTTTGGTTTTTAGCTAGGTTCACCAAAGAAACCTCTACACTCTGGTTTTAAAGGCTCACCAAAGTAACCTATTTGGTTTTTACAACAGGGCTCACTAATAACCCAGATATTCTAAATGATAGATTAAGAAAGCAACAATAAAGACAAACTCTGTTGTCTGGGTGGTTGCCAATTCAGCTCGAGTGAAGATCCACATAATGCTCTTCAATGCACTTCAATGGCTTCCTTGCTTTCCTCAAAAGGTGCTTCAAGCTTCTGATAAGAGTTGTTGCAGGCTTGAAGACAAACTTTAAAGCTCTAGTGCTCTCTCACTTCACTTCAATAAGTGTTCAATAAATGCTCAATAAATCATTATTTGCTCATTTGTCTCTCCAAAGATGTTCTCATACCTTATTTATAGAGACTTTAACTGCCTTCCCTTGATTTTGAACGTTGTAGACCGTTGGGAGGTGACAGGTTACCGTTGGAGCACTTTTGGAATTCAAAAACTAAGAACTGGAACTATCCGTTGGAGGTGACCCCGCCATTCCAGTCGGCTCGGACAAACTTCGAGTCGGCTCGGATGAAGTTCGGGTCAACTTGGTTGAGTGCCGGTCAGCTAGCTTCCCTAGTTGAGAAAATACCTCACTCTGGACGAGTCGACTGGGCTGAATTCCAGTCAATCTCAGAGGCTTCTTAGACCATTTGCAACTGAGTTTTGGATGAGTCAGCTGGATCAAATTCCAGTCGGCTCGGATTCCTGAGAATCTCAAAACATTCTCAACCTTGTTCTGGACGAGTCGGCTGGACCTTGGTGCCAGTCGGCTGGATCTGTGTGCCAGAGAATTGTCTTCAGTGCCAGTGCCAGAGTCGGCTGGGTTGTTCATCCAGTCGGCTTGAATGTGGTTCTTCAGCTAGATCAGCTTCAAACTTCCAAAAAACTTGTCCCATGCTTTAAAGTCTTCTTCAAGCACTTTTTACAATAAAATCAAGAAAACTTGAAGCTTGAATGACTACTAGAAGTAACCCTTGAACTTATTTTTAATAGAAATTTTTTGTAGGGTTCTTTACAAGAATCTAAATAATTTACAACTCCACACAAAATATTAAAGATTGTAGGAATTGAAAAATGTATCAATGTAGTTGTCCTACAAAAACTTGTCAATCATTTGAAGAGTTGTTAGATGACTAAATGTATGCTCCAATGTTTTATTATCATCAAAATAACTTTAGGGGTCAATAAGAAGAAACTCGAATTGCTCAAAACAAGATCGACCTGAAAAGCATGACTAAAACCCCTTTATATAAGAATTATCAATGATTAAGATTCATGGCCCAAATCTCGAGCAATCTAAGGATCGTGCCACGTCTGTGCCCCTTGAAAGGTTTCCGGTGCACCACAGTGAAAAGATAATTTCAAAATGATGAAATTTATACCAAAACCCTTAGCCAGGATCTCCTTATTCAGGATTAAAACATATGAGAAACATGCAAACCTACACTATTAGAATTAGGGCACCAACCTGTTGTTGCTAAATCCAATTTTGACGTAGAATCAAAACTTGATGTTGAATGACCCTTTTGAATTCACCAGGCGTCCAAATGTCCACCCTCCAATGGTGATCCACAAGAAAATTGATCAAGATGCTTGCTTCTTCAAAAGTTTTTTCACTTGAATTCTTCTCCTAGAACTCAAGAGGACTATGGCTGAAAAACTCCACGGCAGGGACTTCTTACTTCCTTTCTTTCTTCTTCCTCTCCCTTTCTTAAGACCTTGTCCTAAGAATACACTCTTGTCTTGAAGGAGGAGGAGGATTTAAGACACTAATGTCTTAATGTAAAAGGAAATAAAAACAGAGTATATCTTCTTTTCTTTTACCGTTCGAGAGATTCTTCCTATCTCTTGTTTTAGACTTGAGTTTCAACAGAGAAGAGAACTCTATAAAAGGGAAACTCTTATGTCCTAAACAAGCTAAGGAGGAATCAGTCTCCTGGAAAGGAAATAAAAATAAAAAAAATCTTCTGTCATACATCCCAAAAAACACCCGAAGCCTCTGTTCCTTAAATAGACTACAAAAAGATGTCTTTTCAAAAGAACACAACTCTCCGTTAACTATTTCTCATGGCTTTCCACATTTCTCACGCCCTCTTCTTCCTTCTCATGGCCCTTCAGATTCAAACTCACAGCTCTTCCTAAAAGAAAAGTCGTAAAGTTTTAAGAAGAAGGAAGTCGCGATGTTTCGGTCTCCGAAGAGACATTATATCGCGCAACCGGGAAGAGTTAGCGCCTTTTATCTTTCTCAAAATCTCCCAAACCATTAGATGACCATCTAATGGTCATTAGGAGATGCGCTAATAGAGAATAACCGGCCAAAATGCAAAAATTGCGGTGAAATAAGAAGACTTCACGCGCGCATGAAGAGTCCATGCGCGCGTGGAGTCTTTCCTCTTATCCACGCGCACAAATAATTTGGGCGGCCTATATGGATGGGCTTGGATGTTAATTAAGATGTAGTCTTAGCCATGGGTTAGCCCAAAGTCCTATATATTTAATTAGGATCTAATTAGGTCCAATTAGAACCCAAATTGATCCAATTCAGAACCCTAATTCAAATCCAATTCGAATAGAAGCTAGGGTTTGCAACACCTGCTAGAGTGTTATCCTGCAAAGATGATTTAATTATAAATTAAACTCTTGATCAATCCTCTTAAGTGTGTGACCCATTGGGTTCCATATCCAGCCGGTAGTAGGTCTGAGTACAAGTTGACCTAACTTGATTAGAACTCTTTCTAATCGATTTAGGTCAAAACGAGCTTACCCGACTTGATCAATTAGGACTCTTCCTAATAAGTGATCTTTAAATTTGATCAACCCATAAGACAAGATTGACGTCTAGCAACGTGTCATGTCTACCCGGAAGATATGGAAATTCTGGTGAAATACCAAAACTACCCTTTAGTAGAAAGTTACCGTACAATTAAATCTTTTGATCAGCCTGCACCCAAAATATAATTATGGATATGGATATATGTCAAATCCAATATTATATTTATTTCTAGCTCAATCTTATATTGATGATTCAATTATCTTGATATTAGAAACCATCTCTAATATCTTTACTTTGATCAAAGATTCCCTGAATCATCATCTGATTGATAACTAGCTGGATGCAATCTCCTCTTACTAAGAGTGATCGATTCCTTGTTGACCTACTCATTACCTTCATATACAATTCACCATTCCCAGTATCAATCCTGTGCATGACTCAATGTCATGATTAGGATTGAGCCAAAGGATGGGTTCATGTACATAAGGTACTTATGGCAGTTTCAGGTCAAAGGATTACTTGTACCACTCCCACTATGAGAACCTTCTATTGACATGTAGCTAAGACTCCATTAGATGTTCTCAAGTTGGATCATATCAGTGAACTCATTTACTAATGAGCACCCACATCCTAGTATTAGTGTCATACATAAGTGACTGTGAGAGCAGTCACCCTTTCTAGTATACATGGGATGTGCTAGTCTTACCGAAAAAATCCTGATCCCCTACTCAGGGTTCCTTTGACTAGGAATATTTTAGATTAAGGTTTTAAAACTTTAGGTCTCACTGGTATGATCTCATCATAATCCTAAAATCATAGCCCTAATCTATGGGGTTCATCATAATAAAACATAGCGTATGACGAAAAAATAATGCCTTTATTAGAATATTATCAATTACATTGATTTGGGAGATATAATATTGATTGGCTTGTAGGGCATATCCCTTTCACCCCTGATTTGGTGGGGATTAATATGTCGATTTTGATTCTTCAAAAATCATGTATGGAAAGAGAAAAGATAGCTATTGGTTTGAATTCAAATTGTGTACGGTTCCTGGAAAACTGACTAACACGATTTCACGACCTGCAAAATAACTACCCCTCCAATGGGAATGTGACATTTGGTGGGATTGATATGTCTTTTTGTTTTGGTATATCAAAATTGATATTCAGATATCCCATGAAAATTCTCTTTCTCAAAGAAGAATGAGAGAGAAAAAAAAAATATTTGATGAATCTGCTTAAAAGATTGGTTCATTACAGGCATAAATAGCCTAGGAAGTTAAGAAAATAGCATATCGCCCAGTTACCCACAAGGGCTGACTGATTATGAATATTCTGTTCTCTTGACAAAATGATGACTAATTACTTATTTCCATCAGAAGAGTTGGGTGACTTTCATTTATAAGAAATTTTTCTTATTAATGATTTTGATTTGTCGGATTATCTTAAATGAAGAATTGTTTTGGTCGGATTTTCTAAAATATATCAATACTATTTGAAGTCCGATGATTTCATATGATAATCTATCTTATTTGGACAACTTCATAGTCGGACCAATTTCTTTCAAAAATTTATCTATTCTATGCATGATTCGACGGTCCCACACCTAAAAATTTTTTTACTTAGAAGGGTTTGTAAAATAATTTATCCTGTTTGATTTAACGATTTCTCCTATTTAAAGTTTAGATGAGATTTTTTCTAAGAGATATTTGTTTTGTTCAAGGTTCAACAGTTTTTATTTAAAGATATCAGACAAGTTGACTAGTTTGTATTTATCAAAATTTATCACGGTTATATGATTTGAGAAAGAAGAAAGAAGTTTTTTCATTCATATTGGCATAAAACAAAAATATACATCAGTCTTCTGGATTTTGTTCAAAAGTCATTACATTGGCATTTTCAGTCTGCTCCACAGTTGGAATCAGGGCTATCGCACCTTGAGCCGGAGCATCTTCTATTTGCTCTTCAGTTTGATTTTCAGTCGGCTCTTCAGCATGATCTTCTTCATCGGATTCTTCTGTTATTTTGGAGATATCTAAGTTAGGATAACATTTCTTCACCTTTTCTAGACAATCTCCATAACCAATGTCATAGCTCTCGACTCCAGCTTCATGAAGTTTATCTTGAAAGGCTTCTGACTCCTCATAATTATCAATGGCCTCTTGAGCAGCTGATTTTGCTTTCTTTTCCACTGCTTTGGCCCTTTCTTTAGCTTTTTCAAATTTTGTTATAGCCGATCGAAGTTTTTTCTTTTTTTTCTTTAATTTTGATTCTACATTGGCTAACCTTGATTGAGTTAACCCAAGCTCCTTTTCCAAAATTGAGAGCTGGGATGTACTTTGTTCCAATTTCTTTTCTATAGCCTGCTTCAACTCTTCGGCGATGTCCCTTTCTGCCTTGGCTGCATCTAACTCATTATGCAAGGCTTGGTGGAGTCGGTCGAAGCTCATCATATTCTCTTCCATTATAGTTACTCCATGGATAAGCTGAATATTCCATAACAAAGTTAATCAGATTCAGAAAAGATCATTTTAATAATCAATTGAAGTATAGTTTGATATCTTACCTTCAACATGGTGAGGTAAATGGATGAGACTGTTTCATCCATTTGATGAGATTTGGTTATCTCCAAATCTTTGGGGAGAATGACCACCCTCAGAAGGTGATGGGCTAAATTTGAATCATTAAAAGCCGATTCATCTATATATACATTAAAATTGATGGTGGGATCTTCTGCAGAATGTCTTTCCTCTTCTTCCACTACTAGAGCTTTACCCTTATTGGCTTGACATGGTCGGGATGATGATGGGCCGATAATAGGAGTTGTGGCTGATCGCCTTTCTTATGTTGGTGGTTGAAGAGCAACAGATATTGGCACGTCATCATCATCAGATATACTCCTTATTAGTATAAGAGATTCAGTTGCTGGTGGAGTAATTGGTTCTGTTTTCTTTGATTTTTTTGGCTCTCCTCTTCTTGAGTCAGTCAGAGCAGCCGTTGCTTTCCTCTTCTTCGACATTTGCCGAAGTTTCTGCACGTCCAACATAATGGTCGTATCTACACGATTTGAGGAACCAAATGTTAGAATCAACTATTATCTGGTAAGTGAAAAAGCAATTTTAGTAGTGAGATACCTAAAGAAGGGTAGGGCCTGACATCAGTTGAATATAATCCCCTCTGGTTAAGGAGCTCCTTTATTGAAGGAATCTCCATTCCCATAAGCTTATCGAAGTCCTCTTTATCGGCTGATAATATTTTCTTGCCATCGTTTGGTGTCAAACGAGGTTCTTTCCAATTGATACTAAAATCCCATGGAATCTTGGAAGTTATGTAAAAGAAATAAGGCTTCCAGCCATGGATAGCCAAAGGGAGTCCTACGATGAATTTTTGGTCATGGCGGGGGTTAATCACCCACCATCCATGACCATGGAAATCTCTTTTCAGAATGAAAAGGATGGTGAAGAGTGAAGTTCTAGGTATTATGTTGGCATCTTTACAGAGAATCAAGAAGGAACATATTATCCTAATACTGTTGGGAGTCAGCTGAGCAGGAAGTACATGTACAATTTGAAAATCTGAATGAGAAAAGGATGAAGTGAAAATCGGAGTCCAGCCTTAAGATGTTCTTTAAGATTATGAGGCTACCTGGGGGTGGTCGGTCTATTTGTCCTTCTGAATCTAGAGTGATTACTACAAATTCCTCAGAGTTGTAATATTTCTGTAAAGTAAGAACCCTATGTTTGGTCAGAGAGGTTCTAACGGAGTCTAATCTAAGTGATTTGGCTTGCTGCCAATTCTTTTTCTTCTGCAAACTGGAACCTTCGGGTTCGGCGGTGTGGGTGGTTTCTAGGATTCTAGCCATAGAGAAAAGAAAGAAAAGGGGATTAACTTGAAAGAAAAGGTAGAGAGGAAAAGAAACCGACCTGAGAGAAGTTCTCTGCTCCTAGAGGATTAAAAAGTGAAATGAAGGAAAACCTATTCATTTAGAAAGGATGATGCTTATATAGTGGCAAATGATGATTAAGATTTCTTTTTTGAATAACAAGTTTTGTTTCGATTGTGCCACCTATCTCTGATATCGGATAGAAAAATGCGACTCTTCAAAAAAAGAAGTTGATAATTGATGTGAAAGGAAGAAAACTGAGGCGACTATTCATGATGATTTAACATCCGATCTTATTCAATGGTGGTGATTTCTCAGTCATTTTGAATTTCAAGACTGTAATGATAGTAGCCGGTTATGATATGGCTGTCAGATTTAACCGCATCTCCAATAGGAGGTTGACACATCATCGGGATGCTCTGCTAAAAAATATAAGCGTTAATTCAAAAAAAAGAGAGAAAAGAGAAGAAGAAAAAGAAGGAAGCCATTTATTAAATATATCTTTTCTTGACTTCTGTCAACTTCTGATATTCATAGATTTAATGAATCCAGAAGCTAGGGGGACAAGTGTTGGGATATGAGCAAACTGCCTATTTTGTATTGGGTCAAATGAAATGACTATGATTGATCAAATGATAGATCAGTTTCTCAAGGCCGATCAATGCCTAAAAGGCACAAGGACGATCAATGCTTAAAAGGCACAAGGTCGATCAATGCTTAAAAGGCACAAGGCTGATCAATGCCTAAAAGGTGCAGGACCGATCGATGCCCAAAAGGAGTTTATTGTCTGAGCTAATTTAAGTATATAGCTGACTGATATTTAAAGCTGACTTAATAAGTCAGCTATGATGTTATGTTGATTAGCCTGATTAAGCTGGTTAAAGATATGAATGACATAAACTATGACTAATTACAGTTATTCTATGCACGTGGTGGTTCCTATTGAACTAACTGTTTATAGCTTTCCTAACTGAATTCAGTTAGAATTGTGGCCTATAAATATCGATGAGTAAGGGACTTCTGAGGGTAAGTGAGTTCAACCAGTAGGGACTCTTGTGCACCCTTGAATCAATTTTCTCTCAGACTCTTATTTGTTTAGTCCAAATATAGTGACTGACTTAAGCATCGAAGTGTCCCCCCACCAAAATTCTCCCGATGAGTGGATTTATTTGCAGGATTGGAAGGAGTTCGATCTAGTAGATGAAGGCGCTCATCAAGCAACTGAAAAGGGATTGATCAAGAAGGCAAGGCACTCATCAATGATCTTGAAAATGCTTGGACATCATAGAAGTTTGGATACAACACATATATATATACATTCACATATATATATACATGTTATATACATATTGTTGACTCTGATCTTGATTTTGATGATTGATAAAATACTTAAGTATATATGAGTACTAATGTGTGTTAAAAGTATTTACTAGATACATGTACTCATCAATGTTAAAAGATTGAAAAGATTATCTTTTAGTTGAAGAAGCTATGGATTTACAAGTTATAAGGGTTTTGGATTTGATATGGAAGAACTTGAGAGGCTAAAAATTAATTTTAGAGAAGTTTCAGCAATTTTCAATAATAGCACAATCAAGTGTCGGCTCATGAAGAAGTTCAAATATCGACTCAAGGCCGGAGAACAAGAAAAATACAGAACTGTGAAAATACAGAATTTTTGTCTTGAGCTGACCTCAAGTGTCAACTCATTGTACAAGTGTCGACTCATGAACTATACAAGTGTCGACTCACTATACAAGTATCTACTTATGAAATGTATAAGTATCGACTCATGAACTATACAAGTGTCGACTCACTATGCAAGTATCGACTCATGAATAGTATAAGTGTCGACTCATGAACTGTGCAAGTATCGACATTTGGAGTAACAGCTAGTTTTTCAGAAGTGCATAATTGATTCCAACTTGCTTCAAATGGCTAATTTTTCATCCCAAATGGTCATAAATGGTCATCTATGATTTTGAGAGTTATATAAACATCAAAAATCAAATGGGGAAGCAATCCTTTGAGAAAAAAGTTTCATACACTTCAAGGATTCATTATTTTGAGTGGTTCAAGCCTTCAAGCTTCCAAGATTGAGAGAGAGCTTCCAAGTTCACATCTTCATCAACATTCAAAGGCTTCAACAACTTGGAGACAAGCTTCTTCAACATCATCTAAGGGCTTCAAAGAGATACTTACTTTATTTTAGAAAGCTTTATTGTATTCTTTACTTTCATTCTTACATTATTGTATCAAGGTTTTTGGTGAGCCTTGGAAAATCAAAGAGATTGTTGGTTAGCCTTTGTGTAAAACCAACATAGGTTGTTGGTGATCCCGTAAAATCAACTAGGTTGTTGGTGAACCTGTAAAACCATCGTAGGGTGTTGGTTAGCCTAAGTTATAAAACCAACAAGGGATTTTGACTTTTGAGCCCAGGAAAACAAGTTGAGTTTTGAATAGTGAGCCCAAAAAATTATTGACTGTAATCTTGGTGATTATAGTGAAATTTTTAATGAAAACTTGGGAAGTGGATGTAGGTGCCTTGGAGTGCACTGAACCACTATATATTCTTGTATTTATGATTGTTCTTATTTATTGCTTATTTACTCTTGCATTTACTTTGTTAATTCCATTGCATATTTTCATTAAGCACACAAACACTTTGGCAAAATATAAGCACTTAATTGTAATTGGCACATACTTGTTGAAATAGTTCAAAAAATTTATAAAACCCAAATCACCCCCCCTCTTGGGTTGCTTCATCACTGGGCAATAATTGGTATCAAAGCCTAGAATCCAAAATTATTGGTATCTAAACCTTGTGCTTTGCAAAGAATCCAACGATTTTGAGTTAAAAGATCATGGCAGCCCTAGAAGGTGCTTGTTTTGCTATAGGACATGCAACTAATAGACCACCAATTTTTAATGGCACGAATTATACTTTTTGGAAAACCTGCATGCGCATCTATGTTCAATCTATTAATTATTATCTTTAGAAAGTTATAGTTAATGGTCCCCATATTCCTTCCATTTTGGTTAATGGCATTTCCATTCCAAAACTCAAAGAGGATTAGAATGAATATGATATTAAGCAATCTAAAATTAATGCTAAAGCAATGAACTTGCTTTATTGTGCATTGGACTTTAATGAATTCAATAAGATCTCCACATGCACATCGGTGAAGGAGATATGGGACACACTTAAAATTACTCATGAGGGTACTTTTCAAGTAAAAAATACTAAAATTAATATGCTTGTTCATTCTTTTGAAATGTTTGAAATGCTACATTTTGAATCTATATCTGATATGTATACTAGATTTATGACTGTTGTTAATGAATTGAAAAGTCTTAACAAAGTCTATACTAATGTTGATTTGGTTAATAAAATTTTTAGATCTTTGCCAATATCATGGGATCCAAAAGTAACGGTGATCCAAGAAGCCAAAGATATTGATACCCTACCTTTAGAGGAGCTTATTGGTTTACTCATGACCCATAAGTTGAACAAGAGAAGAAAAAGATAATATCCCTCAAGGCCAAAAATAAATTCAAGGTAATGATGGCAACTTGGAGCGATAGTAAAGATTCAAGTTTGGATGATGAATAAGAAGTTGCCCATCTTTACTTCATGACAAATGAGGAAGAGGTATGTTCTGAAAATGAATATGATTTTATCTTTGATGAACTACATGATGCATTTAATAATCTTGTGCATGAATACAAAGTATTAAAAAATGAGTACAAGAAATTAAAAAGACATATATATTCTTTTTCTCTTAAGAACACCAATCTTGCCAATAAAAATCATAATTTAAATATCAAGATTGATGTTTTAGAAATTGATAAGAATAATCTTTCTGAAGAAAAATAAATTTTAGAAAAAGAAAATTTTGATTTGAAAGAATTATGCAATAAATTTTTAAATGAGAAAATTATTTTATTAAATGAAATAGAAATTCTAAGAAGTCCCAAGATTTTTGTATCAAATGATGAGCTTTTAAAGAAAAACAAAAATCTTGAGTTAAAAAACAAGAATTTCTTTGTTGCTACTTCTTCTAATATTGCATGCTTTAAATATAAAAAATTTGGACTTAATGCATATCCTTGTAAATTAAGAAAAATTTGGGTTCCAAAAGGAACTATATTTACTAACCCTAAAAGACTCAAGAAAGTTTGGGTACCAAAATTATCCACCTAGTTTATTTTGCAGGAGTGTCTTGCAGCCTAACATGAAGAAAGAAATAATTGAATAGTGGCTATAAAGACAACATGAAGAAGTGGAGAAGCTACATTTTGGACTAAATGGTAAAAAAAAGATTATATATATTGGTAAATTCTAAATATTTCCTTCCATAATTAAAAATATAGTTGAATATTTGTTATTAATGTTACATCGATTACTTTGAAAATTATTTTAAATGATTAATTAAAATCAAGGTTAATTTTATAGTCATTGGTTATGATCATGAACTTTTTGATGTTGATAAATTTCATGCAATCATGATTAAACTTATAATTATAAGACCTTTTCTTGATTTTGATTAATGTATCTTAAATTATGTCATGAAAAATATTTTTAAGGTTGCATATTGCTTTGAAAATTATTTCAATTGATTAATTATAACCAAGTTTAGACTAATAGTCATTTGTTATGATCATGAACTTTTTGATGTTGATGGATTTCATGCTCTCATGATTAAACTTGTGATTATTAGACTTTCACTTGATTTTGATTAATATAGTTTTAAACCATTTCAAGTGAAATGTTATGATTTATGTGTTTTCATTTTTGGCATCTATGCTTAAGTTAGAAATGATTTGGATCAAGACTAGAACTAGTAGTTAAGGATTATATTTAAGAAGAAGGTATGCAAATTGATAAATCCTTGTTTCAGTAGCTAAACTTGGTACTAGATTACTTCTAACTTTTGTATGGATAATCAAAATCATTTCAAATCATATGGTTTTCATTAAATGTATTCCATTTTATATCCATGCTTAGACTAGAAATGATTTGAAACAAGTATAGAACTGGTAGTTAAGGATTACATTTAAGAAGAAAGTATGCACATTGATAAACCCTTAACTAGTAGCTAAACCTGATATTATATTACTTCTAGCATTTGTATGGATATCAAATCACTTCAAATGAATTTGAAATCATATTAAATTGAATCTTTAAAATGTCAACCTCTTGTATTTTGAAAATCTTGTATATCTTGAAAATTTAAATCTTTGATTTTTGATTTAGTATTTATGTTCATATCTCAAATTGTTTGAAACTATGATGCTTGTGCTTTCATGTTTTATTCATCAATGAATGCATATTTTTAAGGGAGAATAACATTTAGGAGGAGCATCCAAAGATTTATTGTCAATATATATATATGATGCTTTGAATATTTTTTTGATATCATGCTTTACTTATATTGCTCTGATACTCCTCCTTGTTTTCAAATCTAATCCTTTGAGGAGAGTTACATTCAATTAATATCAAGATTTATTTCATTAAGAATCTTAAAAAAATAAAAGAAGAAGAACTCCTAGTAACTGCTACGGTTTGGGTTAGTCACCATGGCCGTCCGATCATAGGAGCTAAGTAGGGTTTAAAGACCCTCTCTTCCCATTCAATGGGTGTTGGCTTTGGCTCCTTAATTTTGATGATTAACAAAAGGTTGAGTATATGTTTGGACTAATGTTTCATCTCAAGATAAAGTTTCAGGACTTAGGTTATTCAAAAAGAGTACTAAGAGTACAATGATGAAACCAAGCTTGCCTGATTTTGGAAAAGAGCTCTTCTACCTTGAACAAAATCAAATTTCTCATATTGGACCTTCTTATTAAGAAGAAATTCACAAAAGAAACAAAGGCTTAAAGAAACTCAAGCATGGCACGCACCTCTTCAAGAGTTTTAGAAAAATTCAGACCAGAGGTCGACCACCAGAGGTCGACTCATGAAGAAAAGAAAAGTTCAGCAAGGCCGGCACGGCAAAATTTTAGTGGCACGCTCCAGAGGTCGACACCAGAGGTCGACTCATCGCCTGAGAATTCAAACTGGGTAGAACTATGATTTTCTGGATTTTTGTCTAAGATAAATTGGAGGTCGACTCATGAGGTCAACACTTGATCCAGAGGTCGACTCATGAGGTCGACTCATAGCGTAACGGCTAGTTTTTCTGAACTTTTGATTTGATTTCTAACGGCCATAAACGGCCATATTTTTGATTCTAACGGTCTTGTGGAGTTGTTTCGCTTGAATGAGGTATTTAACCTCCACCTAACTTCAAAAAAGATAAGGAGACAAAGTGAAAAGGATTAGAGTGAAAGTACAAAGCCTTCAATCAATTCCAAGCCAAAAAGTGTGAGAAATCCTAGAGATTCCATAGCCAAAAGCTTTTCATCTTTGAGGAATCCAACTTTCAAGAGTTTGGCATTTAGTGAGGTCCAAGATTCCAAGAGAAAGGCTTGAAGAGTCTCCATCAAGAGCTACATCGAATTTCTTTTTGCTCAAAAGGAGTTTGTTTTGATTTATTCATTGTATTCATATTCTTTTTGTCTTAGACTAGTTTCAAGGGAATTTGAAACTAGTGTGAGGTTTGTTGGTGAGCCAATTGACAAAACCAACTAGGGTTGCTTGTAAGCCCGAAGCCAAAACAAGTGAGTTAGGTTTGTTGGTGAGCCAATTGATAAAACCAACTAGGGTTGCTTGTAAGCCCGAAGCCAAAACAAGTGTGTAAGGTTTTGACTTGTGAGCCTGGTAAAACAAGTCGGCTGTAATCTAGAAAAGATTATAGTGGAAATCCCCAAGTGGAGCTTGGGGAGTGGATATAGGTGCTAGGTGCACCGAACCACTATACTTCTTGTGTGTTTGCATTGCTTTACTCTCTATCTTCTTTTGCTCTTTAATTGTTGTTTTATTTCATTGCTTCCATTGCACAATTACTTGAGCACTATCACTCTTCACCTTTGAACTTGATAGTACATATATTGCTTTAATTTTTAAAATATCCAATTCACCCCCCCTCTTAGGCACCATATCTATGCAACAAGTGGTATCAGAGCACCGGTACTCTCTTGTAGGTCCAACGATCTTGAGTGAAAGATCATGGCCGCCCCAATTGGAATGGGTGTAGTTGAAGGACAAGCATCAAATCGCCCTCCTTTTTTTAATGGCACAAACTACACATACTGGAAAACTTGTATGCGTATTTATTTACAAGCTGTAGATTATCATATATGGAGAGTAATTACTAAAGGGCCTCATCAGCCCACTCACTTGGTTAATAGCATTATCATCCCAAAATCTGAAGAAGAATGGGATGACAATGACATCAAACAAGCTGAGTTAAATGCTAAGGCGATGAATTTGCTATTCTGTGCACTTGACCCTAGTGAATTTAACAGAATATCAAATTATATTTCCGCCAAAGAAATTTGGGATACACTTGAGGTTACCCATGAGGGTGCGCACCAAGTGAAGACCACAAAGGTGAACATGCTCATTCATACGTTTGAGATGTTCAGGATGGAACCAACTGAAAGTATAAGTGAAATGTATACTAGATTTACCAATATAGTAAATGGTATGAGGAGTTTGGGAAAAATTATATCTAATGGTAAACTGGTTAACAAACTTCTCAGGTCTCTTCCGGCTTCATGGGATGCGAAAGTAACAGCCATAGAAGAAGCCAAGGATGTCAATACTCTACCTCTTGAGCAGCTTCTTGGATCACTGATGACTTACGAGCTTTCACTAAAGCAGAAGACAGTGGACAATGACAAGAAAAAGAAAGCCATAGCCTTCAAGTCCACTACAAAGGAAGAGTCAAGTGATGAATCAGAAGAAGAAGCTGATGATGATGAGACAGCCCTCATTACAAGAAAATTCAAAAGATTCATGAGAAAGAAGATGGGCTTCTACAAGAAAAAGCCATAAAAAGGTGATCACAATAAAGATAAAGAGAAAGAAAAAGAAAGGGATCCACCCATCTGCTTCGAGTGCAAGAAGCCTGGTCATTATAAAACGGATTTCCCTTTGCTTAAAAAGAGTCGAAGGATGTTGAGAAAGAAAGCCATGATGGCTACCTGGAGTGAGAGTGAGGACTCCAGCAATGATGAAGAGCAGCAGGTAGTCGCTAACCTGTGTTTCATGGCCAATGAAGATAATGAGGTAAATTCTGAACCTGAAATTGAATTTACTTTCAATGAATTACATGATGCTTTTGATGATTTAGTTATGGAATATGAAAAATTAAAACTGAAAAATAAGAAATTAAGAAAGCTAAATCTTGAGCTTACCAAAGATTCAGAAAAGTTTTCAACTGAAATTGAAGATTTAACTCAAGAAAACAAGAAATTAACTGAGCATGTAAAGACCTTGAAAAATGATAAGGATAATCTTTTAAAAGAAAATGATTCTTTGAAAAATAATAGAAGTCTTAAAACTAATGAGAAAATTGAAAAACAAAACAAAGAACTATTGCTTCAAAACAAGAATTACAAAGAAGAGTTAGAAAATGTAAATCCTTTTGTAGAAAAGTTTACTTTTAGTTCAGAAAAATTAAGTATGCTTTTAAATAGTCAACATGCAGTGTTTAACAAAGCTGGACTTGGATTTAAGCCACACAATCAGCAAAAACTTTACAAAAACTTTTTCATACCTGCATCTTCTAATATTACCTGCTATGCATGTGGTAAGTTAGGACATAAATCATATATTTGTAATAGAAGAAAATTAAATACCTTTGGAAAGATTTGGGTTCCAAAAGGAACCAATTTGACTAACCCTAAAGGACCCAAGATGACTTGGGTACCTAAAGTTTCAACTTGATTAATTTTTGCAGGTGTGCCTTGCAACCAAAAATAAAAGAAGAATGTGGTATCTGGACAGTGGTTGCTCAAGGCACATGACTGGGGATGTGAAGCAATTCTCATCACTAGCAGCTATTGATGGTGGAAACGTTACTTGTGGTAATAATGGAAAAGGCAAAATCGTCGGAATTGGTAAAATCCATATCACCCCTAATGCTTATGTAGATAATGTATTATTTATTGATGGCTTGAAGCATAATCTTTTTAGCATTAGTCAGTTTTGTGATAAGGGTTTTAAAGTAGTTTTTGAATCATCTTTGTGCATGGTATATAGTCTAGATGTCGATGGCATCAAGTTCACTGGTCATAGGCATGGAACATTTACATGGTTGATCTTGATGATCTAGCCATAGAAAGTGGTCAATGCCTAGTGGCTAGGGAAGCCAAGGCAAGTGAAACTAGTTGGCTATGGCATCGTAGGCTAGGGCATGCTAGTATGCAGTTGATTTCAAAATTAAGCAAAAAGAATCTTGTAAAAGAATTACCAAAACTCACATTTGAAAAAGATAAGATTTGTGCTGCATGTCAATTTGGAAAACAAACTAAATCTACTTTCAAACCTAAAGGAGTAGTATCTACTACTAGACCCCTTGAATTATTGCATATGGACCTCTTTGAACCAACCAGAACAACTAGTTTGGGAGGTAAAAAATATGGGCTAGTAATTGTAGATGATTATTCACGATTTACTTGGGTAATGTTTTTAGCTCATAAAGATGAAACGTTTTCAGCTTTTGTTAAATTTCATAAAAGGGTTTCAAATGAAAAAGATCTCACTATTGTTTCTTTGCGTAGTGATCATGGAACTGAATTTGACAATCATGATTTTTAAGCTTTTTGTAATGAAAATGGCTTTAGTCATAATTTTTCTGCACCTAGGACACCTCAACAAAATGGGGTGGTAGAAAGAAAGAACAGGACACTTGAAGAAATGGCACGCACAATGCTTTGCGAAAATGATTTACCTAGATATTTTTGGGCAGAAGCCATTAATACTTCCTGTTACATTTTAAATCGTATTTTAATTCGACCTATTTTGAAGAAAACACCATATGAGCTTTGGAAAAATTGAAAACCTAATCTCAAGTATTTTCGTGTATTTGGTTGCCGTTGTTTCATATTAAACAATGGCAAAGACAATATCAGTAAATTTGATGCCAAGTCAGATGAGGGTATCTTCTTAGGATACTCTACTTCTAGCAAGGCATACAGGGTCTTCAACAGAAGAACTCTTCTGGTTGAAGAATCAATTCATGTAGTGTTTGATGAATCTAACGAAACATCTTCTAGAAAAGAAGATTTTATTGATGATGAAACAGGTACAAAGAAGCTTGAACAATTGACAATCAATGAAGATGAGCCCAAAGGAGATGATGATCAAGAAAATCAAGATCAAACTCAAGAGATCAATACAACTTCACCAAAACCTTTACCTAAAGAATGGAGGTATGCAAACGGACATCCCAAAGAGCTAATTATTGGTGATCCGTCAAAGGGAGTAAGTACATACTCTTCTATTAGAAATGTTTGTGATTATTTAGCTTTTGTATCTCAGATAGAGCCTAAGTCAATTGAAGAAGCTGAAAAAGATTGTAACTGGATTGATGCTATGCAAGATGAACTAAATCAATTTAAAAGAAATAACGTTTGGACTTTAACTGAAAGACCCCTTAATGTTTCTGTAATTGGGACAAAATGGGTTTTTAGAAATAAACTTGATGAACATGGTATTGTAACTAGAAACAAAGCTAGACTTGTTGCTAAAGGCTACAACAAGGAAGAAGGGATCGACTTTGATGAAACCTTTGCTCCTGTTGCTAGGCTAGAAGCAATTAGACTTTTACTTGCTTTTGCGTGTTTTATGGATTTCAAGTTATTTCAAATGGATGTTAAAAGTGCTTTTTTAAATGGATTTATTGAAGAGGAAGTTTATGTTGGACAACCTCCTGGTTTTGAAAATCATGAATTTTCTAACCATGTTTTTAAATTGCATAAAGCATTGTATGGCTTAAAGCAAGCTCCTAGAGCTTGGCATGATAGATTAAGTTCATTTTTGATGAAGAATGATTTTTCTAGAGGTAATGTAGATAATACATTATTTTTGAAAAAGAAAAATGATGATCTCTTAGTAGTACAAATCTATGTAGATGATATTATTTTTGATGCTACTAACGAATGTCTTTGTCAAGAATTTGCAAAGTTAATGCAGAGTGAGTTCGAGATGAGCATGATGGAAGAACTCAACTTCTTCCTCGGACTCCAAATTAAGCAAACCAAAGAGGGGATCTCCATCAACCAAGCCAAGTACACAAGGGAAATATTGAAAAAGTTTGGGATGGAGACTACCAAACCAATAAGTACCCCTATGAGCTCTTCATGTAAATTAGACAAAGATGAATGTGGTAAATCAGTAGACCAAAAATTATATAGAGGCATGATTGGTTCATTGCTATATCTAACTGCCAGTAGACCAGATATAATGTTTAGTGTTTGTATGTGTGCACGTTTTCAGTCTGCTCCTAAAGAATCACATCTCTTAGCTGTAAAACGTATATTTAGATACTTATCTGGGTCAATTGAAATTGGTCTTTGGTACTCTAGAGAGTCATCATATGAATTAATTGTATATTCTGATGTTGATTTTGCTGGGTGTAAACTTGATCGTAAAAGTACTAGTGAAACTTGTCAATTCCTAGGAGTTAATTTGATTTCATGGAGCAGCAAGAAACAGAATTCGGTTGCTCTATCTACGGCGGAAGCCGAATATATAGCAGCTGGAAACTGTTATGCTCAGATTCTATGGATCAAACAACAACTCGAGGACTTTGGCATCAAACTAACTAAGACACCCATAAGATATGATAATACTAGTGCAATCAATTTAACGAAAAATCCTGTACAACATTCAAGAAGCAAACATATTGAAATAAGACATCATTTCATAAGAGATCACGTTCAAAACTCTAATGTGTTGTTAGAATTTATTTGTACTAATTATCAATTGGCTGATATATTCACAAAACCATTGAATGAAGATAGATTTTGTATGATCAGAAGAGAACTGGGAGTCATTGATCCTTTTGCTTGAAACTCTTCAATTTTCATCAAAATTCCTTAAAAATGATTTAAAAATTTCTCAAATTTGTTTAAAGCTTATTTTTCTAAATTTTATCAATTTTTCATATTTTACCGAATTTTATTTTGGCTAATTTATTTTTGGAGGTCGACACTTTAGTTTTCGGAGGTCGACACTTAAGGTCGACCCCTGAGAATTCTTAGAGGTCGACACTTGAACGAAAATCATCCTTTTTATAACCCATCCGCAATTCTCTTTTTCTCCATTTCCTTCCTTTTCTCCTTCGTGTGGTCCCCCTCCAACTTCCCTAAACCTCTAAACAGTGGATTTCCAACCCTCTCCTTCATCTTTTTGGGTAATCCTCTCCTCTTCTCTCGTTTTCTTTAGAACCAAACCGTTTTTTGACCGTGTTCTTGGTTTTAGACAACCGAAAGCTTTTGCTTCTATCTACCCTCAAATATCGGTTGTTTTTCAATTGAAATTACTTATATCCCTCCTCCGTTTCTTGCATTTCCTCCATTTACTCTCGATTTTCTCCATTTTCACAAACCCTATCTTACCATTTCACCATTTCTTCTTTTGCTCAACCCGTGAACCTCTCTTCTCCTCTCTTTTCTTGGCTCCTTCCCTCTTAGCCTTGCATTATCCTACTTCTCCCTAATTTACCCCTCTTCCATCCATATGGGTCCAAGAAAGCACTTGGCAGTAAGAAAAAGGAGAATGGAACAAGGCCAAAGTAGCACTGAGCGACGAAGAAAGGTCAGACATGAGCGTGAGCCTACCCCAGAGCCACCTGCACCAGTGCCAGCCAGCTTAGTACGGAAGAGCATTGCGAGTGGGAGGCGTGTGGACATACCTTTCTGGGATCAGCATCACTTTTTTATAGGAGATGTGCTGAGAGATGCAGGTCTGGTTCACTTCTGCATGATGACTGAGAGATTCTACCCAGACCTCATCAGGGAGTTCTATGCATCCATGGCCACTGATGGCATTGGATGGTCAGCTACTGTACGTGGGATCGAGATTCCAGTGACACCGGAGGTCATCAGTCACGTTTGGAGGATTCCACTTCACGGCACAGCTGCCACTTCGATCAGCGACAGAGAGCATGCCTTCAGATGTATTCTAGAGCATGAGGATGTTAGCGGCATTTCCATAGTAGCCGCTAACCAGCTTTCACTGGAGATGAGAGTGCTGCATCATATCATCGCCCGTATCTTGATTCCGAAGAGCGGGAGATTCGACTTTATCACTGAGCGTGAGCTGGTGTTGATGGTGTCCCTAAGACAGCGGACTCCCATCAACCTTCCCAGGATCATGCTTCAGCAGATGGGTGAGGCAGCATCTCACAGGAGACTAGTTCAGCCATATGGTATGGGGTTGACACAGCTATTCAGGGAGCATGGAGTTTCATTTGATGGTATACCTTTCAGTCAGCTGCAGCATACTGATACATATGGAGAGAAATCCCTGCATAGGATGGGATTTTGACTGATTGGTGACCGTTGGGTGTGACGAGAGTCTGGCCAGGAGCCAGATGAGGAGGATGAGATCCGAGCAGCTGAGACAGGGCCTTCAGAGCCTACTGATCATGGTACACCTCCTCGCCCAGCACCAGAGTCAGAGACTACGGAGCCTGAGCCATTCACGCCACCACCCTCATCAGCTCCAGCACCTACTGCTACTTCTACACCACGGAGGACTACAGCGAGGATATCGGACTTTAAGCAAAGAGTGACTGATCACATTTCAGAGGTCCGGATAGAGATTGCTGGTGTACGACAGGAGCTACATGGTCTGCGGATCCACACAGATATGCGCATTGGAGCTCTCTCAGCTAGTGTAGATGCAGGATTCCGACAGATCCTCAGCCTACTGAGATTAGCATTGCCACCAGGGACTGTAGATCTGATAGTGCCTCCTCCACATTCTGATGATGATGATGATGATGACTCTAGTGGATACAGTGATAGTGATGGAGATCAGCCTGGAGTAGGTAGCTCTAATGTTCCACCTGCAGATCTGATTCCAGAGATTTCCCCTTCTACTGATCCTCCTTCTACTGATCTTTCCAGTACAGATCCTCCAGCTACAGATGTGCCAGTAGATACTGAGTTTACTGAGTCACTTTTTGAGACTATTACAGGAATTCCGGATGATAGAGATGAGCATACAGAGACAGATATTGATGATCCCACTGCTTATGAGCTAGTCAGCAGGCACACTCCAGCTCAGTCTACTCAGCATACTGATCCATCTACTCCTTCTGCTACTGCTTCTGTTAGGACACCTGTGGAGCCTTTTCCTCGGACCTATAGATCTCGTAGGACTACCCCTAGGTCTGGTCCCTCTCTAAGGACTCGGAGTCTCACTCATAGGACTCCAAAATCCTCATCTAGGATTTCGGCTCCTATCTCTTTTAATATACCTTCTGATGAGGAGTAGCCTCATAGATTTACTTGATGTATGTTGTACTTGATGTATGTTATACTTAGTTTGCTTTGTATGATCTGATGTATCAGTGTTTTGTGCTTACTATGTAAGCAATTTTGTAACTGAATACATTTATATACTTATCTACATTGTGATATTTTACTGTCTGATACCAGCTCTTAGCATTTATCTTTTTAAACCCTCAAGTTAGAATGTTTTTGTTATATCGAATGCACAAATTGAGGGGGAGCATGTATTTTATGCAACTAAGTACTTCATTGTAATGGAACATAAGTTTTCTTAATATATCTTTCACTACAAAAAAATGGACTTTTTGATTCTTGACAAAAAGGGGGAGTAGAGTATAAGTAAAGTATATATGAGATTCTCATGACTCTTTCTTATGAGTAGAATATGTATATATAGTATGTATATATGGTTCTTATGATTCTTATGACTCTTTCATGGAGTAGAGAATAAGTAAAGTATATATGAGATTCTCATGACTCTTTCTTATGAGTAGAATATGTATATATAGTATGTATATATGGTTCTTATGATTCTTATGACTCTTTCATGGAGTAGAGTATAGTAAAGTATATATGATTCTTATGAGTAAAGCTTGTATGTTTCTTAACTTTTTGACTCATGAGAATGTTTTCACAAAAAGAAAGAAGTAAATGAAAAGTAAAATCTTTTTGACTCGTGAGAATGTTTTCATAAAAAAGTAGATGAAAGGTAAAATTTTTATGGTATACTCATGCATGTAAGGATTCTTTGAGAATTTTTATTATTACTATATTTTGCTTTTGGACTTAATTGCATATATATTCAAGGTTTTGTCATCATCAAAAAGGGGGAGATTGTTGGCTTTGCCTCCTTAATTTTGATGATTAACAAAAGGTTGAGTATATGTTTGGACTAATGTTTCATCTCAAGATAAAGTTTCAGGACTTAGATTATTCAAAAAGAGTACTAAGAGTACAATGATGAAATCAAGCTTGCCTGATTTTGGAAAAGAGCTCTTCTACCTTGAACAAAATTAAATTTCTCATATTGGACCTTCTTATTAAGAAGAAATTCACAAAAGAAACAAAGGTTTAAAGAAACTCAAGCATGGCACGCACCTCTCCAAGAGTTTCAGAAAAATTCAGACCAGAGGTCGACCACCAGAGGTCGACTCATGAAGAAAAGAAAAGTTCAGCAAGGCCGACACGGCAAAATTTCAGTGGCATGCTCCAGAGGTCGACACCAGAGGTCGACTCATCGCCTGAGAATTAAAACTGGGCAGAACTATGGTTTTCTGGATTTTTGCCTAAGATAAATTGGAGGTCGACTCATGAGGTCGATACTTGATCCAGAGGTCGACTCATGGCATAACGGCTAGTTTTTCTGAACTTTTGATTTGATTTCTAACGGCCATAAACGGCCATATTTTTGATTTTAACGGTCTTGTGGAGTTGTTTCAGCTTGAATGAGGTATTTAACCTCCACCTAACTTCAAAAAAGACAAGGAGACAAAGTGAAAAGGATTAGAGTGAAAGTACAAAGCCTTCAATCAATTCCAAGCCAAAAAGAGTGAGAAATCCTAGAGATTCCTTAGCCAAAAGCTTTCCATCTTTGAGGAATCCAACTTTCAAGAGTTTGGCATTTAGTGAGGTCCAAGATTCCAAGAGAAAGGCTTGAAGAGTCTCCATCAAGAGCTACATCGAATTTCTTTTTGCTCAAAAGGAGTTTGTTTTGATTTATTCATTGTATTCATATTCTTTTTGTCTTAGGCTAGTTTCAAGGGAATTTGAAACTAGTGTGAGGTTTGTTGGTGAGCCAATTGACAAAACCAACTAGGGTTGCTTGTAAGCCCGAAGCCAAAACAAGTGAGTGAGGTTTGTTGGTGAGCCAATTGATAAAACCAACTAGGGTTGCTTGTAAGCCCGAAGCCAAAACAAGTGTGTAAGGTTTTGACTTGTGAGCCTGGTAAAACAAGTCGGCTGTAATATAGAAAAGATTATAGTGGAAATCCCCAAGTGGAGCTTGGGGAGTGGATGTAGGTACTAGGTGCACCGAACCACTTTCTTGTGTGTTTGCATTGCTTTACTCTCTATCTTCTTTTGCTCTTTAATTGTTGTTTTATTTCATTGCTTCCGTTGCACAATTACTTGAGCACTATCACTCTTCACCTTTGAACTTGATAGCACATATATTGCTTTAATTTTTAAAATATCCAATTCACCCCCCCTCTTGGGCACCATATCTGGGCAACAATGGGGTCTCTTATGACGTGTTGGGGTGCTACTATAGTCTTATCCCATGAACATGTGAGGTGAATGGATTGTTGTCTTAATCATACCTTGGTTATGTATATTAGAGATAATATACATTGAATTATTTCTTACATGTGCATATTATTTTTATGGTATCATGTTCAATTGGTATCATATTTAATTAGTATCATGTATTGATTTTGATGATTTACTTGCTATTCTTTCCACATTCATTCCCATTTTATATTGTCTTTCACCCTTTTTCATGATGACAAAAAGGGGAAGAAATATGTTAAGTATGAAAAGAGAAAAGATATGATAAACATGAAAAAATTATAAGAGAAATGAAAGAAAGTGCAAAAGAGGGAGAAGAAAGCAAAATGTTATAATCTTAAGGGAAAAATTAGTAAGGGGGAGAAAATTAAAAATTTTTGCATACTTTGAAAAATATTTTGAAATCATATTTTGAAAGGGAGCTGATACTTATTGATTTTGAGCTTACATGTTTATATTATTGTTCATCCTTTTATCCTTATCCTATTTATATACTTAAAGGTTTTGTCATCATCAAAAAGGGAAAGATTGTTGACTCTGGTCTTGATTTTGATGATTGACAAAATACTTAAGTATATATGAGTACTAATGTATGTTAAAAGTGTTTATTAGATCATGTACTCATCAATGTTAAAAGATTAAAAGATTGTTATTTAGTTGAAGAAGCCATGGATTTTCAAGTATAAGGGCTTTGGAATTGATATGGAAGAACTTGAAGAGGCTAAAATTCAATTTTGAAAAAGTTTCAGCAAGTTTCAGCATTGGTACAATCAAGTGTCGACTCATGAAGAAGTTCAAGTATCGACTCAAGGCCTGAGAACAAGAAAAATATAGAACTGTGAAAATGCATAATTTTTTCCTTGAGCAACCTCAAGTGTTGACTCACTGTACAAGTATCGACTCATGAACTATACAAGTATCGACTCACTGTACAAGTGTCGACTCATGAACTGTACAAGTGTCGACTCACTATGCAAGTGTCGACTCATGAATAGCGCAAGTGTCGACACTTGGAGTAATGGCTAGTTTTTCAGAAGTGCAGAATTGATTCCAACTTGCTTCAAATGGCTAGTTTTTCATCCCCAAAGGTCATAAACGGTCATCTATGATTTGGAGAGCTATATAAATACCAAAATGAAATAGGGAAGCAATCCTTTG
The DNA here is from genome assembly GCA_021397845.1 of Areca catechu. Classification (NCBI taxonomy): domain Eukaryota; kingdom Viridiplantae; phylum Streptophyta; class Magnoliopsida; order Arecales; family Arecaceae; genus Areca; species Areca catechu. Next base: position 69,313,043 of record CM038041.1, on the reverse strand, counting down.
AGAAAAAAGTTCCATACACTTCAAGGATTCATTATTTTGAGTGGCTCAAGCCTTCAAGCTTTCAAGATTGAGAGAGAGCTTCCAAGTCCACATCTTCATCAACATTCAAAGGCTTTAAAAACTTGGAGACAAGCTTCTTCGACATCATCCAAGGGCTTCAAAGAGATACTTGCTTTATTTTAGAAAGCTTTATTGTATTCTTTACTTTCATTCTTATATAGTTGTATCAAGATTTTTGGTGAACCTTGGAAAACCAAAGAGGTTGTTGGTTAGCCTTTGTATAAAACCAACATAGATTATTGGTGATCCTGTAAAACCAACTAGGTTGTTGATGAGCCCGTAAAACCATCGTAGGTTGTTGGTTAGCCTAAGTTATAAAACCAATAAGGGATTTTGACTTGTAAGCCCAGAAAAATAAGTTGGATTTTGATTAGTGAGCCCAGAAAACTAATCGACTATAATCTTGGTGATTATAGTAAAATTTTCAAGGAAAACATGGGGAGTTGTTGACCCCTAGAATGATTTTGATGATCACAAAATATTGGAGCATGTATGAGTTACTAATTCTTTCAATTACTTAAGAAGTTTTTGTAGGAAAATGTTTATCTTTAGTTTAATTAGTTTTTAAATTGGTTGAAAGGTAACCCAATATTGTATAGACTCCTATATACTTCAAATTGTAAAAGCTCTAATATTTTTTATTATGTAATCTTGTGAAAGGGCTATAAAATTGTAAAAATAAGAGTGAGTATATTAGCTCTTGTTGGATTCATGTGTTGAAGAACTTTAGAGAAGTTTGAAGCTTTAAATGAAGTTTTAGCAAGAGCCGACTCATGGATCAAGAGCCGACTCCTTCTGGCATGGCACAAAAAATTTTTCAAAGTTTCAGTACCTCGAGCCGACTCAAGCCCAGAAGAGCCGACTCGTCCAGGGTTAGGTTTATTGGTGACTGAGACTTCGAGCCGACTCAAGGTTGAAGAGCTGACCCAAGAAAAATCTGAATTTGTATTGATTGAGGGTTCGAGCCGACTCAAGCTTGAAGAGCTGACTTGCACAGGATTTTTGTTTAGGCTATTTGAGACTTCGAGCCAACTCGTGGACCTCGAGCCGACTCGAGTGACCATTTTTTGCAGTCTAATGGCTAGTTGCTGAAAGTTGATTTTGAACTCCAAAATGTCTCCAATAGTTCTTTCTCAATTCTCTAGGCCCTACAACGGCTATATCTCATGGAAAACTATAAAATGAAGTATTTTTGATGGAATAAAAAAAAAATTAAGGGATTATTCATTGTTTTATCTCGGGATTTTGAAAAGTCTTCAAGTCTTACACCAACCCACTTCAAGAGCATTCAAGATAAGATTCAAAGCTCCACCAACTTCTCTTCATCATTGAATCCACTCTTTGAAGAAGTGAAGAAGCAGCTTGAAGAGCATTAAAAGAGCATTCAAGGCTAGGCTTCATCTTGATCTTCATCGATAACATTTAAACAAACTCGGTTTATTGTATAGTTGCTTTATACTTTTGATATATCTTTGTTTTCTCTCTAAGAATAGCAAGGAGCTATGTCTTAAGTGAGGGTTAAAGATTTTTAGGTGAACCTTGTGAAAACCTAAGTTAGGTTCTTTGTGATCCTGGTATAAAACCAAGTGTAGGGTTTCTTTGGTGATCCTGTTTAAAACCAAAGGATGTTGGATTTTCTTTGGTGATCCCGGTAAAACCAAAGTGTATAGGTTTGGATTATGAGCCTATTAAAATAATCCGACTATATTTTGATTAGGGGATATAGTGAAAATCCCAAGTAGTGCTTGGGTAGTGGACGTAGGAGTCGGTTGCTCCAAACCACTCTAAATTCCTTGTGTTTGTGATTGAGCTTACTTTACCTTATTGTATTTATTTAATTGCTTCCGCATTACATATTGCACTACAACACCAAAAGGATTTTTAAATTACACAAACTTACCAAAGTTTTTATAATCCCAATTCACCCCCCTCTTGGGAAGCCACCTGGGCAACAAGTGGTATCAGAGCAGAGTCTCTAAAAATTACTTAGAGTAAAGATTGATGCACATCCCATGAGCACTTCTTTGGCTGAAAGCCAATCCACAAATCGACCCCCACTTTTCACCAAAACCAATTATACATATTGGAAGGCTAGGATGAAAATGTACATCCAAGCCGTAGACTTTCATTTATGGAAAATTATTCTAAAAGGACCTCACACACCCACTATTAGAATCAATGATACTGAGGTTTCCAAACTGGAAGAGAAATGGGTCGAAAATGATATGAAATTAGCTGAGCTGAATGCCAAAGCTATGAATTTACTTTATTGTGCTTTGGACCCAAATAAGTTTAACAGAATTTTGACTTGTAATTCTACTAAAGAAATTTGGAATAAGCTTGAGATCACACATGAAGGCACATCACAAGTTAAAACTTCAAAAATCAATCTTCTTGTGCACAACTATGAATTATTCAAAATGAATCCTAGTAAAACTATATATGCTATGTATACACGCTTTACCGATATTATCAATGGTCTTAAAAGTCTTGGTAGGACTTATACTAATGCTGATCTAGTTCAAAAAGTTTTGAGATCCTTGTAAGATAAATGGAAAGCTAAAGTGACAACAATTCAAGAGGCAAAGGACCTGAACACCCTACCACTGGATGAATTGCTTGGTTCATTAATTACTCATGAGCTAGCCATGCAATAAAGAACTGATGAAGATTCAAAAAAAAATAAGCTATAGCATTTAAAGCTACTAAAGAAGATAAGGATGAAGATTCAGATTCATCTGATGATGATGATTTTGAAAATGATGAGATAGCCTTGTAATGAGAAAATTTAAAAGGTTTATGGGCAGAAGAAGAACAAACAGATGGAGAAAACAATTTAGAAAAGGAGAGTTTGGAAGAGAAAGAGAAAAGGACAAAGAAAAGGAGGATAAAGACAAAGATCAAATTCCAATCTACTATGAGTGCAAGAAACCGAGACATATACATCCCGACTGTCCAGAAGCCGAGAAAAAGATGATCAAGAGAAAGAAAAAGAAGGTAATGCTTATAGAATGGAGTGATAGCGATGAATCTACATCCACTGAAGAAGATGAAGATACAACAAAAACTGCTCAGATCTGCCTTATGGGTTTGGAGGATGATGTAACTATTTCTAAATCTAATTTAGAATTTACATATGATGAGCTTCATAATACTTTTTGTGAATTATTAGTAGAATATAAAAAGGCTGGTTTGAAAATGAAAAATTTGAAAAATAATTATGATATGATTGAAAAGGATAAAAATGAAATTTGTGAAAGAAATAAAATTTTACAAAGAGAATTAACTTTGATTTGTGAAAGACTTAAGACCACTCAATTTGAAAAAGAACTTCTTGAGAAAAATAAAAGTTTGCAAAATGAAAATGATAATTTGAAAAAGGAAGTTCAAAAGCTTAAACCATTAGTTGAAAAATTAATCTTAAGCTCTAACAAACTTGAACTAATTTTGAAAGATCAAAGAGAGACAAATAACAAGTTTGAAATTTGTTATAAAGGTTCAACTTCAAATAAATTTTTTGCATCCACATCATATGCTCCTAAGTTCATTACTTCAAAACAATATAGACCTAAATTTGCATCATCATATACTTTATATTCAAATCCAAGAATTGTATGATATGCTTGCAATAATATTGGTCACAAAGCATTTGAATGTCATTTGAAATATAATGACAAGAAGAAAATCATGAAAATTTGGGTTCCAAATGGAACCAATTCTACTGACTTGCAAGGACCCAAGAAAGCTTGGGTACCTAAATTTATTACCTGATTGTTTTGCAGGGATGTCTTGCAGCCACAAATATAAAGAAAAGATGGTACCTTGATAGCGGCTGTTCAAGACACGTAACGAGTGATATTGATTAATTCTTCATCTTAGAATAAAAAGATGGTGAAATGGTAATCTTTGGTGATAATCGCAAAGGAAGGATAATCGGTATTGGTAAAATTAAAATTACTCCTACATTTATTGAGAATGTGTTACTTGTAGAAAAGTTAAAGCATAATCTTTTGAGTATTAGTCAGCTTTGTGATATTTGTTTTAATATTTTTTTCAAGTCTTCAATGTATATAGTAGTTGATCCACTTGACTCTAGTACAAAGTTTATTGGACATAGAGTTGGTAATATTTATGTAGTAGATCTTAATGATATGACTATGTCAAGCAATACAAGTCTTGGAGCAATGAATGACAAGAGCAAGGAATCAAGTTTACTATGGCATAGGCGACTTGGACATGCTAGTATGGATACCATTGCAGAACTTATTTTAAAAGATTTAGTTAAAGGTTTGCCAAAGTTCAAAGTAAATTTTGATTATGTCTGTGATGCATGTCAATTAGGAAAGCAAGTGATGGGGAGTTTTAAATCCAAAAACATTGTTTTTACTACTAGACCCTTAGAGCTACTTCACATGGATCTATTTGGACCTACTAGGACAACAAGCCTAGGTGGTATGAAGTATGACCTTATGATTGTAGATGATTTTTCAAGATACACATGGGTTTTGTTCATTGCACATAAAGATGAGACTTTTAAAGTATTCAAAAAGTTTTATAAAAGAGTTTCAAATTTGAAAAATCTTTCTGTTATTTCTATTCATAGTGATCATGATACTGAATTTGAAAATTAATATTTTGATCACTTTTGCACAAAGCATGGTATTGATCATAACTTCTCAACTCCTAGAACACCACAGCAAAATGGTGTTGTAAAAGAAAGAATCGAACTTTGGAAGAGATGTCCAGAATAATGCTTTATGAAGAAAATCTTCCAAAGTACATTTGGGCAGAAGCTATAAATACCACTTGCTATATTTTGAACAGAGTTTTAATTAGACCTATCATTAGAAAAACCCCCTATGAACTATAGAACAATAGAAAGCCTAATATCAGTTATTTTCATGTTTTTCGCTGTAAATGTTTTGTTCTTAATAATGGTAAAGATAATCTTGGTAAATTTGATGCAAAATCTAATGAGACTATTTTTCTTGGATATTCTTCAAATAGTAAAGCCTATCGAGTTTTCAACAAAAGAACATTGACTGTGGAAGAATCAATATATGTTGTTTTCAATGAATCTGACATTATATCTTCTAGAAAAGAAGATCGTGCTGATAATGATGCAAGTACACTAGACATGGACTGAAGGATTTGACTCTCAAAGATAAATAAACAAGTGAACAACATGAAGAAGTGGTAAGAAAAAATCATGATGATATACCTAAAGAATGGAGGTATGTACATTCACATCCCAAAGAACTAATTATAAGAGATCCATCTCAAGGTGTTAGAACTAGAGCTGCACATAGGGATGCACATGACTTGATTACTTTTGTTTCTCATGTAGAACCACACATTATAGAAGAAGCTGAAACTGATCCTAATTAGATGTTAGCTATGCATGATGAGTTAAACCAATTTAGGAGAAATAATATTTGGACACTAGTAGAAAGACCTAATGACTACCTTGTTATAGATACTAGATGGGTTTATAGAAATAAACTTGATGAGCAAGGTAATGTCATTAGGAATAAGGCTAGACTGGTAGCTCAAGATTATAATCAAGAAGAGGGAATAGATTTTGATGAGACCTATGCATCAGTAGCTAGGCTAAAGGCTATTAAACTACTACTAGTATATGCATGTTTTATAAATTTCAAATTATTTCAAATGGATATAAAGAGTGCATTTCTAAATAGTTTTTTTTCTAAAGAAGTTTTTGTCGAACAACCATCGGGTTTTATCGATCACACATTTCCAAATCATGTTTTAAATTGAATAAAGCTTTATATGGTCTTAAATAGGCACCTAGAGCCTAGTATGACATATTAAGTAAGTTTTTAATTAGAAATGATTTTGTAAGAGGTAGTGTTGATATTACACTATTTATTCAAAGAAAAGATAATGATATTTTAGTTGTTCAAATTTATGTTGATGATATAATATTTGGATCTATTGATGAATCTTTGTGTCAAGACTTTGCTAAGTTAATGCAGGGTGAATTCGAAATGAGTTTGATTGGTGAGCTGAGTTACTTCCACGGGCTTCAGATCAAACAATCAAAGGAAGGTATCCTGATCAACCAGGCCAAATATATCAAAGAGATTATCAAAAAGTTTGGCATGGAATCAAGCAAAAAAACTGGAACACCCATGAATCCTGCATGTATACTTGATAAAGATGAAAATGGCATAAATGTTGATCAAAAACTATATAGAGGTATGATCGGTTCTTTACTTTATTTAACTGCCAGTAGACCTAATATTTTATTTAGTGTTTGTATGTGTTCACGTTTTCAATCTAATCTGAAAGAGTCACACATCATAGATGTTAAAAGAATCATTAAGTATCTTAAAGGCACATGCAATCTAGGATTATGGTATTCTAAGCATTCATCTTTAAAATTAATTAATTATTCTGATGCTGATTATGGAGGCTGTAAAATTGATAGAAAAAGTATAAGTAGCACTTGTCAAATTCTAGGTGTCAACTTGATGTCATGGCATATCGTAAACAGAACTCTGTAGCACTGTCTACTATTGAGGCAAAATATGTGGCTGCGGGGAGCTGTTGTGCACAAGTGTTATTAATCAAACAATAACTAGAAGATTATGATATTGTCCAATCTAAAATTCCTATTAAATGTGATTACACTAGTGCTATTAATTTATCTAGAAATCCAATTCAGCATTCTCGAACTAAGCATATAGAAATTAGACATCATTTCATTCAAGATCATGTTTTGAATAATGTTGTTGAATTAGAATTTGTGCCTACTGAAGATCAACTTGCTGACATTTTTACCAAACCCCTTAGTCAAGATAGATTTCAAAAAATTAGAGGCGAATTAGGTCTGTGTGACCCATTCTAAAAGTTTTTACCTAATTTTTTGAAAATAAGGAAAAATAATCTAGACATTTCAAAATTCCTTCTAGAGCTTGTGACCACCTCCTCTAGTATTAAAAAACCCATAGAAATTTATTTTGTCATTTTTTGAGTTTTAACCTAGATTTGGGCTCGAGCCGACTCGAGCCACCTACTATTTCGGCGAGCCGACTCGAGAGTCGGGCCAATGCTTTTTAATTAGGGCATCATAAGTTTGAATTTGTTATTTCTTTCCGCCCTTCCTATTTTTCCTTAGCTATTTCCTTTCCTTAACCTAAGAAAAGCTCTTAGAACAGCTCTACACCCTTCCAAAATCCTAATCTAACCTAGATGGTTCCTAGGAAAGCCATGGCAAAGAAGGCTAGGAAGGTTGTTCGGTCAGTAGCAGAGAAAGGAGGACCAAAAGGAGGCTTGACACCTCAAATCCAGTAGAGGAACAACAAGAAGAGCATGAAGAGGAACAAGAAGCTCCAAGACAGGTAATTTTGATGGGCAATAGGCAAGTAACCTCAGGCCGTTGCATAGATTTCATATTTCCAGATCAAGAAAGTTTGAAAATTGGTGATTGGTTAGTTACACAAGGTTGGAAGGATTTTTGCATGCCTAATCTTCCTACATATCCTAATCTTGTCAGACAGTTTTTCAAGAATATGTCTCTTGATGCTTTTCACATTGAATCTATTGTGAAGGGGAAACACATTAAGATTAGTGAGCAAAAATTATCTAATGTTCTTTATATACCTAAAGAGGGAGAGAGCTACGTAGTATTGAAAGACAAACAGAAGACACTGAGAATTATACTTGAGAGGACTAATATGACTGGTGTGATACATGTCAGAGCGAACCAACTCTCATTGGAGATGAGGTTGCTACATAATATCATTAGCCACATTTTGCTATTCCGGACTGGGAGATTCGATTGGTTGAGCGAGAGAGACCTAGTCTTTATGAGATGTTTAGTTGAGGGGGAGGCCCTCAACTTACCTTTTATTATGTTGTCTCAAATGAGGTAAGCTGCTCGTAGGTCACGAGCATGTCTTCTATATAGTATGGTTTTTATCTTACTGTTTCAGGATGCTCATGTTGATTTATCTAGAGAGGATAGCAGACCATTATTGCATACATGTAAATGCAACATAAAGTCTTTGACCAAGATGGGATTCTTAAAGATTGAGGGTCACTGGATCAGGAAGAGTTCAGAACTTCCGGTGACACATTTTGATGAGGACTCAGGAGAGGATGATCAGGCGGACAAGGATAGGATGCCGAGGCTGAGCCACATGCTGACGAGGCTGGACCTTCTGAGCCAGCTCCTTCTACACGTCGATCACCTGTCAGAGGATCTACTGCTATTGGATCAGGTGATGATGATAGACTGCAGCATATACTGGATGAGATCTCTAATCTTCAGAGAGGGAGATTAAAGACAGATGCCAGGATACTAGTACTTTAGTTAGAGATGCATCAGGGTTTTCAGGACATTCTGACTATTCTTCAGCATATTAGAGCAGCAGTCACTCTGCACCTACTTCTTCAGCAGCACCTGATGATAGGCACAGATTGTGGGTAGTGGACATAGGAGCCGGTTGCTCCGAACCACTCTAAATTTCTTGTGTTTGTGATTGAGCTTACTTTATCTTATTACATTTATTTATTTGCTTCTGCATTGCATATTGCACCACAACACCAAAAGGATTTTTAAATTACACATACTTGTCAAAGTTCTTATAATCCCAATTCACCCTCCTCTTGGGAAGCCACCTAAGCAACATGAGTGGATGTAGGTGCCTTGGAGTGCACCGAACCACTATATATTCTTGTATTTATGATTACTCTTATTTATTGCTTATTTACTCTTGAATTTACTTTATTAATTTCATTGCATATTTTCATTAAGCACACAAATACTTTGGCAAAATACAAGCACTTAATTATAATTAGCACATACTTGTTGAAATAGGTCAAAAAAATTTATAAAATCCAAATCACCCCTCCTCTTGGATTGCTTCATCACTGCAAAGCATCCGCCAGCCGAGTGGGGGAATTCCTTCCCCCCAAGGGCCGCGTAGCCCGGAGAGGGAACTTCCTGGTCCTCCTCCTCCTCAACCGTCCCCGGTGGACGGTACTTTCACAGCTGTCATCTAGCAGCTGCAAACCCTGACCGCTACAGTGTGGCAACTGCAGCACCAGCAGTGCTCCCTGGCCACTCAGCCCCAGCCAGGGACCCATGCGGCTCAGGCCACGGGGCCCCGCGGAAGCCTGTGCTCCATCCAAGGCAAGCCCTCTCATCCACGGATAGTCTCCAACCCCCGCGGGAGCCACCAGACTCCTGCGAAGAGAAACTGCTCCGGTTCGATGGATCACGAGAATCGATCCTCGGTCAACGATGCCGAGATGGTGCAACACAGCAGGCAACATCGGGGCAAGGCCCCCCACCGAGACCAATCGGCACCCCCTTCTCTAGTAGCCTCGGTGGAAGATTCCACCGACGAGGCCATCAGGCGCCAGGCCGAGAGGCGCCTGGAAGAGCACGAGTGCAAGCTGGCGGAGTTCGCCCGCCGCTTTACGGACATGCAGAGCTCCCCAACAGATCTAGCGGGCTATGATGCCCGACCACCCTTCTCCCGGGAAATCCAAGAGGAACCGATCCCGGGTTGGTTCCGCATGCCTCAAGTGGATCCCTACGATGGGACCACCGATCCCTTGGACCATTTATAGAGCTACAAGGCTCTCATTAGGATCCAGGGAGCCATAGACACTCTCTTATGCATTACCTTCCCTGCTACCCTCCGAAAGGCCGCTCGAGTTTGGTTCACCCACCTTGAGCCCGAATCTATTAGCTCCTTCCATCAACTGGAAGGAAAGTTTGTGGCACACTTCCATGCTTACCAGAAGGTGCCAAGAGAGGTGGATAGCCTCTTTTCTATTCGCCAACAGGACTAGGAGCTGCTGCGGGACTACATTACCCGCTTCAAGACCGCTGCCCTGGAAATCTACAATCTGGACGAGCCTGTCGCCATGCTGGCATTGAAGCGTGGGCTCAAGACCTCCCTCCTGACCTATTCTTTGGATAAGAAGCCCCCCAGGATATACTCCGAACTCCTCCTCCGTGCCCACAAGTACATCCAAGCGGAGGAGGCCAATCATACCAGGCGAGAGCTAGACGGGAGGCCCTCAAAGAAGCCTGCCCCGAGGGAGGCCCCCGGGAGCCGGAGGCCTGGACCACCTGCAGATCTTTGTCCAGGCCTGAAGCCAAAAAGCAGTGCTGCCCCGGAAAGAGCGTTCACCCCTCTCCTCACTCCCAGGATGAAGATCCTCATGGAGATTGAGGGTGAGCACTACCTCCGCCAACCTCCTCCTCAGAACCCAAGGAGCATCCGTGACAAGACAAAATATTGTCAATTTCACCGCGAGCACGGCCATGACACGTAGGAGTGCCGCAATCTGAAACGGAAGATTGAGGAGCTGATCAAGAGGGTCTACCTCAGGAAGTTTGAGGAACGAAGCCCCAGCAGAGGGACAGCCGCTTGCAGCCCTTCCCCCGGTCCCTGCCATTAATAACCGCCCAACGAAGAAGCCGGTGGGCATGATCTCTTGGGGGATCGGGCGTGCGACGAAAAGAACTGAGGAGGCGGGAGACCTAGAGAATGTACTCCCCTTTGAAAAGGGGAATGAAAATAAAAATGTAAACAATGATGCAGTGATGGTCGAGATGACCATCGCAAAGCATACAGTACATCACATTATTGTGGATAGTGGGAGCTCTACTGACGTGCTTTTTTATGATGCTTTCTCCTGAATGAACCTATCTCATGATCAATTAAAGCCGGTGCACACCCCTCTCATAGGCTTCATCGGAGACTCGGTGGGGGTCAAAGGGGAGATCACTCTCCTTGTCACTGCCGGATCCCCACCTCAACAGACTACGGTCATGATGACGTTTACTGTTGTCAAGCTTCCATCACCTTATAATGCCATCCTCGGCCGTCCGGGGCTCAACCTGCTGGACGCTGTTATTTCCACCAAGAGATTGCTGGTGCAGTTCCCTACCACCTCTGGAACGGGGGTGATGAAGGGGACGGCCCAGCCCATCCAGCATTGCCTGCAGACGGTCCTGGGTGCCCGGGGTGCTGAGCTCGACCCCGACGTCAATGACCTCGACCTAAGGGAGAAGAACCCCAGGGGAGGACCTGTGGAACACCTGTTGACATATCCTCTCGGTTCGGACCCTCAAAAGACTTGCATATAGGATCCCAGCTCCCAGAAGATGAGCGGGTCCGTTTGCTAGACTTCCTCCGGGCGAACGCAGATGTGTTTGCCTGGTCCGCCGCTGACATGCCAGGTATCCCCTCGAAAGTCATCACTCATGGTTGAATGTTGATCCAAGGTGTCGCCCTGTCCGCCAGAAGAAGAGGAGTTTCACTGCAGAGAGACAGAAGGCCATCAATGAAGAAGTGGAGAAGCTCCTCGCCGCCAGCTTTGTGCAGGAAGTACAGTATCCCAGTTGGCTGGCGAACGTGGTTATGGTGAAGATGAGTAGTGGCAAGTGGAGGATTTGTGTGGACTACACTGACCTCAACTGAGCTTGCCCGAAGGACAGTTTTCCTCTTCCAAAGATTGACCAATTAGTGGACACCACTTCGGGGCATTGCCTCCTCTCCTTCATGGATGCCTTCTCCAGGTACAACCAGATTCGAATGCCCCCGAAGGACGAGGAGCACACTGCTTTTGTCACCGACCACGGAACTTACTGTTACAAGATGATGCCATTCGGCCTCAAGAATGCCGGGACCACGTACCAGCGGCTGGTCAACAAAGTCTTCAAAGACCAGATCGGCTACAACATGCAGGTGTACGTGGATGATATGCTAGTAATGAGCAAGCCCCTTTCGGACTACGTCGGCGACCTGGCGGAGACCTTCGGCAACCTCTAGCTTCACCAGATGAAGTTGAACCCGGTGAAGTGCACCTTCGATGTGTCCGCTGGGAAGTTCTTGGGATTCATGGTAACCCAAAGAGGGATAGAAGCCAACCTGGAGAAGGTCCAGGTCATCTTGGACAGATCAGCCGCTGAAAGTGATACTCAGCCAACCTGACACATCTGGGTAACTGGCGAAGTGGGCACTCAAGCCCAACGAGTTTGACATCACTTACAGGCCAAGGTCGGCCATGAAGGCACAGGTACTCGCTGACTTCTTGGTCGAGTGTTCAGGCCTGGGCAAGGGAGGGGAGCAGAGACCTCAAGACCGGCAGCCCGAGCCAAGACCCGAGGAGGATGTTTGGATCCTTCATGTAGACAGGGCCTCGAACTCCAGCGGGAGCGGTGCTGGTCTCATCCTTGCCAACGGCGAAGGGTCGTCGCCGAATGTGCACTCCGTTTCCAGTTCACCGTAACTAATAATCAGGCGAAGTACGAAGGGCTCCTCGCGGGGCTGAGAGTGTCCCGTGAGTTGGGCGTCGCCAACCTCAAGGCCTTCACTAACTCACAGTTGGTGGCCGGGCAGATCTCGGGGGAGTACGGCACGCGGGACCCCCAAATGGCAAAATACCTGGAGCTCGTGAGAACGAGCACGGCAGGATTTCGGTGTTTCAGTGTCTCCCATATATCTCGCGGGGAAAACGCTCGCACGGACGTGCTCTCCAGCCTGGCAACCTGCTGGACTCGTTGTTGGGCCGCACCTATGTCGAGCACCTCAAGGCCCCGAGCTACAAGACGCCCTTGGAAGTCCAATAGGTCAACCAAGAGCCCAACTGGATGGACAAGTACGTTGAGTACATTACCAACAGCACCTTGCCAAAGGACCGCATAGCGGCTGGCCTCATCAAGAGAAAGGCCATCTTAATGGATGGACTACTATATCGGAGGTCCTACTCTTACCCCCTCCTCAATTATCTAAGACCCGCGGAGGCCGCACTCGTGCTCCAAGAGATCCACGAGGGTGTCTGTGGGAATCACGTGGGGGGCAGAACACTGAAGTATAAGGCCCTCCATCAAGGTTATTTCTGGGAGACATTGAAAGAAGATGCAGCTGACTTTGTGAAGAGGTGTGACCGATGTCAGCGGCATGCCATGGTGCAACGTCAGCCCGCCGCTCCACTCTCCCAGCTCTCCGTCCCATGGTCGTTCGCTCAATGGGGCATGGATCTCCTAAGACCTTTTACCCCAGCGTCCGGGCAGCGAAAATTTTTGATCGTGGCCATCGACTACTTCATGAAGTGGGTCGAGGCCGAACCCTTGGCCCGGATCATAGAGGCAAACATCGCCAAGTTCCTCTAGAAGTCAATTATTTATCGCTTTGGCCTACCGCACACCATTATCATCGACAACGGATGTCAATTCGATTGTCAAGAGTTCGAAGAGTTCTACAGCGACCTTGGCATCCACCATCGCTTCACTTCGGTGGCACATCCATAGACAAACAGGAAAGCCGAGGTAACGAATAGGACCATCTTGCAGGGCCTCCGGACAAGATTGGACCAAGCCAAGGGCAGGTGGGCGGAAGAACTCCCGAGCGTCCTTTGGGCGTACCACACCACCGTGAGGATGGCCATGGATGAGACCCCTTTCAACTTTGTCTTCGAGGCCGAAGCGGTTATCCCGATTGAGCTCAGCCTACCGACCCTGCGCGTGGAACAGTACGACAAGATGGAGAACCCCATGATGTGGCAAGGCTAGGGGGTTAGGGCTAGGGATGCTGGATGCTAAATAAGGATGCTTACGATGCAAAGGAATTCTTTTTTTTTTTAGGGTTGATGATTTTTTTTGTTTATGTTTCTTGTTGTTCTTCTTCGTTGTTTTAGGGTTTCGATTCCCGATCATAAGCAAAGATAAGAAATAAGAAGAGCAGTAAGGGAAGCTTATGCTAGCAGTTCAAAGCCCTAAAAGTAAGAACAAGAACAGGACCCCGGGATTAAGAAACCCCGGTAGGACTAGCTCGACCTACAATATCTTCTTAGGAGATATAAAGAAGGCAAACCTCAAGCTTCTGAAGTGCACGGTGCAGAGATCGCTCAACTCGGTGGATGCGGCCTGGATGCCCGAGCAGTCGAACCTGTGGGAGCTCTGGCTTTGGGTCTGGAGGTCGCGATGGCAAAGCTAACTGTTTCCAATGCTCGAGATGCCAAGGAGGACCTATAGGCAAACAAAAGATAGGTTAGTGGAATGTGGAGATGTACGGAAAGGAATTGAACTGGAGTTGGGAAGGGGCTTCGAGCCCAGTGTCCGGCTGGATTCTGAAGTCGAAGTTGGAGATAACTTGGGGCCTCGCACCCAGCGATGTCCCGGAGGATGAAGGAATGTGGCCTCACACCATGCGACGTCCTGGAGGACGAAGGATTCACGATGCCCTGGGGCGACGGATAGGTGGCCTCGCACCACTCGACGTCCCTGGGGACGAAGGCAATTCCACTCGAACCTAGCCTAAGAGACAAGGGTTGGAGGGTGGAAGAAACTCAAACTCAATCACTCAAATTTTCATTCATTCCTTCATTCATTAGTTCTACAAAGGGAGGGATTGGGTCCTTTAAATAGGCACCCAAGGCCCTTTTGAAATTCAAAATACAAATCTCATGGTGGCGCCAAAAATTTTCCACATCCCTATTTCTTTGGTCGACCAAATATTTGGAGTTGGGCGTGGCATGAGCAAAGGCTTGGAGGGGGGGATTGGTCCCTTGACTTCCTTCCTTAGCATGCTTAATTTGGGAAGAGGAGTGGGGCATGGCTTGCTTGGAGGGATGTGTTCCCTTGGGCTCTTCACGCCATCTTCTAGGAATGATTCTTGGCCGACCAAGGGAGAACTCCATGGGGCGTTGCATGGTTGAGGGCTTGAAGAGGGGAGTGTGTCTTTTGACCTTCCTTCCTTGCAAGATCACTTTGGGAAGAAAACTTGGGAGGAGGCTTGCTTTGAGGCTTGGTTCCCTCAAGAATCTTCAACGCCCTTTTTAGATGGAACAAGGCGTGATGTGGGGGAGGGAAAAGGGGGATGTTGTCCAAGGCATGTGGAAAGCAAGAGGAGGCCACTTTGTTTCCCTTCTTGGATGCCCAAGTGGCAGCTGATGTGGCACCACGTAGGTAGCTGAGGTGGCACCTGAGTTGGCATTATCCCAAGTAGAAGGGGTGGGTTGGCCCACCAGAACTTGAGTTGGTGAAGAAAACCAGAGTGACTTCAATTGGGCTTGGGTCCAGACCAAACTCAGACTCGAACAAATACAGGACTCAAGACCTAACTTGACCCAAATTGGCCAAGGTACAGGACTAAACAACTTTGACAAGAAATTATAACAATATTTTTGGGCTCAAGGCCTTATTACAGGAATCATAGAAAGGGGAACCCTAATCTGAGATCCACAGAGGGTTGAGGAGCCTCTATCGGATCCTGGTGCTCACACCAATTCTCCCAGGGTGGGAGGAACTCGACCCTGTCGAGTAAGGGTTAGCTTGGCTTTGATACCTTTCCAGGATGTCGGGGTCGATGCGCTGCAAGTCCTCCCGTGTGATCCACCAGTCATCGGATTCGGGTCGGCCTTGCCATCGGACCAGGTAATGCTGGTAGCCTTTGTCCTGGGTAGTGATGGCTTGGTCATCCAGGACACGCTCGATCCGCTCTCCTCGTTCAGGTATATTTGGAGGTGGACACTCAGGTTCAGGTTCACTCTTAAAAGGGAGGTCAGACCCAAACAGCTCACTGGGTATGTTTGCGGGTTCTCTATACTCGACTAAGTCAAAGATATTGAATGTCGAGCTAATTCCATAATCCGGAGGTAGTTCTAGCACATAGGCGTTAGGGCCCATTCTTCTAATTACTTTAATGGGACTCGCCCCACGAGCATGAAGCTTCCTAACGGTTCCCGGTGGAAACTGTTCAGGCCGGAGCCTAATCATTAAAAAATTCCCTATTTCAAACTCTTTGGCTCGCTTTCAGGAATCAGCCAAATTATTTTAAAATTGTATTTAATGCATAATCCTAACATGATGCAAAATGCAGACTCAACGTATGCATCCCTACTGAAAAAAAAAAAAAAAAAAAATTATTGGACACTCTAGGGCCTAGACCTAACAGATTATGGACTCTCTAGGTTTGACCCTAGTCTGGTATGTACAAGAAAGATTATCAAGGATCCCTAACAAATTCCATAAAGTGTACCAAAAGTAAATGGCAAAAGGGATGGGTTTTAATGAGTCATGCAGCCTGGTGATTTCAACGAAATGCAATCCCATGGCTCTAAAAATGTGAGACGGCTCTGGGAAGGGGAGAAAATAGGAGTCGGAGTCTTGGGGTAATCTCTGGGCGTCATGAACTAGACCTTGGTTGTTAAGGATAATCTTAAGATTCGGACATTGTTCTACAGGTGCAAGTTCTAAGGCTAGATTGGTGATCCTAGATGGTGGAAGGTCATTAGGAAGGTCTTTGGGAATGTTATCTTGAGAGTCCTCAAAATTGATGCCTGCCTCCTGGGGTAGTTCTATAGGGACTTGTTCCTGGACCTCCTCTAAGGGCAATACTTGTGAACCCTCACCATCCTCTACCATGTTCGATCCTGGCTCAATTACTCCTTCACAATCTCTAATGGGTTCAGGATCTTTTTCTTTTGGTTCCTCGATGAATTCTACCTGGGGCCCATCTATACCATATTCTACTAAACTGGATTCACAGATGTCTTCTTTCAATTCTTTAATGGGCTCCGGAGTTTCTTTCCCTAGATTTTTAATGGGTTCAACCTTAAAGTCTTCAAGGTGTTCAACAATGGGTTCAGGTTCAGTTTCAGTCGGTTCATCTATTAGTAGGGCAGGGGCGGTGCACTGACTAGCAAAATGCTCAGTTTTATGGCACCTATAGCTGTTACCTTGGGGATCGGGTCTCCCCTGGACTTCAATAACCTTACCCTTGTCCTCTCTACTGTATTGGGGTCGATTCAGACTGGGAAGACTAAGACTAGGTCGGGCTAGGCTTGGTCGACTGGGATCAGATCGGTTCAGGCTTGGTCGACTTGGGTAAGCCTGGCTATAACCTTGGGTGGATCCGGGGATACGACTCTGGTTCCTAAAGGGCTCAGGTCTTCTATAGGCGGGAGCTCTCTGGAAATGCTCAAGGAGCCTAGCGGCTTCGTCTATGGGTCCTAGTCTGGCCTCTATTTGATCAACTCTATTAATCAACTGGTTGCTTAAATGAGTCATGGATTGAGTTAGGGATTGAGTTAGGGCTCCAATGTCAGCTCGAAGTTGGTCCATGGCTTCGGTAGGGGGTGGAGGTGGGTGAAAAGAGGTTCCTGATCTTGTGCACATGTAACACACACACAGAACGGTGCTACGGTTTGCTAGACCTAGGAGATCTCTCCAAATGTAAAGTCAAGAAGATGAACCTGAAAGCAGTAACTTGGCACCTGGCCAGGTAAGTATAAGGTTAGTGGAGGTTCCTCTTTGCTTGCCTAGACACCAATTAGAAATTGGCCAGGTAAGCGAACCAACCCACTTCCCTTCGGGCACTAGTCCCTGAACCACTTGCCTAGACACCAGCTACTCAAGCACACACCAACATGCAATCTAGCTTGGCTCGGCACTTGGGCTGACCCAACTTCGTGGGTGTCCCTAGCTCACTAGAGTAGATTAAATATCTAATTGATTTTAGTTAATGGCTAGGGTTCGATATGCCGGGTGATGGTTTTTGGGCTAGGGACAGGTAATGAAATCCTGACCCTATGTTAAATTGACGCCCTTAAGATATGTTATGTAAAATGAAGTACAATAATGACTAATGAAATGACTTAAAAAAAAAAATTTTTTTGTTCTTTTGTGTCTTTTAGATGGGTGAATGCTAAACAAAATACAGGAATTAAAACATGCAAGAAACTAGCTAGATGGAGGAATGAATCAAAATGAGATGCTTGCTGAAATTTCAGACCTGAGATTTTCTCAGGCAGTATTTTGGCTTGTAGAAACTCTACAAACTGATATAAAATCTAAGAAAATAAAAAAAAAAAATACTTTGAAATTAATGTGATCTAACAAAATAGAAATCATGAAATTTGAATGTCTCTACAGGGAGAAACAATCCAATGATCAGGCCATATACGGACTGACCAGAATGTAGAAAATGAAACTAATGCACTAGTCCTAGCCTTGCTCTGATACCAGAAATGATGTGGCAAGGCTAGGGGGTTAGGGCTAGGGATGCTGGATGCTAATAAGGATGCTTACGATGCAAAGGAATTCTTTTTTTTTTTAGGGTTGATAATTTTTTTTTTTTTATGTTTCTTGTTGTTCTTCTTCGTTGTTTTAGGGTTTCGATTCCCGATCACAATCAAAGATAAGAAATAAAAAGAGCAGTAAGGGAAGCTTACGCTAGCAGTTCAAAGAACTAAATGTAAGAACAAGAACAGGACCCCGGGATTAAGAAACCCCGGTAGGACTACCTCAACCTACAATATCTACTTAGAAGATATAAAGAAGGCAAACCTCAAGCTTCTGAAGCGCCCGGTGCAGAGATCGCTCAACTCGGCGGATGTGGCCTGGATGCCCGAGCAGTCAAACCCGTGGGAGCTCTGGATTTGTGTCTGGAGGTCGTGATGGCAAAGCTAACTGTCTCCAATGCTCGAGATGCCAGGGAGGACCTGTAGGCAAACAAAAGAGAGGTTAGCGGAATGTGGAGATGTACGGAAAGGAATTGAACTTGAGTTGGGAAGGCGCTTTGAGCCCGGCGTCCGGCTGTATTCCGAAGTTGAAGTTGGAGATAACTTGGGGCCTCGCACCCCACAATGTCCCGGAGGATGAAGGAATGTGGCCTCACACCACGCGACGTCCTGGAGGACGAAGGATTCGCGATGCCCTAGGGCGACGGACAGGTGGCCTCGCACCACTCGACGTCCCTAGGGACGAAGGCAATTCCACTCGAACCAAGCCTAAGAGACAAGGGTTGGAGGGTGGAAGAAACTCAAACTCAATCACTCAAATTTTCATTCATTCATTCATTCATTAGTTCTACAAAGGGAGGGATTGGGTCCTTTAAATAGGCACCCAAGGCCCTTTTGAAATTCAAAATACAAATCTCATGGTGGTGCCAAAAATTTTCCACATCCCTATTTCTTTGGCCGACCAAATATTTGGAGTTGGGCGTGGCATGAGCAAAGGCTTGGAGGGGAGGATTGGTCCCTTGACTTCCTTCCTTAGCATGCTTAATTTGGGAAGATGAGTGGGGCATGGCTTGCTTGGAGGGATGTGTTCCCTTGGGCTCTTCACGCCATCTTCTAGGAATGATTCTTGGCTGACCAAGGGAGAACTCCATGGGGCGTTGCATGGTTGAGGGCTTGAAGAGGGGAGTGTGTCTTTTGACCTTCCTTCCTTGCAAGATCACTTTGGGAAGAAAACTTGGGAGGAGGCTTGCTTTGAGGCTTGGTTCCCTCAAGGATCTTCAACGCCCTCTTTAGATGGAACAAGGCATGATGTGGGGGAGGGAAAAGGGGGATGTTGTCCAAGGCGTGTGGAAAGCAAGAGGAGGCCACTTTGTTTCCCTTCTTGGATGCCCAAGTGGCAGCTGATGTGGCACCACGTAGGTAGCTGAGGTGGTACCTGAGTTGGCATTATCCCAAGTAGAAGGGGTGGGTTGGCCCACCAGAACTTGAGTTGGTGAAGAAAACCAGAGTGACTTCAATTGGGCTTGGGCCCAGACCAAACTCAGACTCGAACAAATACAGGACTCAAGACCTAATTTGACCCAAATTGGCCAAGGTACAGGACTAAACAACTTTGACAAGAAATTATAACAATGTTTTTGGACTCAAGGCCTTATTAGAGGACTCATAGAAAGGAGAACCCTAATCTGAGATCCACAGAGGGTTGAGGAGCCTCTGTCAGATCCTGGTGCCCACACCACCCCACCAGGATGTGAAAGTGAACTGCGCGGGTGTTGAAGGTGCCTACACTAAGCATGCAATAGCAGGGAGCAGGTATGTATTTTAAAACTATTTTAAAATAATAGCGGAAACTACCTACTCCGCACAGGATCTAACATATTCCGGATGCATGTATAAACAAAACTAGGCATGAACAAGGGCATGTAATATTTATAAACAATTATATAAACCTAGATCTAGGCATGCATGAAAAATAAAACTAGAAATAATTACCTTATTCCTGCTAGAATAACTCTGGGATAAAGCTGGAATAGGCTGGAATAACTGGAATAAAACTATTCCAGCTTTCTTCTTCCTTCGATCATGTTGAAATGCTGTTTTCTTTTCCTCCAAAAACTGCAGCAAATACAAATCAAAGAAGGAATCCTTTGGTCTCTTCTTCCAGCACCAATAGCAAGGTAGAAGCTTGATGGAATTAGCTTCAAAGGAGATAAAAAAGGTTGCTCATCCAACAACGTTTGGAACTCTTCTTCTCATCCAATTTCAGCAAACCTGTAACCTGAAAATAGAGCAAAGAAATAATAGCAATGGAGATGCAATTCTGCTCTCAGGTGTTCAAGGGAACACCCTCTAGAGGGGGGACACGCCTGGGGCTTCTCAGATCCAGCCTCTCGCGCGATGCTAGTCGCCGGAAACCTTGGAACGGTTGGAGGGAAGAATAAATTTTAGAACACTCTGTTCTGAATTCTGTTTTCTCTAAAATAGATTTGAATTCCTTCCACCAATTTGAGCACATCAAACAATAGGGAATCAAGATGAGTTTCTCTTCCAATTACTCAACCAAACCCAGCCCTTAAAACCCTGGTGGAATGAATGGAAGTTCTCCAAAGAAGAAGCCCTCTCATGGTTGAAAACTCATCATGGAACAGGGGACTTGCATGGTTTTTATAGGCAGCAGAGGAAGAGGGAGGTGGAGAGACGGGGAGGCCAAGAGGCAGCAGTTGCCAACTCCATTAAACCAGCAAATAAACGGGAGTAAATCAACTGGTGGAGGAGAGGAAGAGACGTCGCCCAAGGGTTCGGTCGTTTGGCCTCCTCGAGTGCAAGAATACCGTGTAAAATGGCTGGGAGAAGAAAACACCGGTTCAAAAGAAACCGGTCCATTCTCAATTAGGTTCAATCCCATTAAACCTCTTGGTTCAATCCAATTGAACCGGTCCGAGCCCAATAAAATAGGTTCAATTAGTTCACAACCAATTGGAGGCCGAAACGAACTCCGAAGCAGTTCAAAACTGATTTAGAAAAATCCTGGCGCAGTCCTGGTCAGCCAGGAATAATTTCCGGTTGACACAGACAAGGGCAAGATGGGAAAAAAAGTGCCCAAAAATATTAGGACCATAAAATCGAGATGATTCCCAATCTTAATCGGTATCCGGATCAGAGAGTTATCCTCTATGGCGTGTGACCTCATAGGTTCGAACCTAAATGGTAGCACTAGAACAATTCTAGTACCAGCACAGGAAACCATCAAGCAATGGGTCCCGGCATCCGGATAGGTCGAAGATGCGGGAGCAAACTATCAAACCTCTGGCATATGGTTACCGTATAATTCATCCCTTTGATCTCTAATGCTCAGGACGACTGAGATTGGGCTGCCAACCCAGACAGAGTCAGTCCACTACGTGTCTCAACCTCGCAAGCCCAGTGACTCTTCACTAGGGCTACCCCGGCCGAGGATTTGCTAAATTAAGATACTGCGAGACATTCGATCCAAACTGTTTGGACAGGTCAATTCCATCTTGGTCCATCACTGCTCCACAAGTACTTGCCTGTACCCAAAAACGTTCCTTCATCGGATTAAAAATCTGGGTAATCCAGCACCAAAGCACAGGGAGTTGCTTGCAAGCTACCGTGATGACCTCAGGTCAGAGGGACACATATACCCATATCCAATCATGAGTATCCCTTTGGCAGTAAAGGGCTGCACGGAGTCACGTTCAATAAGATATCACATATCCTACTTGCAGATCACATCAGTGTCACCACACTCATTTGGTCAAGAGGACAACCAAACGATGTGAACTGCAACAACCTATACTTGACATATTGCCGTCCAGTACAATATATCCTTTGGTTGTGAACAGGGTTTAAGGACCACTCGATACATCCTCTCTATATCGAAGTCAGTGTAGTCCTAAGGACTTCATCACAAGGAAAGAGTTCATTTCAGGGAAATACAATATGTGATGAGCTACCAAAAATAATATTTTATTAATTCATAAAAAGAATACAATACTTAGCACAACCGCCTACAACCCAGGCGATTGGCTTTAGGACATAATTCCCAACAGGATGCTGCTAAACCTGGACCTCCTTGAAGAAACAAGGGACAAGGCTCGAGTCTGAATGGCAACCTAAAGGCAGCGAGTGGCCAGATACTACAACTCCAGAGTACGACCGAAGTCCTTCCGCCCGGAAGATCTGGTGCTCCACCGTGCTGAAGCTTCTCAGCCACGGGAGTGCGGGAAACTCTCCCCGAATTGGGAAGGCCCTTATAGGGTGGTGGAGGTACTTCCTCATGGGGCATACTACTTGGAGGAGCTAGGAGGGTCCCGGTTCCCTCGGACCTGGAACGCCTCAAACTTGAGGATGTATTACCAATAGTGTAAGGCTCCTTGAACTTTAGCAATGAAATCTTTTTTTTTCATCAAATGCTTCTTCTCGTCTCGTAGGGTGAGAACCGCTTAGCTCTGAGTTCAGTGAACACGGGCATGGTGGAAGACCCGTGAAGGCGCTAGGTCCCGGACTGCGGTCTGGAAGGCGGGGCAGAATCAAATTCGCCCATGCAATCCCGGAGAACTGCTCGACAAGCCGCGTAGGGCTCAGATATAGCCTGCGACCCTGGGGTTCAGTTCGGAGGTCCCGGACTTTGGTCTGGAAGGTAGGGCAGAATCAAGTTCGCCCACGCAATCCCAGAGAACAGCTCGGCAAGCCGCACAATGCTCAGATACAGCCTGCGGCCCCAGGATTCAGTCTGGAGGTCTCGGACTGCGGTCTGGAAGGCAGGGCAGAATCAAGTTCGCCCACACGATCCCGGAGAACAACTCGACAAGTCGTGCAAGGCTCAGATACAGCCTGCGGCCCCGGGGTTCAGTCCGAAAATCTCGGACTTCGATTTGGAGGGTGGGGCAGAACTAAGTTCGCCCATGAGCTCGGCTCGGAATGCACTACGTGACTTAGTCCCAGTGGCTAGCACTAGAGTTCAATTCGGAAGATACACAAAAAAAAAAAAAAAAAGAAAGAGAAGAGAGAGTGAAGCAACAACTTTGTAAAAGGAAAGCTTCATTGCATCCAAAATGTCGGTACATAGGAGGAGTCCCGACAGGCCGGGAGACCTCAAAGAAAGAAAATGCAAAAAGAAAGAAAGAAGATAAATATGCCAGAGAGCTACTTCGACGCAACAGCTTCCTCCTCGGGCTGAGGCGCACTCTCTCCGCCAGTGCCGTCGACGAGAGGCTGCTTGGGAAGCTGCTCGGGAGTCGCCTCCTTGTCACGAGCTGCTACCAGAGCTCCTCCACTGGGCTCCTGCCTCCTGCCACCGAGGACTACCCCATTGAGATCGAGCTCAGGATAGAAGGAACCTACCTTCTCCCGGCATACCTGGAACCCCTTCAAGAAGGAGTCCACGGCAGCCTCCCACACCTCAGCAATGTATTCCTCGGAGGCCCGGAACCTCGGGATGGCCTCTTGTGCCTCCCGCTTGGATGCCTCTAGCAGCCCATTAACGTAGGAGCTCTTCTCCTTAGTTGCATTCAGCTCCCTCAGGACTTCCTCCACCCGGCACTCTAGTGATCGGGACTGAGCCCTAAGGCGGGTCTTCTCTATCACGTCCTCCTCGTTGCAGTGCTGGTTCAAGATCCTCTCCTCTGATAGAGAGGTCTCGAGCTCCTTGATGAGCCCCTCGGCGCGGGCCAGGTCACCTTGGAGGACTTGGTTGTTTCCTCGCAGCTCAACCCCTTTCTCCATGAGGTCTTTGACATCGGCTACGAGTTTGTCAAGCTTCTCCTCCTTCTTGGCATCCTTCTTAGCATAGCCGGCGAGGAAGTTCCTCAGTAGCAACATGTCCATCCCGATCTGCATCAAAAGAGGAAGGGGTCAGCACAACCCAACTGGAACTTTAAAAAGAGAGAAGAAGATTCGGAGCTTGGGACTTACCATGAAGAGCTGCGGGAGGATCCCAAGTAGTGCCTCATTGTAGTCCCGGCCACCCCTTAGACGGCGGTCTCGGGAGGTGCTGGCGAACTCCATGACCTTCTCCGTGATGCCCTGGTCACGGATCACGGAGCACCAGCTGGTGAGGCTTGGCGGCGGAGCGGGCACATCAGTAGCAGCAGAGGCGGCCATCCCCTCGCCAAGTGGTGCGACCATCGGTGGAGCCGTCGTCGTCCTGGTGACCACCGTGGATGCGGCCGGTGCGACAGCTAAAGTCGGTGCTGCCCGAGGAGGTTCTGGCACCCTCTCTTCCACGACCCTATCGAGGTCAACGACAGGGACGTCGGGCGCCCAGGCCCGAGATGGCCTGGAGATGGGAACCACCGCCACAGGTCCAGTGATGGAGGTCGACGCGGGCGCCCGACTCGCCTCAATACGAGCTCTCTTTGCTAGTGGTTCAGTCCCCTCGGCGGCATCCCTCTGCGCAGCGCCCTCCATCAGGTTCTCCAAAGAGAACTTCATACCTGAAAGGAAGCAGAGGTCAGTCGAGCCAGCTAAAAAAAAAAAGAACAAAAAAGAAGAAAAAGAGGGAGAGGGAGATGCGAAGCAGAAAAGAGATCCGAGCCTCACCCAGCTCCCGAATGGGACTGATCCCTGCCTTGAATAAGTTGTGCTCCGAGAGCAGAACATCGAGGGTCGGGACCACGTCACTCAGCAGCTGTATAAAGACCTCTTGGTCTGCTGGCTCGATCTGAGAATTCCGGTTCAGAGACCGGTCCGGCTCGCTCCAGGCCCAGTCAACGTCATCGACCGAGGCAAAAAAGAACCGGTTCTTCCAGCCTTTAATAGATGAAGGGAGGTCAAACCTAAGTGATGCAGAACAAATAAGATGATGCGATGCGGAAGTAAATTAAGACTTTTTTTTTTTTTTTTTTTGTTAGAAGTTGGCTTGACTCAAAAACAAGGCTAACTAATATTGAAAGAAAATATGCACTAAAAGAAAGTACAATTCAAAAGAGTAGATTATCAGAGTAATAAGGAAGTAGGATCGCTGGGGATTGAGAAACCCCCAGACCTAGGGTTTACTCCTCTTTCAAGAAATAGACGAAGAGAGAAGAGAAGGTTTTATACCTGACTATGATATCTCTCTTTGCTTCAATTGAAGGACACTCTCGAGCAGATTGTAGGATCCTTGGAGATGGGGTATCTTCGCAATGGATCCTCGGATTGTAGTCCTATGGCAAGGTTGGCCTTCTTCTCGTACTCTAGATCTGGAAAGGATGAAGAACAAGATAAGGATGTAAGAAACTCAAGGAAGAGACCTTTACCTGGGATAGCTCTGGACTGCTCGAACTTTGAAGATGAGGGAAGAGTATGGAGGTGGCGGTGGAAGATGGAGTGGATTTAGGGTTTGGCTGGTAGGGTGGCGGCTTGCAGATGAAAAGGACCTAGGGCTTGATATAGTGGGCGGTGGCTTGGAGAAGGAGATGGCGGCCTTGAATGAAGTGGGAATAGGGTTTAGGAATTTGGGTGTTGGCGGCTAGGATGATGAAAAGAAATTAGGGTTGGCGGCCAAGGATGAAAGCGGGGCAGGGTTTCAGTAACTTTGGAGATCTCTCACCTCCTCAAGGCTCCAATGGAACCCGGATTTACTCCCTCACGGAGCTCAACACTCAAAGAAGTGCGAAAGAAGAGAACACAAGGTTGCTCAACATAAGAAAAGATTTCATTTACTCATTCTCATCAAAAGATTACATAAGGGTCCAATATATAGACCTTGCAAGAGAAACAAATTTACACTACTTCCCATGTGGGACTAAACATTCATCCTAAGCATGAAAAACTTTTCCTTGACCAACCAGGCTTATTTCCTTGGAGTGGGCGGCCTCAAATGCAAGGTGATGGCTTCATATGGCAGGTATGTGGGGCACCTCCTAGTTCTTCTCCTTAAGTCATGGGTTTTCCTTCCATGACTTGCTCTTTCTTGGAAGAAAATACTCATCTCCTAGTCTTTCTCCTTAAGTCATGGGTTTTCCTTCCATGACTTGCTCTTTCTTGGAAGAAAATACTCATCTCCTAGTCTTTCTCCCAAAGACTAGGCTCCTTCCATTCATAGCCAGGTACTTTAGGCAGGTGTGGGCGCCTACCTTGAAGTCCTCTCCAAGAAAAATCCCCTGCTCCTTTAGCTTGGTTACTTTTGGCAGCTTGTGGGTGCCTTCCTTGACTTCTCCTAAGAAAATTTTCTTGCTCTCTTGGGCATGGGGACTAGGGAAACTGGGGTGAAATGTGGCACCAACTGGTCCTGGGAGTGTGGCTGGGAGTGTGGCGTCCACTTGCATTTGGCCTTGGAAGAAAAATGATGCACTAGGGAATGGCGCCAACCAGGACTTGACTTGGACTTAGACTGAGTCAACATGACTCAACAAAATGAAATGCAGACTCAAAGAAATAAAATAATCTGGTTGACCAGTTAACCCTTATTACAAACCCTAATCTTCGAGCAAGGTCATTCAGAGATCCAGATAGAATCCTGAAGTCTTCTTCTGATCTGGTGCCCGCACCAATTCTCCCGGGATGGGATGAACTCGACCCTGTCGAGTAAGGCTCATGTTGGCTCTGGTATCTCTCCAAGAGATCTATATCCAGCTCTTGTAATTCATCTCAGGAGAGAGAGCCCTGAAGAGAGCCCTAGGCCAAGGTGAAATGTACCGCTAAGGCACCTAGGCCAAGGTGAAATGTACCACCAGCCATCATCGGTGGAATAACGCTTCAGGGTGAAGAGAGCCCTGAAGAGGGAGAAACGGGCAACGAACCCGTGGAAGTGACAGAAAACAATGAAGGCGAAGATGACCCGGATGGCGTTAGGAGCCAACTGGGCCGGGACCAGATGGTAGTGACTGAGAAAAGAAAGGAAAAAGGGGTGAAGGGGAAACCGAAGTGAAAGAAAGTGATGCAGGTGGTTTGACATGATCCTACACTAGGCATACAAACAACTGCGGGAGCAGAATGGATTTTAAAATATTTTAAAAAATCCGTGCAGCGGAAATCTGCTCCGCCCAGAAACTAATCTAATTCTAATTGCAAATAGGCATGTATGATGATATAAAATATTTGCAAAATATTTGAATTAAAAATTGTATTCATGCATGATTAAAAAACAATTTTTTTTTCATACCTTATTCTGGCTGGAATAACTCTGGGATAAAGCTGGAATAGGCTGGAATAGCTAGAATAAAACTATTCCAGCCTTCTTCTTCCTTGGGCTGAAAACAAACTCTATTTTGGCTTGAAAAACGGTGTCGGAACACCACCTTCCGGATCTCCGTTTACTCCCAAATTTCAGCAGCGGCAACTTGGACAAGAGGTCTTCGATCTCCAATCGAAAGCTGCAAGAGAATGTTAGCCAAAAAATATAAAAACCCACCAAAGTTTGCTGCCAGATTTTCTGTAGCGGAACTGGGCAGCAGGCTTTGGCCTTTGTTTTGGAGTAGCTGGAGCGATCCCGGCTCGTGTGGTTTGCTCTCAGGAGTAGAAGTATACTTCCTCTAGAGGGGAGACATGCCCGGTGCTCTCGGATCCCACTCCACACGCGGTGCTAGCCACTGGAAGAGAGTTGATCATGGTTGATTGCAGCAACTCTGTTTTGCTGCAATCTTTGAGTTGAGCACAACAAAAGAGCAAAGAAATGGCCCTTCAAAACACTCTCTTACACTCTCCAAATCCCAGCCTATAAGTGCAAAGTCTAAGCTCTCAATCAGGGGGTCTCTCAACCTCTCAAAGAAGAACGCCCAGGTTGCAGTTTCACAGTATTTTCATGGCTGAAAAACTCTATTGAAACAAGGCTTGGGCATTGGTATTTAAAGGCAGCTGGGAGAGGGGGACAGGGAGGCTGCGAGAGGGAAGGGCTAAAGGCTATGTTACACCCACAATAAACAGGGATTTAAGGCAGCCGATGGAGGAGAGGAAGGGACACCAGTGCACGGTGTTGTTTGGCCTTCGGACGCTTGGTTTTCTCCAAATGCTAATACTTCTTTCCAGCATAAAAAAGTATTCCACCGTGGAAACCGGTCCAAGGGAGAATGCACCGGTTCAAAAACTGGTCCAAGCCATTTGGTTCAAACCCATTTAAAACCAATTGGTCCAACCCAATTTAATTTGGTTCAATTGGTTCACAACCAATTGGAGGCCGAAACGAGCTCCGAATCAGTTCAAAATTGATTCAGAAAAATCCTGGCGCAGTCTTGGTCAGCCCGGAACAATTTTTGGTTGACACAGACAAGGACAAGATGGGGAAAAGAGTGCTCAAAAATAAACACCGTGACCATAAAATCGAGACGATTCCTAATCGTAATCGGTATCCGGATCAAAGAGTAATCCTCTATGGCGAGTGATCTCATAGGTTCGAACCTAAATGGTAGCACAAGAATAATTCTAGTACCAACATAGGAAACCATCTAGCAATGGGTCCCGGCATCCGGATAGGTCGAAGATGAGGGAGCAAACTATCAAACCTCTGGCATATGGTTACCGTATAATTCATCCTTTTGACATATAATACTCAGGACGACTGAGATTGGGCTGCCAACCCAGACTAAGTCAGTCGACTACGTGTCTCAACCTTGCAAGCCCAATGACTCTTCACTAGGACTACCCCGACCGAGGATTTGCTAAATTGAGATACTGCGAGACATTTAATCCAAACTGTTTGGACAGGTCAATTCCATCTTGGTCCATCACTGCTCCACAAGTACTTGCCTGTACCCAGAAATCTTCCATCACCGGATTAAGAATCTGGGTAGTCCGGCACCAAAGCACAGGGAGTTGCTTGCAAGCTACCGTGATGACCTCAGGTCAGAGGGATACCTATACCCATATCCAATCGTGAGTATCCCTTTGGCAGAAAGGGGCTGCACGGAGTCACGTTCAATAAGATATCACATATCCCACTTGCAGATCACATCAGTATCACCACACTCATTTTGTCAAGAGGACAACCAAACGATGTGAACTACAACAACCTATACTTGATATATTGCCGTCCAGTACAATATATCCTTTGGTTGTGAATAGGGTTTAAGGACCATTCGATACATCCTCTCTGTATCAAAGTCAGTGTAGTCCTAAGGACTTCATCACATGGAAAGAGTTCATTTCAGGGAAATACAATATGTGATGAGCTGCCAAAAAATATTTTATTAATTCAAAGAAAGAGTACAATACTGAGCTCAACTGCCTACAACCCAAGCGATTGGCTTTGGGACACAATTCCCAACACGAAGACCCCAGAGGAGGAAGTCCTCGTAGAAGGCGACTCGCCCGAGGCCGCTCGAGGTCACTCGATCTCCAGGCCACGGGAGGGAAAGACGAGTCGAACCCGGGATTCCATAGACATCCCAGAGCAGAGAAAGGTCATCCTCGGTCATCGTTGAGATATGACTGGAGGGGCCAGTGGGAGAAGTGACCAGAGGGGGAAGGAAAGAAATTGGACGGGCAGAGACTATGGGAGGAGACCTAAGACCCCTAGGGATGCCTATGGTCACGGCCCCAGGCTGGAGCTACCTGCGGATCTCATTTGGGATCACTTCCCCTTTCGAGGAAGAAGGCGATGAGTCCTTGGCCGGGAAGGACCGGCCTCGTATTGGCTAGAAGAGAAGTGACGGTGACGAGCCATGGAAGAAGAGGAAGTGTAGAAAGGATGCTAGGGCTGAGAGATGGAAGAGGGAGGAAGACACGGATACTCACTGAGATACTCTGTGTAAAAGAGAAGGCAATCCCGGAAGGTGAAGGAAAACCCACTGCAATCACCGGTGGAGTGCGAGAAAGTGGAGGGACTTTGTTTCCGAAAAGTCCCCCTCCTTTTCAAACTCAATCGATAGTGGCCGTACCCCTCTTTCTGTTCCGGGCCACCAGATGGCCGCAACGTGGATGCACGCCCGACATCGATGCTTCGGTTCGATGGAAACTGCCTCCTTTTCGAAATGAGACATTAATGACCGTCGGAGGCGCGACGCGTGGCAGCCTCTCATAGGACCTCAGGCATAACAGAAGCCATGACAGGGATCGTGGCAATTATGGCGCGAGATTTTCGCCTTCCCCATGTCATCTCCGTATTAAATCCCCACGTCTTGAGCCACGACGCCTTGGCGGAACGTGGGGATGGGGGGCAACTGATATGGTTACTATGCTGACGTGGCGCACATGTCAGATCTAGCCGGACACGGTCAGTACCATGTGTTTTTCTTCAAAAGGTCTCCCATTCAAAGAGAAGTACTCCTGCTCCTTCGCTAGGTGGCACCCAGAGATGGGTCCACCCCGGTCGAAGTCGAGCACCTCTCTGCCGCTCTACCAGGTGTCCACCCAGGAAGGGTCCACCTCAGCCGAAGCTGGCGACCCCTCGCTCCCTCACCAGGTGGCACCTGGAGATGGGTCCACCTCTGCCGAGGTTGAGCCGGGCCCTCCTACTCCTTCGCCAGGTGGCGCCCGGTGACGGGTCCACCTCGGTAGAAGTCGAGCACCTCTCTGCTACCCTGCCAGGTGTCCACCCAGGAGGGGTCCACCTCGGTCGAAGCTGGCGCCCCTCGCTCCCTCGCCAGGTGGCATCCGGAGTTGGGTCCACCTCCGCCGAGGTCGAGCTGGGCCCTCCTGCTCCTTCGCCAGGTGGCGCCCGGAGACAGGTCCACCTCGGTCGAAGTCGAGCACCTCTCTGCCATCCTACCAGGTGTCCATCCAGGAGGGTCCACCTCGGTCGAAGCTGGTGGCCCCTCGCTCCCTCGCCAGGTGGCATCCAGAGACGGGTCCACCTCCACCGAGGTCGAGCTGAGCCCTCCTACTCCTTTGCCAGGTGGCGCCCGGAGACGGGTCCATCTCGATCGAAGTCGAGTACCTCTCTACCACCCTGCCAGGTGTTCACCCAGGAGGGATCCACCTCGACCGAAGTTGGCGGCCCCTAGCTCCCTCGCTAGGTGGCATCTGGAGACGGGTCCACCTCCACCGAGGTCGAGTCAGGCCCTCCTGCTCCTTCGCCAGGTGGCACCCGGAGACTGGTCCACCTCGGTCGAAGTCGAGCACCTCTCTGTCGCTCCGCCAGGGGTCCACCCAGGGGGGGTCCACCTCGGCCGAAGTTGGCGGCCCCTTGCTCCCTCGTCAGGTGGCACCCGGAGACGGGTCCACCTTCGCTGAGGTCGAGCCGGGCCCTCCTGCTCCTTCGCCAGGTGGCGCCCAATGACAAGTCCACCTCGGCCGAAGTCGAGCACCTCTCTGCCGCCCTACCAGGTGTCCACCAGGAGGGGTCCACCTCAGCCGAAGTTAGCAGCCCCTCGCTCCCTCGCTAGGTGGCATCCGGAGATGAGTCCACCTCTGTCGAAGTCGAGCCGGGCCCTACTGCTCCTTCGCCAGGTGGCACCCGGAGACGGGTCCACCTCGGTCGAAGTCGAGCACCTCTCTGCCGCTCTGCCAAGTATCCACCCAGGAGGGGTCCACCTCAGCCGAAGCTGGCGGCCCCTCGCTCCCTCGCCAGGTGGTGCCCGGAGATGGGTCCACCTCTGCCGAGGTCAAGCCGGGCCATCCTGCTCCTTCGCCAGGTGGCATCTGGAGACGGATCCACCTCGACCGAAGTCGAGCACCTTACTTCCGCTCCGCCAGGTGTCCACCCGGGAGGGGTCCACCTCGACCGAAGCTGGCGGCCCCTCGCTCCCTCGCCAGGTGGCGGCCAGAGATGGGTCCACATCTGTCGAGGTCGAGCCGGGCCTTCCTGCCCCTTTGCCAGGTGGCATATGGAGACTGGTCCACCTCGGCCGAAGTCGAGCACCTCTCTGCCACTCCGCCAGGTGTCCACCCAGGAGGGGTCCACCTCGGCCGAAGCTGGTGACCCCTCGCTCCCTCGCTAGGTGGCACATGAAGATGGGTCCACCTCTGCCGAGGTCGAGCCAGGCCCTCCTGGTCCTTTGCCAGGTGGCACCCGTAGACGGTTCCACCTCGACTGAAGTCGAACCTTTCTCCGCTCCTCCACCAGGTAGCACCCCCTGAAAGGTCCACCTTAGCCAAGGTCAGCCCGGCTCGGCGAAGCCTCGGGGAAGTAGGGGTGCGGGTTTCAAGATTGCCACTCGGGTTGCATGCGTCATGCCCCTTAGGGGGCGCCAGTACGGTGTGCAGTGACACGCGAAACCTCATTTACACCAGTCGGATGGGCCCCATAACCGAGAAGTTGGACCCTTATGGGCAGGAGCCCAAAATGGCTGGGTGCTCATCGTCAACGCCTCGATGGGAGAGCTCCCGCACTCAGCCCAAAGCCTCGCCAGTATCCTCCCTCCATTCCTCGTGATGCACGATGGGCGAGGCGGTTCGGCCACTGAGTTCCCAGGCCCGAAGAGGAAAGGAAGGGGGGAGAAAGACGAGAAGTGGGAGGGAGCCCCTTGAGAGGAGGAGGGCTAGAGGCAATGTGATGATATAAAAGGGATGGTAAAAATGGGCAGAAAGGTAAGTGAAAAAAAAAAAGAGAAACACACCAAGAGAATGATCCTGGGAGTCCTCAAGGAGTCCTCAGGCATGAGCTCGGTGAACTCAGTGCAAGGAGCTGAGCATCAACTCCACTCTTCCCCACACTTCTTTCATTAACATCTTCTCTAAGCACGGGAGTCCTTCGGGAACCCGTCTTAGGGAATCTGTTCCATCTCGCAACTCTCTAACTTGACCATCAGAGCGCCCCCGCCGGAACCCCCGGTCAAAGTCTCTGACTCTGTTTTGCAGGTCCGGAAGCATGGAGATCTCGAGGTAAGACAGTCTGAGACCGGTGCCAGCTCAAAAGCTACAGGCCACCGCGGTGAGATCAGCAATACATATATACATACATATATATGTACGTATATACATACATATATATACGTACGTATATACATACATATATATACGTACGTATATACATACATATATATACGTACGTATATATATATATATGTATATATACACGTACATATATACGTGTATATATATATGTATATATACATGTACATATATACGTACATATATACATATGTGTATATATGTACATACATACATATATACGTATGTATGTAAATATATATACATACATACATACATACGTTCATATATATATTTATATATACACATACATATATATATATATACACGTACATATATATATTGATGTGGCGAGACCGCTAACGTGGGGGAGCTGACAGGCGCCATGTTAAAGGAGGCCACCGCGTCAGACGCCAAGTCAACTCTCCAGTTCGGACCACTCTACCGAGCTGGGCTGAGCTTCCTCGAGGCGACGAGCCGAGCTCCATCCTCCACCAGGTCGGTCCCGTGAGCTCGGGATGCCTAGGCTGGAGCCACACTCTGCCCTCTAGAGCGAGACCCTCGGAGGTTGAGCCCTGTGGTCGGAGTTGAGCTCAGCCCTCCTCCGCAACATGGAGCCTCTTCAAGCGCGAGTCCTCTGGACCGAGCCCGTACTCTGCCCTCCAGAGCGAGACCCTCGAAGGTTGAGCCCTGTGGTCGAAGTCGAGCTCAGCCCTCCTCCGCCACGTGGAGCCTCTCCGAGCGCGAGCCCTCTGGACTAGGCCGGCACTCTACCCTCCAGAGTGAGACCCTCGGAGGTTAAGCCCTGTGGTTGGAGTCGAGCTCAGCCCTCCTCCGTCACGTGGATCCTTTCCAAGCGTGAGCCCTCTAGACCGAGCCCACACTCTGCCTTCCAGAGCGAGACCCTCGGAGGTTGAGCCCTGTGGTCAGAGTCGAGCTCAGCCCTCCTCCGCCACATGGAGCCTCTCCGAGCGCGAGCCCTCTAGATCGGGCCCGCACTTTGCCCTCCTCCACCAAGGTGACCCCGTAAGCTCAGGGCATCTAGGTTGGAGTGAGCCCTGCCATCCTAGCTCAGCCCCAGCTCGGATATGGGCACCGCCATCCTAAGACATTGGCGAGCCGCCCAAGGACTACGAGGCAGCACCCCCCATACCACAATAACCGCCTATCCGCCCGTACTTCCAGGAGGATGGGCCAGTCAGAGGGCACGAACCCCGGGGGCGGCGACCCTCGGATCGAGGCTCTGCCAAGCTTCCCAAAATGGGGCGATCAAAGAAGATGTCAGAACAAATAGAAGCTTCACCTACCGTATGTCAGGAAAGACGTCCCGTCCATGGCATGGAATCCCGCCACACGCACCTGCTAGCCCAGCGAGGATCCCGAGGCAAGGTCCAACGACCATTTTTCGACTACAAAGAATAATCGACACCCCCGGCACCAACACAAGCGCAAGCTCAACCAAGAGGGAAAAGCACCACCACCACCACCACTAAAAGGATAAGCCAGGGAAACAAGGAGAGGTGGGCAGAACAAAGAACCCCTCTGTCCCTTCCGTTGTTCTTCCCCTGCTACGTTTTCATCTCCATTCTCATACTATTCACTCCTCCTAGCATGGAGTCCATCAAGAGGGGCCCGATCAGGAGGATTTGTTTCCCTGGATCGCCATTGACTTGACCATCGGAGTGCCCCCGCCAGAAATCCTGGCCCAGGTTACTAACCCCTATTTTATAGGTCCAGGACTACCGAACGACGAGACAGCGAAGGAGGTGCGCTCCGACACCAACAGCAGCTACGGGCCACGGCGATCTTGGTGGCAACAGATTGGCGCACCAGGTACGGGGTCGGGCGGGGAACATTGTGAACAATCTTTGATCCAAGCCAAGCCCCCCCATCCCTTTGTAGACAAGTTCCATGGAAGCATGGTGATGACAAGGGCATGAGAGGCCTCTGCTAGCCGTGCAAGGGACTCCCCTTCCCGAGGGAACCCGCATAACCAAGAGGTGGGGCCATTCGCTCTGGTTCAACCACCTCCACCGGAATCTCAACTGGCCATACTCACCTAGTAGATGCAAGTCCTTGCCATAGCAGTGCACCAACTTCAGCACCAGCATCGATCCTTGGCTACCCACCAGCAGCCAGGGACTCCGACGGCCCATGCCGCAGCTCCCCATGATAGTGATGCGGCACGCATATGATTAATGTTTTGAATATGGGGTTTGTAGAGAAATGAAACCTAATTATACTTAGCATTGTACTCATCTTAATAAGATTTAAGGATTATATGAAAAGGGACTATTACATGATTAGACACAACTCTAAAACTAAGAAGGAAGAAGATCTAGATAATAGGGGCTAATGATTGAGGACTTACCTTGATGAGTTTTCCAACCTTCCTATGATTCAAAACTTGAAACTACTAATGCTCTGGACTGGAGAACTTGGATAACATTGATCAGAACCCTGGACTTGGGCTTCAGCTTGTTGGTTCATTGTCAAGGGGAACCCTGTTCACAACTCAAGGACTTCGAAGGACCCTACAATGAAGATCAAAGTTAAGGTTGAAGGATGCAAACATAAAGAAGGGATGGGAGAACTTGTGAACAAAGAAAAGATAATTGAGAAGATCTGGCCGACTCCAATGCCTTTGCCTTGAGCTTGGATGATGAATTGCTAGGGAAGAGAGTGGCTTTGGGCGTGGAAGAAGAAGATAGGAAAAATTTCACACATAAAACTCAAGACAACTTCACTTCAAACTTCATTCATTTCCAAAATCAATCTCTTTTACAATGGACGTCCAAGGCTTTTAATAGCCTCACAAAGTTAGCTTTTGAAATTTAAAAACTCCCCAAATCGAGGAGGATTACAAGGGGGGTTGGAGGATTTGGTGGAGAGTTTGGAGGGATGTGGGGGGGGTTGGAGGATTTGGTGGAGGACTTGGAGGGATGTGGCCAACCTCCTTGAATTTGAATCTCCCTTGTTGGCGCCCAAAGGGTGATGAGGTGGCTGGTGAAGTGGCACCTGATGACGTGGCATGGTAAGGTGGTCTTCTACTTGGATAAGAATGACATGTGGCGCCCAGTGGTCCTAGTTGATGGTCCTTTTCTCTTGCTTGGTTGATGTGTCTTCTCTTCTTCATGTGGTCAAATTCTGGGGTCTAGAATTTGAGTCTTGTTGCTGGCTTTCATGACTTTAAGACTTGATTAGACTTAACTCAACTGAATTAGACTTAACTCAACTGAACTGACTTGACTGACCTAGACTTTAAAACTTGAAATGGACTTACAGGAAATGAAATTTTAAAAGTAATTACAGGACTCAATAAACACTCTTGATTTGAAACTCAAAATTAATTATAGGACTCTTGAAAAGGAAATGACTCTTGAAAATAAAATATTTTTGAACTAAAGGATACAAGGTAACCTAATTATCTTCGATCCAAATTGGGATAAGGCTAACCTTGTTGGAGTGAAGTTTCTTTCGGCTTCTGCTGTCCACACCAATTCTCCTGGGGTGGGCAGAACTCGACCCAGTTGAGTATGGTTCAGTTTTGCCCTGGTAATGCTCGAACAAGTCTGGGTTAAGTCTTTGCAGGTCCTCTCGAGTAATCCAAGAGTTGTCAGACTCAGGTCGACCTTGCCATTGAACCAGGTATCGCTGATAGTCCTTATTCCTGGTAGTAATGATCTTGTCATCCAGGATTCTCTCAATCCTCTCTCTCTGCTCAGGTAAGGTTGGTGGTGGACACTCGGAAATATGTTCACTCTCAATGAAAGTTTCTGGCTCAAAAGGCTCACTAGGTATTAGTAGTGGTTCTTTGTATTCTACTAGGTCTGAAACATTGAAGGTTGTACTAATACCCATATCAGGTGGAAGTTCCAAAACATATGCATTAGGCCCTATTTTCTTTAAGATCTTAAAAGGTCCCGCTCCGTGGGCATGCAGCTTCTTTATGGTTCCAGGGAGAAACCGTTCAGGGTTGAGCCTAATCATCGCATAATCCCCTTCACAGAATTCTTTAGCCCTCTTATGTGAGTCAGCTAAGTGTTTGTAAGTTTCTTTGCTCAGGTTGATCTTATTACTGATTTCTTTATGTAGATTTGTGACATGCTGTGCAAAAGACTCAGCAGACTCAGAGACTCGTGTGTGAATAGGTAGTGGGATTAGATCTAAAGGCTTCCTAGGCTTGCAATCATGGACTATCTCAAAGGGACTTTTGCCCGTAGATCGATTGACCAAACTGTTGTAAGCGAACTCAGCATGTGGCAATAACAAATCCCAGTTCCCTAGACTTTCTCCCACTAGGCATCTCAGCAAGTTCCTAGACTTCTATTTACAACCTCGGTTTGTCCATCAGTCTAGGGATGGTAGGCAGTGGAGAATTTCAGTCTGGCTCCTAATAGGTACCAAAGAGTTTTCCAGAAGTAACTTGTGAAGCGGACATCCCTATCAGAAACAATGGTTTTTGGTAACCCGTGGAGTCTGACTACTTGATCAAGAAAGAGTTTGGCTATCCTAGAGGCATCGGAAGTTTGGGAGCAAGGTATGAAATGGGCCATTTTTGAAAACCGGTCGACCACCACAAAGATTGAATCATGTTTTCGAATGGTCTTGGATAATCCTAGAACAAAGTCCATGCTTAGATCCTGCCATGGACACTCAGGTACAGGTAATGGATTGTATAGCCCGGTATTCTTCTTTTGTTGCTTTGCAACAGCACATGTCCTACATCGGGCTATAAGGTTTGCTACTTGTTTCTTCAGACCTGGCCAGTAAAATTGTTCCTCAACAGCCAAGATAGTCTTGTTTCGTCCGAAGTGGCCAGCCAAATCTCCCGCATGTATCTCCCAAACTAAAAAATCTCTTAAGGAGGTTCTTGGGATGCAAAGCCTATTCTCTCTAAAAAGATAATCATCTAGAAGGGTATAGTCACTATGATCACTAGATGGTCCTTGACGCAAAACCTGATAAATTTCACCAAAATCTGGACAGGTTTCGTACTGCTCCTTAAGTCTTTCAAAACCTATGACTTCAGTACTAACTGAAGTTAAAAGTAACGTTCTACGACTTAGGGCATCAGCTACCTTATTATTGGTTCCTGATTGATGCTTTAGGACAAACGTATAGGATTGGATGTACTCTACCCATTTGGCATGCCTAGGGTTTAGTTTCTTTTGGGAACTCAAAAACCTAAGGGCTTCATGGTCTGAAAATAAAACAAATTCTTGCGGTAGGAGATAATGCCTCCAATACCTTAATGCTTGCACTACCGCATAAAGCTCCCGATCATATGTGGAGTATTTTTTCCTGGCTTCATTCAATTTCTCACTAAAGAATGCTACGGGATGGTTCTCTTAACTCAAAACTCCACCAATACCTACTCCCGAAGCATCGCATGCTACTTCAAAGACCTTAGAAAAATCGGGTAGTCTTAAGACTGGTGCTTGGGTCATTTTATCTTTGATGTGAAGGAAGGCCTTATCAGCTGACTTCGTCCATTCAAAGTGGCCCTTCCTAATACAATCCGTGATAGGACCAACTATGGTGCTAAACCCTCTAATAAATCTTCGATAAAACGTAGCGAGGCCATGAAAACTTCTTACTTCGTGAATATTATTGGGTGTTGGCCACTCTACAATTGCCTTAACCTTCTCAGGGTCAGCGGATACTACTTCAGGGGTCACAACAAATCCTAGGAAGATAACTCTAGTAGTCATGAAAGCACATTTCCATAGATTGGCATAGAGGTTATCTTTCCTAAGTGCTAAACATACCTGCCTCAGATGTTGTTGATGATCTTCTCTAGTCCTACTATAGACAAGTATGTCGTCAAAGTAAACGACAACAAATTTTCCAATAAAGGCTCGTAGGACTTGGTTCATGATTCGCATAAAAGTGCTAGGGGCATTTGATAACCCAAAAGGCATGACTACCCATTCAAATAACCCATCCTTAGTTTTAAAGGCAGTCTTCCATTCATCCCCTGGTCTGATCCTAACTTGGTGATAGCCGCTCTTCAGGTCAATCTTAGAAAATATAGTTGCACCGGCCATCATATCTAACATATCATCCAAGCAGGGGATGGGAAACCTATACTTCACTGTGATTTTATTTATGGCACGACTATCAACACACATTCTTCATGTGCTATCTTTCTTAGGGGTAAGTAAGGTTGGGACTGCGCATGGACTCAAACTCTCCCTAATGAATCCTTTCTTTAGGAGTTCTCCTACTTGACGTTGTAATTCTTGGTGCTCGGTAGGGTTCATTCTATAATGGGGAAGGTTCGGTAGGGTTGCTCCAGGGACTAAGTCTATCGCATGTTATATATCCCTAAGAGGTGGGAGTTGGTCGAGCAAGTCATCGGGCAAGTCCTCTAGCACTTCATTGACTTCTTGAGGTTGTTCTTTTGAAAGAGGTTCTTGATGATCCTTAATGGTCAAAATCCAAACAGGTGACCCATTGTTAATTTCTTTCTCCATTTTTCTAGCAGTGATCACGTTTATCCCCTTTTTCTTATCACTCAATTGGCTTGATCCTCTCTTAATGGGGTTCTTAGGTGGAGAAGAATGGATTACAATCTTCTTTCCATTATGAGTAAACGAGCATGAATTAGAACGACCATAGAGTGTTACGTCAAGATCGTACAACCATGGTCGGCCTAAAATTATGCTACTTACTCCCATTGGAAGTACATCGCACCATACTTTCTCTAAGTAAGATTGGAACTGAATGGTTACTAGGCACCTAGACTTAATGGAAATCGTGGTTGAGTCTATCCAGGATACCTTATAGGGATTAGGATGGGGTACGGTGGGCAATCCTAGGTTTTTAACTGTGTTGGTGGATATGGCATTGACACAGCTACCGCTATCTAAAATGACTTTGCATACTTTCTCACCTATCTTAATGAATGTCTGTAGGATGCTAGTCCTACGCCAATCTTCTTGGATTTTAGCTTGGGTGAGAATACACCTAACCACTCCTAACAGATCTTGATCTACCAGGACTTCCTCATCCTCATACTCTTCAGCCAATTTCTCATCTGCCTGGTATACTTCCTCCTCAAATTCACCTTGGGATTCTACGGCTTCCTCTTCTACTTCCCCTATGTGTAGGGCTCTATTAGGACAGTTGCTAGAATAGTGACCCACTTTGTTACACTTGAAACATGCATTTGGAGTTCTTTGGGTCTCAGGTGCTTTCCCCTTGTCATCTCTACGGGTCATAGGCACATTAGGATTGGGTCAGTTGAATCTAGGCTGATTGGATCCTGACTGCTGATAAGGTGCACTTGTCCTAGGGGCTTCGGGCCTACGATAGACTGGACCTCTATGGAATCTCTCAGCATCCCTAGCTATTTGATAGGCCAATTCTAGGTCATGTACCTCTCGCATGAATAATTCTCTTTGAATTTCTTCCCTCAGTTCGGCTCTAAATCTAGACAAGGTCACCGACTCAGATTCATCAACATTGCACCTCATAACGAATTTGTCAAACTTCGCTATATACTTTACGACACTCCTATTTCCTTGAGTAAGTCTTTGCCATTGATCTAGGAGTCTTTGGTGGAAGGACATAGGAAGGTATTTCTCCCTAAGCCTAAGTTTCATAGCTCGCCAGGTCACTATGGGCACATCACCTCTCTGTCTAGTGAGTCTCTCAACGTTTCCCCAATATAACCTAGCTTGGCATACAAGTTTAAGCTTTGCAAACTTACACTTGCGCTCTTCACTCATCTCAAACCAGTCAAAATACTGGTCCATCTCACCTTCCCAATCAATGTAGATCTTTGGATCTAAAATTCCATCAAAGGTGAGAGCTTCTAGCCTAATGTTCTTCATGGTTCGGTCATCTTGATCAAAGTGAATTGGGGTGGGTCTCCTGACATTGGGTTCATAGTTAGGCTCATGATGGAATCTCCTTGGGTTGGGCTCGATGGTTTGACCAGGGTGGGGTCCTCTAGGAATTGGATCATAAAACTGATCTTGGGGAGCTCTCCTAGGGTTTGTTTCGTAGAGAGGGTTTTGATATGGAATCCTTCTAGGGTTCAATGGGGTCTCGAGTTCAGGTGCAAGACTTGGCTCAGGCTCAGTCTGGGCTTCATGATTGCTTTCAGGGGTTCTAGCCTCTAACTGATCCAACCTAGTAGTGATGTGGGCTAACTGCTCATTCATGTCTTGGTTGGTTTGTGCCACATTCTGATTTGTTTGGGCCAATTGCTCAGTTAAACTCTTAGTCAGTTGGGCCACTTGATCATTTAGGCCTTTGATCAAATTCCCTAAGTTTTGGTCCATGGCTACACTTGACTGGGCTTGGATTGGTGAATACGGTGTCCCTACTCTAGTTGTCATGCATGCAAATGGACTCAAGTTCGAGCTAAGGTTTCCTAGATCTAGAGAACAAATTAGAAGTCTAATTAAGTGAACCAACTAGCTAGTAGTACTTATGGGACTTAGCCAGGTAGGTGGAGGGGAGTGTGGGTCCCTGATTGCCAACCTTAGACACCAATCTGAGATTGGCCAGGTAGGCGGACCAAATCACAAGCCCTGATGCACCAATCCTAGACACCAAGTCAGTAAGCACACACCAATTAGCTGACACAGTTAACTTGACCCTAACCTGAACCCAACTTATTGGTGTCCCTAACCCACTAGGGCAATTAACGTTCTACTCAATTTTAATTAACGGGCTGGGATCGATATGCTGGTTGGTGATTTTTGGGCTAGGGACAGGTGATGAAACCCTGACCCTATGTCAAATTGATGCCCTTAATTTGATTTCTCATGAGATGAATGAAATGCAAAGGTGCTGCAGAAGTGTGTTGCAATTTGAAAGTGGTGTGAAAAACATGATGAAAAAAAATGTCCAAAAATTCTGAAAAATTCACAGAGGATTCCTAACTTATATGTTTCAATGTAGATGAAAGGAATTTTAAAACTAAAATCTATACTAATCTAAGCAGATACTACAAATGAAGATAAATAAAATGGACAGAACAGAACCCTAATGATGGTGTCGAACTGCAAAAATTTTCATTTTTTTTATAATTTTTTTCTGATGATGAAATTTAATATGGTGATAACTGACTTAAAAAGGAACAATAAAAAAAATATTTCAATAAAAAATCAGCGACTTGCCTTTGGAGCTGCAGACGGATTACAGTAAACAGATGCAAATTTTCAGAAAACAGAATCTAATCAAACAAGTGCAATGGCTTAACCAAAACTTCAATCTAAAAACTCACGTCCGGCCAGGGGCTCATTATTCCCATGGGTCGTGACAGTGTATTGGAGTACACCCGCTCAGGAGGCGTGAATTTTAGATCTTGCTTGGATTTAAAGAAAACTATTCTACCCTAATGCAACCATGCTCTGATACCAATTTGATGCGGCACGCATATGATTAATATTTTGAATATGGGGTTTGTAGAGCAATGAAACCTAATTATACTTAGCATTGTACTCATCTTAATAAGATTTAAGGATTATATGAAAAGGGACTATTACATAATTAGACACAACTCTAAAACTAAGAAGGAAGAAGATCTAGACAATAGGGGCTAATGATTGAGGACTTACCTTGATGAGTTTTCCAACCTTCCTATGATTCAAAACTTGAAACTACTAATGCTCTGGACTGGAAAACTTGGATAACAGTGATCAGAACCCTGGACTTGGGCTTCAGCTTGTTGGTTCATTGTCAAGGGGAACCCTGTTCACAACTCAAGGACTTCGAAGGACCCTGCAATGAAGATCAAAGTTAAGGTTGAAGGATGCAAACATAAAGAAGGGATGGGAGAACTTGTGAACAAAGAAAAGATAATTGAGAAGATCTGGCCGACTCCAATGCCTTTTCCTTGAGCTTGGATGATGAATTGCTAGGGAAGAGAGTGGCTTTGGGCGTGGAAGAAGAAGATAGGAAAAATTTCACACATAAAACTCAAGACAACTTCACTTCAAACTTCATTCATTTCCAAAATCAATCTCTTTTACAATGGGCATCCAAGGCTTTTAATAGCCTCACAAAGCTAGCTTTTGAAATTTAAAAACTCCCCAAATCGAGGAGGATTACAAGGGGGGTTGGAGGATTTGGTGGAGAGTTTGGAGGGATGTGGGGGGGGTTGGAGGATTTGGTGGAGGACTTGGAGGGATGTGGCCAACCTCCTTGAATTTGAATCTCCCTTGTTGGTGCCCAAAGGGTGATGAGGTGGCTGGTGAAGTGGCACCTGATGACGTGGCATGGTAAGGTGGTCTTCTACTTGGATAAGAATGACATGTGGCGCCCAGTGGTCCTAGTTGATGGTCCTTTTCTCTTGCTTGGTTGATGTGTCTTCTCTTCTTCATGTGATCAAATTCTGGGGTCTAGAATTTGAGTCTTGTTGCTGGCTTTCATGGCTTTAAGACTTGATTAGACTTAACTCAACTGAATTAGACTTAACTCAACTGAACTGACTTGACTGACCTAGACTTTAAAACTTGAAATGGACTTATAGGAAATGAAATTTTAACAGTAATTACAGGACTCAATAAACACTCTTGATTTGAAACTCAAAATTAATTATAGGACTCTTGAAAAGGAAATGACTCTTGAAAATAAAATATTTTTGAACTAAAGGATACAAGGTAACCTAATTATCTTCGATCCAAATTGGGATAAGGTTAACCTTGTTGGAGTGAAGTTTCTTTCGGCTTCTGGTGTCCACACTAGATAGCCTGCATTCCTTCCAAGGAAGGCCTTCGCAGCCACAGGCCACTACTGACAACTGGGGTTGCCATCAAATGCCGGCGAAAAGATAACAAGCCAGCTCTGCTGACAAGGAGAGCCGCTCACCAAACCTCGAGTGGGCAGTGTCAAAGCCCCACCGAGATAGAAGAAGCAAGATCCCCCACCATGGGTGGCACGCACCCATGTCACCTTCTCCGTCTCCTTCGACGGAGGGGTCTACTGACGAAGCCATCAGGCGCGTGGCGGAGAAGC
Organism: Areca catechu; assembly: GCA_021397845.1. Taxonomy (NCBI): domain Eukaryota; kingdom Viridiplantae; phylum Streptophyta; class Magnoliopsida; order Arecales; family Arecaceae; genus Areca; species Areca catechu. The sequence goes on along the minus strand of CM038041.1, from coordinate 69,269,246 downwards.
GCCTGGAAGAACATGAGCACAAGCTGGCAGAGTTTTCCTGTCGGTTTGCCAACATGCAGGACTCCACCAGTGAGCCAGCGGGCTACGATGCCCATCCCCCATTCTTCCAAGAGATCCAAGCGGAGCTGATCCCGCATCGATTCCGGATGCCGTAGGTGGATCCTTACGATGGGACCACCAATCCCATGGACCACCTGAAAAGCTACCAAACACTCATGATGGTCCAGGGGGCCACTGATGCTCTCCTTTGTGTCGCCTTCCCTGCCACTCTCCGGAAAGCATCTCGGGTGTGGTTCATCCGTTTAGAGCCAGAGAGCATCAACTCCTTCACCCAGCTAAGGTAGAAATTTGTGGCCCACTTCGACGCCTGTAAGAAGTTGCCACGAGAGGCAGACAGCCTCTTCTCCATCCGACAGCAGGACCGCGAGCCCCTGCGGGACTACGTGGCTCGCTTCAAGGCCGACGCGTTGGAGATCTACAATCTTGATGAGCCGGTTGCCATGCTGGCACTAAAGCGAGGGCTCAAGACCTCTCGCCTGATCTACTCGCTGGACAAGAAGCCCCCCAAGACTTATTCCGAGCTCCTTCTCCGAGCCCAGAAGTACATCCGTGCCGAGGAGGCGGATCGTATGAGGCAGGAGATCGATAGAAAACCACTGAAGAAGCCAGCCCCCACCGAGATGCCCGGGACACGGAAGCCAGCACCCCGGGCTCTGAACCCCCAGAGGGACCGGCCAAGACCGAGAGGGGCTCCCATCCCTGAGGAGAGTTACAGCCCCCTCCTCACCCCAAGGACAAAAATCCTCATAGAGATCAAAGGCAAGGACTACCTGAGATGCCCGCCTCCATTGAAGTCCTCCATCGACCGTGACAAGACAAAGTACTGTCACTTTCACCGCGACCATGGCCATGACATCGAGGAATGCCACAACCTCAAGTGAAAAATTGAGGAACTCATCAAGAGAGGCTACCTCAAAAGGCTCATGGGGGTAGACCTCAGGTGGAGTCCCAGGCGCTCGTCGCTCTCCCACCAGCTCCAACCATCGACAACCATCCTACTGAGAAGTCGGTGGGCATGATCTCCTGGGGAGCTGCGTGCATGCCCAAGAGGGTCCGTGGGGTAGGGGACCCTGAGAATGTACTCCCCTTTATGAGGGAAGGAGAAGATAGGGAGAAAAATGTAAATAATGATGACATGGTCATCGAGATGACGATCATGAAGCACCCTATAAAATGCATCATGGTTGATAGTGGAAGCTCTACATACATGCTTTTTTATGATGCCTTCTCCAGGATGAATCTTTCCCCCGATCAGCTTAGGCCTGTGCATGCACCCCTTGTTGGTTTCACAGGTGATTCTGTAAGAGTAGAAGGAGAAGTCACTCTCCCGGTCACTACCGGGACCCCACCTCAGCAAAGCACTATTATGATGACTTTCATGGTTGTAAGGCTCCATTCCGCCTACAACGTGATCTTGGGCCGGCCCGGGCTCAACCTGCTCGATGCCGTTGTCTTCACCAAGAGGCTACTTGTATAGTTCCCTACTCCCTACGGTGTCGGGGAAATGAGGGGAGCACCCCAGTTGATGCAGCATTGCTTCCAAACCCTCCCTGGGGCCGAGGTCCCCAAGGATGATCCCAAGGCAGACGATCTTGACCAAAGGGCCCAAGGCCCCAAGGGAGGCCCGGTCGAGCGCCTGCTATCTTACCCGCTCGGAGACGATCCCACGAAGATAGTGCAGATCGGAGCCCAGCTACCCGAGGAGGAGAGGGCCCAACTACTGGAGTTCCTATGAGCAAGCGTGGATGTGTTCGCCTGGACGGCGGCAGACATGCCAAGTATTCCTCCTGACATCATTACTCACAAATTGAGTGTTGACCCGAAGCACAGACCAGTTCGGCAAAAGAAGAGAAGTTTCATCCCGGAGAGACAAGCAGCTATCAAGCAGGAAGTTGATAAACTCCTAGCCGCCGGTTTCATTCGGGAGGTCCAGTATCCGAGCTGGCTAGTGAATGTGGTCATGGTAAAGAAGAACAATGGCAAGTGGAGGATCTGGGTAGATTACACCGACCTCAATAAAGCTTGCCGGAAGGACAACTTCCCTCTACCAAATATCGACCAGCTGGTGGATGCCATCTCTGGCCACAAGCTTCTCTCCTTCATGGATGCATTCTCCGAGTACAACCAGATCCGTATGCATCCCGAAGACGAGGAGCACACCGCCTTCGTCACTGACCAAGGGACATTCTGCTACAGAATGATGCTGGCTTGAGTCTAGTTGATGAATATGAGGGGGAAGAACTTGAAGAATGTGACATCGATACTATTGGTTCCTTACCTGAGGAGACCTTGGAAAGCAACCAAGTGGTAGGACCTAGTTCAGAAATTCAAGATATTTGTGAGAACCAGGTTCCTTTAGTCAAATACCCCTAGGAAGAACTCATAGTGTTAGCCCGAGCTATCAGTTCGTACCCTCTAATGACAGTCATTTCCCAAGTACCAATTGAAGATCTTTGCACTGAACTATTTAAGTTTGCCCACCCTATTGTAGATCCTCTCCTTAGGATGACTGAATCAAGCCTCTTATAATTGGACCTTGTCCCATGCCCAGTCACTAAGGTCTCTCCCGTAATCTCAGTTGAACATCCTTTTCTTGAGCGGATTGATTCACCCAGTCTTGTAGAAGTCCTCCTTATGGCCCCAGACCCCTTCCTTCGCATGACTGACCTACCCTTCTATAGAGTATACCTTTCCTCACCCATAGGTCAAATTTGAAGTCTTGAGGTCATCATCCATAGGCCCTTCCATGAATCATTCTCTAATCCATTTCTTGAGAAAGTGGATCATTATTTGCTTAGAGAACAAACCTTAACTGTTGCAATCACATGTCCTAGGCTACTCCCCGAACCATCTCTTGATCCATTCCTAGGAGTAGCAAACTTTTCCTTTCGTAAGGATGATCAGTTGACACTCATAGATCACCATTCAAACCTTCAGGTCACCACCTTTAGTCAGCAGGTAACTCGAGACTCCACCTCATATTTCCTCCCTTTTTCTATGACTTCCAATGCTTCTTACACCATCCAAGTATACTTTGTCGAAGTCTTTAGAGTGAACCACGTGTCAGAACCTATTAGGTTTGCCACCTACTTCTGGAAGACCTTATGGCACCTACTAGGCACCCATGATAAGTTTTCATGCTCTGCATGCCATCCTCCGATCCAAGGTCAAACCTAGAGAGCCTTAGTTTGTTAGGTTTAGACCTAGGGTTCCTTTGAATAAAGTCCATTCTTTAGGAATGCGTCGTCAGTCGAGTTTAGGACATTGACTCAGATTTTGGTTGAGTGAGAATACCAGGAATTGGGATTTGTATTTACCCAGGGCTGAATTTGCATATAATGACTCGGTCAATAGGCCTATAGGTAAAAGCCCTTTTGAGATTGTTCATGGGTACAAGCCTCACACACCACTTGACCTAGTTTCTTTGCCAGTCCACACACAAGTCTCCGCGTCTGCTGAAGACTTTGCACAGCATATAAAGAACTTGCATAAAGAAATTTATGCCAAAATAACTTTAAGTAATGAAACTTATAAGAAGTTGGCTGATTCTCAAAGGCAAGTCAAAACTTTTGTTGAGGGAGACTATGTAATGATTAGGTTAAGGCCTGAGTGGTTTCCTCCTAGAACCATTAGAAAGCTACATGCTAGAGGAGCTGGACCATTTAGAGTGATGAAGAGAGTGAGACCCAATGCCTATGTGCTTGAGTTGCCTCCAGAGCTAGGCATTAGCTCCACTTTCAACATTATAGACCTAGTAGAGTACAGGGAGCTAGCTGTGATTCCCAGTGAGCCTTTTGAACCTAATCCTGTTATTGAGAGTGATCCCGACCCTGTGTGTCCACCAACAAACTGGCCTGTGAGGAAAGAGCAGATTGAAAAGATCCTGGACGATCAGGTTATCTCTACTCATAATCGAGGATACCAAAGATACCTGGTCCGCTGGCAAGGAAGGCTAGATTCTGATGACTCTTGGATCTCCCGAGATGAATTACAAGAATTGGACCCAGACCTCTTGGAGAGATACCAGAGCCAGCTTGATCCATACTCGACAGGGTCGAGTTCCTCCCACCCCGGGAGAATTGGTGCGGGCACCAGAATCAGAAGAAGACTTCAGGGTTCCATCTGGATCTCTGATTGACCTTGCCCGAGAAAATTAGGGTTTGTAATAAGGATTGACCTGATCAACCCAATTTTGAGTCTGTAATTTTGTCATTTCAATTTTTGTTGAGTCATGTTGACTCATTCCAAGTCCAGGTCCAGGTTGGCGCCATTCCCTTTGCCATAGGGTGCCACATTTTTTTCTTCCATGGTCCAGCTACAAGTGGGTGCCACACTCTCTGCCACATCTCCATCCAGTGTCTTTGGTCCCCACACCATAAGAAGTAAGATCCCCTTTTTCTTGCACCACTTGGGGGAGAAATCCATCAAGATACCTCAATCCAAGGAGGAGCCAACTTCTTTCCAGATAAACCCAAGCCAGGATGGCAAGAATTTTTCTTGAAGAGAGGATCAAGGAGGTGCCCCATAATGTTCTATAAAAATCCAAGTTATAAAAGGGAAGAGAGCATGTCTTGGGGAGAAAATCAAGGAGGCACCCAAAAGTTTCCTAAAGTGCCAAAGCCATGAAAAGAAGAAGCCTAAACTTGTGGAGCAAGACTAGGAGGTGTCCAAAAGAGCCAAACCATGAAGGGAAAATCCTTGATTCATGGAGAGATACTAGGAGACACCCCCATAACCTGTCATTTGGTGCTGATTTTCAAGTTTTCTTGGAGTTTTTGGGCCGCTCACTCATGAAAGGAGTCTTGGTTGGCCAAGGGAAGAGAATTTGATGCCTAAAGTGTAGATTAGTCCTATTAGTCCCACATGGGAACTTGTATGGTTTTGATTTTCTTATAGGTCTATATATTAGACTCCTTTTGTAACTTGAACTTATCTTATGAAATCTTATGAATGAAATCCCTTGTTTTTTAGCAAAGTCTTGTTCTTCCGCACTTATTCTGAGTGTTGAGCTCCGTGAGGGAGTAAATCCGGGTTCCCTAGGAACCTTGAGGAGGTGTGAGATCTCCAACCTCAAAACCCTAGCTTAGTCCACCCATCTCTACTCCACCACCATCAAACCCTAGCCTCTACACCATCTCCAAGGTTCTTCTACCAAAGGGTGGCCGACCACCAGGACCCCAGTCCAGCCATCTTCAAGTCAGCTACCACTGCTTCAGAGTCCATCCAACAGATCCAGGAGAAGAAGTCCCAAATCCGCAGCCTAGGAGTTCCAGATCAGCTGAAGACCTTCAGATACCATCCTTTCTTCTACTCTGGTAACTCTCTTCCCTGAGTCTCTTGTTCCTAACCTTGTTCTTCTTCTCTCCAGGATCCAGGGTTCAAGAAGAGGCCAACTTTGCCATGGACCATTATCGGAGGATCCATTGGGAAGATACCTTGACTCCTGGGATCCAATAATCTGCTCGAGAGAGTCTTTTTCCACCAAATGGAGAGATATCACTGCTAGGTAACAAGAACCTTCCCTTCTCACTTTGTCTATTTCGTTGAAACTCAGAGCAAACCCTAGATCTGGGGGTTTCTCAATCTCCAGCGATCCTACTTCTGAGTTACTCTGATAATCTACTCCTTTTAATTGTGCTTTCTGTTATTTCTTAGTTTCTTTCAACATTAGTATATCGTTCCTTTGAATCAAAGCCGACTTTTGAAAATATATAAAAAAAATACATTAATTTTAATTTGCTTCCGCATTCCACATATCCGTTCTGCATCATTTTTGGTATCAGAGTTTTCATTCTGCATCACATAACCTGCGGCAACTTCAGATGAAGCTGAACCCGACGAAGTGTGCTTTCGGAGTGGCGGCAGGGAAGTTTCTCAGCTTTATGGTCACCCAGAGAGGCATCGAAGCGAACCCAAAAAAGGTCTAGGCCATCATCGACATGGAGCACCCGACCTCTAAGATGCAGGTCCAGCACCTGACGGGGCATATCGCCACCCTCAGCAGATTCATCTCGAGGTCGGCCGACCGTTGCCTTCCATTCTTTAAGGTGCTGCGCAAGATGCATGACTTCACCTAGACAGAGGAGTGCATAACAACCTTCGAGGAGCTGAAGAAATTCCTCTCCTCTCCCCCGTTGCTCTCCAGGCCGGAGGAGGGTGAGGAGCTCCTGCTCTACCTGGTGGTCATACCAGGAGCCGTCAGCTCGGTTCTCGTCTACGCCAATGAGGACAAATCTCAAAAGTCGGTATACTACACCAGCAAGATCCTTCACGATGCGGAGATCAGGTATACTCGCTTCGAGAAACTCATTTTTATACTAATAATGTCTGCTAAGTGCCTCAGGCCTTACTTCCAAGCACACTCAATAAAGGTTGTGACGGACCAGCTGCTGAGGACCATACTCAGCCGACCCGAGACCTCCGGGAGATTGGCCAAGTGGTCCCTACTGCTCGACAAGTTTGACATAGTGTACCAGCCGAGGTCTTCATAGAAGGCCCAAGTCCTAGCCGACTTCGTTGTCGAGTGCACCGGGTTCGCCGAAGAGCTAGAGCAAACAACATCGGAGCCCGGCCCAGGAGAAGAGCCTTGGATCCTCCATGTGGACGGAGAATCCAATTTCGGCAGGAGTGGAGCAGGCCTCATCCTCACTAACAGTGATAGGGTTATGGTGGAATGCGCTCTCTGCTTCAAGTTCGTCGTGACCAACAACCAAGCAGAGTACGAGGCACTCCTCGTGGGCCTAAGAGTCTCCCGCGAGTTGGGTGTGCAGGACCTAAAAGTCTTCACCGACTCCCAGCTGGTTGCCGGACAAGTCTCCGGAGAGTATGAAGCAAGAGACGCCCAGATGATGAAGTACCTGGAGCAGGTCCACGTGAACATGACAGGCCTCCGGTGTTTCAGCATCTTCCACATTCCCCGAGGGGAGAATGCACGCGCAGATGCGATGTCTAGGCTTGCGACCTTACCGGACTCATCACTAGGATGCGCCTACATCGAGTACCTCGAAAGTCCCAGCTACGAGAGCTCAGCGGAGGTGCATCAAGTCAACCCCATGCCGAGCTGGATGAGCAAGTACATCCGGTACATCACTGATGGCTCCCAACCTGAGGACCGCATAGAAGCTGCCCTCGTCAAGAAGAAGGCCTCCCGGTTTGTTCTGATGGAGGGCCAGCTCTACGCCGATCCTACTCCTATCTCTCCTGAAGTGCCTCAGGCCCACCAAGGCAACCTTTGTGCTCCAAGAGATATACGAAGGCCTCTACGGGAACCACGTGGGAGGGAGAATGCTGGCTTATAAAGCCCTTCACCAGGGGTACTTCTGGGAGACCATGAGGGAGGACGCCGCCAACTTCGTTAAAAGGTACGACAAGTGCCAACGCCACGTGAATATATAGCGCAAGCCAGCGGTGCCAATCTCCGAACTCTCAGCCCCTTGACCTTTTGCTCAGTGGGGATCCATCTTGGGACCGTTTCCCCCAGCACCAAGGCAACGAAGATTCCTACTAGTGGCGATCGACTACTTCACTAAGTAGGTCGAGGCAAAGGCGCTAGCCCGGATTGCAGAAGCCAATGTCTACCAGTTCTTCTAGAAGTCAATCATTTGCCATTTCGGACTTCTCCATTATATCATCACCGACAATGGGCGATAGTTTGACAATCGGGAGTTCGAAGGGTTCTGCACTGAGCATGGCATCCAACACCGATTCACCTTGGTGGCTCACCCACAAATAAATGGAGAAGCCGAGATGACCAACCGAACCATCCTCCAAGGACTCAGGACCAAGCTGGACCAAACTAAGGGCAGGTGGGCAGAAGATCTCCCAAGCATTATGTGGGCCTACCACACAACGCCCAGAATAGCAACCGATGAGATGCCCTTCAGTCTTGTTTTTGATGCAGAGGCAGTCATCCCGGTCGAGCTCGACGTGCCCACGCTATGAGTGCAGCAGTATGACAAGGCACAGAATTTGATGCACCTCCTGCTCAACCTGGATCTCCTCGAAGAAGCAAGGGATAAAGCCCGGCTATGAATGGCAGTATACCGGAACCGAGTAGCCCGGTACTACAACGTCCGGGTCAGGCCAAAAGCTTTCAAACCCGGAGACTTGGTACTACGACGGGCAGAGACGTCTCAACCTAGGAAGTGTGGCAAGCTCTCCCAGAACTGGGAAGGCCCCTACAAAGTGGCTAAATCCCTCTCACAAGGGGCCTATTACCTCGAAGATCTCGGCGGTGTCAGGTTTCCTCGAACATGGAATGCCTGCAACTTGCGGACATATTATCAATAATATAAGGTTTCTCAATAATAATAATGGCAATGGTTTTCCCTTGCGCAAGTGTTTATCTGTCTTGCAGGAGAACCTTATCAACGTCCCCGAGCCCAGCTCCAGGATGCCAACCCAAGATCGGAGCTCAGATCTCTGTCCAAGAGATTTTCGAGCCATGCAGCTCCTAAGCATCAATATCCCCGAGCCTAGCTCCAGGATGCCAACCCAAGATCGAAGCTCAGATCTTCGGCCAAGGGATTTTCGAGCCACGCAGCTCCCAAGCATCAACGTCCCCGAGCCCAGCTCCAGGATGCCAACCCAAGACCGGGGCTCAAATCTTTGGCCAAGGGATCTTCAAGCCACGAGCTCTCAAGCATCGACATCCTTGAGCCCAGCTCCAGGATGCCAACCCAAGACTGGAGATCAGATCTCCGGCCAAGGGATTTTCGAGCCACGCAGCTTCCAAGCATCAACGTCCCCGAGCCCAGCTCCAAGACGCCAACCCAAGACTGAAGCTTAGATCTCTGGCCAAGGGATCTTTGAGCCACGCAGCTCTCAAGCATCAATGTCCCCGAGCCCAGCTCCAGGATGCCAACCCAAGACCAGAGCTCAGATCTCCAGCCAAGGGATCTTTGAGCCATGCAGCTCTCAAGCATCAACATTCCCGAGCCCAGCTCCAGGATGCCAACCCAAGACCGAAGCTCAGATCTTCGGCCAAGGGATCTTCGAGCCATGTAGCTCTCAAGCATCGATGTCCCCGAGCCCAGCTCTAGGATGCCAACCCAAGATTGAAGCTCAGATCTCCGGCCAAGGGATCTTTGAGCCACGTAGCTTTCAAGCATCGACGTCCCCGAGCCCAGCTCCAGGATGCCAACCCAAGATCGAAGCTCAGATCTCCAGCCAAGGGATTTTCGAGCCACGCAGCTCTCAAGCATCAACGTCCCTGAGCCCAGCTCCAGGATGCCAACCCAAGACCGGAGCTCAGATCTCCGGCCAAGGGATCTTCGAGCCACACAGCTCTCAAGAATCGACGTCCCCGAGCCCAGCTCCAGGATGCCAACCCAAGACCAGAGCTCAGATATCCGGCCAAGGGATCTTCGAGCCATGCAGCTCTCAAGCATTGATGTCCCCAAGCCCAGCTCCAAGATGCCAACCCAAGACCGGAGATCAGATCTCCGGCCAAGGAATTTTCGAGCCATGCAGCTCTCAAGCATTAATATCCCCGAGCCCAACTCCAGGATGCCAACCCAAGACCGGAGCTCAGATCTCCGACCAAGGGATTTTTGAGCCACATAGCTCTCAAGCATCAACTTCCTTGAGCCCAGCTCCAGGACACCAACCCAAGATCGAAGCTCAGATCTCTGACCAAGGGACTTTCGAGCCAAGCAGCTCCTATCAATGCCTCGAGCCTAGCTCCAAGGCGCCAAAGACTTGAGCACAACCCTCAGGCAATCCCTGGACCAGGGCTAGTGCTCCGGCCAGGAAGGCCTCGAGTCTAGCTCCAAGGCATCCAAGACCTGAGACCAGTCCTCATGCACCTTGGACCGGGGCCTAGCTCTCCGGCCAAGGAACCACCGAGCCCAGCTGCTCAGAACTACCAGAACCTTGCACCCGACTTGCTGACACCAAAGCTTAGTAATTCGGCCCCAGGCAAGGTGAGATCCTCTTCTCTGATCTCCCCACTCAACAAAAAAAAGGAAAGAAAAAAAAGAAGAAGAAAAAGAAGGGGGAGTGAAAGAAAGAGAAAAAAGAGGGAACAATCGAACAGAAGACGGGTCGTAAGAAAGTTCAAATCTTATTAATCAAGGATTAGTTACAAGTGTTCTACGGGGCCCCGACATGCCGGGTGACCCCAACCGAGTGCAGAAAGAAAACAAAATACAAAAGAAAAGGAAAGGGACTACCCTCCGGCTGACCCCCTAGCTGGGTCGCAGGGCTGAGAGTTTCCATCCGCAGGGACCTCCGGCTATGCGGCTCTGGTTTCGGGCAATACGGCTCTGACCTCGGCTAGTGTAGAAGGCTCGGGAGCGATGGCCTCCTCAGCACCTGCCTCTTGGTCCAAAGTTCCAGGGTAACTGAGGCTGCTACATCCCTCAACCGAGATGAACCCCTCAACTTGGCAGCGTAGGTACATGAAGCCCTTATGAAAGGAGTCCGATGCCGTTTGCTGGATCTCGACGAGGAACTCCTTCGAGGCCCTGTACCTTGCGACCGCCCCCTCAGCCTCCTTCTTCGTCGCGGCCACCTCATGCCTGGCATCCCCAGCTAACTTGGCCGCCTCCTCGACCGCCTTCTGGGCCATGGCCAACTTCTCCTTCTCTGCCGCAAACCAGGCCTGGAGGGACTGAGCGATTCCCTTCTGCCGGGTTGCCTCGGTGTTGAACATGCCCAACCTTCGCTCGGTGTCGGCAAGCTCTTCGACCTTCTTCCTTGACTGGCCCTGCTCTCGATCGAGGCTCTCTTGAAGCTCTCTTGCTCGCCCCTCAGAACCAGCAAGTTGCCTCTCGAGGTCCTTGACCCGTCGATCAAGCACCTCGTCGGAGTCAACCCTCCTCTTCAGGTTAGCCTTCAACGATGTGATCTCGACTGCCTATTGCTGTTTAGCCTGCTCCCAGCTTCGATAGCAGCCCCTGACGAAGAGGGCCTCGGCACCGACCTGCACCATATAAAAGGTTAGCAAAAACAAAAAAAAAAGAGAAAAGAGAAGGAAGAGATAGAAAAAGGTGAAATCGCTCACCGTATAGAGTTGGGGGAAGATGCTATCAATCACATCTCCTAGCTGCAGCCCGGCCATCTCCTGCCGATCGCATGACTGGATAGAGAAATCCATCATGTGCGCAGCCAGGGTACGGTTGTCAAGCAAGGAGCTCTCCGGCCCCAGCTTGAATGGGAGACGATGCCTAGCCTCATCCCTCCAACTCTCTCGAGGAGCGGGTGCGCCCATCCCCCCAGCAGCGGGACCCTCAGGGACCAGTCGGGGATTCGGCACCATCGCGGTTGAAGCCCCCATTGCTGGAGGAGCTCCAGTACAAGCCCCTCCACCCTCGACCTCAATCATCGCCGGGCTCGGGGAGCGGGAGGATGCAGCAGCATCATCAGCCCGGACTACTGCCTCGGGTTCTGAAGCAGGGACCTCGGCCCGTGCCCTCGTCTGCCCTTCAACTCCTCGAATCATCCACCGACTCAGTACCGATGCTACGGACGGTGTAGGAGCCTCCTCAACCTCCCTCCTCCTCGAGGTGACCGGCACGACGGGGGCGGCCGTCGATACACCCTCGACCCGGGCACACCTCGGGGGAGGCTCATCGGCCATCCCGGTGGGTGGCCTCTTCTTGGTGATCGACAGCAGGTCGCTCTCCGAGAAGATCATCCCCTGCACACAGATCAACCACGGGTTAGAAGACAAAAAAGTTAGCCCTAAATGAAGAGAAGAGAAAACATATATGTATGAAAGAAAGACCTAGGCCGAACTCACCCGACCCCCTCGTCGGGTCGACCCTGGCATCAAGGAGGTTCTTCTTCGACAGAAGAACCTCGAGAGAAGGGATCTGGGCTGTGCGAAGCTACTCATAGTCATCTTGGACAGCTGCATCAACCGCAGAGATTCGATTGGGGGACTGGTCTGGATCACTCCAAGCCCAGTCAATTCCCTTAACGGCGGCGAAGAAGAATTTGCTCTTCCATTCCTTGATGGAAGAGGGGAGCTCGAATCTGATGCCCTTTGGACGGGAAGACAAGGACCACCACCCGTCCTCAATTGGGTGGCGTTTCAGGGTAAAGAACGCCCTGAACAAAGAGAACCGGGCGACAAACCCGTAGACATGGCAGAGGATGATGAAAGAAAAGATAGTCCTAATGGCGTTAGGGACTAGCTGAGCGAGGACCAGGCGATAGTTTCTTAGCATGGACATGAAGAAGGAGTGGAAAGGAAAACGAAGCCCTCCCGAAAAGGTCTCCTCGTAGAAGGCAATCTAGCTCTGGCCACTCTAAGTGACCCTATCCCCGGGTTGAGGGACCAAAAGCCGGACAGAATGTGGGATGTCATAGATATCCCAAATGGTCCCCAGCTCCACAGCGGAAATCGTCGAGGCGATCCCACCAGAACCTGTTAACCGAACAGACTCGGAAACTGGTTCAGGTGGGAAAGGAGGGCGAGAAGGATGAGAAGAAGTGGCCCCCGATTCTCTAATGGACACGGGGCGAACTGGAAGAGCCGGTCTCCTACTAAACTCGAATCGCGTCCCCTCCGACTCCTCATCGGAGGAGGAAGACACTAGCCCCTGTACAGGAGGACCGGGACAAGACATCCTATGAGAAGGACCCAAGGAGAAGAAGGACTGGACTTGATTTGCAGAAGACCCTAAGCTCGGAAGAGGAACCCTACCACAAGGGGAAAGATGGAAGCGGATCGTGAGGAAGAAGGAGCCCAAGCACTATAGCGGGCACGAAGGATTTGAAAGAACAGAAGTATTGGATAAAAAACTTCTTTTCACTTCGAAAAGACCTGTCAAATCCGTACCGTTACAACCCCTCCGCCAACGGATCCATGCCACGTGCTGCCCATCGGTGAAAAGGGTGCCCCAGCCGCTCTGAATTATACGCCAACATTAACTGCTCCTCGGACGTGGCCACGCGGTGCTTCCGCACTGGCCTGCAGAACCATCTCACGGAGTGCCGGCAATCATGACCATCATTGCGCCAAATCCTCGCTTTTCCACATCAACATCACAATTACTCCCTTCGGCCCGAGCGCCGTGCACTAACGGGCCTCAGGAGTGGGGGCAAATGATATGGCGAGACCGATGACGTGGAGGAGCTGACAGGCACCATGTCAAAGGAGGCCGCCGCATCGGACGCCAAGTCAACTCTCCAGCTCGAACCGCTCTGCCGAGCTGGGCTGAGCTTCCTCGAGGCGATGAGCCGAGCTCCATCCTCCGCCAGGTCAGTCCTGCGAGCTCGCGACTCCTAGGCCGGAACCACACTCTGCCCTCCAGAGCGAGACCCTCGAAGGTTGAGCCCTGTGGTCGGAGTCGAGCTCAGCCCTCCTCCGCCACGTGGAGCCTCTCCGAGTGGGAGCCCTCTGGACCGGGCCTGCACTCTGCCCTCCAGAGCAAGACCCTCGAAGGTTGAGCCCTGTGGTTGGAGTCGATCTCAGCCCTCCTCTGCAACGTGGAGCCTCTCCGAGCACGAGCCCTCTAGAGCGGCCCCGTGCTCTACCCTCTAGAGCAAGACCCTCGGAGGTTGAGCCCTGTGGTCGAAGTCGAGCTCAGCCCTCCTCCGCCATGTGGAGCCTCTCCGAGCACGAGCCCTCTAGACCGGGCCCGCACTCTGCCCTCCAGAGCGAGACCCTCGGAGGTTGAGCCCTGTGGTCTGATTCGAGCTCAGCCCTCTTCCGCCATGTGGAGCCTCTCTGAGCGCGAGCCCTCTGGACCGGGCCCGCACTCTGCCCTCCTCCACCGAGGTGACCCTGCAAGCTCGGGGCATCTAGGTCGGAGCGAGCCCTTCCATCCCAGCTCAGTCCCAGCTCGGATGTGGTCACCGCCATCCCAGGATGCCGGCGAGCCGCCCAAGGACTACAGGGCAGCGCCTCCCATACTGCAATAACCGCCTGTCCGCCCGTACTTCCAGGAGGATGGGCAAGTCAAAGGGCACGAACCCTGGGGGCGGCGACCCCCGAATCGAGGCTCTGCCAAGCTTCCCGGAATGGGGCGACCGGAGAAGATGTCAGAACGAATAGAAGCTT